>CM053787.1:837927957-839127957 GCA_028749045.1 Cupressus sempervirens | reverse complement strand
AAATAATATTATTATTTAAGTTAATAAATAGTTTACCAAATTAAGCGTTCAAAAATAAATTGAGAAGTGGAAAAAGAAATTAATTTATTAAAAGTTTTATGATTGCATGATGCGTGCATGAGATTTAAATTTAATAAATTAATTAAAATAGAAGTCAAGCGAAAATTAAATAAAGTTATTTAATAATTCAATAAACATGCATGGGAATAGAAAGAGAAAAATAAAGAAAAGTTAATAAAGAGTTGAAGTCTAGTGAATGGAGAGTTCTCTCGAGTGATCGCACAATTAGTGCCCCGATTTTAGGAGAGAAGTCCATATCACAACTTGGGGGTTCATTTTTCGAGGACGACGAATTTTGGAAGAGGAAGGAATTTTCAGAAAGAAGAAGGTTCTGAGAGGAGGAATTTCTCTACAATCTTCTGGGGCGTAGCGATTAGCATCAGAGTCTAGGTAGACGCTTGTGATTATTTGCTCAATTTATTACACTCTCTTTCCTATCTTCATTGTGTATGATGAATGGTTATCTGAAGATTTCTCTATGACGAGTTTTCCAATGTTGCGAAATTCTAGTATGCATGATTAAATCTTTTGAATACGTAGAGATTGAAACATCTTAGAATGCTCATCCATTAGATTTGTAGATTAGATATTAAACCAGGGAGGGTTTTGAGATTTAAAATAAAAATTTTAATTTATAAATTTGATCAGTTAATCGTGTTTCTCCTATCAGACTAAAATTATAAATGTTTATAAATAAATATAAAATTAAAATTAAAATATTATTATGGGGGGGGGGGGGGGGGGGGGATATATATATATATATATATATAAAGTTTAAAAGTTTAAGGGAGGTGGCGGGGTTATTAAACCCCACTCCCCAACCCCTACCTGTAGCCTTTATGGTTGCGCGTGGCAGGTACTACTGCTCCCTATGGCAGCAGTTGTACCTGCAGCTGCAGGGTGATAGGCCAGCGAGCCTCTAAAGATGCATAATGAAATTTTATTAAAAAAAATTTATTATTATTATTTAATTTATTAAATTTTTAATTCATGTCAATTACAATTTATTTAAATTTTTAATATAATAAAAAATTTAAGGTTTTGGATATTTAAGATTTGATGTATTAAATTTGTATTTTATGTATATTTAAATTTTAATATAATTTAAAGTTTTAAGATATTTAAAACTTAAAATAATTAATATGTATTTAATTAAAAGATAATTTTAATAAGGTGTCATCAATATGGTTATCAATAATTTTTCCTAGATTATTAAAATATGAGCAAATTATTGAGGGATTGATTGGGAATTAGATATAACAATTAATTTAATTAATTCAATTATTATTATTAATTGTCGAAAGAATATTATAATGGAGGATGGAGATTTTCTATTTTAAATTTAATAATATTAAATAATTGCTAACCAATTATTTAATAATTATTATTTATAATTTAAGGAAAATATTTATAGAGATTATGCTCGTTTTAAGAGCTTAGGGTAATAAGATGTTTATTTTCAAACATAAGAAATGGATTAATTTGTAAGGGTTAAAATGTAAAACTTAGGTATTCAGAAACTTGCATCGAACGAGAACCTTAAACCCTTCAACATGTTTTCAAAAGAAAACCAATTTATAAGACTACTCTATTTTATGTGTGTTGTTTGTATGTTGGAGTTTGGGTTGACTAGAGTGTTGACCAATCTTAGGATGTTACCAGAGGCTTGGGAGTTCTATGTTTGTGATGTTATGATGTTTGATTTCGATCTTTTATACTTGACCATGGTAATGTGTTTGGTATGCTCTATGATGTGTGTTGATCTATTGATTGTTATTGCTTTCCAGTGTTCTTGTGTGACATTGAGGTGAATGTATGACTTACTTGACTTAACCATTTTGGAGTCTTCGATCAGTGTTCTTGGGATGCTTTCTAGTTGCTTGTAGAGAACTGATGTGTTATTGTGATTAACTTTTGATGCTTTCCAGTCACTTGTATAAGACTGAGTTGACTTTTCTATGATTCTTTGATTTGTGATTTCATGAGCTTAGGGTAGGTTATCTATATGTAATGTCGATAAGTGGCTTGCAATGGGGGTTGGGGCCCTAAGTGGCTGCTAGGGTAACCCATTGTAAGTTGTTTAATAAGTGAAAACACTACACTAAATGGAAATAAAATGAACCTAATAAAAGTCTTTGTATGTTCTCGCCCATGCCTTGAGTGCTAGTATAGACTAGGATGGAAGTAGAGAGAACGCTTGGTTGCGACCTTGCATTTGTAGTATGCCTTGTTAGTACAAGAGGATACTAGTGATCACATAGGGATCACTAGGGGCCCAGGGTGTTGAGAGACTGCTAAGGTAACTCTAGCATGATTTGTGCGATGACACTTGCCTGCTTACATAGTAGATTCCCTACGTGTCTTTGTGTGCCTCTGGGTTTAGATGTCAATTTATCTTGGTACCCTTCAATTAGAATACTTTTAGGAGATCCTAGACTTAGAGAGTATATTTTGATATTTGGATTGATATCATGTTTGGGACTTGAGACTATCTCCTCAGCGCAGTGGGAGTGGGCTATTTAGGTTCCACGTGGTCAAGTGGTAGTGTTTTTTACTCTTACCATTGAGATCCACTCGTTGCTGCCGTGGTTGGAGTTTCCTTGTTTGCATTTCCTTTCATTCTATATATGTATCATTATGATGGATGATTATATTTTATGATGGATATTTATATCTTTTATGATGGATGGATATATCATGTATTGTGAATGGTTTCATTTATTTTATTGTACTCTATATCATGGATCCAAGGAGGAGGATGTATTTTTATTTCTACATATGTATATTCTTTTAAGCCTTTCATACCCTATGACATGTACAGTGGATGATTGAGCATTCCAAATTTTATTACCAAGTGGCATTTGGAACAAATGTATATTATTTAAATGGGCATTGGATTTTTAATTATTCTTTCATATGGATGTGGTATTGGATGGACTTAGTATTAATTAAATTTAAATGTGATTCAATGTCATGGGATCCTTAAGGAATGTAACCTGTTATGTATGCTTATAGTTAATTGTATGTTTTTGCTTCCACTACTTCATGTTTGACGTGTATGTTATGCTTGTTTTTAAAAAAAAAATGTTTGGTAAACTTAGTAAAACTTTAAGTTAATTCTTTTGGATCCCTTGACGAGGCGTTACATGGCCTCCTTTGTTGAAGAGATTTGTTCAACGATTGTAGTTGAAATGTGTACTTAGTGTTATTCAAGCTTCAATGAATATGGAGTGATTTTAGCATAATAATGCTAAGATGGATGATTGGCCGAACTCAACTTGGCATCATTAATTTTCTCTTGATGGTGGATGAAGAAATGAGGAAAAAATCATCAATTTATACATTTGGAGAGAGGGAAACAATCTATATGTTGGTCTCCCATCATCTCATTTCAAGAAAAATTGTTAATTCTACTATATTGATGCATTCCCTTAAGTTATTTAGAATGAGATTTAAGCACCTACTAGATAGATCTCTACTCCAAATATTATTCCATTCTTATTTATTTGCCCCATGCAAAACCAAAGTTTAATTTAAGATGCACTAAGTAAGCAACCTTCCAAACAATAATTAAAGTTGTGTCTTTCTAGCATTTGCATTAAATATTTGTCCACGCCATTAAGCTTTAGTGGATAGGTTGGAAATGGTATGTTAGTAATATTTTTAGTAATTACACTCCTAAGAAAGGATGTAGGTTTTTTTAACTCCCCTTTTTGCAGTTCAAAAGCTTAGAATCAATAAGTTTCTTTAGTTTCCCAATTTTATTTGAATTGTGTTTTATACCAACGTGGAAATTTTTTACGAAGCCCAAAGTTGTTTATATTGTTTCTTGTTTTCTTTGACAATGCCTCCCAATTGTCCCTTATGTAATAAAAATTGGTTTATATAACCTAGGATCTTTTGATGAACACTTTTTGTGTTCTATGCACAATATCTAACAACTTATCTATGATTTTTTCTAGCCTCTTAAGGACTTGTTATAATGCCCTTGGTGAATAGAGCAAGCTTTCCCTAGAGTTCTAACTATGGCATGCTTTTAGATGAGATTTTTTTAATCTAGAAAAATAGAAATTATGTCTGTTTTATTGTGGATATTTGATGATTATTTAAAACAATAATAATTTCTTCTGTCCTTGTACAATTATAAGCTCAAGCCAATAAGTTATCACTATAGGTCTGGTATTTTGGAACCTTTTTGATCAATATGAAAAAGTACCTCACAATATGACTAGGATTCCACCACCTTTATTAGCTTGTACATGACCCACTGTTAAGACTTGTGACAATGACTCAAAGTCCTCATAACATCACCCACACAAATATTAAAGAGCTTGCATTCCTCCATTAAATTAGGCAATGCCCTAACTAGACCCCACTAGTTCATTTAACTACCAAGGTGGGTGATCTTTTCCTTTACGTCCTCTCAATAACATGTGTGCCTCTTTCGATCAAAAGAAATTCCCCCACTTAGCTCTTGTTAGATCTCCACCAATTTTTTTTTATGAAACTAGTTGCAAGAGGATCTAAAGGATGAAAATAACATTGCTCAAACTAGCTAGGCACCTATGGAAGATTACAAGAATCTACCAAGTGGGAGATGTGAAAACTTTAATGAATAGAATTACTATTACTAAATAATTGAAATAACTCTTGTCTATTTTTAATTAATTGGTGTTTAACTAATTTTTTTCTTTGTAAAAAACCATTCTTATTATTTTATTCTTATTATTTTATTCTTATTATTAGTTTATAATAAGAATGTTTCTATGTATGAAACCACATGTTTCTATTATTTCCTAACTTTATTGATTTAATGCTAAAGTGTGATTCAATACGACCCATATTTTGTAAGACCGCTTTATACGTTTTAAGTTACAATTTTAACACAAGTTATTTCATTCACACCGAAGTCCAAAAATATTAAACAAAGAATAAGACAAATTATAAACAATTTTCGAACATCAATTTGTTTAAGAAGTTGTCGGGGTATAAAGCAAGCAATCCTAACAGACATTTTGCCAAATAAAAAATATAAGGCATACTTCCATAAAAAGCTCTCATTAAGACCAACTTTTAGTAGTCTTTACATATGTACAAGGCTTATGGTTGACTTGCAAGTTGCAACCATTCAATTTTTAAAAAAAAAATCAGTTATTATAATGAGAAGCAACTTTACAAAATAAAATAGATTAAACAATTATTAATATGTATCTAATTTAACTTTCTATTTACCGATAATAAATTTCTCATAATCTCGTTTCTCTATATTCACTTGAAATCGACGCAATAACAATTTAAATTGCCTTAGTTTTAAAATCACCACTCACCCTAATTTTCTTAGTGTGTCCTCAAAAGTACAAGAATATCCATCTCCATTACACTAGGGGAAATGACCCTAATTTTTTTAGTGAGTCCTCAAAAGTACAAGAATATCCATCTCCATTACACTAGAGGTAATGACTTAGTCGTTGTCACCATCAGTCTAACTTTGGACACCTAGAACTCCCAACTCCCATAAGTGAGTGAAGCGCTTAAAGCTAATCTTTCAACTTTTATGCATTTACAAAGCTCTTTGTAGAACTTGTAGAGTGCAAGGTGGTCTAAAAGCGTCATTTTAAAACATCCACCCAAAACTTGTTATGGTCACCCCCAAATAGCCCCTCACCTGAAAAAACACATAATACTTTTAACAAAAATGAAACAATCAGCAACCAACAAAGTATGTGTGATCGGATATTAGAACATGTGCTATCATTTTTTGGAGCTTTTTATAAATGGTAATTGGAGGGATCTATAATGGTAGATTTCGCAGTCATTGAAGCATGATTGACCATTGGGCCTGCCCCCCCTATTATTATCATTGTAAAAGGAATAGGCCAAAACTGGTAAGCTCAAATAATCATTATTCCAACCATTATTATATTGTATTGTGCTAAGTATTAAGCATACTACAAAATATTGGTTGATAATCAAACATAAGGAGACAATGTTATAAGAAACAAAGCTGTGCAGCAACACGAAAACTGGTAAGCTGAAACAATCATAATACCAACCCTGACAAAGCTACCCCACAAATAGTACCGCCCAGTGAGTTGTCATCCATGGTACAATGCCCAAAACGACAGACACAGCTAATGCACAGGGGCTAAACTACAACAAGGTTAGGTGCCCAAAGATTTTGCCATCAATAGGTAGAGTTAACCAAATACCAACATCATTGAGCACTAAAATATTTGCCACTGAAAACACATTTGCTGTTAGGTTTGACCATAAAGGCTTTCTGCTTTTACTGTGAAACACAAAGTTCGTAACTACCCTCGAGTAGTAACATCGTATTATAAGCAAGATCATGTGGGCCAAAGTGGTTTCTTCCGCCATAAGTTAAACATAACTTTAATCATGTGTGACGCACTTTCCACTGTACATCCTCTGTACATAAAGTACTTACATGTCTTAACAGTTATCAAGAAACTCACATATGTACTTCAATTTTATACTTCTTATCACTTCAACCTTTCCTCAAGTCTCCTAGTTACCTTCCGCTCCTAGTTCAAGTCAAAACACAAAGTTGAAATGATTTGGATTAAATATTATCAAATGAAATGAGATGCGATGCAATGCAATATTATAGTTAAATATAGATTATCATAGAAATATATGAAAATTTATTGTAAATCTATTATCTGGCTTCATTCTTGTATGAATTAAAAGTAGTTCAAAAATAATAAATAATAATAATAGTGTAAAAAGTAGTTCATAATTATAATAATAATAATAATGGTTTGTTTTGACTTTAGTTTGTAAATCATCGGTTACTGATTCTTCTATTCTAAATATATATATATATATATATATATATATATATATATATATATATATATATATATTATGACAGCTCAATATCAAATAAATTTATAATATAGCATTATAACCATATATTGATGGCTTACAGATGTTAAATGCCATATTATTAGTTTAAGCTATAATGTACCCTTCAGGTTTCTATATAAAAGTGATGACAGCGGCCATTAATATTAAAATTAAAGATTGCAGTATATAATACCAATATATTTTATGTTATTTTTTAGACATTAAATTTATAGACAGCAGTACAATCAGACAGAAGAAGAAATTAATTGGTTGAATGTATTAGTTTGTTTCAAAGATTGATATAATTGTATAGAGTCCAATAGTTTTGTCTTTCAATTGTTTCTGACAAATTAATATAATTGAATGTCCTTTAATCGTTTCTGAGAAATTAACCCCTGACCAACTACTCACCCTACTCTAAAGGAATTTAACTAAAGAAGAGGCCTCTAATTTAGATTTATACAAACTAAACTGATTTCCCTATAAGACTAAAGGTGATTCCTGTTCATTACCGACAGTCTGATTAAATAGATACTTCCTCGTGAATGGTGTAAACCACTTGCTTTATCATATTGTGATCCACCTAACAAATACCAATAATGATGGAGGAGTTGTTTCCCAAACAAAATCCATATATTATCTTTAACAGGTATGAATTATATTTTTTCTACTTAATATTCGCACACATATATATGACGGTGAAGTATTTTAACAAGCTGTTTTACAGCTAAATAGGCCAAACGCATCTTAAATGCCACAACTTTGCACGCAAAAGCTCATCATGTGGTCAATTCAAGGACAGAAACTTACATAATCATTCTACTGAAAATAAAAAAGTTGTTAACAATGCAAGAAAACTGTATAACTTATCATTCAATCCGTAAATCCAAAGTCATAATGTCACAGAACTTTCCATTCGGACTCAATGGTCGGCAGCAAAATTGTCCTGTAATTCAATTGGGCAAAATACCACGTCGACAGCCACCATAGATGATTGGAAAGCGAGATGATATCATGGCCTTGGTTTATTTGCGATGCTTTTTACCACCGACTTTACTCAACAACCCAAATCCACAGGAAAATTAATGGCATTGTGACAGAAACTCCCAACTATCATATTGGGCCCAACTGATTTCCCGCTGTAAAGTATACAATTCATAACTTGTAGATATGGGTCCTTGTCAAATAATGCTCTGGCCTAATTAATTTCATGCTGTGGAGGAAAGGACTCATTAACTTTAGGTATGGATTCCTTATCAAAATATTTCAAGTGTCACCCACAATTTAAAAGCGAGCACTGAAGTCGCTCATCTTAGAGATGTACAGGATGCCGTAGATCCATCCCAGATAGTTTGAATAGATCTCCGCCATTGGTATGCAGGTTGAGCCAATTCAGGCAGTGCACATTTTAAAATCCCCACACGGCCAAACAATTTGTATCAATATCTTCGCTAGTGGACATCACTCACCAAGTGAACATGCTGAAAGTTTGAAAAGTATCTACAAAAGCAGTACTATTAAACTGAACTAGGTGCATTTTATCATTAATTAGATTAAAGCAATGAGGCGTTTACAAATGAAAAAAAATGTCAATCATGAACACGAAATGCTCAGTCAAACAAAGAAAAGAACTGACATTGCCGATTTTGATTTCAATTTCGATTGGGAAGAGAACAGCATATAGAAATTCTGATATCAATTGTTTTGGAGTGCAAATTTTGAACACTCCTCATGGGGAAAACCATGATAATAATTTCATATATATATTTTGCATCAAGATTTTTCATTACAACCATATGATTGAAACTATAAGGAAAGCCTACACTTCCAAAATCATATATTGCCTACCCCTCTGTACAATAGTAAGAAAAGGAATGCTTCCGTGGACTGCTATAACTCTACATCTAGAAGCTCACTCTGAAGGACATCATGGACAGGCAAGACAAACATGCCAACTTTTACTGTAGCAGCTGATTATACAAGTGTCCTTCAAGAGGTTCAACACGTATAAACAAAATATATTAAGGTTGGCCAGACCCATTTACGTTACACTATACTGTTCGTATTTACAGGCTAAATCATATGGACTACAATTTGTATTCAATTCTAGGACATTAGCTTTGTCAAATTTTGCTTATGATGTTGAGCACTCTGATTGCTGCTCACGAAGACTTCCCTGTCGTGGCTCCCTCAAGTACTGAAGAAGAGTTGCAGCCTGTGGAGTAAAAGGATTAGCCAAGCAAATTTGTAAGAACGATATCAGCGGCTAGTATGCAACAATTGATTTTGTTTTTTTTAAACCCTCAATTGCACATGAAACTATTGTCATTAAATTTGAGAGTATTTTACATTTAAAGTGTTTCCTTTCATCTGTATGTCTAAACTTGTAAAATATATAATTCAATTTTCACTGCAGAAAGCAGTATAATGTCTGTACCAGCAACAAGGATGCTGCAGTCCAGGGCACTTTTAAATTTCAAGCATACTAAGTTACTAACACATGTTTTAGAGAAACAAGCTTTTACATATTAATTTGTATTCCTGGAAAGGTGAATGGATCATATAAAGGGAGCCTTAGCCTGAAATTCAAGATGCCATGTTCATTCCTTGATTTTGTATGAATTCCAATACCATCTTCCTATTCTATAAGCTAGTAATCGGTATTCACAACCAGTAGCAAACAGTGCAAAGGCAATTTTTACAAAAGTTGATGATAATATCGGAAGTAAACAAGGTTGTTTAATCTTGTATAATGATACCGTAAGAAATTAGAATTTAACATCTTGATGGGGAAAAGTTTTACCCACCACCATATGAAAGTTAATTTGGCAATTATCCAAAATTCATTTTAAAGGCTAACCTGCTATTTGGTGTTCACATTATTAAAATGTCAAATAAGTGGAAGATGTCAATTTAATGACATTGGTCATAAATTTCGTTACTTCCAGAAAGTTACCTCAGAAATTTGTCTGATTCCCAAGTGTGTTTGTATTCAACAAATGATGAATGTATCGAAAATAATTTTCCATGATATTGCCCTAGAACTCAGCATCGAATTTTCCAATTCTCAATTAGAATACAGAACTATTTAAATTATATATTCCAGTACTCAAAAGTTAATTTCTTCACATATCAGAAAATTTAAAACCCAGCTAACAAAGAGATTTTTACTGGGACTAATTAGAGTAGAAAAGAACTGCCCAACTCTGATGGAAACAATTATGATCAGGGGCTAAGAAGTGATGTTCAACACCATCTCATGATTTTTACACAAAAATATTTTGAAACGTATTGCATTTGTCTCTTTCCACCCTAGGTTGGAATAAGGAATAAGAAATATAAGGGATCAAACAATTCTAACTATTGCTGAAGTAGTAGTAATCATACTATAACCAAAATTGGAAACAAAATATTGATCTTTGGAAAAAACAAGTTTCTTGATTGCGATAAAATCTCTAATTGATCAAAACAGGTTTTTCAGGCACTTGCCAAAAACAGTTAAACTATGTCCCAATCATAATTTATAATAGCGATTATGTTACCATCAGTGACTAATGAACATATCTTATCACGCAAAATCATTAAGTGTCCACAATGGCAACTCTTATCTTCTATTTAAGTTTTTAACTGATCTTGCCACAGATATATGTTGCAGATGATGCATACACGCAAACATTTATTATCCGAAACTCTTATTATAATTTAGAATGGATCCTTGATATGCAATAGTTCAGAAAATCATTCTTTAATTTAGAGAAAACAATCTTCAAAGCCTAGATGCAATATTTGTGGCTCTATCACAACTTCAACCAGTATTACAAACTATGATTATGGATCTTGCCAAGCAAAAACCTTGTCTATGAAATAGACTACTCCATTTGTGTTGATCAGTTCCTCATGGAGATACCGATCCAAGGATTTGAAGAACATTAAGTGAGAATTCAACAAGCAAGTGTTTTCTGGTTGGATGCAATGGTCTCATTGTGTGATTTTCAAAAGGATCTGTAGAAGTCAAACATTGTGAATCTCAAAACCAATTATGCTTCAGAGCTTGCGCAGTTTCAAAAAACTAACCAGATGCTTCTCCTATTTGACAATCTGTATGACAAAAGCAAATACTCAGAGGAATGCCTGCCAGGTTGCCAAAATACCTAAACTGTAGAATCTATACAGGACCCCTTCAAGCCAATCAAAGTCTTAATGATGAAATGCATTATTGTAATGGTGAAATTTGTGTATCCATAACATGTCCCATTTAGTTTTGGACCCCATTTTAAGAGAACAAATCAATAAAATTGCATATCAACAAATGGCACAATCTTGTGTGAAGTTGGTTTTATTGCTTATCCCAATTACAAACATTTTCATGAATTTGACCTTTATCCCACTCATTTATGCACGGTTCTCCATACACTTCGCATCCACTGCATCCACCCTATCTGAACATTCAATCCCTGCATTGGATTTATAGTCTGCTGCCCTGAATCAATCCAGAAGATGTGAAGTCAACCCACATCCACAGATCTGACCCAAAAATTTCAAAATCAAAATTTAAATTTTGGCAACATCCACCCATTTCTTCTTTCCTGCCAAGAGCTGACTCCATACATAGCTGGCATATTTTTCTGCTACATATTTGTCTTTTAAGGCATTTCAATATGCAACCACAGCTAAGTTGCCAAATTGGGAATGGAAACAAGTACGAGCATGTTGGTACGAAACACGGGTGCAGCAGAATTTTTTTATGGGGGTTTGAGTACATTTTGGGTATTCATACAAATATAAAAATAAAAACACACTCACATATATATACGGCTAAATGATAGAATTAAGTCTAAGTTGCTGATGCGGATGCGAATGTGGATGTGGATGCAGATGCAAGAATATGTATATATATATATATATATATATATATACAAACAAATGCAAGAAATATATAAAAATAAACGATTCCATAGTATATTACTTCCCATCAATGGTTCAACTTCAAACTTTACAAACACAAAAATACAATAAAGCACATGCAAAAAACAACTTTGAAGTCATTGGAAAGGCATCTGGGCCTGCCGATGCTCTCTGATGCATCCAGGTGCTGCTCAGATGCACCCAGGAAGCGCAATCTGGGCCTGTAGATGCTTGTGGAGGTGCTCATCCACAGGTCCAGAACGTGCTTCCTGGGTGCATCCGGGCACCATCCAAAAGCACCAGAAGATCCGGATGTTCTGGGAGAGAATCGGTATCTGAAAATTAAGTTTAAAATGTCATATACCAATACATATGCTAAACAAAATCCATTACAAATTTCAATTTGTGAAAATTCAGGTTTCTGTATCAAAAAGATCAAGCAAGCATCCCATGATAGACAAGTTCAGAGTCTGCTGATCAGCAATCTAGGTCTTTAAAATATCCAAAAGATCAAACTAAAATTGCTAAACATTTCAGTATTTAAAAACACAATGAGGAGATTCATTTCAGAATCAGATTCTGGAACGTTTCGTACTCATTCAAACCCTATCATTCTAATTTGAATTCAGCTTTCTGCATCAAAACAATCAAGCCAGAATCTCATGACAGATAAGTTCTGCATTCACTAATCAGCAGTCTAGGTCTTGAAAATATCTAAAAGATCAAACTAGAATCGTTAAACATTTTGGCATTTAAAAACACAAATCCCAGATGTGTACCCTCAACTCAGGAGATTAGTTTCAGAATCAGATTCTGCTATTTTTCATACCCGTTTGAAAAATGCATTCTAATTTAAATTCAGCTTTCTGTATCAAAAAGATCTAGCCAGAATCTCATGATAGATAAGTTCAAAGTTCGCTAGTCAGCAATCTAGTCTTAAGAATATCTAAAAGATCAAACTAGAATTGCTAAACATTTCGAATTTAAAAACACAAATGCCATATGTGTACCCCACAAAATTCATTTCAGAATCAGATTCCAGTACGTCTTGTGCCTGGAATTGCCTGGAAAAGTCCCACAATTTAGCAACTTACCCTCACAGTGAACATAACACATCCATCATTCAGATCATTCGCATATGATTCTAGGAATAGATTAATTTGAGCATTATAAGTTATCTAAGCTTGCATTATCATTCTAGAGCACTTGCATGTCTGAACATTGTTGTCCTCGATCACTGCATCAACCATGAAGCCATCCTTGCCAAGTGGTTGACCTAGGATAACTTAAACATAGTTATCCAGTAGCCTCCCCAAGGTATTTTAATTTTTCAATACTGACATAGGTATAGTTATCCATCACATTCAGTGTTCTAGCACAGAATTCGATTATTCAATTATCCGTCTGAATGTTTTCATTTGATTTAACCTCGGTTAATTATGCTGTGTACAAATCTTATAGCATAAGAATAGTTTAAGCCTAGGATAAGTTGATTTTCCTTTACAGTTATACCTCTCAACAAGTGCAGAATTGCATGGAAAATTTCACAAATGGAACTCCGTAATTCAAGAAATATAAGTCAATCTAGTTAGATTCATGATTTGCGGCATTTTACTTTCTCTAAAAGGCCTCGTACATCCCTATTATTTATTAAGGTCTAAAAGAGTTGTCTTGTCTACGACGTTAGTCGGGTCTTACATGTCTCTCAGGCATCTTCTGTACATAAGCACCGATGAGCTCTTAAAGTTTCGCTACCTCATGGTGAATTAGTTCGTCTATGCTTTCTTGTTTTGATGAACACCATCTTCAACAAAAAGGATAGAAATTCTGCAGCGGATTGTAATTTAAGGCAGAATCTCAGTGTCAAAAGCGCATTTTGTCTTTCCTATGGTAAGTTCTGTAATTATCAAGTTGCTGTCCCTGAATCATGAGACCCGTTTACAAATTTGCTTCCCTTTTATCTCAACTTTACGACCTTCAAGATTCAAACAGGAACCCATGTTTATTAGGTTGCTCCATGACAAGCTCAACTGTAGATACAGTCACTGGCATGGGATTCATACCAGTAACCGTAGACCAGGGAGACCAGGCAACCTGGGTGACTTTCAGATAACACATCTAGAGTAAACCCAGCCCTAAATATTATGAAGGAACTAAACTGCTAACCCTCCCATAAGGCCGTTCACTACTATTTGTATTGAACATAATATCGTATCTCCAAACTAGTAAGAGCTTACGATTGTATTCGTCCTTGATTAATATTATTTTCAATATCATCAACTGTTAAAATTGAAGGGTTTTTACTAGTTTAGTCATGTGTTAAAGTTTCACAAGTCAAAGAAGTGTTGATTGATATGGTAGTAGTACTTCTCCGTTCACCATAACAACTCATAGCCATAAGGGAATTACGATCCTGGATATAAGCAAAGTCCGTGGTTATGAACATCAATCGGTGCCAAGTACAAGCGAGTCTGACGCAAGCAAGCAATAACAGGGCATATTTACGCCGCGGCCTGGGGGTCTCAAAGAGAGCTAATAATTCCAAGAAACAAAAGATGTTTAAACCAGCAGGGATATGAGAAATTTGTGTAGATGAGGACATCTGACTACATTAATTGGAAAGAAACATAAAAGAAGAAAAAAGTAACGAGGGACAGATAAATTGAAAGCCAAAACAGACGCTTCCTTGCATGCATGTAACGGAAGTACCTTATGTTTAGCTCTAGCAGTGCCTGACTGTGATAGTTCCACAAGTGGAGGTATGGCCCCTTCCCTTGAGACCAATGTGCGATACAGGTAACTATTTATACAGACATGCAAAAGTGTTGCTGTGGCAAACTCTTTACCCTTTTGAGACCCACCCTCTAGTATCTCTACCAAGACCGGTATGCCCCCGGCGTCAACAATGGCGTTTTTGCCATCTGGGACACTAGCAAGATTACTCAAGACAACAACAGCCTTATCCACCATACCAGAGGAAGGATCGGCCATGAGATCAACAAGTGGTTTAATTGCCCCTGCCCTAATAACCTTGTCCTTGTTCTGATGCACGGATGATAGTGTATACAGAGTCGTTGCTGCATCCTTTTTGCCCCTAGATGATCCACTGATAAGAAGAGACACCAAGGGTGGGATTGCCCCCGAAGCACCTATTGAAATCTTGTTGTCATCTATGAGAGAGAGGCTCAGGAGGGCACATGCAGCATTCTGCTTGGCGACTGAAGTCCCCGTCTTGAGCACATATATTAGAGGTTTAATTGCCCCAGCAGAGGTAATTTCCGTCTTGTTACTCTCACAAAGAGAGAGATTCAAAAGGGCAGTCACCGTGTTTTCCTGAGTCTGGGGGTCTGGGGTATGAAGTAAAAATACCAAGGGTTTAATGGCTCCTGCCCTTGCTATCATAACCCTGTTCTCCATCTTGTTCTTGGCTAAAAGCCTCAATTCTGCAGCTGCATTTCTCTGAGATTCGATTGAATTACCCGCGTCCAAATCCTGAACCAAAGCCTTGACAACTACTTCGAGCTTTTCAGGCTCAAGGAACTCATTGATGGCCACTGTTCTTGCTGAGGGTGATAATGTATATGAATTTCCCTGAATCTGTTCCTCTCCTAACTGCCTTGACTTAACTAGTCTGCCAATCCATTGGGCCTGAGATGCAGACTCCTTCTGAACACCAGTACTATTCTTACATGCGGCTGATGATGTTGCCGTTGCCAATCTGAGCAACTCCCCTGATATATCACTGCTATAAGCAGAAAAATCACTAAAAGCCTGAGAATAATCAAAAGAATTGGTTTCCGCTCCCATTACATCACTCCCCTCCCACTCCAATTCATCCTCCTCATCGCCATCACTATTACAACTGGTTGTCATAGTACCACCGACGGGCTTCTCCATTGTTCTTTTCTGCTCCATGCTGAAAGATTGCTCTGTTGAACTATCCAACGGTCCACTTGACATACTGCAACTCACTTCATCTCTAGAAAATAGCTTTGAACGGAAGGTTCTCATGGATCTGGGTTCAGGCCTCTGCAGCTTACTCATGTCACTCCTTTTCGCCCTGGACTGCATGTTGGGAAGGCTGTTGGAAAGGGAACCGAGATGGGACTTGAAATGAGGTCGGGAAGTTGGGTATTGCTTCGGATGGGATTCAGACATAGAAATCATTTTGACTGTTGAGAAAATGAAAAACTCTCCGATAAACAGGAGAATCCTACTTGTGGTTACTTATTTAGGTTCAGATAAAGCTAAGTTCTGAACGTCGTCCTGAGCTTTGATCAGGACTGCAACTATTTGAAAGCCAGGACTAATTCTTGTGGATGAAAACTGGATTGTACGATGGCACTGCCCTCTGCGAGTGCAGCAGGTGGAGCATATTATGGCGGTGGCTTGGAACCAACAAAGCAAAAGTTGGAATGCAAGCAAAACTTATAAGAAAGGGTACGCCCTGTCGATGAAATCAAAGAGAATTTAGGATACTATTGCAATGATTAATTAACAAGAGTCAAATAAAAGATTGGAAACCAAAAGGCGAGGGGAATACATTCAATTGAAATTCTGTCTATCGTGGGCCAAGCTAAGGTCAATTTCTGGGTTTCCACTTTTTCAAAACAACAAACCATGTTCACTGGAGGCGCCACCAAAAAAGGATGAAGTAAATGAAGGCCCTTTTCAAGCCATCCGCAAGCCTAAAACCAAGTCAGACTGTCATTATATACTTGTGGGGGCATATGAGTAAAATACTCCCGAATCGCCTAATTGATTATACTATTTACCACGGGAGAAGCCCTCAAAAGGGTTACCCCCAAAACGTATATGATGTCGATTCAAACACCTCTGAAGTGATCTAATTAAGCTTAAACCCTAACAAACAGGTTCACCATGTTTCGATCTCCTTTATGAAACAGTGTTTTCAGATTATGGGTTTTCCAGTTTTCGATCGAACGCGTACACCTGACGAAAAGGGTGCCAGATAAACGAAGAGTCCGGCGATATTGATGACGAGTGGTCATGACTTGAAATCAATGAAGGGCCTTAAACATGTGTGCCACTTGGTGGCAGCAGCTACAGTTCTGCACATTTTGGTGTCTAGATTTTAACAGCTTACGACAAAAAAGCATGCAATCTGCACCACTTAAGTAAATATTTCATTACTATTTAATTCAGCCCAAGGATCAAAAGAGCATTGGTTTTTTATTTTGGGTCACCTGGCGGCGCAGTGAATCTGATACACTGACAGCTGGGATGAAAGCTTACCATTTTTTATAAAGGTTTTAATAATCTCAATTCGCAACATGTGTCTCTATCATATATTCAATGTATTTTCCAATATTTGCACGAAAAGATTCGGACAGCAACAGGGAGAACTCGTACCTCTTTTTGCAGAAGAGGGGCCAACTGTCCATTGCTTTTCTCTGTCAATTTGTGATGGAGTGATATATACATGCTTGGCTGAGTGACATATACATACGTACCTACCTGGTGAACCAGCCTTTCAGTCCCTATTCCTTGGCAAACGAAAGGTCGGAGGGGACAATTGGGAGGGAACTTGGTCATAAAGGAATTTCTCTAAGGGCCCGTTTGGTTGCTGGAATACAACCGGAATAGGAATAGGAAATTAGAATATGATTTGTATTCTTTGTTTGGTGCGTGGAATAGGAATAGGGAATAGGAATACGTATTCTCATTTTAGCCCCAAAATGAGCTTTTGTCCATTCCAAAAAATACCTGTAATTGGAATTGCTATTCTTGCATTCATTTTAACTTTCTCAAATTTGATTAAATTTTCAAATCCACTTTGACCTGGGGTGAGCGCTGGAACTTTGTTTTCAATATTTTCAAATATTTCAGCGATTTTTCAATGGCGCCGATTGCATCTTCAGAAATATTTTCAAATGGCACCGATTGCAAGTTAACCCTATTCCAATTTAAGCTTGCATAACCAAACAAGGGATAAACAAGATTGGATTGCATTTTTCCATTCCTACTCTTCATTCTCCATTCTCATTCAAATTTTCTATTCTAATTCTCAATTCCTACGCTTGCAACCAAACGGGCCCTAATGCATGGATTTTTAACTGTGTAAAGAAATAATGGGTGAGAAATAAGGCGTCGGTGCATTATTTTTTTTATCTCGAGCACATATCTTCCTCTAAATCCTAAAAACAATTGATGTTTGCTTCTTTTCAAAAGATATCATCTGTGTGGATATATGATAAAATATATAGATATGTTCTCCGAAAAGATCTTGCGTTCAGATGTTTTGAATGTTAATGGAAAGGGAGTGGCAGGTTGAGTGATTTACTCAAAAGTAATATTTATTTTTTCCCTTTTAAGTGAGATTGGGAGCCAACCTTGTTAATCTATTTTGAAAATAAGTTGGTTCACTATAAGACACCCAAAAGAATGATAGAAGAAAACCTTATTTTGATGTTATTATTATTCATTTTTAAAAATCTTCCTTAACCTTCAGACCTTTTTGTTATTTATTTGGATTAGATTTATAGGTATAAAGAATTGACACAAATCATTTTATATTGTATGTCAACCTTATTTATTTGTTTTGAAAACATATTGGTTCACCATAGGACATACAAAATAGTATAGAATAATTCACATTAGACAATACAACTTCTTAGACATCATGACACGTGTGTGGATTGCCTTTAATCATTAGTTCACAACTATTGGGTCGTCATCTTATGGGCTTGACTAAGGAAAGTGTAACCCTCACCTATCAAGTTCCCAAACTATGTTTGTAAGGACCAATGATCTAAGTTTGTGTCATAGACATACATAAAGTTAAGTGAAATTCATAAGGTTGTTTTTAAGTAATTTATCTGGTCATGAAGATCAATTTCATTGGCACTAATCTTAATGGAAGTAGAACAAAATCAATGTATAGATTCTAAAGCATCATTTTATATGCTCTTTGCCTTCTTGATGAGTCAAAAATCTTGATCTTCTTACTGTGGATCCATTTTGTTCAATTTCCTAGTGAGATTTTACCTTTAGAGGGCATGCAATTGGTGGAAAGATACCAATAGGAATGACCCAAAGTGGGAACAAGCAAAACCTAGCTAATTTGACCCAATATAATCAAAACCTCTTGACAAATGCAAAAGCCTTGGGGGGTATAACACTTGACTTCACTTGGTGAGATTACTTGTGGGATTGTGAGCATGAGGGAATCACTAGGTGGGTATTCTTAAGGTACTCTTGTGGCTATGAGGCTCATTATTAAGTTTTGTATTGGGTGCAAATGGGGTGTTATAAATGAAACCCTTATTAGACACCATAGGATTTAGAGTTCACCCTTTTTGACCGCTCAATATCTTGTTGCAAGGATCGATCCTAGTGGACTACTCGAATCACCCCAAGATTTGACTCACCATATGTGTTCGTTTAGATGTGGGTAACCTATCTATGACAAAGCCAATATCTATATAGGAAACCACTTTGTGTAAGTGAGGAAGCATCAAGTTATGGGATAAGGTATTCAGTAATGAGTTGTGTCCTTTACGTAGATTTTTCTTGATGTGTCTTTAATTTGTGCTACACCTATGGAAATCATTTGAACATATACACAACGATAGTTCTAGAGCTTTCGTTTGAGACCTCACATATGTTGTATCATGCAAGGTTGCTTTGTCCCTTGCTTGAGTGTTTGAAGACTACTCCATGTGTTACTGTCTTGCCTGAAAAACTTGCTTTTGAACATCAGGATTGTTTTTTATTAGGAAAACAGGTTTTACAGGGATCCTGAAACCCAAAGTTTTACAGCAGAAAACAACTTAAAGCAGAAAAGACAGAAAAAAAAAAAGTTGCCTCAAAAGGCCAGAAACAAAAAGGCCTGAAGCCTGAGAAACAAAGGCCAAGAACAGAGCCTGGCAGGTAGACTAGTGTCCCTTCTTTTCCATTGCCTGCAGGGTTTCTACAGCGTCACTTTCCTTCTAGTTGGCCTCTTCCTCCTGGATCGTGGGGAGGAAATGCATCTAGTCCCCCTGACTTTCCTGGATTCCAGTCTCTTTCTGAGGATCTTCTCGGCTGGTTCCGTGCTCTGTACGCTGCTCCAAAACATCAGGATTGTTATGCTATAAACTATTGTCAAAATTTGTCAACCAAGTCAAAACATCATTCTTGTGTTTCTTGCTAGGGGGAGTTTCATCATTTGACCTTGCTATGTCACTAGTGTTTTAAATTTCTTTAAATGGCTCTTTTGTCTTAGCACTCTTCATCTTTTCCATCTTCATGCTCTATGTCAACATAGTAGGACTTCCTTTTCGCTTGATCTCTTGACTAGACTCTTTGATTGGGGAAGTTGTTCACTTGTCATCTCGCTTTATCTATCTACTTAGTTGTTTGGCTTCTTTCATAGCTCTTGACTCGAGTAATTGGTGTCGTAAATTACTTGGACGCTTTTCTTAACAAGTCACTTGAATCTATCTCTATTATCTTGGCAAGTGAACACTCTACCTCTAGTTTGGACATCAAGTTATCTTGTGTCAGCTTATTATCTTCTTCTACTCTCCTTCATGCTTGACTTTATATCTACCACTATGGGATTCAAATATTTTTCTACCATACCTCAACTAAACCTAGATGATCATGAATTCCTTAGGGTTGTTAAGGAGTTTCAAGACCTATATAATAGATACAAAGAACTAGAAGAGATAGGTGATCTCACTTACCTTAGTTTCACTAAGAACATCATGACCATATAGTCTAAACTTGTAAAACAAATGAGAGAAAGAATGGCATCGTCACAGGAGCTCTCCTCAACTTCTCTATATGCACATAAGTCATCTTCTTTAAGGTCGTCCTCTTCTTCTATGTCTTCATATTCTACATAGGACATTGATTGTCTTCATCTTCTAGATCCAAAGACCTCTTTAGAGAGCAAGCAATTGATACTTCCCTTGAGCTTATGCAACCTATGCACATTTATGATAAAACCTATATTTGACTGCTATGATGAAGACATGGATGCATGTTGTGCACTTGAAGAGCCTAGACAAACTTTTGAGAGAACTTTTACTCCTTTGGAAGATTCTTATGATATTTGCAAACACTTCTTAGCACTAAGCTTATCACATTGCCTAAGTCTATCTCATATAGAAACCCATTCTTGGATATCTATTGTGCTTATCGTAAGCATTTAATGATCATACTACTTCAGATTGCGTGGAGTTGAAAGATAAAATTCAAGATCTTATTGATGATGGGATTGTTGGTGTTGGAACCCTTAAAGACTCATGTGATGAGGATACTTCTCTTAAGCATATTGATGAACTTATGTCGAGTGGTAGTTTCCTTGATGTCTCCACTTCTTCCAACATCTACGAACCTCCTAGAACTTTAAAGATTTCAAACATGCCTTCACCAACAAAGAACCTAATGTTTTCCATATTGACTATGCTTACCCTCAAGGTCTACCTCTAAAATAAACTCAATCTAATCTTTGCTTGGCTGCAAATCTATTTTGTACTACTAAGACTAAAGATTCTCAACCTTCATGTGATGTTATCCCTACTATGACTACTCCAACAAATCCTTCACTATATCTTCAAGATCCAATCATGGAAACCTCATGTTCTCCCTTATCCTCTTAAGTGGCTCCATGTCAAGAGGACTCTCAAAAAGATAAAGACACAAATTCCAAGAAAGATCAAGATCAAGCACCCTCTCATCTCCTTTAAGATGTCACTCCCCCATATCCTATGTCCTACCCATCTACCAAGTATGATGAAGATACCACTTCCACTATCTCCATTAAGCTTATTGAAAATTGTGAGAAAATTACTATGACTAAGCTATGCAAAGATCCTTGTCAAGATCAAAGTATCCATCTTGTTCTACTTCTTCATATCAACTTGAAAACTATGCGTATGCTTCAAATGCTCCTGCTAAAAACACTGTTGCTATCAAAGCTACTCATGAGTCTATTAATGGCCTTGGTCAAATGTATCACTCTAAAGATGCTGATATTCCTACTCACTATTCATTTGCATCTCCTAAGTCTATCCTTGGTCCTTATCCATCAAAGATAAAGCCTTCAAATCTTCCATTCATATTGGAACCTTATGTTCCTCCATCTCCTACTTCTACTCCTAGCTCTCCTATCATACCTCAAGATCAACAAGACACTCATCATTGACAAATATTCAGTCATCTATCTATATGAACCAATCATATCAACATTATTCATCCAAAAGTCCCAAGTCTTTTGGAAGCAATTTGGATGTACAACTTCAGACCAAACACAAGAATCCATTGAAAACTAAAGACCACTATGTCCCATCTAATCTACATGTGAATGCAAAGAAAGAAAAAACATTTAAGAGACCAAAAAAGCCTACTAACCAAAGAGAAAAATCAAAGAAAATATGGGTTCCTAAATCCATCATTGAAGAAATGTATTATAAAGCATTGAAAGGAAAAGAAAAATCTAAAGCTATATAGATTCCCAAGTCTCTTTTGAAAGACTTTACTATTGAAAATAGATCCAAGTTTGAAATTCAAACTTCTAAAGGCTTCCATTCAATCTTCTTCTAAACATCTTCCTCAAATGATTTCGAAGACTTCCACTCCACCTTCTTCTGCAATACTCCTACCATATCATACATCAAAACCTTGAGTTATTTCATCCATTATTCCTCTATCATTCCATCACCTTCAAGGTGTATGTTACTATTGATCTTGCCCACTTTCTCACTTACCCTTATGCAATCTTTTTGAGCCTACACTTACTTGCTATCCATACTCCTAGTTTTCGAAGGCATGGACTCTTATCCTTCATTTAATGTTTCACTATCATCTACCTCTCATCACCCTATCAACATCTTTGAGCATACATTTATTTGGTCTTGGATTATCATGACTTATCCTTCCAATAGGAGCACTATTCATTCTATCTAAAAATCTTTTTAAATGGCAAAAAAAGAGAAAATGTGCCTTAGTGAAAGCTTGGTAAACAGGCACCTTTTTAGCAAAAGTAAAGATAAATAATTCATCCTATGATAGTAACCACTTCTTTTGTCACCTTAGATAAGTACCATGGTGCAAAATTGACAACCGTGTGGCATGCATAATTCTTCCATCTTTCTACTTTGATATTAACAAAGTTGAGCTATCCTTGAGCATTGGTTATCTTATCTATTATTTCCTTGTCATGAACTTGCTTGTCCCATAGCCTTCATATCTAACTCCATTCTTATTTCTCTATCCTATCACCATACTATCTAGTTGACCCCTTGGTCTTGATCACACAAAGAAAAACATGGTTCTCATAGGCCTCTTGACATGTCTACTCTTTTAGATTACATGCTTCTGTGATATCTCACTTATTGTCTTCCACTTCTTATCTTATATGCTAGCTCGCTTATTAGCTTTCACTTATTATCCTATATGCTATCTCACTTATTTTCTTCCACTTCTTATCCTAAATTCTATCTCACTTATTAGCTTTAACTGTCTGTCCTACATTCTATCTCCTTTCACAACTTTCTTGGCTTGTCCAAAACCTACTTCATATGGCTATTTTCCCTAGCTTGGGTACTCTTGAAGAGTCAGTCCTTGAGGATCGCATTCATCTTGCTCCATCCATCTATGCTTGTCCACACCAACTTGCTACCACATCATTTCTTATACCTTTCTTTACACAAGAATAGAATGATGTGATCTTTCTTAAGAGCTAGTCAATCCTACCAAGTGGTGAAAACTTGGAAACAAACACTACTTGAGACTCTTGCACCTATGTCTACCAATATCTCACTTTGTGCCCATAGACCATTCATCTCATATTTATTTGCCTTACCTATCTTGGAACTAACTCTCACCTAGGTCTAGGGGGCATATTCTGCATAACTTATCAAGGTCTCCTTGTTGTATTGGTGTATCTTTGGCAACTCGCTAAACAATGTTTTTCAACACTTCCTCCTTGACATTGAGTATTTCTCAACACTTATTGGATACTTTGGCTATAGTCTAGGATGTTGTGATAGTTCTCACCAACAAATTTGAGTTTAGGGAGACAATCATGTGACTTCCACACACGTACTTAAACACTAACACTAGCTAAGACTTTTTGGCTTATTTTCTTTGTGTGTTGTCTATGTTGATTTCTTTGTTCAATGTTCCCTCCCTAATAGTCTCTCAAGGATGTCATGAGCTAGAGGACTAGGGGCATGGGACATGTTTTCCTTTTATTTCTATTTGTGGGTGTGCTTTGTAGATCTTAGGTTCCTTTAGCATCTCGTTTGTCCCACTTAACACTTAGGACCTTTAATGTGTCATCCTTGTTTGGTTTTTGCAAGTGTGTGCTTATGGCCATCTTGATATTTTGTGTCTCAACGTGAGCACAATCTTGCTACATTAAACCTATGGTATCTTACTACACTATCATCTTGACCTTTATGTCTTTGATGTATAGGTTGGGTTTCCACATTCCTATCTAATATGTATCATAATCATATCCTTGTAGTTATGCTAGTGATGATTGTATGATCTTGTGATGTCTCTAATAAGGCTCAATGATAAAACTAGGTTCTAATTATATAAACCTTGCAATTGCACCTTTACATACCAAATTGCAGCCTAGGGTTCATTCTATCTTGGCTTTACATTTGAGTGTTGAGAGAGTCTTATTTATCTTCTATGAATGTGTCGATCAACTATGTTCATTCTCTTGATTCTTCTCGATCATGCCTTCATATCTTTTGACCTTTTCATCTTATCATATTTTATTTTCCTATCACCAGAAGGGTTAATCTTATCCTCACATTTATCTACCCTTTTTTACCCCTTATTTAACCTTTTAATCTCATTTTTGATTTGTGCAAAACTATACCCTTACCATATTGTGATGTCCCAAATTCATTTTCAGGATTGAAATTAAAATTTGGTTTCATCTTGCTAGTTAAAATTGCATTTTAAAATTCTTCCTTCTTCATGTAATTGGCCGACTTTCTAAGGCTTAATCTTTGAATTTTGTTGGGGAAATCTTCATATTCTTCATTTCTACTCTCTTCTACTGCATTTCACCCATCTTTCTTTCATCTAATTCTCATGCTTTATCTTCTTGGTCAAAATTCGTCAAACTCGGGTGTATCTTCATTGCTTGGTGGTCATTCTTTGGTCCTAATCACTTATCTGTAATCATGGACTTTTCTTTATCCTAATTTTATCAAATCCATCTCATTTCTACATCTCCTCTATCTCATTTTGATTTTGATCCTAAGGGGGCAGGAATATGCTATCATTGTTATGCTTTGTTGCATATTAATTTTCCTATGGCTATCTATGCTCTTAGGAGCATATGGTTGACCTTTCTATTTTCTCTTGAGTGAGCTATCTCTCTAGAGTGTATGCTTGACCTTTCCATTTTATGTAGGTTTATTTTTCTCCTAGTGTTCAATTTTGTTGCTAACTAGTTATGCATTCAAGATCTACTATCTCTTTGTACTTTGGTCTTTAGAGTCAAATCTCTCTATCGACTACTAGCTTGGCTTCTTCATTCTTTGACTTAATGTGTTTCCACATCGATCACACATTAGTCAAAGAGGGAAAATGAAATCACCCAAAAATGGTCATCTAGACTATGAGCCTCCTTTCTATCATTTTTGCATAATTTACCTATCACTTATCTTCGATCAAATCATAATTTATCTATTTATTTGATTATAACCAATGGTTTGACCACCATATCCTAAGTCTTTTATTTAATTGAAAGAACTTTCTCCCTTTTAATTTAAAAAAAATCCACAAGTCCCACTTATCCTAAGCATACACATGAAAATAATTATTCCTATTTTTAATAATAAAAGAAAAGATATTTTGTCTCTCATGAGGGGCACACTTTTGTATGTGAGAGGAATCTTTATTTTCAAATTTAGCTTTAGTTCTCTTCCACACATCTTTTTTCTCTTAAAGTCAACCATTGATCTTATTTAGGTGAGATACTTGTGCACATAGATCACTCAAGGCTCATTCTCCACCCTTGATTTTGCCTCTTAATCTCTATCATCCATTTTTCTTTAAAAGGAGGCTCTATCCTCACCCTCTCATATCTTGTTCACTCATGTTAATGTTATGTTACAGGTTTTCTTATAGATTTTGGATTACTTAGAGCACTTGGAGCATTCTTGCGTTCTATCTTAGTCTTCATTTCTCTTACATCATTCTCATACTTGCATTATATTAGTTTCCTTTATGCTCTAGCTTAGATCACATAACTTAATTAGAGGTTTTGGTAATACTTTCATTCTTGTATCTTTTCTTGCATCTACATCTCTCATTTGTCTTGCTTCTTGTATTTCATCTCATCTTTGATTCTTGGATAATAGCATACTTTCTCTCGTCTTCAAATCTCCCATTCTATGATGCACCTTGCAAGGGTTTCATACTAGGTTCATTTGAGAGCCACTCTCATAGCTCTTACATGTCATAGATAGAGAGCTCTAAGTCACCATTCACAGTTCCTAATCTATTGGATCCCTTGGATAGAATATCTTAGAGAAGTGTACTTATTTTTGGTATACAATAAGCCAAGGTGTATAAGAGGTTTAGTTAAGGAAAATGATGCAAAAAATTATCCAAAGGTTGGATTACATAGAGGATAGGTGAACCAAGAAGAAAATCACCATCATGATCATCGGGAAAAGGATAGAAGCCCTAGAAGAAGGAACTTAGAGAAAGAGAAAGAAAATTGCAACATAGCATTCATGAGGGATTTAATTAGAGTGAATATACCAATCTTTTATGGAGACAAAGGTGGATCAACAACATACATGGTTGTTTGATCTAGAATGTTAGTAGAAATACTAAGGCTAGATGTATGATAATGCACCTATAGAAAGGGGCATCTTCCTAGTGATGAGCACAAGAAGAGATGATTCTATTTAATATGAACAAAATATCATGGGAATTGTTCTTATAAAACTTCAATGAAAAATATCTATCAAAACAATGGAGACGGAGTAGGGTAGAAGAGTTTCACTTACTAAAACAAAAATCCATGTCAATTTTGGAAAATGTGTAAAATTTTTATGAGTTGAAACCCTTTTTGGGATATAAAGAAGATATCTCTATGATTGTTGAAAACTTCATAAGGGGTTTAAGTGATCACATAGTGGGTAGAGTTGCAATACTTGAACCCAAAAGCCTTGGGAACATTGTCAATAAAGAACTCTAAGTGATGGAAAGAAATGTAAGGATGAGATTAGGAGGACTTATAGGAAGTCAAGGAAACAATTCTAATTCCAAGAAAAATCAAAATCAAGGTGCTTCCAACTCTAAGAGTTATTCCTCTAAAGTGGGGAAATGTTTCCAAAATAAGTTCAACAAAAACTTCCAAGGGGATGACGAAATATGAAATAATTTGGACTATGCTCAAAATCAAAAGTTATGCAACCAACCCTCTCAGAATTCTCAAAGAAAGAATGTAGGGAGCTATCAATACTCAAGTGCTCCTCTTGCCAACTGCTCCTTCAAAAACATTGGGTGCTTTCCATGCGGACAAAGTGGGAATATCATAGTCAATTGTCCTTAGCACATCAACACTGCATCCTATATCAAAAAAAGTAACCTTTGAACCCAGAGTTGGAGATGATGGAAGGTCTCATATGATCTTTGTAATAGTTGATCAGAGGTAGAATAACTATCAAGGCACGATGTTCAAAAAAATTGGTGTTCTTAAGGGTTAAAATATTTCTATTTTGTTTGACTTTGGAGAAACAAATTCCTTTATATCCATGTCATTAGTAGAAAAGTGTGGGCTAGTGGAAGAAGGGAAATATGCTAAGTGGAAATTTGAACTAGCATGCAGGGAAAGGATAACCATTAATGTGTTGAAAACTACAATTTGGGAGTAGGACCTTTCATCACATCAATTGACCTCAGAGTGATTTACCTCAACTCTTATGGGATAGTCATGAGAATGGATTGGCTAGCAACACTTGAAGTAGTAGTGGAATGAAAGAAAAGACAATCCAATATAAAGATAATAGAAGAGAACGAAACAAATATTTGGTAAATGATAACATATTTCCACAATCCATGATATTATATTCATGCTTTTGAGTAAGATTGTGTGTGAGTTTTCAGTATCAATATTTTAAATCATACTCAATGATCCATCATCAAGATGAGAGAGCTACAAATGTAAAGTAATTAGAAGCAAACCTAGACTAAATAAAAATAAAAGGAGAGGGGACTGGGGGAAGAGGCACACATACTAAGGGAAAAAAGGAAAAAAGAAATAAAAAAACTAAATATAAAGAATAAAGAAAGAATGACTAAGGAAAAGAAAAAGGGGCGGAACTCAAAAGATGACAAAGCAATCAAGATGAAAAGTGAATTAAAAAATAAAATAACAAGAGACCCACATTACACACACACACACATATGTACACACACACACACACACACACACACACACACACACACACACAAGAAGAGAATATAAATTATATATATATATATGCAACCCATATATATCCAACTTGATGGCTCCCTAGGTTGTCGAGTGTTCCACAAAGCCACCCACATTGACTTGTATCTCCATTCTTCTTCCTATCATCACCCTCACCAAAAAGTTAGGGTACTTAAAACCCTTTCCCTCAAGGCCTTTCACATTTGAGATGATGATAACCTTAGCCATGAGTTGTCCCATCTTCATCATGTCTTTAGGCTTAATGGGTATTCTAACAAATAAATATCCAAAGCTTTTTAACAGGCTAAGGATTTTCACTCTATCCCAAGGCCTATCCCCTCCTAGTGTGTTACTCCCCCCTCTATTGTCCTTCCTCTTATTGAAGGTATCTCATGCAAAATTTCCAAAATTATTCTCAAAAAAGGGGTTTGATGTGCCTTCAAATCTCTTTCCACGATTAGGAATCACCTACCCTCACTCAAGGACTCTAGAGACATCTAATTAGATTTAAAATTCTACAAAGTGTCATGTTCTTGTGGTGTTCCATACATTGGCGAAACGAGAAGATCCTTTTCCACGAGAATCATGGAGCATAGTGCTAATGCCAAGCATGAGAGGGTGGTTAAATCTACCTTAGCCGAGCATTCATCTTATACCAAACATCACATTTTTTTGAAAAATACTCAAATCCTTGTGAAAGAGGATAATTATTAAAAGAGAAAGATGAAGGAGGATATTGAACTATTCAACCACCCCTCCAATCTCAATCACGATTAAGGTTGGGTCCTTAGTCTTTCTTGGCATTTGTTATTATCCTCCTTTGAGAGTCTCCATCACCCCTAGGTTGACCTTTTCCCCCGTCCCCTTGTCTTGTTTCTTTATTTCTCCTTTCTTTAGCCCTTTTTTGCTCTCGTGTTTTCCCTCTTGTTCTTCTTTTCTTTGCTAGCCTCCTCCTTCTCCTCCTCCTCATCCTCCTCCTCCTCCTCTCTCTCTCTCTCTCTCTCTCTCTCTCTCTCTACCCCTCTCTTTGTTTTGTGGTTCTAGATATTCACTTTATGTGTGTTCTCGTCTTTATCTTTATCTTTTTATTGTATTGTATGGTCTTAATTTTAGCTATTTTATTTTATTTTTATACTTTCTTTATATATATATATATATATATATATATATATATATATATATATTCATTCCTATTAATCCTATTGTATATAATGTTGATATTCCTAATATGTTTATGCATATAATCTTAATATTTATATATTCCTAATATATTTATGCATATATTCTAAATATATATACTTCTATTAATCCTATTGCATATATATATAAAATTCAAATAATAAAATTTCTTTGGATGCTCTAGTTGGAAGACTGACAACTTTTGAGTTAGATAACTTTGATAACTATATTCTTAGTTCAAAGGTTATTGAATCTACTTTTAAAGATAAACTCTCACTCAAAGAAAATGGTAAGAAATCAAAATCTAGTCAATCAAGAAGTGAAGAAGAAGGAACATTAGAAGAAAGTTCAGACAATGATCTTGAAGTTGTTGAAGCCCTACTTGCAAAGAAGTATTCCAAAGGAAGAGGAAAGTAAAAAGGCAACGTTCTTTTGATCTACTTTTCTTATGAAGAAGTTGGTCACATTACTGCTACGTGTCTAAATAAGGAAATCAAAGTGTTAGTTTGTGGTGACTAATCAAGAAAGTATTGTACATACTTCATAAATTCTTTGGGGCTTGGGGCATACTGCGAAAAATTTTTTTTGGGCCCTCTTTTATCAAGATTTTGGGCTGACATGTAATTATTAATTGTAACCATAAAGCGGTAAAAATGCTTTTATAAAAGGGCTTAGGGTTAGGGATTTTATTATTGTAGGTGATGTGAAATTGGTTCTTGTGACAATATTGAGCTATAAGGGATTACAAATTGTAATCAGGTTGTAATCACTAGATCGTAAAAATATTGGAATTGTTATTTGGTGGACATAGCCTAGGGTTTGGGTGAACCATGTTAAATCTTGGTGTCTTGTGTTCTTTTCTGTATGATCTATTATTTTCTAATATTGGTTAAATTTGCATGTAATTATTATTTATGTGCGTGGTTTAATCCTAACACAAAGATGAAATGAAAAACAATAAGCACAAAGGCAAGAAGGATTCCAAGAACTACAAGAACTATAAGGAAAAAGGTAAGAAATCTTGTTTTATAGCTAAAGATTCTAATAACAATGAAGATGAAATGGTGTATATTGTTATGAAAGATGAATCTAATGATGAAGGAGATAACATGGCACTTATCTCTCATGTCAGCAAAAATGATATATGGATTATTAATAGTGGCTATTCACATCATATGACTGGAGATAAAACAAAATTTGAGCACATGGAATATTATGATGGAGGTAGTGTGAGATTTGAAAACAATGAACCTTGTAACATAAAAAGGAAAAGGTTGTATTTCATTGACTAAATAACTTATATGTGACAATGCTTATTGGGTTGAAGGACTAAAGCATAATCTATTGAGTGTGGCATAGTTGAATAATATTGGATTCAAGGTAGAATTCATGAATGGACAAGCCAAACTACTAGATGGAAAGGGAAATCTGGTTGGATCTGGCAAGCAAACAAAAGTTAATCTATTTTATCTTGATCTTAGTGATTGCTCATGTTTTATTGCTCAAGAAGAAGAAACCTGGGTATGGCACAAAAGGCTATGTCATGTAAACTTTGTAATCTGGTTATATAAGCAAACATAAAAGGGTAAGTGGTAAAACTAGTTTGAAGAAACCTGATATGGGTCTATGCGAGAATTGCCAAATTGGTAAGATGGGAAAGACTAGTTTCAAAAGCAAAAAAATCAGTCAGAAGAAGTCTTGGAATACATTATTAATATACTTATGCATATGATCCAAATAATAAAATTGCTTTAGATGCTCTAGTTGGAAGATTGATAGCTTTTGAGTTAGATAACTTTGATAACTATATTCTTAGTTCAAAAGTTATTGAATCTACTTTTAAAGCTAAACTTTCACTCAAAGAAAAGGGTAAGAAATCAAAATCCAGTCAATTAGGAAGTGAAGAAGAAGGAACATCAGAAGAAAGTTTAGACAGTGATCTTGAAGTTGTTGAAGCTCTACTTGTAAAGAAGTATTCTAAAGGAAGAGTAAAGTACAAAGGTAAAGTTCCTTTGATCTAATTTTCTTGTGAAGAAGTTGGTCACATTGCTACTAGGTGTCCAAATAAGGAAATCAAAGATGAAATGAAAAGAAATAAGCACAAAGGGAAGAAGGATTCCAAGAACTACAAGAACTATAAGGATAAAGGTAAGAAATCTTGTTTTATAGCTAAAGATTCTGATAACAGTGAAAATGAAATGATGTATATTACTATGAAAGATGAAGGAGATAAGATGGCACTTATCTCTCATGTCAACAAAAATGATATGTGGATTATTGACAGTGGTTGTTCACATCATATGACTGGAGACAAAATAAAATTTGAGCACATGGAATATTATGATGGAGGTAGTGTGGGATTTGGAAACAATGAACCTTGTAACATAAAGGGAAAAGGATGTATTTCATTGACTAAATAACTTGTATGTGACAATGCTTATTGGGTTGAAGGACTAAAGCATAATCTACTAAGTTTGGCACAGTTGAATAACATTGGATTCAAGGTAGAATTCATGAATGGATAGGCCAAACTATTGGATGGAAAGGGAAATCTGGTTAGATCTAGCAAGCAAACAAAAGGTAATATATTTTATCTTGATCTCAGTGATTGCTCATGTTTTATTGCTCAAGTAGAAGAAAGTTGGTTATGGCACAAAAGGCTATGTCATGTAAACTTTGATAATATGGTTAAGATAAGAAAACATAAAAGGGTAAGTGGTATTCTTAGTTTGAAGAAACCTTATATGTGTCTATGCAAGAATTGCCAAATTGGTAAGATGGGAAAGACTAGTTTCAAAAGAAAAAACTATCAGTCAGAAGAAGTCTTGGAAATTGTTCGTACAAACTTATGTGGACCCATTGCAATAGAGAGTTATAGTGGAGAAAAGTTTTTCATTCTTTTTGTTGATGACTATTCTAGAATGATGACTACAATGTATCTAAAAGAAAAATCAGAAGCCTTTCAAAAATTCAAGTGGTATCTGGCAAGAGTAGAAAAGGAAACTGGAAAGAAGTTGAAATGCTTAAGATTAGATAGAGGTGGTGAGTTCATTTTCAATGAATTCAATAATTTCTGCATTGAAAGAGGAATCAAAAGGCAAGTATTAGCTCTTGGTACACCACAGTAGAATGGTATAGTTGAAAGAAGAAATAGATCTATCATGGATTGTGCAAGAACCCCGATGATTGAAAAGAATGTTGCTCTCAAATACTATAAGGAAGCTAACAACACTATAATTCATACCTTGAATAGAGTATAGTTGAAGAAAGATTCAAACTAAACTCCTTATTAGCTATGGTATGGCTACAAACCTAATGTAAGTTACTTGAAAGTATTTGACAACAAATGTTATATCTTGAAAGAATATAGAAAAGGAAAATTTGATGTAAAAGGTGATGAAGGCATATTTCTAAGATACTCCTATAGAAGTAAAGTATACAAATGTTTGAACTTGTCTACTCATAAAATTATAGAAAGTGCACATGTTAGAATTGATGAGTTTGTAGAAAGGAGTGAAGAAGAAAGCAACAAGGAACCAACAGATTATAGAAGATTTGTTTACTATGAACCTGATACCCTGCCAAATATATCCAAAAGAAAGGAAGCTTCATCTCTCGAGTCCCTTAAATCTCCAATAGTTATCAAGTTGCAGATAGTGCAACCCAAGCTATAGTCAGAAGGAATCGAGTCACAATTAGAGGCTACCGAGCTAGTTCAACCAAGCTTGAAGGACTCGAGTCACAGACAAAAGGACCCAAGCTTGAAACTAAAATTCAAGATGAAGATGGTGGAACTCATTCAAATCCCAAAGAGCCTATGTTAGTAAGATATGTTAGAAGGCATCATGCACCTGATCAAATCATTGGAGACAAATTTGATGGAATAATGACAAGAAGCAAATTAAAAGGTACATATTTACCTACTGAATTTGAACCTAAAAGTGTTAAAGATACTCTGGATAATGAAGTTGGATTGAAGCAATGAATGAAGAGATAGAACAAATAAAAAAGAACAAAACTTGGACTCTTGTTCCTAGACCCAAGGATAAAATGTAATTGGTACAAAGTGGGTATTCAGAAAATAAGCTGAATAAAGATGGAAAAGTTTCAAGAAAAAAAGCAAGATTGGTGTGCAAAGGCTACTCTTAAGAAGAAGGTATTGATTATGGTGAAACTTTTGCTCCTGTGGCAAGACTAGAAGGTGTTAGAACTTTACTAGCATATGCAGCACATAGAGGATTTAAGTGTATCAAATGGATGTCAAATTTGCATTCTTGAATGGAATTCTTGACGAGGAAGTCTACATTGAAAAACTAGAAGGTTTTGTAGATCCTAGCAAAAGAGACATGGTTTACAAATTACACAAAGCATTATATGGTCTCAAGCAAGCTCTCAGAGCTTGGTATGAAAAACTTCATAATTACTTGGTAGTGATTGGCTTTCAAGGACAAATAATAATAGTAGTTTGCATATCAAGGAAGGACTAGACAAGAAGATTGTGTTGGCAGAAATATTTGTTGATGATACTCTATTTATAGGAAATGATGACTTATGCAAAACATTTTCAGAAGAAATGAGCAAAAAATTTGAAATGTCCATGTTTGGTGAGATAAAATTCTTTGTTGGATTATAGATACAATAGAACAAAAATGGTATCTTCATCACTCACTCTAAGTATATCAAGGAAATAGTGAAGAAGTTTGGAATGGAAGATTCAAGAATAGTTGGAACCCCTATGTCCACTGGACATAAGCTCTCCAAAAATGACGATTCCAAAGAAGTAGATCAGACCACATACAAATCAATGATTGGAAAATTGCAGTATGTAGTACACATAAGGCCTAATATTGCTCTAGCACTTGGAATAGTGGCAAGATGCTCAGTAGATCCTAAGGAAAATCACATGATGGAAATCTAGAGAATCATGAGATATCTGAAAGGTGTTGAAGACTATGGTTTATGGTATAAAATTGGAGGCGATTTGGACTTGAAAGTATTTACTGATGCTGATTGGGTAGGAAGTATTGATGACAGAAAAAGCACTAGAGGTGGAGCATTATTTCTTGGTAAAAGACTAGTGTCTTGGACAAGTAAGAAGAAAAATTGTGCATCTCAATCCACAATAGAGGCAGAATATGTGGCAGCAATAGTTAATTGTTCTAATATTGTTTGGTTCAAACAATTGTTGGAAGGAATGAAGATAGAGATCAAGGATCCAATAGTCATATATTGTGATAACAGTAGTGCAATCAACATATCAAAGAATTTAGTGATGCATACTAAAATAAAGCACATTGCAATAAAATATCAATTCTTAAGAGAGTTAGTACAAGAGAAAGAAGTCAAATTAGAATATGTTAATACAAAGGAATAGATTGCAAACATATTTACCAAGCCATTACCTATGATGCAATTCTGTATCTAAGAGGTAGGCTAGGGGTCATTCCCCTATCTGAAGTTCACTAAATAAAGTTTAGTGATACATTAACTAGAACCTATTGAAGATCAATCAATTGGTGTAGAATTAGCAAGGGCATATTGCAAATGAATTAGCACTTAAGGTACATTGGTATTAACTAAATTGTTGTCTTTGGTATGTGTTGTCAAAGAGGGAGAAGTTTACTGTCATATCTCTGAGTAATTTTTGGAACCATAATAAAGTAAGGAACCAAAGAGGGAGAAATTTTTCAAAGAAGAAGAAGTTTGCTATAAGAGGGAGAAAGTTTTGTAAATGAACTTGGTAGTAGTTGTTGCAGACAGAGAAAAAACTTGGTGAAAGGAAGAGCTCATATTGATAGAGGGAGTTCTCAAAGATGAATCCAAAATTTCATTGTGTTATGACATGTTGTGTTTCCATCAATGCCAAAGAGGGAGATTGTTGGATACAATTGATTAATTATGTGTTGTCTTTGATGTTACACAAATGTCATATCATTATCAATCAGTATATGCCTAGCTCACTCGGGTAGTGAAGACAGTTTTATGTGTCTACTGAGCATTCTTGTGGTTGCCTAGTTCAGAAGGTAGTGTCTACTAAGTTCACTCATGCATCGAAGGAAAAGTATGCAGAAAAGTGAGTGTTAACTAAGCTCACTCAGTTGCCAAAGGATTTTTGTGAGTTTGTAATGTTAACTGAGCCTCTGTTGGTTAACAAAGGAAATCATTTCTGAGTTAGTTTCTACCAATTTGGGTCAGCTAACGAAGAATTTTCTTATCTTGGCATATCAAGCTTAATTAATTTATCTATTGATTCCAGTTGACTAAGGTGATGAATATTAATTATTCTAAGTTGTATTTGAGCCGAGTTGACAAAGTGGAAGATATAAGGTTAAGTTTGTGATTTCAAAGTAAGTGTGAGTGTGAAAGTAAGAAGATGTTATTGAAGATTTAATGATGAAAAGAGGAAGCAAATTTGAACGATAAGTAGAATATCCTTGTGGAGTAGAAAAACTATATTTGATTACGAGGATCAAGTGCAAGCCAGAACAAAGATCTATAATCAACAATTCAATTACGTTCAAATCATGCCATCTCATTATTACTCTCTAACCATTGTAGCAGTGATCTAAATTTCCTTACAGAGTTGGCTTAACAGCTATATGCAAGTCCTCTAACAAGGTGGCAATTCTATTGAATTATCTAAAGACCTCTAACAAGTTCAGTCCTAATAGGGTAATTATATCCTTTAACTGGGTCACACCTAACAATGTATTTTTTAACCTTTATTAGGGTTGGCTCCTAATAGGGCTCACTTCAAAAGAGTGAAAATAGTAACTAGTTGCAATTGGTGGTTTTTCCCAAATTGGGTTTCCACGTAAAATCCTTGTGTCAAATGTGTTCATGCTATTTTCTTTTATTGATTTGTAACTCAATTAAAGTAATGGTAATCACTTATAACATCTAAAGTTTATATGTTAAGCATTTACTGAGCTATCAACATTTTATGTGTGTTTACCGAGCTTCAACAGTTTTCAGTTTGGATTTTGTACTGACATCTAAGGGATCTGGGATTTGTTTTAGTAATAACTAATTCACCCCTCACCTTGCAGTTACTCCTCTTATATTTCCAACACCTCTAACATATTTTCTTTTGCTAACCTTAACCAGATTGTCAAAGTTCACATGAAAAAAACTTCTATTCAATAGCTATGATTCTTCTACTTTAGCAATCATACAATGTCCAACATAAGTATTTAGTTTGAAAAAACTAGGTCTTTTTTCTATTCACCATTACCAATCAATTCACTAGAACTTCCTAATATCTTACATTTACCATTATTGAATTAAACTTCTAGTCCTTTGTTATTCAACTAAGAGAAACTCAATAGGTTATACTTCAAACCATCTGCCCAATAAATATTATCACAAGTAATAATATCATTCAAAGAAATATAACCTTTACCTATGATAGCACAAGGAGAACCATTTCCAAATATAAGTGTGCCTCCATCACATTCTTCAATTGTAATAAACTTGTTCTTGTATCTAGTCATATGGTGTGTGTATTCATTGTCAATGATCTAGTCATAATTATTGTTCATACTTGAAATTAATACTTTTTCTTCACCATATTAGCATCATTGATAGAGGGATATTTTTTCACTACAACAAACACTAATTCACCAACATTAATGTTTCCATCAATGTTATTGTCTACTGAATTCAATTGATCAATTGTGTATTGTCTTTGATGTTACACAAAATGTCATATCATTATTAGTCAGTGTATGCTGAGCTCAATTGGGCAATGAAGATAGTTTTCTATGTCTACTAAGTATTCCAAAGTTTGCCTAGTTCAAAAGGCAGTGTCTATCAAGTTCACTCGAGAGTCAAAGAAAAGTTTACAGAAGATGAGTGTTAACCAAGCTCACTTGGTTAATGAAGGAAAATTTGGATGGAACTAGTGTTAACCAAGCTCACTCGGTTACCAAAGGATCTTTGCAAATATGCAGTGTTGATCGAGCTTCACTCGATTAACATAGGAAAATTATTTTTGAGTTAGTATCTATTGAGAAAGGTCGACTAACAAAGGATTTTCTTATTTTGGCATATGTAGTTTAATTGATTTATCTATTAATTCTAGCTGAATGAGAAGATGAATATTAATTATTCTAAGTTGTTTTTGAGCCAACTTGACAATATAAAGGATATAAGTGTAAGGTCAAGTTGAGAATTTGAAAGTTTGTAAGAGTGTGAATGCATGGAATATTTTTGAAGATCGAATGATGTAGTGAGGAAGCGAATTAGAAGTATAAGTAGAATATCCTTATGGAGCTGAAAAGATATATTCAATCAGGAAGGATCAAGTACAAGCCAGAATTGAGATATGTAATCAGCAATTTAGTTCCATCCAAATCATGTCATCTCATTGTTACTCTCTAACCATTGTAGTAGTAATCTAAATCTCTTAACAGAGTTGGCTTAACAACTATTTGTAAATCCTCTAACAAGGTGACAGTTCTATTGAATTGTTTAAAGGCCTCTAACAAGGTCACTCCTAATAGGGTGATTAAATCCCTTAATAGGGTCACACCTAACAGGTTTTTTTGTGACCTTTAATAAGGTTGGCTCCTAATAGGGCTCACTTCAGAAGAGTGAAAAAATACCTAGTTGCAATTGGTGGTTTTTCCCAAATTGGGTTTCCACGTTAAATCTTGGTGTCAAATGTGTTCATGTCATTTCTTTTCTATTCCTGCAACTAAGTTAAACTAATGATAATCACACATAACATCTTAAGATTTTCATGTTAAGTAATTACCAAGCATTCTCAGTGTTTACTGAGTTATTGCATTTATTTGTTTGTCAAGCATCAACAGAATTAAATTTTGACATAATTATTTTGTACTGACATCTAAGGGATCTATGATTTATTTTTGTAGTAATTGATTCACCCCTCCCCTCATAGTTACTCCTCTTATATTTCCAACAATTGTCATCACTCCCACCATCTCAGCTATGTAACAAGCCTTCTTGCTTTTTTCCTTATAGTTCTTGAATTTCTTGAATCTATCTTTATTTTTATTTTCATCATCCTTCTTTTCCTTTTTAGTGAATCTATAAGAAAGATGACCTGTCTGTTTGTAAGTCAAGCAAGCAAGGGAAATTTTTCCTTTGTATTTCCCTTTTCCTTTAGGAAACCTCTTAGCTATTAAAACTTCAATTTCTTCAAACTCTTTCTCTTCAACCAATAAAAAAATAATAGTCATCTAAATTATGAAACAAAGACTTTCCTTTTCTAGATGAACCAAGGGTTAAGGTAGTTTAAAAAGTAGTGTCAATCAGATGCAAACTATTATCAAAATTACTCAATTCAAATGCAACCAACTTTCCAACAAATGAATCTAATGTAACTTTATAAGGACTTCCAGATCTTTAACTATTGAATAGAAGAAACTCTAATTTCATATCTAGGTGTAAGAGTTGTGAAGACTTTACTTACAACTTCATCATCTTTAAGTTTTTCTCCATCTCCTTTGATAGCAACAATAATCTCTTCCAACCTTGTACTACTGATCAATGTTTTCACAATCTTGCACCCTCATCTCATCATACTTGCCTTTTACAGTACCAACCTTAGTTTTCAATACATGTTCATCACCTTCATTTACCTTCAAATTTGTTTTCAATTCTTTGACACCAATTATAAGTATAAGATTGACTTAAATGAGAGGGTGAACAGGGGGAAATAAAAAATCACCAAATCAAACTTAAAGTATCACCCAATCGAACTTATCAAATTGATTATTATACCTTTTATCCTCTTAAACTCCCAATCATAATAATATCTTAGTTAAACTTTAAAGTAACATTCAAATAGTGATTTAAACATCCACACAATCATAACACTAGATATATCTCATGTAAAAATGATTAGCGTGAAAATCATGGTATGAGAATGATAGTCAAAAATTGTGTACTCTTCTAGAATATGCTTTACTAGGAGCCTACCTGATTAAGGGTTACAACAAAATTGTTAGGTGCTATCCAGTTAAGGGATTTTCCTTGAGACATATTAAAGTCTTAAACCATACTAGTAACCTTTTTAGAGGATTTTAAACCCTCTTTTGATAATTTCACCTAGTTAGAGGATTGTACAAAGGGATTTATTAGGATCCACCCATTTAAGGGATTTTTCTACTACAATGGTTAGAGAGTAACATATTGTACCATTTTAAAATGGAAGAACTTTCCTTTTAAGACATTTTATCTCCCTCATCTTCATTATTCCTTCTTTGGACCATGGATATGCCTGTGCTCATTCCTCTTTTCCTTTCTCTCTTCCATCTTTCGACTCAATCTTTCTGGCATCTACCCTGGTTTTTTGTGGTACCCAAGACCTATACTCCCAAACCAAGTTGACTCAAGTCAACCTAGTCTAGACCAGGTTGACTCAAGTTGACCTAGAATAGACTAGGTTGACCCATTTTGTCCTAGTCTCCCATGTCGACATAGTCCTAGACTAGGTTGACCTAGTCCTTGGTAGTTCCAGAGCTCGGGGCCTAAAAGTCCTTAGAGGTTTAATTAGTTTATGACCATTATCTAGTCAACCTATATTATTTTCCCACCCAAAAACTCATATATAAGGAGACTTGGAGGTTTCATTTCATAATAATAAGCATCTAATTCAATCTCTTTCTCTCTAGTGAAGATTCTGCCTTTTTTATTCAAGGAATTCAAGCATTCAAGCCTTTTTCAAACATTCAAGCAAGAAGATTTCTATATAGCATGGAAGAATCCTTTGTGAGCATTTCACTCTTCAATATCTAGAATATTGTTGGCCATCAAGGGAGGAGATCAACATTGAAGTATTCTTCTTCTTCTTCTTCATTGATGCATATTCATATATATGGCACCATGATGGAATACGGTAGATCTGTTGCAAAGTGTGGAGATATCCTACATTCCTAATTCAAAATGTACAATATAACTACATTACATACACACAAGAAAAGTGAATCCTAACATTTATCTTAGTCTTTACAGTCATTTACATTTATGTTTCTCATTTACAGTTAATTTCATAACCTAGGGCTTGACCAAGGCAAGCCCTCATCAAACCCCAACCCCCAAACCTTTCTTTTCTATGTTGATTTACAAGTTGGGAGTGAAAAAGGATTACAAATCTAGAACCTATAGTTTGTAAGCTTTCTAGAGTTGTCACTTTTAGAGTCATGGACTATCTCAACTTAGTGGAAAAATGTCTTCCCAAGTTGGCCTAGTCCTTCAATCTTAGATTCTAGGGATATTTATAGGTTTTGTTCCTTTCGTCACTTTATTTCGAGATCCATAGTCAAAAATTTAGAAAAGAATTAGATCCAAAATTTCTTGAGCTTAAATACATCTTCCTCTATGCATTTCAAGGAGATTCTTTCATATTTTATTTTCTTTCATATTTTTACCCTAGATCTATATCTTAATTGGGATAATTGTCTTTACATTGCATTTAGATTTACTTTATTTAGGAAATTAGTTCAATTCCACATTTACACTATCCTATCCAAGGGACAAAGAGCACATTTCCTAGTATTGTTTTCCCCCTATAATCTAGATTTAGTATTAGCACCCTTCCTCTTTTGAGTCCTAGCTAATCTAATTTGGGTTAGAAATGGAATCATATTTGGAAATTCCCCTCTTTCTCTTTTATATTACAATTGAATGGCTTAGTGTCCTTTTAAAATGGAGGCCTACAACCCTATCTAAAGCGCTTCCATTTTACCACTAAATATTTTGGTGAGCTAAATGTGAACCCAACAAGTCTCCTCTTTTTTTTTTTTTGGGTTAGATCCCTTAATCTCTCTTCTTTGGAGTGATATATGTCTCCATTATTTTATGTGTTTACCTTCTTTTGGTGAACTTGGTTTATGCCCCTTTCTTCTTAGAGTTATATTTAGCTATCTTGTGTGTGGTTAGATCTCTCTTTTATCCTCTTTATTACATTTGTATGGTTAGATCTCATTAGTGTTTCCTTTTGTGATCTCCCTTTTTATGAGCTTAATTACATGAAGCCCAACCTATAGCATTTCCTTTAGGCAAAACCATAGACTCACGGGATCCTTTGTTCATGATTTCTCTTTTCTTCTAAGGAATTATGGTGACACTCACATATGTTCTCATGGTCTTAATCTTATCCTAAAGCATAACTCTTCTGACTAATCCCATGATGATGATCATGCTTTAAGAGTTCCTTCTTCACAAGTTTGTAAGATTTTTAGTGAATTTGATAATTAGAAACTTGGATTGCTCAAGAAAATTAGAATCCTAATAGCGTTTTTGCTATTAAATCTCTTAAGAAGCTTGTCAATTATGATGACAACAACCTTTCTATCTTGTGTGGTACATCTCACCTTATTAATACTCATGCTAAGTCTTTGACAAAATGTGCTCAAGAGTTAGGATATCCTCCTCCTTCCACAACTATTGAACCTTCTATCATGAATTCTACCACTCTTTCAAGCATACCTACCTATTCTTTTCCTCTTATGACTACTTCTACACAAGTGTCCACTCCTTTAAGTGTTGGTCTTCCTAGTCTTTCACTTCTAGTGAGTGTTCCTCCTATTTCCATTCCTTCTTCATTACCTTCATATAATGCAGTTCCTTTTACCTATTCGAACCCTTTACCCATTCCTTCTAATCCTCCAACATCTTTACATATTCCTTCCACTTGTTATACATTTCCTAATCCATATAGAATACCTATGGTTACTAGCATTGCTTCTGATCTTACCATTAGTACCTTGGTTCAAACCATCTCTTCTTTACAAAAAAAAATCACACATTTAACTCAATTTGAGTACAATATTCCTACATGTGATATTGCTAATCCCCTTTCCTTAGATATCCTTCATGTTGTTATTCCACAACATGTTGAAGTACCTTGTCTTGAGACTTATAAGGGTAAGGGAGATCTCATGACTCATGTTAAAACTTTCCAGACTATACATAGTGATTTTTCTCATGACTATAGGTTGATAGATAAGTTGTTCTGGCATACTTATAGGGATAGATACTTGTAATGATATTTCTCTCTATCTCCTTACTCTATTGATTCTTTTCAAACTCTTGCTAATGCTTTCATTCAACAGATTTAGAATGATATTGGTCCACAAGTTTCTTTAACTTATTTAGTTTATTGTGAGCACAATGTTAACAAGAAAGTTATTGAATTTATTGGTAGATTTAAACGTTTGTATGCTTAGATTTCTTATCCTATGCCTAATCATGATATTTTAGCATATATTTATTTCTAATTTACAAAAAAACATTAGGGATAAGACCCTCCTTACTAACTATACCTCCTTTTCACATCTATGCAAAGTTCTTTAGCATTATCAGTTATAAGTGAGTCAACACAAGAGCTATATTTTGATGACTCCTATTTATAGTGATAGGAGTGTTGTCATTGGAAATTCAAACAAGTTTTCTAAACCTAAAAATTTCATCAAAATCAAGTCTCCAAATACAATTGATGATCAAGTGGTTGCTACAACTACTTTTTCCTCTATATTTTGTCATGATTGTCACTATAGTCAATTATTTAAGCCTTTGAATAAGGTGATGACTATGTTGATTCATGGTTGTGTCCTTAATCTTCCTCCTATTCATCCTATTGATCTTAGTAAACATTTGCCTAATTCTTTTGATTCTAAGGCTTTCTATCAATATCACCATCAACTAGGTCATGATACTTAAAAGTGTTATGGTCTGAAGCTTGCTATTCGTGATGTTATTGATTCTAAGGCTATTTATATTAATGCTCAAGTTGATAACATGAATAAGTTTGTTGCACCACCTAATCAAAACTTGCAGATTTATACTAGTCCTTTACCTTCACACTCAGCAAATATTATTAATCAATTTTCTTCTTTTGATCATTATATTGATTATGATGAGGAGATCAAAGAAATGAATCATGTGGTTAATCATGTTGAGTTAGAATCTTAACCTTTGATTTATTCTCCATCTGATCCTAAACAAATTCCTACTATCATTAGCTTTGGTCAGTGTGATATTTTAAAGGCACCTAAAGGTCTTCTTTACATCACTACTAGACTTGCTCATGTTCCTTGTTGTGGTACTTTAATCAATCCTTCTTTTGCTATGAGTGTTATCATCGAATAACACCTTTTTAACAAATGATTGCATAGAGATGTTGAAGTTGACGAAAGATCAATTCCATAGCTCCCAAGAATCACTTGCATGCAAACACCTATCATAGAAAGGAGAATCTAAAAGCTATGGAGGTTGGAATTGCTAGATGAGACATTCTTGATGAGAAAAAAGAGAAATTTGTATAATCAAAAGTGAATGAATAAAATTATAAAGAGATCAATCCTTATAAAAGGAGATCAAAACCCTAACAAGTAAAACCTAGGTTGCATGATAATAATTAATAAAATAATTAATTATTATATGCCTAAATTTTAGCTTAAGTAAACTAGAGATAATAAGTGAATAATTAAATCAAAATTATTTAATTAATAAGGCAATATCTTATTACTCTAACACCCCCCCTTAAGATAAAATTAGGGAGTAGCTAAAAACCTAGAAACTATTGCTCAGAGCAAATTTGGGTATTGACAACAAGGCTTGATGAGGTACCTAAGGACAACCAAATCTCTATAAAGAGGAGAAATAGAGAAAACCACATGGGAAAAACCCAACTCTAAAAAGAGATGGAAATAAAATGTTCTAGAAGATAGGAACAAAAGGATGATCATGAAGAACACCATTGAAGCATGAAGCTACAAACATTGCCAAACTACTGATATGAGGAACCTCCAATATATAGAATATGACTAGGTAGAGAAGACTAAGTTTGAAGAGTTGATCAATCAAAGATGAAAGGTATCTTCATGGCCTCCGAAAATTGGAAAGAAAGGACGTCTATATGGTAAATGATCCATCTCACTGAAATGCATAAGTATCTAGTCACTACAATCACCTAGTACATAGGATCAAATACTAAATACATAGCTCACTCCATTGAACAAAGAAAGTAATAGAACTAACATAACCCCCTTGTAATGCTAAGAGGTAAGACATGAACACTGAAACTGAATGCAATATCTCCTGAAGAACAAAGAACTAGGAACATTGAGAGTGCAAAAGAAGTACAAACACCTATAATGACACGTGTCATTGATACATCATGAGGCTAATGTCATGGAAGGAACACTCATTTCACAAAAGAAGATGGAAAATATGGCCAACATGAAACCCCCCAAGGAACTTTATAATGTAGTGTGAGAACAAAAAACTCAAAGATGTGCAAGATCCTGAAATGTAATAGAGTGACACTTCATCTCAGTGTGTTTGCAAAAAATGCATAGAAATTATGTCTAAATAGAATAGAAGAGACATAAGGCTGGTACAATAGATAGTACAACCCATGACGAATCATATGAAATAAGGAAATTGATCTCTAGACCTGAAACAACCAAGATATCCACTAGAATGCAAAAAACCAAAAAATGAATGGGATGTGCTTGTAGCAAAATTTGGAAAATAGAATGTCTCAAGATATGTCTCCTAGAGTGTAAAATAGAGCCTCTAACTTTTAATGCATAAATTGGCAATCAAATAATATCAAAAATGCAAATAAACTTTACCATCATGATGGGCTCAGAACTAGCTTTTCGACCATATCTTGTTTACAAAAAATGGGGTCCAGATGAGCAAGTTATGACCAAAAAATCATAGGTAGGTCAAGAAAGCATTGGAAAAGCAAAAAAGGAAACACTGCTTTGGGATCTGTGCCAAAATGCATCAAGAAATGTTCCCACTAGTACCAACATTGCCTTAGGAAGCATGCTAGTTTTGGATCAAAATTGTCTTGACTTGCGTGCCAAACATTTTAGACAACCCGCCAAAAATTTAGATTTGCTAACAAAAAATCTCGATTTATGTGCCAAAAATCTTGATATACATGCCAAAAAATTAAAAAAATAGCTGCCTTGAGAAATGTGCCAAATTTGGAAGCAATATTATTTTGCCTCATATTCTAACTATGTCCAAATTCGACAAATTTTATATAAAAATAGGGGTTCTTGTGCACTCTGAGCTCAATAGGTGATGTTTGTTTGGGCTCAAAGTGACCCAAAAATTAGCGACCCCCTAAATTCAATACAAAATAACTTTGAAAAATGAGACTCTTTGAAAGAAAAAACAAAGATCTAAAAGCCAAGCCAGACCTCTCATAAATAAAATAGGTGCATCAAAATTTGGAGCTCTATTACCATGTTAAAGTTGATGAAAGATCAACCCCACAACTCCCAAGAATCACCTGCATACAAACACCTATCATAGAAGAGAGAAGTTAAAAGCTATTGAGGCTAGAATTGCTAGATCCATAGATGAGACATTCTTGATGAGCAAAAAGAGAAATTGCTATAATCAAAAGTGAATGATTAAAATTACAAAGAGATCAATCCTTATATAGGAGATGAAAACCCCAATAGGAAAAACCTAGGTTACATGATAATAATTAATTATTATATGCCTAAATTTTAGCTTAAGTAAACTAGAGATAATAAGTGACTTAATAATTAAATCAAAATTATTTAATCAATAAGGCAATATCTTATTACTCAAACAAGAGATACTTATGATTCAACTTCTGTGTGGATTCAAGCTTGCAATGGTTTTATTTATCAACCTCAATGTTCTATCACTTTATCTATTACTATTTCAAAGAAAGTTGTTTTAATCACCTTTGTTTTAATTCCTACTTCTGATCACTTTCAAGTTAAGATGGGTATTCCATGGCTTTCTACCATGCAAGATGTAGTTCTCTTATTCATAAATTCCTTAAATTTATTCATGACGAAGATATTATTACTATTAACCATTCCCTTTATAAACCATCACATCCTAGAGATTGTTCTAAGATTGATTTTTATTGGCCATCTCATTTGGAAAAATCACCTACTTGTCCCAATCATCTCTATAGAAACTATGAGAAATATAAAATAGAAAAGATTATGGAACTTTATTTGCCTAAGTGTTGTTCACCTCTTCTTGTCTTGCCTACTCCATTTGTTCATTCTACCTCTACCTCTATTCCTTTAGCCATTGCATCTCACCCCTTGATGGTCCTTCTTTGAAACCTATGGTTGTTGATCCTATTCCTCCTACTATCCCTCATAAGACTATTCATAATAGACATTCTCTTTAGCTTCACAAGAACCATAAGGATAAAGCTTGTTCTCTTGGCTGTCAACCTACATATTGATCTCGACGTTTACCTTCATTTGATCAGACTATGCATATTTCTTTTGAGGAATCTACACAAGGTAACAATTTACATGATGATTCAATTTACATTTTAAATTTTGTTAATCTAGATATGGAAGATACTTTAGATGATAGTAGTGATGAAGATTTAATTAGTATGGATAGTGATTTTTGTAACATATTTTCTATGCAATTTATAATCGCTCCTAGTAATGAGCTTAGTGATCTCAAAGCCCTTGCTTAGAACTTATTGTGATACCTACTATTATGGATGTGGTTCCTCTTGAAAGTCACCATCCTTCCCCTAGCATTTAAAACTAAAATGGGATGGGGGGCATGCAAAATGCTTGATGTGAACTCCATCTATCATGGTAATTTTAGTGTTCTCATGTTGTGTTTCTCCAATGTTGTGTTTTTGTTTTATGTCTTGTCTTTTGATGGCTTTAGATGATCCTTGTGAGTTCAAGAGGATAAAGTGATCACTCTATTTTATATATTCTTCTATTTGTATCTATTTTCTTCTATATGTTGGGTTTTACCTATGTTATTATTTGAATCTCATAACAATTTAAGGTAATGAACTTACTTTTATCTCCAGTCATGTGATGTGAGCACCCACTATCAATGATCCATCTATCATTCTTTTTCACACAAGACACAAGTGCAGTTGCCTCATCTTCATCAAATTCATCCTTCATTGCAACATACACCACTTTATCATCATGTTAATCAAATTCATCTCTTATTTACTCTTCAACAATGTAGCAAGACTTCTTGCCTTTGTCTTTGTAATCCTTGTTGTCTTCATCTCTTCTACTTTTGTGCTTGTCACCACCTCTATAGTTCTTCTTCTTTGGACATCTAGTAGCAATATTAGCAAACTCATTACAATTGAAACAAATGATAGGTAATTTACCTTTAAACTTACCTTTACCTCTATGAAATCTTCTTGCCAGTAGTGCTTCAAGTTGATCTACATCCACCTCATCTATATCACTATCACTGGACACATATTTTGTCTTTTTCTTCTTCTTCTTCTTGTCATCAAGTTCCTTTAATGACAACTTAGATTTGAAAGAAGATTCAATATTTTTAGGTTTGTAATTATCAAAGTTAGATAGCTCAAAAGTAGTAAGCCTACCTACCAAACCTTCAAGAGTTAGATCATTGCCTGGTACATGTCTTAGTTCTTGTATTGCAAAAACTCTAATAACATAGATGGGTAGTAGTGTTCTCAAAAATGTGCTTAGTACAATATCCTCATCTATTTTACCAAGTAGCTCCCCTTATTACATTAACAACATCTTTTATCCTAGAGCAGTATTGAGCAATATTCTCACCTTGCATTCTCATATCATCAAACTTACCTCTGAGACTTTCAACTTTGGCTCTCAGAACATTCTTGTCTCCTCCATAGATAGTGTGTAGAGCATCCCACATTTTCTTTGCACTAACAAGACTTTTGATATCATCAAATTCAGCATAGCTTAGGGTAGAGGCAATCTCCAACATTTCCTGGTTATGTTCTTTCTTCTTTTTTAGATCTTCAATAGTTAGGGCTCCAATAGGATTATCATGCTCAATAATAATGGTAGATTTTGCATGATCTTCAAGTCCTCCAAGGTGTAGCTTCATTAGACTTTTCCATGCTAGAAAGTTATCTCTATTAAGCTTGGGTACTTCTCTTTCTGACATCTTGATCTTTGTGCTTCTAGTACCTTCAAACTAGTCCTCTTAAGTAGATGGCTCTGATACCAATTGTTAGAATTCTTTAGAATAATTGAGAGGGGGGTGAATCAGTTATCCAAGGTCTAGATGTACAATTAAAACTTTTCACATCTTCTTTAACCCATAAAAATATTTATCATCATTCATGCATCCATAAGATTATGCAATGACTTAAAACTTGTAGGTTACTATCAAATCAATTTGTAGAAATGTAAACATGAAACATAATAGATTAAATAAACACATTTAACATAATGATTTATGTGGAAATCCAATTTGGAAAAAACCACCAGTAACATGCTACTCTTTTTCACTCTTCCAAAGTGATGCCCTATGAAAGGCTAACCCTGTTAAAGGTTACAATGCACACTATTAAATGTGACCTGGTTAAAGGATTTCAATCACTTTTTTATGAGTGAGCCTTGTTAGAGAACTTTAGACCATTCAATTAGAATGTCACCCACTTAAAGGATTTACAAATGACTTTTAGGTCAACCTTAATCCAAAAGATTTACCCTAGTCTAATTAAAATTATTAGAGAGTAGTAGTAAGGCTTGATCTGATAACAACTTACAACTCCATTTGTAGATTATAAATCTCTATTTCAATCCTCTATTTTTCTTGAATTTCACACACTTCAACTCTGATAGCTTGTTCACCCTTCAAGCATCCATACCCTTAAGCCTTCTTATGCAGATTCTTCACTTAGGTCACTAAATGAAGCAATACCCTAGACTCTTTGTCTTCCTTAGGTTCTTGCACATAACAACCTTTTCTTCTAACCACCCATCCCCTATAAATAGGGAATTAAGTCATTTTGTCATTCATTCTCCATCATCCAATTCAGGGTTAGGATAGATTAGGTAGGATTCAATGAATATACCCCTTATTTCATTTCATCCCTTTCTAGAAACTTCTCCTTCAATCCTCTTTGAATTCACCTCAAAATGGTTTACCATGGATTCTGTGCCACCAGCTCATCAATCTTATTTTCCATATGATTCACACAATCCAAGAAAACAAATTTATTGGCTTAGATCTATCTAATTCATGATCTTTCAAATAATGCTGACACTTAGCATTGACTTACTTCTGATGCTTGACACATACTGCATTGCTTGACATCCTCTATAAAATCACTAGGAACAAACTAAAGTTTACTAGTGCTCAACATCAACTAAACTTTACTAACATCTAATGGTTTACTTAGTGTACACTAAAATAAAATTTTACTTGGCTCCAACTAATTTTTTGCTCAACTTGCACTAACTTTTTTTGTCACCTACTATCCACTTGGTCAAGCTTTGTAGAAAAACTTTGTTACACTTGTTCTTCTAAACTTGCTTAGTGTAACCAACCTTTGCAACCTTAAGTAGATTATAAATGCATTATGTTACCATTGTGTTAGCTGATTCTTGTACTCCTTTTCATATCATAACTCAACCTTTCCTCTAGGTGCTATTTTTACATCTTTTGATCAAATCCTCTTCATCAATCAAATAAATGATAGTACTTGAACATGTAAGTAGTTGTCTTACTAGAAAATAGTAGGTTTGACATCTGTGACAAACACTAGTACATTTGCACTCAAATTTTGAACAAGATTTTAGACCAAGACCCAAATGGGCTTCTTCAATACTTTTTAAATTTATTTTTTCTCGATTTGGTCAAAATTTTGACCAAATTAGGGTTTTCCAATTTGGTCAAAATTTTGGCCAAATCAGGCCCATAATAAAAAAAAGATATGATTTAGGCGTTGTATGTTTTTCTTATTTTGTTATTTCGGCATTCTATGTTTTTGGAATTGGTTTGTAGCAGTGCGGGAGCCATTGAAAGGTTAGTGCAAGTTCTAGTTTGAATATATTTTTTGAAACACTAAGTAATTTTGCACACTCAAATTTGTTAAAACATTGTAGGCAATTCTTCTGAATTGACTTGTATTTATAGAGCTCACCACACATGACACAATACCTATAATCTAGCCACCTCTCTCAACTCTATAACAAACATTACTTTGATAAGCAAATCCCCTTTTACATTTGCTAGCTTGATAAGAGAATGATCACCAAATGTGGTCTAAATTATTGATGCAAGAAGAATAAACAATCAACTTCAAAATTAGAAACAAGAAACCACTTTTACCATACTTTTCTCTTTTGTAAATGTTACATTTAAAGGGGTCATGATTATCATTTTGGGGTTACACTTGACAAGAAATGAAGATGGTCTATGATTAGAAGAGATTGAAATCAACACAACTTTATCATGAGACAATATCCCTATAAAGGTCTAGTCATTGATGTTACTTGACATTTCAATTTGTTTAAAATTCTTGTCTTGTGTAGATTCACTGTGTACAAGCAACTAGTTAAAATATTAGAGCTTAATACACTTAAATCCATTTTTAGAATTTGTTCACTATAGGTTATGCTTAGGTTTTTTGGATCTAAGAGAGTGGCTATGTTATAAATTTTAATTTCAATCAAAACAGTTTCACATATTTTTTTCCTCTTCAAATATTTGAGTATCTTCTAATCCTTCTTTCTTTTCATGGATGTAATTCTCCATCTACATGAACATATATACCAATTTTTCCTTTTAGATGACATAAAAAAAGAGAGAAGGTGTACCTCTAATCAAATAATGTATTGAAATGAGGAATTGAGAAAGATCTAGAGACTTTTTGTGAGGTTTTGTAAGATTTTTTGTTGGGTGTGGGAGGGCAGAAGTATCAACCCACTATGATGATTTTTCCAAGTAATCTTATTGGTAAACTTAAGGATTAATGATTTGAATAGTTACATGTGTTACTTGAGAGTTAAAAGGACTAATAGATTGTATGTTGATTCTCATGATATCTGAATATTAAAAGAATTATGTTGACTGAATTGATTCTTGCAACTAAATCCCCTCACTTGTTGATCAAATTTTTTTATATTATACTTGTTTAGAAAAATTTTATATAATATTTTGAGAGAATGGATCATGAACAACATCAACAATTGAAGGGAGTGAAGACAATGAGCAGAAGAGTATAGGCTAGGGCACACACACTCGTACGTACATACATACATGGACATATACATACATACATACATACATCCATACATGCATGAATATATATATGTCATGAATGTACATTTTTACATGGTTTGTGGCTCAGGGTAAGAGGATGTAATAAATGAATATATGATTGTCATGAAATGGGTGTGTTGTGTAGATGGGCCAGGGGGATTGTGTTTGTGCTTCAACATAGTGCTTTAAGGAAGTCATCCCAAAATTATTGGTACCACATATTAGGTTTCTGAAATACAACAAGGATTATAGTGTTCTTAGGAGTACCATTTGTAATAGAAAGTCAACTTGATGATCTAGGCATCCATGTGCTTTAGATAAATCCTTCAATCTATACAATACCTTGCAATGCAAAAGCATAGTGAAATTACCAAAAAATTAAACTAGTATATTGATCCAAATAAAATTATTCAACAACAACTAATGTCTCAGAAACTTGAGAGAAGCATAATTCAACTTCCTTAACCAACATCAACTGAATTTTGAACTATTTTTGGTTGTTGGGATGAAGTTGCTCAAAAATTTTAAGCAAATTTTTGAATTTTTTTGCAATTTTGATAACTTTGTATCAACCTAATTCCTATCATCCAATTTGAATTGAAAATAAATATCAACAAAGACCAAATTCCTCATTTCTCGATGCTCCTAATGACCTTTGACCATCTTCAAGTTGACCAAGTTGGCTAATACACACCTAACATGATCAATGGCTTTGTTTGCCTTACAAAATGGATTCAAGTCCTTACAAAATGACATGTAATGGTCCTTAGTGTATATGCTACTTTAGTATGTTAGAAACGCTAAATTAAAACAATCAAAAAGCATTTGCATACTAATTTAACATAACTTCATGAGAGACAAAGTGAAGTCCTCAAATGAGAATATGAGCCATGGATAGGCTCTCTCAATGAGGATGATCACTTGATGTAGAGGTGTGTCTAATAGCTAAGATGGCTTGATTATGTATGTATGCTCAAATGCTCAAATGGGCTTCAATGGAGGATTTTTGATAAATTTTGGTGAATGGATTTGATGTAAAAATGACTTCTCAAAATGGCATTATGGCTTTACTTTCTAGATTGTGTTAAAATGGCTTGGGAGAGGATTCCTTAAATAGGCAAAGGGCTTGAGGGATCAAGGGCTAGGATGCAAGGATGGGAAAAAGCTTATGGAAGGTTTAGATTGAATGAGAGGAGAGGACATGGATTGTGCTTCCTTACAGCCAATCAGGGAGTGACACATGTCACAGAGTCATTGGTCAGGGCAAGAGGGGTTGAGAGGTCAACAAAAGAGGCTCAAAGCTCATAAAGACCCTCATAATGGCTTGTAAGAGCAATGAATGGGCTTGTAAGAGTCATTTATGGCTTTGTGGGCTTCATAAAGTTTTATGGTTGGGATATTTGTGAGAGAGTTGAGATATTTTGACTTGGGTTGGATTAAGAAAGTCTTAAGCTTGACTTAGGAATGTGCAAATGATTAAGGCTTGGATTAGGCTTGGGTTAAGATTAGATTAGGCTTGTTAGAGATGGGCAAGTGGATGGCAATAAATTAGGGTGGGTGAAGGAGGAGATATTTGTTAACTTTGGCTTGGGTTAGCAAGTCTTAACTCATGTTTAGGGAATGTGACAAGGTTAGGAGGGGATTAGAATTAGGATTAAAGATAAGGATTGACATCTTCTAGAAGAGTCTAGGCTTTGGATGAGGATGAAGACTTTCTAGAAGAGTCTAGAACTTCCTAGGATGAGGATAAAAAAGGTTTTTTAGAAAATAAATAAAGTTTTATTTATTTCAAGGGTTTGGGTTGAGGAGATATTTATTAAAACATTTTTAATAAACATGAGGATTAATATTTAATCTTAATTAAATATTTTGAGTTGGGATTAGGGATAGGAAATGATGGGATTAGCCTTTAATCGAGATTAAAGAAGGATTAGAAGATTTTGGAAGAGGTTAGTGGTCTTAAAGAAATTGGCCAAGTTTTGGACAAAAAATAAATAAATAATTTATTTTGAGATTTTTGGTCAATTTATTAATTAAATAATTAATAAATAAGAAAATAATGTTTAAATAAGATTTAAACATTTTTGGGAGGGATTCCTTAATTAAATATTTTTAATTAAGATAAAGGGATTTAATGGCATAAAAAAAAATTTAATTAAATAAATAAATAATTAATAAATGATGATGTCATCACAAACTTTTTCAAAAAATAAAAATACTTTATTTTCTAAAGGATTTTTAGGTGTCTACTCTTAGGACCTTATTAAAAGAAAATTGGAACAAACCCAACAAGAAATTAGTAAGGATACTTGATTGCATGAGTTTCTGGCCAAGTGTATTCAACAATAGCTAGCAGATTTTGATGACATAAAGCAACTTAATAATTTTATGTTTGTGTACCAGCAAATATGTGAAATCCTATTTGGAAGATGAAACTATAACTTGAATAAAGTTTAAACCAAAAAGTGAAGTGATAATTCAGTCTTGAGACAATCGGTCCACCACGTAGATTATAATGAAGAACTATGATGTTTCTATTTCTTGAAAGTTGTACTTTTAGATTGTTTATCTATTTATATGAGAGTGTATCATCAACTATTAATGAGTAGATTAATTGGTCAGTTTAAGGCACTTAGAGATCATCATCATGAAAAAAGGTAAGCTAATGATGATTGTGACAAGTAGGGTCCTCATTTATATTTGTCTTCTCAATAAGAATATAGAAATAACAAGCATTACATAGGAACACTGAGAGTCCAATTTCTAAGAAATTAGATAACATTAGTATCCCATAGTCTACTAGATGGTCTTATAGTTTGACTAAACACAACTTAATAGAATTATCCTTTTAAATAGCTATTAATTCTAGGTAGACATTATTACCAAAAGCTATGCAAGCTTTACTTTTAGTTTGTGAATTCATTCAACACATAATATACGAGAAATAATTGATCAATTTAAGGACATTGTATAAAATAGAGATAAGCTATGTTTGATTTACATTCCTTATGTTACTATGTAGGAATATTGTAGCTCCAAATAAATTTTAAAGTTGTAGATGCCTTGCTTCAAAATAAAAAAATTATGTTGAGGTTGTAACTAGCTAAATAAGCCTTAGTCCAGCTACCATTCGTGTTGTTTTCGAACAAAGGATTGGCTTGTTTCTGTATGCATCTTTATTATATCACTTCTCCTTGTCCATGGACTCATCTCTCATATTCAATACTTTAAAAACAAAACACTAGAACTCAACATACATCACGTTTGCACTAGATGGGTAAATAATAAATATAAATTTGTGATTTTAAAACATTATAAAACTTTATCTAATGCTTCTGATTACTATCAACAGTGTTATTTTTCATTGCATGGATAGAGCTCACCATACAATATTGGAGATAATTTATAGCCTCCTTTGTAATAGTTGGAAATGCCTTCAGAATTGAGCAACCTACAAGTTATGCCTTGTGATTCTTTGAATCCCTCACTTAGTTTTCTTGGTAATTGTTACTAAAAATGCCATTAGAGTTCAAGACATATCATAGTGTGTTGGATATGTATTCTGATTGCTTCAAAACTAAACTACGTGTGTAGCTTATAAGCATTTGAAGAAGCCTTAAGTCATCATATCATTCTTTATTTTATCAATCATAATAGAAGTGAGGATTAAAATTCAACATAGACCACATTGTTGTAGGATGATCTAGAGAAGCTGTTTTGTCCACAACTTACACAAAATTAAAACATGTTTTTTTGGTGTTATAAAATACAAACACCAAAAGCCTTTTTGCAATCTAGTCAACTTTTATAACTATTGACAATTGTTCAGATTTGTATTCTCTTGTTAAAGTCCACCATATGGTTAGGTATAATATTGGAGAGAATTGAAATATATACTTAATTTAAAATTTATATCAAATTAAAAGAATTGTCTACAAAGCTATATAAGAAGAATAAATTTATTGTGGTTTAAATCATAAAAATTTAGAGAAAACCCTAAGCAATTGGTACTTTGCAACAACTCACACACCTGCACCAATTCAAATGCAATCTATGTTATCTACAACTAATGATCTACCCCTTAACATTGGTTTTATGGGGAAGGTAAAATCATAGACATATCTTTCTTCCAAAATTTTCTCTACTCTCTATTTTCTTACATGGTTTAATGTGAATTATATTTTTTTCCATTTGATTTATCCAACTAGATCCTTGACATCAAACTTAATGCATATCCACCTTCAATATTAAGTTCCGCCACCCAAAATTGATGCTAGCCATGGGTTGGGGTTGCATAGAATTTGGATTAAGTTGGAATAGAACCATGCTAAGGTTGCAAATTTAGTGATGGAACTAACAATTTATTGAAAGAGTTTCTAAGGATAACTGATTAATTTGGATTAATTGGACCATTCTATAGAACCATGCTAAGGTTGCAAATTTAGTGATGAAACTAACAATTTATTGTTTGAGTTTGTGAGAATAGTTGTATTTATTGATGTTATAGTTTCAAATATGTGTCATTCATTCCTTCTATTTTTTTTTTTAAAACTTGATTTTGTCCCTTTTACTTCTAGGCATGTTTTCTTATTTTCCATCCAATTAATTCATTGCCTCACCTAGAACCTACTCACTTATTTTTAACCTTTGTGATCTACTATGACCTTGTAATGATTTGTCATCAAAATTCCCACTCTTGATATATCTCCTTAGTGCCCAAATCAAATTTAGGCCCATTCTTCTATAAACATGTCACCATTGTTGATTGTACCTAGAAAATGAGACCCAAATTTGACCCAAAGGTCCATGCCAAGATTTGGGAAGGATATTGATATGTATTTCTTTAGCAGTTTGATTGCTTGATCTAATATGCCAGTGATTCTACCAAGAGACACTTCACTCAAATAGAGCAGGTTTGATATAGGACTAATTAGAGAGGTAATGTTCAATGATATATGATATTAATTTGCTAAGAGGTTAAAAGTGTAGACTCAATACTGGTTATATATAACAAATGAAGAAATTTCCCTAATGATGTTGAAAGAATGATTTATACCTTCCTAATATATCTTCTCTCATCAAAAGGTACATTTTAAAGAGACATCTTTGTACACACCACTTAGAATTTGTGCCATTTCACAACATACTTAATAGCGAGCCAACTCATGATTATCATTAATTACTCAGTTTGTTTTAACAAATTCATTATGATTATAGTCAATCTAAACAAATTGATGAAGTTTTTAATATATGATAATACTAAAAAAAATGAAATATTTATATAGTGCATTTTTTGACTAATAATTTTTTAATAATAGCCATTGTACATTTAATTGGTAATTGGAAAATAACTAGAAATTGTGGCATTACTATAGTAATAGCAGGAAGAATGGGTGATAAAGTTACAAAATTTTCTCTGATCAATTCTATTTTATTGAAAAGGAGCTATAAGAGAGCAATATATGGTTTTGAATTCTCTGCCTTATATGAATAGCACTTTTGAAGCAACCACTACTTGGATGGCACCTTACTTTCCATAACTTTAAGGTTAGGAAAAAAAACAATCATTCAAATTCAATCCTTTATACACAATATATGGTTGTCATTCAATGTAATTGGGTACGATAAATTCTTCTCCATGTAATCAACAAATATATTGTGGAGATTGTAGTTCCAATAAAACCAAGCATTAATATTTAACCCTTATAGAGTGTCTACCTTTAAGTCACGAGAAGAGAACATTTGTGTCAAACATTTTTCACTGGAGGATACTACAAATGTGAATTACAATGTAGATTTGAGTTAAATTTTCAGCCTAAGTTTATTTCTCGGTGGTGGTGGGTTTTTTTTCTCTTTTTCTATATGTAGAGCATATGTGGTTTAGTCTAATGATTCAACCTATTTTATTTTGATTATACATATTGGTAAGTTGAGGTTCAGAAAGGCATAAATCATAAGCATTCCCTTTGGAAGAGGATCAAATTCAGAATCTATGGAAAGAAAAACCCAAAACTCAAATCAATTCATCTATGCATACGAACTCTGGCTTCTTTAACCACACCAGAGGCTCTCTGAATGTCATTTTATTTCCTACTTATGTTCTTTCTTATGTAATATGAAAATATTGAGGAATTATGCCCACATAATGGCTATAATTTTAATTGGTACTTTGATGATAAAATTCAAAGTTTCCTCAAGATTATGAGCTCCACTAAGAATGTTTACCAGGAACACATAGTGATTGGTTTTCAGCACAATACGATAAGAGTTACTCATGATATTGAAGTATGTATAGCCCTCATCCATTAGACCTAGATGGCTGCATGCAAAAAAGATAAGTGTGAGGCTGACATGGTCATGATATTTTCTAGAGTGCTTCATTTTTCAAAGAGTTTGGGAGCATTATTACAAAACCTATTTTGTCCATTTCCTGTAACCATGGTATTCCATGATATGACATCTTTTTGAGGTATTTTTAGTCAAATAGTTCACATGCCCTATGTAAGTTTCCACATTTTGCATACATGCCTCTCAAGGCATTAGTAACTACAACATGTTTAAATAAATCCATTTTTTAAATTAATCAATTTGTATCCATACTTGAAAGATCCTATTTTTAGCTAGCTAGTAAGATGTTGGTGAAGGTTCTAATCCCTTTCCTTGTTCACTTGATGAAGAGTGCTCCCCTTAATACCATAAACCATAACATAAAAAAGAAATGACAACAAATGTGAAAACAAATATGGACTTCTTATTTGCACCACAAATGTGGAAGTACAGAATTTCACAAGTACAATATGCTAACCCACATGGGCACCTTCATTACAATAATCTACAAGACAAGCTGTGAACTATCACCCAAAGCTATCCTAGACAATGTTCGAGCCTTTCTTAAATAGACAATTTTATGCCACCCGAGAAGGTTCTAGATGCTCAATCTTAATACCTAGGGATGACATACCCTAAAAATACATATAGATTCAACTAAATACATCTTTGAAAATTTATTTTAGATATTTTGTGTAGCTGAACTTTGAAAGGCCATAACTCACAAACTATTGCTCTAATTGGCTATTGTACCACTTTTCGGGAATGCCAGCTTTTGATCTATAGGCTCAGAGCTATGTAAGTGCCCTTTTGTCAAGTTTTTAGACCTCATTTAGTCACTCTAAGGCCTCCAATGGTAAGCCTAAATATTTTTCTGAATTTTTTTTCACTGAAAATCTGGAATAACTTCTTTGATACTTAAGTTGGAGTAGTGAGATTTTTATGGTAGGTGTATAACTCTAAAATGAACTTTCATGTAGAAAATGAGAACATCCTAAGCTTGTATGAAAAACTTACTAAAAATAGCAAGTTCCCATAAATAGTAACCACCTTGTCTACTAGTCCTTATTAAAATAGAAAAGACTTAAATAATTTTTTTGGGTGATGCAAGATTACTCTTACACCCAGGATGCTCCTGCATCAGACACCTAGAGTAATTTGAGAAGTAACTCGATCACATCTCAGGTGTTTAGAGGAAAACTAAGATGGTTAACCTCCTTCCTTGCTAGATGTGTTGAATCCTCTACTGGCCTCCCTTTCCATTTGACTAGGCATTCCTCATAAGTTTTGTTCCTTCTACTTTTGCTAACATGACTATCCAATATCTTCTCAATCTCATTTATAGCTCAAATAGTTGCTGGAATATTCCACTGCACTTCTGCAACTTCATCTCCATCATCTCCTTCATAATACTCTATCAAATATAAAATATTAAATACTGGTGAAATATTCAATCTAGCTAGCAACTCCACTTCATAAGCATTTCCAAAATCGTGCCTTTTCACTATCTTGCATAGTCCAAACTTCTTCATCTTCAACTTATTTTATGTACCCACTAGAAAATGCTCATTTCTCAAATGAATTATGTCTTCATCTCCAATCTGAAATTCCTTATACCTCCTTTTCACATCTACCTTAGCTTTATACTATGTATTCATCATTATGATGTGCTTCTTCACCTCCTCATGGATGTTCTTCAAATGTTCAACAAATTCTTCTACTTCAGCACTAATTATCTCTCCTTTATCCAACTATCACAATTTAGAAGCATTTCTAGGACTACTCCTATATACAATCTAGAATGATGATTTACTAGTACTCCTATTGAAAAAAATATTATATGCAAATTTTTCTTGTGGTAAAATCATATCTCATCCTTTTGGTTTATCTCCAATCAAACATCTTAGCAAGTTTCCCAAACTCCTATTTACCACTTCTATTTGTCCATGATCAATCTATGGATGATGTGATGAACTGAACTTCAAATCTATCTTCAATTTCTTCCACAATGTATGCCAGAAATACCCAACAAATTTGGTATCTTGATCAGAAACTATACTCTTTGGCAAACCATGTAGTCTTACCACTTCTTTGAAATACAACTCCACCACATGAACAACACCACTAGTATTCTTGCAAGGAATAAAATGTGCCATCTTTGAAAACTTGTTAGCTATTATAAAAATAGAATCATGACCACGTGGAGTCCTTGGTAATCCAAGAACAAAATCCATGCTGACATCCTCCCATGGCTTCTCTGGTACAAGTAATGGCTGATACAACCCTATATTCTGCTAGTAATAATTCTTAGCAACCAAAGCTATGGTTTTGTCTCTACCAAAGTGTCCAACCAATCCTCCACTATGCTTCTCCTTGATGAGATTCTCCCTCATTAAAATTATGGGAATGCACAACTGGCTTCCTTTGAACAACATACTATCCTAAATCAAGAAATGAGACCACTTTGTCCTGTCAAGTGTAATAGGTTGTGTACAAGCCTTCTAACCAAAATCAGGATAATCTAGATACAAAGTACTAAGTTCCTTGAACTCAACCACCTATATCTACATTTCTATTAGCAAAAGTTGTCTTCTACTAAGAGAATCTACAACTTTGTTAAACTTCCCACTCTTGTGTTTCAAAAAAAATGTATAACTTTGCAAAAACTCAACCCACTTCAAATGTCTTTAGTTCAATTTTCCTTGACTATTCAAATATTACAAAGCTTGATGATCAGTATACAAAAAAAACTCCCTAGGAAGAAGATAGTGTCTCCACGTCTTCAATGCTTGAACTATAGCATAAAATTCCTGATCATAAATAAAATATTTTCTTTTTGCATCATTCAACTTCTCACTAAAATAAGCAACATGCCTACCTTCTTGGCTCATAACAGCTCCTATTATAATACCACTAGCATCATAGTCTACTTGAAATACCTTGTTAAACTAAAGAAGTGCTCAAATAGGCTACTTAGTAACTTTCTGTTTCAACATATTAAAACTCATATCTTCTCCTATAGTCGACTTAAATTCTTTCATATCCCCTCTCATTGTTTCAGTCAAGGGTCCACAAATACTGCTAAAACTTCTTATGAACTATTTATAAAAACTAGCCAGTCCATGAAAAGATCTTACCTTTGTCACACTCCTTAGAGTATGCCATTCAAGGATAGCCTTCACTTTCTCTGGGTCCATTTTTAGATCTTTTGTTGAGACTACAAATCCCAAGTACACCAACTCCTTCTTTACAAAACTGCATTTCTTTAGGTTTATCAACAACTCTACTTCCCTCAACTTATCAAATACCTTACGAATATATTTCAAATGCTCCTCCAATGTCTTACTAAAGATAAAAATATCATCTAGGTAAACAATGACAAACTTACCCAAAAACTCCTTTAGTAACTCATTCATGAGCCTCATGAAAGTGCTTGGTAGATTGGTTAGCCCAAAAGGCATGACTAACCACTCATACAGTCTTTATTTGGTCTTGAAAATAGCATTCCACTCAACACCTTCTCTGATATGAATCTAATGGTACCCACTCTTCATATCTATCTTTGTGAAATACTCAGCTCCACTCAAATAGTCCATAATATCATCCATCCTTGGTAATGCAAATCTATACTTTATTGTGATCTTGTTGATAGTGCGAGAATTTGTGCACATCCTTCATTCTCCATTCTTCTTTCATTCTAGTATGGTTGGTACAACACATGGACTTAGACTCTCTTGAATCAACCCCTTCTACAACAACTCATGAACTTTCTTGTTCAACTGGTGTCATTCTATTTGTTGCCTTGTTTGGAAAACTATCTCGTGGAACCAAATCCATCTGGTGAATGATCTTCCTCATTGGGGGCAGTCCATTAGGTACATTATCTAATACAATATTAGAAAATTCTCCCAACATATCTACAACTTCCATAGGTACCTCCTCTACTTCATCTTTACTATATTTTGGAATTATAGCAAAACACATATGCTTACGCTTCATACCTTTGACAAACTCTTTTCCATCAACAAAACATATTCTAGTAGCACTACATACCTTTTCTTCTTTCTCTTTCAATGACTTTAGCTTATGTTTCACTCCATCCTTGGTTAGAGTGTAGGTATTTGCTCGCCCATCATGTACATTGTTGGTGTTTTTATACTATTATGCAACAAAATAATTAATATCAAGATGATGAAAAACATAATAACCTAAGGATTAGCTACTTCCCATAAACAATTATATGTTCTTCAGATCTGGACCCAACTTCAACAAAATCATGAAATATTTTCTACTCTTTTGGCTTTGCAAAACTAAGGCAGATGCACCTAAGGGATGAAAGATTTTACAACCTAATACTACATACATATTTCACTCATTCCATGACATTTTATAATAATACACATCCCTTAAAGTAGATTGGTCATAATTCTTCTTAGATCTACAGGTAATTCTGGGTAATAGCAGCTAAAGAAGAGTCAAAAATTAAATTAAACAAGTGTTGACCAGCTTTGATATTCTTCAAACATTAAAGTAAAATTGATTTTGATTTTAAGGTTGATGCTTATTCATGGTTTCTCCATATGTAGACTGAACTAATTGATCAGTGCCTCATCCATTGGGATTCAGAGTCTATTCAATTTATGGACCTAATTGATTGTATTACAATCAATATTATTAGCAATTCTCACTAGAACTCATTCTTACACATATCCTCCCTACTACCATAGAGATCCTATCATATTCGCTGAAGCATTTACCTAATGCATTGAATTAAAAGAAATAGTGAAAATGATATACAACTTAGCCTAACAACATTCGATTGAATAAACTTTACTCATGCAATTTAAAGATAACCAAGGAATAAAAATGGAGACAAGATTCAGAAAGGAAAGATATGGGGAAAATTCATCTTTGTATTAATCTCCTTTGAAAATTGTATAACAACTATAATAGAACTCAAAATAACTTAAGATAAGACATCGAGATCCTGTACCATTAATGTATTCTCAGATACTTGTAGAGAAAATACATCATAAAGTTTTCATCAAGGATTGGACCGAACAAAGCTTAGTAAAACTAAAATTATACAATGACTCAGACCCTTTCTCTAGCCCTGAAATCTCACTTATATAGTGTGAGATGTAATAAGCTTCAGACATAGAGACATTGATAGCTATCCTTAAGATAGAAAAAGATATTTACATTGTTACTATCATAAAAGACAAAAAATTGTGCAACAAAATGTCTCTCATCATGAATATTCTTTAGTGGGGACCACTTTCTACTACACTCTTTTGTTGCTAAGGATTTTCATGATTGGTTTTGTTGCTATTATTCTTCCTCTAAATGTGTGATAGTTGGTTCTACACATGATGGACCTAGCTCTAATTTTTGTAGGCTTACTTTGACTTGAGGCTCTCCATTTACATCATGAACTGATAAGACAAAAGTTATATTTGATTCTTCCCTTGCTAGCTCACCAGTTTCAATTTTTGTGCTTGCAATTGCAATGGGTTGTTAACTTTTGTCCTCTTCTCCTTTTCTTGATGTGTCAATTATTTGTACTTCATCTTATTCCATTTCTTCATCATCAATTTTAGCATATTTTGACTGCTTTGCATGAATTAAATCTACCATCCACTTGTCAAAAATTGTGTCATCTGGCCAATTAAACTTTAGAAGATCATGTTGTTTCTTCATCACATATTCTCCTAATTTATCAATCTCAATAAAATCCTACCTCAAAGAATCAAAGAATAACTAAACTTTTAAAACTTCCTCAGTTGTGGCTGCCCACTATGCATTTCCCTTTTCACTTATGACATCATTCATTAGAAGGCACAACAAATCATTTAATTCCTAGGCCCACTCCTTATTTTTCAGTTTATCTTTTTTATCTATGGTATGTGGGAATAGTATGAAGTTAATGCTCTTATACTTATCCAGATAAATAATGATTCTTCTCTACAATACAACTCTCTTATCATCAAACTCTAATATATCATTGGTCAAGTCATAAGTTTTCTCTATATACCCATAGGATAAACTAATAACAGAAAAACACAAAAGAGTAACATCCTTATTTCTTCTACTCCACTTGTTGACAATTGGCTTTAGGGCATCATCACTTTATTTTAGCTCTTCTCATGTATTTGCTACCTTTGTTAGCTGCTCATAGAGGGTTGGCCAATCAATTTTATCAACTAGATACATAATGGCTTTCCTTAACCTATCCTCATATTGGATTTCTAACTCTACATGCAATGCCCATAGTTTACATTTTTTCTTTTTCAAAATCCTTTGTAGTATAATACCAAGGTCTCTGTGGTGTGTCTATAATCTCAATAAGGGGAGTGGATTTAAAAGGCTCCAATAGTGGGTAAGGATATTTAATTCTAGGCCTACTAGATTGCCCTTGGTGTCCCATCAATTTATTTTCCAGTTCAATTCTTTTTTGAACCTAATTATTATATGCGGCCAAAAATTTCTCATAATTATCTCACAACTCCAGTCTTTCTCTTTTATTTCTCTGAACTATGGCTAAGATGAAGTTGGCTGATCCAACACCTAGCTCTATGGCCTCTTTAGTGGTAGTTTCTTCAACTCTTCTCACAATTAAGTTTCCTATTAAGCCAGTGTCATCAGGTTGGGAAGAGCTAGTCCTGGATCCTTTTCTCATTGACCATATGACTAATGCAACATGATCCTCACTAAACTTGGCACCTTTCATTTCCTTCTTCCCTTTTTCCTCTGTGCTCAACTTCTTTGTGACAAAATTGAAAATCATAGCATGTGTAATATCCCAATTGGGCAGCAACGAAACCCTGGATGCTTTTATCATTTGTCTCCCTTCTTCAGGGTTTAAGCTTTTGAATTCTTGCATCATTTCTTCCTTTATTTGATTTTTCATATCTACCTCCTCCATCTCAAGATGCTCTATTTTTATTTTATTGCATCTTTCCTCAAACAACCTAATGTTTGTTCTCTAAGCAAATTGATAAAAGGCTCTATATTTGACAAAATTATCATCAGAGATGAATTCGTGGCTGGCTTGTTCCATCATAGGGTCCAACTCCTTTCCTCTATAATTTGCAATAATTAGCTCAAGGCTAGGCATAAGAGGTTCCTAGGGATTTCCTTCCTCCAATTTTGCTGTAGTAAATGAAAACTCCCCCTTGGGATCCCAACTATTCCATTTTCTCCCTAGTGAGCTATTCATCTCCTATTTGTAATGGGGATTGGGTGGGTGAATATTCCTCTATTTGAGGTACTTGTTCTTTTTCTATCCTTTGCCACTTGGGCATGGGCTCATCAGGTCTCTCCTATCGAATGACACTAGTTGACCCCATTATTTGTTTTCCTTTATCTAATGTATCTCTTTAATTCTAAATTATGCTATAGCCAGGTCTCTTTTGAACAATTAATTGCCCTAATCCTACTACAAGGGTAAATGATAATCTCCTCATGACCTCTTTGGCTTTTTCTGGAAAAGAATTGATAAATAATAGTTTTTTCTCATTTATGAGTTCCATAATTTTAGGAAAAGTAGTCATTAGTTTATTCAACTTGTCTACCTTTATTTTTGCATCTTTTAGAGGCTTATAGTTAATATCAGACAATTAATGAATTCCAAGACCCTAGAATAAAACCTCCATTTTCCCTTTGTGATCTTTTGCTCTTGCAAAGAGAATCCATTCCTTTTTATATCTTTAGGGAAGTAGGGTTGATGTCCTTTTGAACCAACTCTAGCCCTCTACCTAAATACATCAAAAAATCCCTCAGTATCTCAAAAGTGGGGATGAGATATAGTCATCTTGTACTGGTCCAAAAATTTATACAAAAATACCCAACCACCCTTAGTGATAACAAAATGGTGAGCCACAATACAAGTTGGGAAAATTGAGCCTCTAGATCTTCCAACCAATTGTGCTTCCTCTAATCCCCCTATTTGCCACAACATTTCAGCTATCCCTACCTTCAAGGGCACTTGTTAGGGAAATACATGAGGAGTCCCTTGGAAACCATAAACCCTAAAAACTTTTGAAATAGGGTATGGTATGATATTTTCCCAGTTGTGGGATACTTTTAAACCAAAAGGATTGTCCATGGGCCTAATGAAATCCAACAATGCCTTAGGAATTCTAGGATTATTCCTTAATATGAGGCTTCTCAACTTGGATGCAAAATGCCTATCAAATCTGACAAAGTTGGCCTACTTTGCATCTTAGGTCATATCTGCACTCCACAGCTAGACTAGAAGAGCCTCTCCTTCATAGTCTCAGTTCAAAATCATCTCCTTTTCAAAATAGGTTACCCCTTTAAATAAGAACATGTGCATCGACAATGAATAATAGCCAAAAGTCTTTTCCACCTTTCTCTTTGCAATTCCAACTAACCTTATATGGATCTCTTTTGCTATGTAAGTGTTGAAAATATAAGAGGAGTAACTAAGAGGGGAGGGGTGAATCAATTACTACTAAAATAAATCCCAGATCCCTTAGATGTCAGTACAAAATAAACTCTAAAAATTGAATATTGCTAATGGTCAATAAACACACATAAAATGCTATAACTCAGTAAATACTAATTATGCAAATCTTTAAATGTTATCTATAATTACCATTACTTTAACTTAGTTGCAAACACATAAAAGAAAATAGCATGAACACATTTGACACTAGGATTTAACATAGAAACCCAATTTGGGAAAACCACCAATTGCAACTAGTTACTATTTTCACTCTTCTAAATTGAGCCCTATTAGGAGCCAATCGTGTTAAAGATTACAAAACACAGTATTAGGTGTGACCCTCTTAGAAGATTTAATCACCCTATTAGGAGTGGCGTTGTTAGATGTCTTTAGACAATTCAATAGAACTGCCACCTTGTTAGAAGATTTACAAATAGCTGTTAAGCCAACTCTATTAAGAGATTTAGATAAGTGCTACAATGGCTAGAGAGTAACAATGAGATGACCTAATTTGAATGCAATTGAATGCTGATTAAAGATCTCAATTTTGGCTTTACTTGATCCTTCCTGATCAAATATATCTTTTCTACTCCACAAGGATATTCTAGTTATCCTTCTGATTTGCTTCCTTACTACATCATTAGATCTTCAAAATCTTCCATGTATTCACACAATTACACACTCAACTTGATCTTATAATTATATCATTCATATTGTTAATTCAGCTCATATAAAACTTAGAATAACTAATATTCATCATCTCAATCAACTAGTACCAATAGATAAATTAATTAGGCTTAATATGCCAAAAAAAGAAAATCCTTTGTTAGCCGACCCATCTCGGTAGACACTAATTCAGAAATGATTTCCTGTGTTAACCAACAAAAGCTTGGTTAACACTACAAACTCACAAAGATTCTTTGGTAACCAAGTGAGCTCAATTAACACTGGTTCCATCCAACTTTTCCTTCATTAACCAATTGAGCTCAGTTAATACTTATCTTCTACTGACTTTCGCTCGAAACTTGAGTGAACTTGGTAGACATTGTCTTCTTAGCTTGGAAAAGTCAAGAATGCTTGGTAGACACAAAAAACTTTCTTTACTACTTGAGTGAGCTCAACATACACTAACTAATAATGATATGACATTTGTGCAACATCAAAGAAAATACACAATCTATCAATTATATCTAACAGTCTCCCTCTTTGGCATTGATGGCAACACAACATGTCATAACACAATGAAACTTTGGAACACAAATTAAGTAAGGAACATATCCTTAGTTTTATCCATGAGAACTTCCTCTATCGGTGTGAGCTCTTTCTTTCTTCAGTTTCTCCCTCTGTCTGCAACAACTTCTACCAAGTTCATTCTCCCTCACAGATATCTTTTCATAAATTTTCTATGATAGCAAACTTCTCCCTCTTATAGCAAAATTCTCCCTCTTTGTAATAGCAAAAATTTATATGAGATATGATAGTAAACTTCTCCCTCTTTGACAACACATGCCAAAGACAAAAAAATTATTAATATCAATGTACCTTAGGTATTGATTCATTTTCAATATGCCCTCATCAATTCTGTAACAACTGATTAATCTTCAATTTGCTCTGGTCGATGCATCACTAAACTTTATTTAGTGAGTTTTAGATAGGGGAATGACCCTTAGCTTACCTCTTAGATATAGAAGTGCATCCTTAGGTAATGGCTTGGTGAAAATATCTGCAATTTTTTCTTTTGTATTTACATATTCCAATTTGACTTCTTTATCCTACACCAATTCTCTTAAGAAGTGATATTTTATAGCAATGTGCTTTGTTTTGGTATGCATCACTAGATTCTTTGATATATTGATTGCACTAGTGTTATCACAGTATATGACTACCAAATCTTTGATCTCTATCTTCATTCCTTCCAACAGTTGTTTGAACCAAACAATGTTAGAACAATTAACTACTACTACCACATATTCTCTCTCTATTATGGATTGAGAGATGAAATTCTATTTCTTGCTTGTCCAAGACACTATTCTTTTACCAAGAAAGAATGCTCCACCACTAGTGCTTTTTCTATCATGAAGACTTCCTGCCCAATCAAAATCAGTAAATACCTTTAAATTCAAATTACCTCTAAGTTTGTACCATAAGCCATGAATTCAGTACCTTTTAGATATCTCATGATTCTCTTGATTTCCATCACATGATTTTCTCTAGGATTTGTTGAGAATCTTTCCACCATACAAACTGCTAATGCAATATTAGGCCTTATATGCACTGCATACTACAAATTTCCAATCATTGATATGTATGTGGTCTAATCTACTTCTTTGGAATCATCATTCTTGGAAAGATTATGTCTAGTAGACATAGGGGTTCCAACTAGTCTTGAATCTTCCATTCCAAACTTATTTAGTATCTCCTTGATATAATTAGATTGAGTGATGTAGATACCATTTTTTTTCTATTGAATCTACAATCCAACAAAGAATTTTATCTTACCAAACATGGACATTTCAAATTCTTTACTCATTTCTTCTAAAAATGCTTTGTATAAGTCATCATTTCCTGTGAATAAAGTATCATTAACAAATATTTCTACCAACACAATCTTCTTGTCTAGTCCTTCTTTGATATACAAACTACTATTATCATTTGTTCTTTGAAGCCAATATGTATCAAGTAATTATGAAGTCTTTCATACCAAGTTCTAGGAGCTTGCTTGAGACCATACTCTACTTTGTGTAACTTGCAAACTATGTCTCTCTTGCTAGGATCTACAAAACCTTCTAGTTGTTCAATGTAGACTTCCTCATCAAGAATTTCATTCAAGAATGCAGATTTAACATCCATTGATACACTTTAAATCCTCTGTGTGCTACATATGCTAGTAAAGTTCTAACACCTTCTAATCTTGCAACATGAGAAAAATTTTCACCATAATAGTCTTACCATGTTTTTGGAAACTTTTCCAACTTCATTTAGCTTATTTGTGAACACCCACTTTGTGCCAATGACATTTTTATCCTTAAGTCTAGGAACAAGAGTCCAAGTTTTGTTCTTCTCTATCTGTTCTATCTCTTCATTCATTGCTTCAACCCAACTTTCATTATCTAATGCATCTTTAATATTTATTGGTTCAAATTCAGTAAGTAAACATGTACCTTTTAACTTGTTTCTTGTCATTGTTCTATCAGATTTGTCTCCAATGATTTGATCAGGTGCATGCTATCTTCTAACATATCTTGATAACATAGTTTCTTTAGATTTGAAATGAGTTCCACTATTCTCATCATGAACTTCAGTATCAAGCTCAAGTCCCATTTTCTGCGACTCAAATTCATCAGACTCGGTTTGAACTAGCTTATTAGCTTCCGACTATGACTCGGGTCCTTCAGACTATGACTTAGGTTGCATTGTCTACAACTCTGTAACTACTTGAAATTTTGGGGGCTCAGGGGGTGAAGCTTCCTTTCTTTTAGATAGATTTGGTAGGGTATCAGGTTCATAATAAACAAATCTTCTCTAATCCTCTAGCTCTTTACTGCTTTCTTCTTCACTCTTTTCTGCAAACTCATCAATTTTGACATGTGCACTTTCTATTATTTTATGAATAGACAAATTGAAACATTTGTATGCTTTGCTTTTGTAGGACTATCCTAGAAATATGCCTTCATCACCTTTTACATCAAATTTTCCTTTTCTGGACTCTTCCAAGATATAACATTTTCTAACAAATACTTTCAATTAACTTACATTAGGTTAGTAGCCATACCATAGTTCATAAGGAGTTTGGTTTGAGTCTTTCTTCAACTGTACTCTATTTGAGGTATGAACTACAATGCTGATAACTTCCTTCTAGTATTTGATTGCAACATTTTTTTCTATCATCAATGTTCTTGCACAATCCATGATGGATCTATTCCTTCTTTCAGCTATACCATTCTGCTAAGGTGTACCAGGGGCTAATACTTGTCTCTTAATTCCTCTTTCAATGTAGAAATTATTGAATTAATTGGAGATGAATTCATCACCTTTGTCTGATCTTAAACATTTCAATCTCTTTTCAATTTCTTTTTCTACTCTTGCCAGATACCATTTGAACTTTTGAAAAGCTTTTGATTTTTCTTTTTTAGATACATTATAGTCATCATTCTAGAATAGTCATAAAAAAAAAAGAATGAAATTTTTTTATCCACTGTAACTCTCTATTCCAATAGGTTCACATAAGTCTATATGCACAATTTCTAAGATTTCTTCTAACTAATAGTTTTTGCTTTTGAAACTAGTCTTTCCCATCTTACCAATCTGGCAATTCTTGCATAAACCCATATCAGGTTTCTTCAAACTAGGAATAACTCTTACTCTTCTATGTTTTCTTAACTTAATGAGATTATCAAAGTTTACATGACATAGTCTTTTGTGCCATAACCAAATTTCTTCTACTTGAGCAATAAAACATGAACATTCACTAAGATCAATATAAAATAGATTACCTTTTATTTTCTTGCTAGATCCAACTAGATTTCCTTTTCCATCCAATAGTTTGGCCTTTCCATTCATGAATTCTACCTTGAATCCAATGTCATTCAACTATGCCACACTCAGTAGATTATGCTTTAATCCTTCAACCCAATAAGTATTTCCACATATGAGTTCCTTAATCAATGAAATACATCATTTTCCTTTTATGTTACAAGGTTCATTATTTCCAAATCTCACACTTCCTGCATCATAATATTCCATGTGCTTAAATTCTATTTTATCTCTAGTCATATGATGTGAACAACCACTATCAATAATTCATGTATCATTTTTGTTAGCATGAGAGATAAGTGCCATCTTATCTCCTTCATCGTTAGATTCATCCTTTACAACAATATATACCATTTCATCTTTATTGTCATCAAAATATTTAGCTATAAAACAAATTTTTTTGCCTTTGTCCTTGCATGTCTTGTAGTTCTTGAAATACTTCTTGAATTTGTCCTTATTTCTTTTCTTTTCATCTTTGTTTTCTTTGTTTGGACACCTTGCAACAATGTGACCAACTTCTTCACAAGAAAAACAGATCAAAGGAACTTTTTCTTTATATTTTCCTCTACCTTTGGAATAATTTCTTGCAAGTATGACTTCAACAACTTCAAGATCACTATCTGAACTTTCTTCTAATTCTTCTTCTTCACTTCTTGATTGACTAGACTTTGATTTCTTACTCTTTTTCTTGAGTGAGAGTTTAGCTTCAAATGCAAATTCAATAATCTTTGAGCTAGGAACATAGTTATCAAAGTTATCTAACTCAAAAGCTGTCAATCTTCCAACTAGAGCATCCAAAGATATTTTATTATTTGGATTACATCTCATATCTTAAATAGCACACACTCTAATTTCATAAATAAGAATAAGAGTTCTAAGTACCTTGCTTATAACTATTTGTCTTCAATGTCTCCTCCAGATACTTTGACTGCACTTACACTTGCTTTGGTTCTTTTCACACATTTTTCAATGTTCTCATCTTCTCTCATTTTCATTAATCAAAATGACCTCTAAGAATTTTAGCCTCAACTCTTCTTACATTGTCATCTCCTCCATAAATGTCTCTTAGTTTGGTCCACATCTTATGAGCTATTTTGCAATCTTTAACTTCATCAAATTCAACATAACTAAGAGTAGATGTAATATCAATCATCATGATGTTATAATTTTTCTTCTTAGAAACATCTTCATTTGATAATGTTCCAGTGGGAGTCTTGTATTCAACACCAAGATATTTTTAGCTTGAATCATTGATGGTAACTAGATGTAACATCATAAGTCTTTTCCATGTTGTAAAATTGTCTCTGTTTAGTTTGGGAATCTCTCTTCTGTAAGACATCCTAGTCTTTAGCTTAGGTCCTTGAAACCTTCTCTACAAGCACCAAAAGCTCTAATACCAATTTTTGGAAATATAAGAGGAGTAACTGAGAGTGGAGGGGTAAATTAGTTACCATTAAAATAAATTCTAGATCCCTTAGATGTTAGTACAAAATAAACTCTGAAAATTGAATATTGCTGATGCTCAACAGACACACATAAAATGTTGTAACTCGATAAATATTGATTATGTGAATCTTTAAATGTTATCTATAATTACCATTACTTTGACTTAGTTGAAAAAAATTAAAATTAAATAGCATGAACACATTTGACACCAGGATTTAACATCAAAATCCAATTTAGAAAAACCACCAATTGCAACTAGTTATTGTTTTCACTCTTCTGAAGTGAGCCTTGTTAGGAGCCAACCTTGTTAAAGGTTACAAAACACACTATTAGGTGTGACCTTGTTAGAGGATTTAATCACCCTGCTAGGAGTGGCTTTGTTAGAGGTCTTTAGACAATTCAATAGAACTACCACCTTGTTAGAGGATTTACAAATAGTTGTTAAGCCAACTCCATTAAGAGATTTAGATCATTGCTACACTGGCTAGAGAGTAACAATGAGATGACCTAATTTGAATGTAACTAAATTACTAATTATAGATCTTGATTTTGGCTTTACTTGACTCTTCCTAATTGAATATATCTTTTCTACTCCAAAAGGATATTCTACTTATCCTTCTAATTCACTTCCTTACTGCATCATTATATCTTCAAAATCTTCCATGTATTTACACACTTACACACACTCAACTTGACCTTATAATTATATCATTCATATTATCAAGTCATCTCATATACAACTTAGAATAACTAATATTCATCATCTCCATTGGCTAGAACTAATAGATAAATCAATTAAGCTTAATATGCCAAAATAATAAAATCCTTCATTAGCCAACTCATCTCAATAGACACTAACTTAGAAATGATTTTCTGTGTTAACCAATAGAAGCTCGGTTAACACTGCAAACTCACAAATATTCTTTGGTAGCTGAGTGAGCTCGGTTAGCACTAGTTCCATCCAACTTTTCCTTCATTAACTAAGTGAGCTCAGCTAACACTTATCTTCTATAGACTTTGCTTCGACGCTTGAGTGAACTTGGTAGACACTATCTTCTTAGCTTGGCAAACTCAGGAACCCTTAGTAGACATAGAAAACTATCTTCACTGCCCGAGTGAGCTCAACATACATTGAATGATAATGATATGACATTTATGTAACATCAAATACAATACAAAATTAATCAATTGTATCTAATAGTAAGATGCAAAATCAAAAATAATATCCACAACAAAAGAAGAGATCTGTGTCATCATATACATGAATTTTATTGGCACAAAATTCTATTCATCTTCACCAAAAACCCTACATAAAGTCATGTGCATTTATATGGACCTAGAAGTGAATAATTCCTTCCTAAAAGGCTCTTTAGTAGATGTTGTAACCAATATAAAATTTCCAATTGAGCCCAAGTGTGCCCTTAGTGCACCTTGTTTGACCTTATCCTTCTTAGACAAGTATTATTTTTCTAGTCTTGGTAGGACAATGGTCCCATGATATTCCAAGAGTGGTTCCAAGCCAAAATCTTCTCAAATTTCTTCAACATTTATCCTTATTAGGCATTCACTATATGTTCTTCATACTATCCTAGCTACTCATAATTTTGAGTAATGGTTATGAGTAGGTCAGAATCCATGAAAACACCAGGGACCACCAATTTTCCCAAATCAAAATTCCATATATTTTCGTGGAGAGCAAATAATTTTCTTTTTGAAAACCACTTCTTAAAAAGGTGGAGCCCTATTTTAGAAGTAGTATCATCCCTAACCCAATTCCCTTTATCATATAAGCCATCCACAATCTTGAGCCTAGGGTTCATAGGAATAAGTTTTTTCATCTGGGCAGACTCATTTGCGGACTCAGTTAATTGTTCAAGGAAATCATCATGTATATTTCTACTTAGATAATCTGCCTTTCTTGAAAAAACCTTCTTTGGAGGTATGTTTAATAATGATGCAAAATACCAAAATTCTTTGTTGTTTAATAGATTAAGATACTTACTTTTCTATTTGTTACTCTTTTACCAAAGTTTTGCATCACATAGTGGATATTGGAAATTCTTTTACACTTCAATTAGGAGAGAAATAGCTTTCTAACAAGCTCTTAGCTCTCTAAAAATCTAAAATTTGTTTGCATAGAGAAAAATGATGAAATCTTGCAATATATATTTGGTTCTACTTTGCACTAGGAGCCTTAATTTTCATAAATGGGTTGTAAGGAACACAAGGTGGCACCACCTTCTAATTTTGATAACAAGCCATCAATTCTAAAAAATCCACCAATCTAGGAATAAAATCGTTAGTGACTCAGTTTCAATAGGCTAGGTTGGCAGTTAACCCAATTAAATTTATCCACATAAGCTTTTCCTTTATTTGTTAGCAAGTTATAGTGGACCCACTTGGTGCCTTTGGACACATGTCATGCTCTTGCTATGTCACTAAGCATAAACTTTGAGCAACTCCACATAGCGATATAGTGACCACCGTCGATCTGGGAGAGATCTGATGACAACAATCAACAAGTATCTTTTTCTGAGTACAAATCCATGGTGGCACATGACATAGTACCATCCTAACATGCTAGCAAGGCTCTTAATGACAAGTAGTCTTTATGGTGCGACTTTTGAAATCAAATCCCACTGCATTCTCTTTTCATGGGGGGTCACCATGTCACGACTGGTGAAGTTCTTATAATTTCTAGTGGCAAGATAGAGACCACCATAGATTTTGAAGAAATCTAGCATCGTGAATTACTAGCATGTTCTTGTTATGGTATATATTTTATTGCACCTAACACTTCTGACATCCCATCATGTTGATGAGGCTTATTAATGGCAAACAAAATTTATGGTACCCATCTTTAGGTTTGGCCTTGCTGTGTTTCTCTTTTGTGGGAGGCTGCCATGTCACAATCGGTAAAAACCTTATATTTTTAGTGGTGACATAGCGAATGCCATTGATCCTAACATTAGATGGTGTAAGCAATTTACCTTGAAAGCATGCTTATATTAACTGGGTCCCATGTGTAGTGTTTGCTTAGTCTCCAAGTCACATGTAGTAAAATGCACGTAAATTCTTATAACAACATAGTGACTACTATAGATCTTAAAAAGATCTGACGGTAGAGATTATTTTAGGAGATTATGAAACAAAATGAAAAGTCTTTTAAAGGTTTATGAAATAAGTATATATTTTTTCAAAACTAATTTTCCTGCTCAACTATAAGGTAAAGGTATATGACCTTACGTGCTTTCTTAGGGCATAATTTTGCAAAATGCTAATTAGGTTTTTTCTTAGGATTAACTAATTTAAAAGAGACCAAATCCTTAATTTGCAGATAAAAACTAGGAACATTCACAGTGAAACATACTCAGAAAAACATGAGGCAAAAACATGACCAACATACATGTTTGTCAAACTACCACAACCTACCTAGCAACATATGATATATGTCCATAGGTATGATATCACATAGTATCTCATCCTGGTAGCTTCCAATCTTGAACTTCACTGAGAACTGCTCATTAACCATGACCTTGTGGTCATCTTGCATCCAAGCAATATGGTATGGATGTGGGTGTTTCTGTCTCTTTAGCTTCAACATTGAGACCATTGTTTTTGACACTAGATTGTTAGTACTTTCACCATCAATGATCACATCACAACACTTATATTCACATCTGCACCTTGTGAAAAACAAGCTCCTTCTTTGATTAGGTTCATTCTCATCACTCAACAAGACTCTTCTATTAACTAGGACTTCTCCTCTTTTAGCATCTTCAGAATGTGATCATCCGACATCTTCATCAACATGTACAACTCTACCCTAGCCTTTTGTTCTTTGATCTATCCTTCCTTGGCATTAGGAACACTCAAATGCTCCATGCCCTTCTTCTCCACAGTGAAAACATTTCCCATAGAAGCCTCCTCTTCCAGATCCTTGTCCTCTACCTCTTCCTCTCTAATCTCTAATTATTCTGATCATGGAAACAATTAGAATTATTTCCCCTCTAGCTATGACTGCAACTTCCAACCTCATCCTTGTTCTTTTGATCATCATAATGGCCTCCATAAGATCATCCACCTAATCTTCCACCATGACCTCTTTCGCTATTCTTGTTTTCAAACTTCTTGCTAAGTTTTTCCTCAACTCTAAGGGAAAACTGGTATGCCTCCTCAATACTATTCATTCAAACAAGACTCAACTTGTCCTAAATACTTGGCCTTAACCCATTAAGATAATGATCCACTTTCTCCTTATCAGCTTCTACATGGCCAGTTCTAATGAGAACTTAGCAGAACTCTTTGGTATACTCTTGAATAGATTTTCCTACTTGCTTCAACCCTTGCATCTTCTTCAACAAAACAATGTCATTATCCATTGGAATGAATTGTTCCTTCAATTTAGCTATCATTTGATCCCATCTAGTGATTTCGTCATTTCCCTTTCTATTTCACTCTAGCTAAACCTCTTGCCATCAAATCTTTGAATGTCCCTTCAGTTTTTCCTTCACAAACTTGACCCTATCCAGATCCTCAATATCTTCATACTCAAAGTAATCCTCGAGTTCATTGGTCTAATTGATCAAATCCTTTGGGTTATGATTTCTCAAAAATGTGGCAACTTCAAACTTAGGTCTTTTCCCAATCTTGGAGATGGCCCTAAAAAGCCTCTCTTCCTCTAGGTTTAGAACTACCTTTGCTTCAACATTTTCCTCTACTTTTTCCTCATCCTTGCTTTCATCTCTTACAGGAATATTTATTCCCCTATGAATTTGTTCTTCCAATGTTCACATTTTTCTTTGGAGGTCTCTAAAACCTTCAAATGTAACACCTATAGCTCTTCTACCATGCTTTCTTCATGGAGGCATTTTCATGCTTTCGTTGAAACCCTAGTGCAAACTACCTCACAATTGGTGATCTATCTACATGATCAACCCAAACCACGATCATGGTGTAAATTGTCTCATAGTTGATGATCTGTCCACACACTCAAGAACTCTAGCTTTGATACCACTTGATGAAGGGTGCTCCCCTTAATACCATAAACTATAACAAAAATAAAGAAACAACAAAAAATGCAAGAACAAAATATGTACTTATTTGTGCCACAAATGTAGAATTACAAAATTTCATAAGTACAATATGCTAAACCACATGGGCGCCTTCATTATAGTAATCTGCAAGACAAGCTACAAACTATCACCCAAAGCCATGTTAGACAATGTTCGAGCCTTTCTTAAATAGGCAATTTTATGCTGCCTGGGAAGGTTCTAGATGCTCAAACTTAATATCTAGGGCCAACAAACCTTAACAATACATACAGAGTTGGCTAAATACACTTTTGACAAATAATTTTACATATTTTAGGTAGCCCAACTTTGAAAGGCCATAACTCATGAACCATTGCTTTGATTGACTATTACAGCCACTTTTCAAAAACTCCAACTCTTGATCTACGGGCTCAAAATTGCACTAGTGCCCTTTCATCAAGTTTTTAGACCTCATCTAGGCACTCTAAGGCCTCCAACAGTGAGCCTGAAGATTTTTTTACAAATTTTTCCACTAAAAATCTGCAATAACTTCTTTGATACTTAAGCTGGAGTAGTGAATTTTTTTATGGTAGATTTATAACTCTAAAATGAACCTTCAAGTAGAAAATGAGAACATTTTGAGCTCATTTGAAAAACTTACTAAAAGTATCAAGTTCCCATAAATAGTAACCACCCTATCTACTAGTCCTTATTAAAATAGAAAAAGACTGAAAAGAAAATATTTTTGGGTGATGCAAGATTGCTCTTACACCCAGCATGCTCCTGCATCATCACTCAAACACCTTGCATTCTTCAATTTGTAGGTATCTTTTAATTTCTATATCATTCATCAATCTCCTCTTTGTATGAGCTTCTTTCAACCTACCTATTTCTACATTCAAGTTTGATAGAAGAGCATAATTTATGGCATTCTCAGATCCATCTCAAAAAGAAGACTTTCTGTAAATAATCCCAACTATATATTCTTATGTAATCTGCACATTGAGGAAACATGTCCATTGGCATTTTGATGATAAAGTTTAGAGTTTCCTCAAGATAGCCATCTTGGTTGAAGAGGTCAAGCATGCATACATAGTGCTTGGTTTTAGGCATAAAGCAATAAGTCAATCATGCTATTGAAGTATTTAAAGCCTTCATCCACTCAACTTGTGTGTTTGAATGTAAACAAAACCCATGTGAAGCTTGCATGGTAAGAGTATGTTCCTCAATGTTTCATTTTTTTTATAGAGTTTGAGAGCATCATATAAAAATCCATTCTATGCATATCTTGTAACAATGGCATCCCATCTGTTGACATATTTTTGAAGCATTTTTTCAAGTAGTTCACATGCCTTATGTATGTATCTGCATTTTTCACACATGTCTAGCAAGGCATTGGTCACAAAAACATCATAGGAAATCCACTTTTTATATATTGATGTATTTATATACTCTGTTATAAAGCTTCTTATTTTGCACAGGCTGGTATGATGCTGGAAAAGGCTATAGATTCAGACTTTATATTTGCTTAAAGATATACAATGCCTTTTCAAGAGATCCATTTTGTTTGTATCCTGGAACCCTAGTATTCTATGAGATGACACCTTTATTTGGAAGTCTATCAAACACTTTATGATTTGAGCATGTTTCCATAATTTCTATACAAATCAATTAGGGATTTTATAGTTATAAAATCTAACAATTTCCACAATGTCAGTAGGATGTTGGCAAAGGTTGCAGAGTCAAACTTTACATTTTCCAATAGCATTTGTTTAAAGGTATACAATGACTTTTCAAGAGATCCATTTTGTGCATATCTTGCAACCCTAGTGTTCTATGAGATGGCATTCTTTTTTCACAATCTATCAGACACTTCATGCTTTGATCATGTTTCCACAATTTCCATACAAGTCAATTAGGGCTTTTATAGTTATAAAATCTAAGAAATATCCATATTTGGTTTACTTTGATGGAAATCCATGTCCAATCCTAAGGAATTCATTTTTTCATAGACTGTTAGGATGCTAGAGAGGTTGTGAAATATGGCATTAAATATGCCAATAGCATTTGATTAAAGGTTTCTAATTTTGCATACCCTTTTTAACAAACCCATATTGTGCATATCCTACAATCATTGAATTCCATGAGACCGCATCCCTTTCAAGTACTTTGTTGGAAAATTTAGATGACCTCTGTATCCTTCCATATTTTACATACATGTTTATCAGAATGTTGGTAATCATGATGTCTAATCAAAAGCTTTTTTCAAAATTTTTGATGGTAGTTCATGCATTTTCTAAAGGCCCCGTTTTAGCACAAGTTGGGAGGAGGCTGGAAAAGGTTATGGAGTCTTGCTTTCCCCCTTGCTAGTGATTTTTGAAAAAATCCATTCTATGCATATCTTGCAATCATCTAAATTTATGAGACTACATATCATTGAGGAATTTTTCAAATAGTTCACATGCCTTGCACATGCTTCCCCATTTTACCAACATGTTTACTAGTGCACTTCCAACTAGAATATCTAAATGAATTTTTCTCTTATTTATGTTTTGATGTAAAACCATGACCAGTTCCAAAGAACTAATTTGAGCATAGGTTGGGAGGATATTGGTAAAGGTTAAGGAGGTTTATATAAGATCTTGCAAGACTTTTTTTAGAAAATTGATTTTGTGAAAATCTTGCAATAGTTGCAATCTATTAGAGTACAATTGATTCTTGAATGTTGCCTTCACATATTATCTTTGGTTTTGTGGTTGTAATGTTTTTTGAAGTTCCCTTACACATGACATTGATGTGAGTATCTTTATCATTGCTGCATGTTTGCCTAACAACATAGGCTATGAGAATACTTTGCTGTATTCATTTCTTAGACAACAAAATCTGCATGCTCGAGTATTTGATTATAGAACTATGTTCTTCCTTACTATCTCGTGGTTTTGATGATTAGTAAACTTATTTATGAAAGTTATTGAAGGCATGGAAACATTTATATATAACTAACATCACTATTATGGAAAAGTAATATGTATTCATGGATTACAACAAGTTACATGTGTTTTTGGAATAGATAACTACATATTATCATTGTAGAATGTTGGGAAGATTGAAAGGTTGTTTGGTTTGCCTTCTTATGAGTTCAAACAAAACATCTTGGTGTCTTGTAATGGAGATGCCATGAATCAACAATTCTTGCTATTACAAAGAATAACACAGTGAATCAACAATTTATGGATGTGGCAGAGGTAAGTGAAGGAGCTGCATGAATGTTTAAGGGTTTCTTTCAATCAAAAGATACTAAAGAACCATTTGGGAGAGAAGGAAAGGTGGTCTATTGGAGTGTAGGAACCAGTTATAGTGGTCAACAAGGAAACTCTCAGTAATACAAGGGTTTAATAGTTTAAAGATCTCCTCAACGATTGGGAACCCAAACGCCAGCAATTTGAAATATCTTAATAAGGTAATGAAGTATTCAAGTTCATTTGGTAGAGTTATTTTGGATTGTTGAGAGTTGTAGCTTGAGTGAGGGTTGTATTCCAAATAGCACAGCCTAGGGTCTTTGAGTGATATGCCTTGAGGAACTAGTTAGAACCTAAGGTTTTGGAATTCAAAAGAATTCAATAATGGATATCTGATTATGTTTTTAGTATTGATAGATGTTTTAAGAGCTTGAGTTCTTACCTTACATTCCAAGGTAGGTTATAAGGGAGAGTCTCATAGTAAGAGTTTGTATTGGCATTTTGAAGCCCACCATAGTATGTAGAACCTATTAATGGCTGAAATCACTTAGTTAGCTAAGAGTTAAGCCTTTTGGAAGCTTATGGGGATATGGTGTCGATAAAGATCCTGGAGGGTGTAAGGTGATGGAGGTGTTGATAGATGTTTTTTAAGAGTTTGAGTTCTTACCCTAAATTATCCATTTTCTATTAGTATAGGCACATAAGTGTGACCCACGATCAAAGGGCAGCATTTTCCTATTTGTGTCCATTATTCAATGATTGTGATCCATTTGTCTTTAGGAACAACAAACTTTTGATCTCTACTAAGTGGTGTAGGGGCCCTAGGTCCTGAATAAGGTGGTCAAACACCAAGGAAGAGAATATTGAAGGTCAATAAGTGTCCAAGATGACACAAGATAGTTTACGCATTCTTATTATGCATATAGGCAAGTATATTTCATGTTGTAACAAGACCTATGGTACAACTTGAGTCCTTGCCTTGGAGAGCATGTTAATTTTTAGTAAGTTTGTGAGTTGGCACTTGTCATCATTCTTTTACTTTAGTTACATCAAGGTGATTAATTTTGGATTTTGAAGCCTCGATGTTGCTTTTTGCAACTCAAATGGAGTATTTAAATTATGCTTAAATTTTCATCTAAGTTGCCAATTTGGGTTCTAGTTTTGGTACATGAGTTCAATAATTTTCCCCCTTTGGTATAGGTTTGAGTTCATTCATACATACACATATTTCAATTATATATAGACACGTAGAGGGAAAGGGTTGAATTTTGGGCATAGGTCGGTAGTGTTACTTCAGTGGTATAAGAGTTGGTTATCATGCTTTCTTATGTTTCTTCTTAGCACAAGAGAGTAGAGATATTCACAAAAATAGAGAAAGTGGTAGTCCCTAGAAGTTCTATATTCACTAGTACATTTGAGACCATTTTTCAACCATTATTGGTCAAAATTTTGACCCAATTGTCAACCAAACTTCAACCAAATTCGACCAACCCATTGGTCGGAATTTTTCCAGTCGAAATTTTGACCAACCTTCTGGTTGGTCAAAATTTTGACCAATACGTTGGTCGAAAAACCTCCATAGCCATGGTGCAAGTTCTGCCAGGAATTGGTCAAAATTTCGACCAATGAAGGTCGAAAATTTCGACCAATAAAGGTAGAAATTTCAACCAATGATGAAAAAAAATTTCGACCAATAAAGGTAGAAATTTTGACCAATGAAGGTCAAAACTTTCGACCAATAAAGGTCAAAACTTTTGACCAATTAAGGTAGAATATTTGACCAATGAAGGTAGAAATTTCGACCAATGAAGGTCAAAAATTTTGACCAATGAAGGTAGAAATTTCTACCAACAGGTAGGTGTAAATTTTTTTTTAGGCATTCTATAAAATAGTCACATGCCTTGCATATGATATGACATTTTGCATGCATCCTGCACTCTTTCATTCGGCTGATAATGGATTACAGAGAGTGATCTGAAACCATGATGCTAAAAAACACACACAATCAAATCCAAAACGAACTTGCATTACAAATGGATTGTGGAAATCTGATATTGTTAATTTTGCATGCATGTCTACCAGGACAAATATATGTTTAAGTTGTGATTGTCCTGGTAGACATGCATGCAATTTTACCAATCTCAGATTTCCACAATCCATTTGTAGTGCAAGTTCATTTTGGATTTGATTGTGTGTTTTTTAGCATCATGGTTTCAGATCACTCTATGTAATCCATCATTAGCCAGATGAGAGAGAGTGCAGGATGCATGAAAAATGTCATATCATACGCAAGGCATGTGAACTATTTTATAGAATTCCTAAAAAACACTGACAGTAACTAATATGAAAAATATATAATTAGTTATATGATTGAGACAAATCATGTACCAGTGAGTTGGTCAAAATTTTGACCAGAAAAATTTTGACCAATGGGTTGGTCAAATTTGGTCAAAAATTTGATCAATGAAGGTAAAAAAATGAACCCAAATGCACTAGTGCAAGTATGCTCGCCAAGTTGACTCTTTGAGTTCGGTCATCAAGTCACCCCACCAAAGTGCCTCATCGAGGTCAATATTTAGGTCCGCTCATCGAGCTTGCTCACCAAGTCAGCTTGCCATGTCACGTCTCTAAGTGGCCTCGCTAAGTCGGCTCGCCATCTTGCCCCACCAAGTTGCCACTTTAAGCCCACTCACCATGTTATATCGCCAGGCCGACATCCCAAGTCAGCTCGCCAAGCTGACAATTGAAGTATGCTCACCAAGTCGACTCTCTAAGTTCGCTCACCAAGTTTGCCCCCTAGGCCAACTCTCCAGGTTAGCTCACCAAGTCACCCCCACCCAGTCACCTCAATGAGTTGACTCATTAAGTCAGCTCACAAAGTTGACTCAACCAGTGGTTTTACCACCTTGCTGCATAGAGTTGCTTCTCTAAGCTCACTCACCATGTAAACTCACTTGGTCAGCATGCCAAGTTGACACTTTAAGTTTTCTCATCAAGTCACCCAACCAAAGCACCTCATCAAGGTCAGTCTTTAAGTACACTTAGTAGGTTGGCTCACCAAGTCGCTTCGCTAAGTCACCTCACCAAGTGGCCTTGATAAGTCAGCTCACCAACTTGCACCACCAAGTTTCCACTTTAAGTCAACTCGCCATATCAGCTTGCCAGGCCGACTCCCATAGTCAGCTTGCCAAGCTGGCAATTCAAGTACGCTCACCAAGTCAACTCTTTAAGTTCGCTCACCAAGTCCACCCCCTAGGTCAACTCTCTAGGTCAGCCCACCAAGTCACCCCCACCAAGTCACCTCAACGAGTTGACTCTTTACGTCAGCTCACCAAGTCTACTATTCAAGTACACATGCCAGGTCAGCTCGCCAAGCCCACCAAGTCATCTCACCAAGTTTATTGTTTGAGTACACTCACAAAGTTGACTCTTTAAGGTCGGCTCGCCAAGCTAGCCCACCAAGTTGGCTCGCCCACATATCCCACCAAGTCCCCAAGTTTGCTCGCCAAACCGACAATTCAAGTGCTCTCACCAAGTCAACTCTTTAAGTTTTCTCACCAAGCCCATCCCCTAGGTCAACTCTCCAAGTCAGCTTGCCAAGTCACTCCCACCCAGTCACCTCAATGAGTTGACTCTTTCAATCAGCTCACTAAGGCATATCAACTACATAGTATCAACTACAAATCTAAAAGGGAAAAGAAAAATAAGATATCAATATGTGTGTGTGCGCGCACACACGAGAGCATGCATGCGTGTGCCATGTAAGTATGTTTAAGCACATCAATGGAGATTAATTTTTCTGTGCACATAATTTGTAGCATATCCTTAAATACTCCTTTCTATGAGCATTTCTATCTTGATATATGTTGGTATGATTTAAAAATTGGAAGACTCTAAGCACTTTGCAATTCATGTTACCTTAAAAACTCATGAGCATCTTCTTGTTTTCCATATCCAAGGTGATTGCCAATGTTTTTAATTCTAGAAAGTATTCTAATTGGTGATAAGGCACCATCTCCTCCTCTCACCCTCGAGACAAGAAACTCAAGCTCAAACATGAAGCACCAATCTTTCTTCTGACCTGAGTAGACCCAACAAATAGTATATGTTCACATTTCATATTTTGATGTTCTCTCATCCTGATGATGGATCATGTAGTATGATCTGAAACGTTGATGCTAAAACAAACTCACACAATCTAATCCAGAAACATTGCTCTCATTAAATAGTATAGGTTATTGTTTTTGCAAGCCACAACTAATATTGCAATGCCTGTGTCTAAGGATAAATCTATTGAGAAATGATAACATACATTTTTGAGAATGTGATCCATGGAGTAGATAGGTTGCAAGAGGTTTTGTGTATATCGGGCACTGAAGCAGCACGTTAGCAAAGCAACTGCCAATAGACTAGTGGAAAGGCAAAGATCATGAATAACAATCTAGCCAGAAACTAATTCTTTACATTTAAAATTTACAAGACCATCTTTTTACAGGCAAGAAAAAAAGAGCTTCAGAGAGAGAAAAAAGGTATTAAATTGAAGCTAAAAATAAACAGATAGAATATAATGATACATGATTAATGAGAATATACATGATGAAGTATCACCCCAGATTGTATTTCCAATTCATCATTTGAATGAGAATATTCAAATTTTAGATCATAAACATGAGGGAAGTAAAACTTTTCTCATGGAACAAAAGCTACTTTGGATCTAGTAATGTCAAATTCAATTTCAAGAATACTTGTATAAATATTTGAAGTTTTGACCTCAATTGTGTAGCGGGACTAACCATTTCAATGGTCCTTATTAAGATGGGGAACATGCGTTATTTTGGGAAATCAAAAAACATAAGAATGTATAGGATTGAACATCAACCAACTTGTATTAGACAAAGTGTCATACAAATCATTAGCAATCTATGCATTTCCAATTAGCTAGAATTCAGACACAATCTGTTCTCAAATTATTGCATTGCAGTTGTGTTAAAATGCATTTAATTGGGGAAGTTGTCAATTACAAGTATTCAGATTGGTTCCTTTTAAGTAATGATGTGCATGGCACATGATTAGGATTAGTTGTTGTTAAATAATCAAATGCATAAAGCACATATGATATGAATTGTGCACTACAAAAGCAACATGAATTAAGAAGCCAAACTTTGAATGGCTACTCTTTTGCTTCAGTACTAAAACTTTTATAAAGTTTTGCCATCATAAAGGTGATTGATAAGGAATTTTTTCAGCTAGACAAAGTAAGCTTCTTATTTCCATGCCAAAAAATAGCTAAGTATTTAGATAGCATCCAAGAGAATTACTTTGCTCATAAAAAACAACATTTTAGAGAACACAAAAGGAGACCAAACAAAAATACATAACTGATCCTTTGCAGTTGTGGTCATTGACAATTACAACAATAGTTGTGTCCAGCTAGCAACAATAGACTTCTTGCTGCAGCTGTGTGTCACATAATGTTTCAACTAAATGTTTCAACTAGTATACAACCAACCCCACTGAACTAAAGCAATTGAGTGTCATGAATACATTCTTGATAAGAAAATATAATTATCATAGTACATAGAATGAGGTAATTTATGAAATCATTATAATAATGAATAATAGAATGAAATGCTACTATCTTAATCTAGACTCCAATTTTTATCTAGCAAATGAAAAGGAAAGGAGTTTGAGTGAGAAGCCATAGTGATTTCTTTTCATCTGATTAACTTTGAGATTTTTAGATTTTAGATTGCTTGGTGATATTTGCAAGGTCCAATAATGAAAAAAGGGGCTAAGAAATTGGTACATGTAATGATCTGTACATTTTTCTAACATTTTCATGAAGTGACCTGGGATGCTTGCAATGGCTATCAAAACTCAAGAAGCTCTCTTCCATCATGTAAATTTACATGCAGCCTACTTGTTCACTGTAACTTGCACCATATTTTTTAGGACTTGGATGGTCAGTATAGTCAAGTGGATGCTCACTCTCTCCTGAATGGCCACTTAATACATGTGGCTTCTTCACTTCCTCATTGATATGCAAAGCTATCCTTCCAGATGACTATGTGCAGTCCTCTGCATGATCTGTAGAGCTTCTGGATTCATCATCAAGCTTTCTAGCCCTTACTGAATCTGTAAATTGAGATGTTTTCTTTCCACCACACATAAAATGCTTAGTATCTTGTGGCAAATGAGAAGGTGACAGAGGTCCTGCATCATTTATTGAAGTCTTGCACTCTGAAGAGCTAAAAATATCCTCCTCATCACTAAAAGACAGAGGTGGAGATGGCGGAAGATTGTATCTTGTTATCCCAAAAAGAGGAATGGGTTTAAGTGGTGAAGAAAAGTGCACGTGTGTGTGAGAATGCTTCTCTTCTAAAGCTACTCTCAAATCTGAATTTTTCTCTCATTCCAAAATAAATTTTAGTTGATTTGAAACATGAAATGCAGTTACATCATTAACCCTATCTTGTTTGATTCCTGATATTGAACCAGCTTGACAGAGTGTATTTTTAGTTCTGGACTGCAAACTTGAATCATTTTGAGACCATTTTTGAGTATTTTCAATTTTCTTACTAACATACTGCAATTCAATCGCTTTGCAGTTGCAAGTGGTTGAAATGACTTCTTTGGGATTCAGAGTCATTAATGTTTCCTCAAGTTCCTCTTTAGATGAGTGCATAGAAAAAAAAACATGCCAAACACCAAACTGGTCTCTTTCTACTCCTTTTAGTACTGATTTTGTTTGTCTTCTGGAAATAAATGGTACATGAATCAAATTAGAACCTATGCGTTCAAGCTTCTCTTCACATGCATACCACTGTGTAGAAGGACGAATAAAAAGTGGCTCTGGTTGACCACTTTTTTCAACCTTGGCAAAATTTTCTTTTTCTCTCAAATATAATTTGGGGAAGCCTTCATAGACCTACACATGAATATTCCAAGAAGGATAATATTGCCATAAAACAAGCATAATAGGAATTGGCTAGGCAACATCACATAAAGAGAAAAGACTGACAAAAATGATTCTGAGATAATGGGACATGAACATTGAAATAAGGGTTCAACATTGTATTTCTGACATGGCTTCTAGCTGGATGCAATATACCAATGTTGAAACAGTCATCTACATTGGATGTCTCCTTATAAATTTCCTAGTGAGACACATAATTAATAATATAACAGATATCCCTTTGAATAATCATTACCACATGATAATTCCACCAGCAAGCATCATACAAATTGCTAACTAGTAAGATTACCACTACAAATGCACACCGAGACATTGATACACACAATAACCAAATAGTATGAATTAATATGATTACCCTTAGGAAATATTTGTTAAGAATCTAAGTAGCCATGATATTAGTAATATGGGACATTGTGATATCACGATCAGAATTTAACTGTGTAATTGTTTTTTTAGTCAAACTCATTGACCTATGCTTCATGAGTTAAATCATGATAGCAATATCACAATTTGACTTGCTGTGGAAAATATCTCCTACTTATCAATGCGAAACATGACTCATCATTCCATATTGACTAGATATAAAGCTTCTCAATCTCATTTTGGAGAGGATATGACATTACACCTCGGTCCCCTTTTATTCATTAGATCTGTGTATTTGAACAATTAGCCATTTGACTTTAACTGTTGAATATTTACACAAGGAAGAAGTACAGAAAAAGGTCATAGATTCCAAGATATGTTCAAACAAGAGGAGAAATCATGACAAAATCAAAAGAAAATAAATCAATAGCAATCAAAGTCAACTATTGACAAAGACAGAGAAGAAGATAAGGCACAACACTACTTGAAATCTGAATTTTTTGACAGGAAAATCAATAAAAACTAATTAACTAAGAGTCCGAGCTGTAGATCCCACCACGACACAAGGAATTCCAATTTATTTTTCTTCCTTCAATTGACTTTCCATTGGACCAATCTTAGATTGCTTGAAACCATTTTGCCTCCTGCAATCCAACAAAGAGTGTGTATCAAATCTAGCAAATTTATAAATAATCAAGTCATCTACACAATCATGTTCATCTCATTTCAAGATTAAAAAATACATAGTTAAATGCAGTTGAATCATGATGTCATTACAAACAAAAATGCATGTTGAAGGAGATTGTACTCCAAAGTTCAATCAAGGGTCGAGATAACTAATTGCCTTAGATTTCCATATTGGAAAAGATAATCCAAGTTTCAGGGCTATATATCATTAGTGTCGAGTTTGTGCAGATTGACCAAATGGATAATGGTTAGATTTTTCTACATGGAACTAAAAGACATTGTTTGAGGGTTTGATGAAAAAGATTTGTTTTTGAGCATGCAGATTGATGTATCTTTGAATGGGATGCAGGAGCTTGGTGACAAACTATTTGCCAAAGTACAAGAGGAATGAGTTATTTTTAATTGCCTTAAATTTTCTACGTGTTGAGTTCCTCCTCAATATAGAAGTTGTTGTGAAGGTCCTCCAAGAATGAATAGGGAATGAAATTGAAGAAGTATAGGAATCTCCAAGGTAAGTGTATAAAATTGCTATTGAATTTTAATATATCAGAATGTGCAAAGTAAAGTTCTGCAACAAAGATTTATGCATAGAGTCACTGTCCAGATTTGACAGTAGGGTAAAGATAGGATTGTGGTTATGATAAACCCATCTAATGATAATACAAGGAAAATTTGGAATGTGTTTGGTCATTAATAGGCTTGAGTTTTCAGAACTGTGCATAGAAGCTAGCATGTGGGAAGTCTCCAATTTGTAGATTCACTTAAGTTATAAGTTGCTCCTCGTCATGGAAATAGTTTTTTGGAGGTTGTGTGAAGTATCTCTGCATCAGGAAGAGTCTCTTTCAAAATGAAGATTGAAAGAGAGTGTAGCAATTCAAACTTTTCAACAAAACAAGGCCAAAAACCCACAGAAGATAGATCGCATTAAGCAATTTTTAAATTTTAGTTTTAATGAAATAAGAGTACCTTTTAATAAGAGTGCTGGGTATTGGCCATATGTTTGCAAGTAACCTTTCTAAAAAACATAAAGAGATTCTCTAGATGATGGATGCTTCATCATCTTGCATGATTTAGATATTGAATGATGTGCTTGACATGGGTAAAATTGAAGATGGAAAATTTCATCTTGAAAAGAAACCTTTCAAGATTGAAGAGCTCGTAAGTTCTTTGTGATGCAGGAGCATCCCATGCTCATCAAGGGCACATTGGAGATTCAAGGACATATAGAGGTCTTGGAACATCTTGTAGGGTCAATTGGGAAATCCTTACACCAATCATGGCTCATGGAAGCTTAAAAAGTTATAATGTTCTAAAAAGGATAATACTTTCTGGTTTGCATTGGCTGTCACAGGCATAAAACATTTTCTATCTATTTTGTGACTTTTCAAGGATGTTTGGGTCCATCCTATGAATGTTCTAGTCTGATTCTCATAGGATGGATGCCTCTTAACATGTATGATAGGCCACTAACCTTTTCATGACAAGAATGAAGTGAAATTGTAGGTGTACACCGTGGGAGTTGGCTGAAAAGTGCATTGAAGGGCTGCCATAGGTATAGCAGTAGAGAATCTGCCTTAATAAGGGTATGTTTTTATGTTTTCAAGAGTTAGGGCATGTCCCAAATATGGTGTTCCATCTTTGAACAGATTCTAGAAGCGATTGGAAGTGGGAGAACCATAAAACCCTTGTTTATGCCATTTATTGAGAGGGTTTGCTGGAAAGCATGCTTAGAAAGGTCAACTTGGAAAAAAGACTGAGAAATCCTTAGTTTGGCATCAAAATACAATACTGTAGAAAGTTTGAGATACGGGGGATAAGTTTAAAGGGTACTTTCTTTGTAAAAGTGGCTTAAAAGGCCTAATTTTGAGACAAAACTGCCCTATTCCGTACAATCTTTCCAAAAGAATGATATCTAATTTTTTAATATGTTATAAAAATCTAAAAAGGGTATCTAAAAATCATATTTTTTTTCTTGGTGTTTTGTAAAGTTTGGGAGAAAAGTCAAGAAAACAGGGTCTGCTGATCCAAAGAAGAGAGTAGCCTAGTCAAGAGGGGTAGCTTGGGTTTGTGCATGAACTTGGTTTTGGGATTGTAAAACCTATTTATACATGTCATATTGAGTCTGTTGAAACACTTTGTCATTCTCAAAGAGATAGTTGAAGGTCTATTCCATATTTGTGGTATTTTCCCTTTAAGGTGTCTTAGAACCTAATAGGAACCTTGGGAGTTTGAATCAGTTTTGTGGGAATCCATCACCTTTTGCATGCCACTCTGTATCACTTTGGTATGATATTTCAAAGATATCTTTGATTTAAAAGGAATCAAATTGTACAAATGGATTGATGATGCAACAAAGAAGCTAGTTTCTCATCATTAACTGGTAGGAGACAAGCATCCTCTACACCAGGTTCTTGTTAATTATCTCTCGAATGCTTTAAAATTTACTCCTTGCAATGGAAAGGTTAAGACTTCACATAGTTTGCAATGGAACATTTAATGAAGATCTGGTCTGTATGGAACCCCTTCAAATAGAGGGTGGGCAGAGATGCACATTTTTCTCTTGTTATGGAAAAGATAAAGAGAGTATCAGTAAATAGAAAACCTTTGCAAATCCAACTTTGTCTATTGAGGATACTGGCATAGGTATTAGAAACAAAGATAGATAAAACCAGGATTACCATAGATCAAACCAGGATTACTGTTGTCAAAACAGTTCTAGATTTACAGGTCTACCACCTATCTATATTACCCTGCATTTTGGAGATGGGGTAGAGTGGGGACAACAGGATTTGTTTCAGGGATGGGGTAATGGGGGAGCCTATTTCTCAAGGATGGCAAGGGATGGATATTAAATACAATAGGAAAAATAAAAATATAGAAAATCACCAAAGTGATGCAGTTAAATGTAGAGGTGGTTGAGAGAAAGAAAATAATAGGTACCAAAGGTAAATGTAGTTACATGATATGAAAAATATCTTGGTAGGTTAGAACAAGTAAATAAATGGGAGTTTGAATAGGTGTGTAGATTCTTATAACTAAAACTTGCATCCAAGAAATTGTATTGTCTATAGAAACTCTGACTATGCTACCAATTTCTTTGCTTACAGTGTAATGTGATAGCAATTCAAAAACTCTCAAAATCTTGATTGTACTATTGCCAATACAAATCCATATGTTGACAAATGTAGTCAACAAAATTGGGAATTTCACATTGTAATACATCAAGGCAGTGCATAAATGATAAAAGGATATATATAGCTTGATTTGGTATAGGCTGAACATGAAAGTGCCACCTATCAGCAGGTACATTAATATAAGGAAACATAAATAAAAGAGAATATCAACATTTGTTAAAGTAAATATACCAGTTCGAGCTATGGTTTGATCTCTACTTACATTTTGCATTGAGAAGTCCCCAACACCTAGTCCACTGTCTTGAAGCTGTTTTATATCAAGTCATTTCTTAGATTTTAAGGGCACTTCTAGGAGTCAACCTATTAACATGCAATTCTACTAATGTACAACAATCTTCCTTGAAGCTTCTCAATACCTTTGCAGGGAAGGAAGCCCTCAAGCTAGTTGGATAGTTCAGACGCAAATGTCAATAGTCCTTGGTTTAGTCTATTTCATTTCATATGATCATCTGAAAATTGAGTCACTCTAAGCTCTCAACTGTTTTCTCTTGATTGATCATTTGATGACTGCTGAATGAGAGCTTTGGGATAAGCTATAGGGATCCATCAAAGCATAAAGGATTTTGTCAGATGGTGTAGATGAAGTAGTAGCATTTGCCTTGGGAAACATGCTTGCAAAATGGAAGCATAGATAAGTCATGTGAACTGTTTGATAGGATGCCTGAATGTAATATGGTCATCAAAACTCATGGTTACTGGATATGCCCAAAATAGATATATTGAGAGAATATATTTGTTTAAGTTGCAACTACCCTGGTAGACAAGCATTCAAAATGTGGAATCCTAGATGAATAGTTCAACTAAATCCTCCTCCTGGAGGAAGGCTACAACAAATATATAGTTCAATTGAATGGTCTATAGATACCATCAGGATCAACATTTTGACAATCCATCAGGATCCTATTAAACCACGTGCTTATGACTGCATGGCACTCTGCACACAACATGGCAAGGTAATATATAGAATGGTTTGTTGGCATCTATGGGTATCTGAAGAGAAAAAAATTCCCTGATAGAGTTGATGAAAATGCTTATATTAGGATAAGAAAACTCTTTGGTTGCTATCTTGTCTTGTCAAATGTCTTGTATCAGAGATCCTATAATGATATCCTCCAATGATACTTAACCAAGGGTGAGATACCACTCATTTTTTGAGAGGCTCATTCAAGCCCCACTAGAGGACATATAGGTGGTAAGGCCCTAGTTCAAAAGGTAATTCATGTGCAATACTATTAGAAAATGACCCCTCATAATTCATGTGTAATATATGTGGTAAGGCTCTAGTTCACTCGTAGTTTAGTTGGTCAGACAGACTAATCCCTCATAATGCAACTATTATGCCGAGAAAGATTTCCCCTGTAATTATGTAAATATCATCTCAATCTATTTCAAATTGGTAATTAAGCTGGAATTTGAGCATTCAGTAAAACTTATTATAGATATTATTGAAAATCTACTTTGTAGCTTTGTTTCCACCATAACAATTCATGTAAAGCCAGAATACTGATGTTTCAGTAGTTGAAAGTTATGTAGCTATCCAGAATCCAAATATGTTATGTGCAACATCACTTTGTAGACTTGCAATGAGGATCAAACAAAAGAGAAAAAATGGAACTTTCTCAGCAGATGTATTCAGATATATTTGATCTATAGAATTGAGTTCAACATCTTATAATTATGACTATATTCATGTTAAGCCATGACATTGTGATTCTATACGCTACTGAAAGCTCTCTTGATTTAGCCTTCCCTTGGTTAACAGATGAACATATCAATTGGAAAAATAGCTAAAATGTAATAAGTATTTCATTTTCAATCTTGAAATTCAGATCATTTTTGATTCAAAGTGACCCAAGAAACTTCTTATTGAACCAAACACATTGATATTGTTTTATGTTTAAAATGCTCTTCTATCAATTCAAAAATGAAAAATAGATTTTAGCATTTATTAGATCCCTATGATAGAATTTGTAGTTATCTAGAATGTAGCCAATTAGCCATAACTCATGACAAACATTTATTTAACTGTACTGCTTGGTGTTGGTTATAACCTGACGATATTTCAGGCATAAACATAGTAAACTGCATAATTTTAAGGATTCAAATTTTTATGAGTTCCATGATGCTGAGAATGGAAGGAGCTTGTTAATAACTTGGTTGATATCTACAATTCAAAAGTAGCTTCTTTTGTGGAAGGAGCAAGTTTTTAAAGAAATGATTCATCTTTTTTCCAGAGGATTTTAAATATATCCAAGGATCACTACAAAGCTTCTGTGCTGGAAAGTAGTGATTGTCAAGAGAAGTTTCATGCCTATCTTACAAAAACAAAGGTCATGACAGATTAAAAAAGGAAGGCGATCGTATATAGTGGTAGAACCACTACACTTTAAAACAATATGAGATTTTAATAAGGAATACTCCAATGCTACACTTGAAACCGGATCTTAGGTTGTCTGAAATGGTAGTTTGAAGGAAAAATAGGTCATAGATTAGGTCTGTACATCAAACAAACTAGGTTACTTTTTAAAGGAAAATATCAAATAGAAGTGAGTTAAATAACACAGATTTACATTGCATGCTGAGTAATCCAAATTCAAAAAGGATGAAGAGGAAATATGTGCCTAAATAAAAAAGCAATCCTAAAAGATCATCAAGAAGGATTTGAGGATGCTACCAAGAAAAGTTTTGATTTTATTAATGAGGGGCCAAAGCAATACAAGTTTTTCTTTCTAAACTAGCATTGTTTTATGAAGTTGAATGGCCGGTTACTAATTTATAGAAACAAGATTAGCACCCTAATTAGAATCATTCTAAGGTGCCACCATGCAGATCCATGTCATCTAGAATGAAAAGGAAAGCATCAATGGTGCATCCAATTTGTGTTGAGATAGTTTTTTTATTCACCTAAAAATGAAAGAATGGCACAACCTTGATTGGGAGAAATTTTGTTACTTGTTAGCTATAGATAAAATCATTTCAGCAGGCAAGGGTGCACGACTTGTTAAATTTTTATGTGTTTCTCAAATAGATTATGTGGATTTTCAAGCAAAAGCATCATAGATGAGGTCTGAACATGATACAAACTATGCCACTTTTCAAAGAAAATATTTAAATCACACAGATCAATATTATATGCAAAGCAATCCAGATCCAGAAAAGATGAAGACAAAAGATATGTCTAATTAATTAACACAGACCTAAAAGATACTAATAGAGGATTTGAAGATGATTTTCAGAAAAATGGTGCAAATGCACATGATTTTTCCAATGCACACAATAAATCTTATAGTTAGGTCTGTTTGAAGTAAAAAAAAAACTATCAGCTACTAATTGCTGAAGATAATGTTCACCAATTACTACCACATTGAATCACATGCTTTTCTTTTATTAATGAAAAAAGCACAATTTTTCCTTTCTAAATTAGTATCCTTTCTTGAATTTGGATATCCTATAATTTTTTTTGAAGACAGAGTTAGTGCCCTTATAGGAACCAATGTGAGTTGCCATCATGTAGACCCACTTTGTCTAGAATAAAAGACAAAGCATTTATGTTGCATCCAATTTGTGCTCAACTAGTCAAATACACCTCTACCATGGATGTAAAGCACAACGAGAATGAGAGAAATTGTGTTACCTGTTACCTGAAAATAAAACTAGTTGAGGAGGCAAGGGTGCATGAGTTGTCAAAACTTCATGTGCTTCTCAAACAGTTTCTATGGATAACAAGCAAAGTCTTCACATACCCTCATACATTTTAATATTGAAACACAATCAATATTTTTTTGATAGGTAATGTTTAGTAAAATGAAGCAGAGAAAAAGAAACATAGTTGCAGTAGCACCCTTCTACCAAAAAAACACACCTAGTATACAATAATGGATAATATCATGGCAACAATAATAATTACTCATTGCTAAAGAATGTGGTATCAAACAGTCGCTAAGACAATTGGGTTCAAGGTGTACTAACATCTCCTAGTAGCTATATATAAGTGTAATTTAGTGGTGACATCATTCTTGCCCAAGATATAGAAAAATTAATTAAAAAGATACCAAAGTCACTATTAACTTTGGAGAACTGTTCAAATGAAAATCCTGGACATTGCTAAACTTCTAAAATATGCAATCATGTAAACTAGTGGAACTAATGCCATCATTCTCACAGCAGACTTAAGACACCTAGCATGTGATAAGAATATATAGGTTGAGCTAAATAAAATCTAAATTCTAGCCTTTTGTTCTCATGAAAGACTTACCCTGGCCTCCATTTGAATGATTTAAAGCAGCATAATCCTCTTGCCTGATAGAGCGTTGCAACTCCAGCTGCATGTCCATGCAAGTTTCCACCAGATGCTATAAGTCACTCATTCCTTGTTGGAGTCTTGCTATTTCACTCCTTAAATCATTTATGGCTTCCCACTCCTTGTCAACAACCAGACACATTAGAGGGTCAGATTGCTTAACTAAATGAGCACGCTTGAAATAGCAACACTGAACAAAGATACATGAAGCCATGTGCTTCCCTTGTTAAAAAATAGGGGAGATGTTATGTAAATTTCCAGCATTCTTTGCGGATCAGGATGCAAGATTATGGCATTTTGATTTGCAGGAAATGTATCCAAACACTACTGTCTGATCCTTTTTCTTCCCAATTCTGAAAACGTAGGGTGTGAAAGGCATATGCTTTGCGGATCAAGATGCAAGATTATGGAATTTTGGTTTGCAAGAAATGTATCCAAATCAGATTAATGTGTTCAAAACTCTCTTGTGAAAATATAAAAAACCCGTAGGCGCACAAAAGACAAAGAAATGTGTTTTTGAAAAACAAAGAAATGTGTGTTTTTTGAAGTGCCGTGTTGGTCAAAATTTTGACTAACACGGGGCTTCCATGTGCAAAAAACAAATTTTTTACCTTAACATCTTGACCAATATAAACTTATTTAGTTGATGGTCAAAAATTTTGGTCAAAATTTTTTGTTAAATGTAGTAGTGATTGATTTATAGAGTTGAAGACCATATGAAAATGACTTGTAGAAAAAGGTTGGCAAATTGATCCTCTTGTATTATGATTGTTGGTACCACAAAATGATCATAATGGGACATAATAAGAGTACCTCTTATGAAGAGTTCACTAAGAAGCTTATTGACAAATTTGACGTTAAACATCATTTTAAGAAGTTGGCCTAGTTTGAACAATGTTGTTTAGTGGACACCTGCATTGCTGATTTTTAGAGTTATCAATATTGGCCACGTATATAACATAGATGAGGTTGATGGTGCTATTTATGGATGGATAAAAGCTCTTAGTCCTAACTCTCTAGAGACAACCATTAATAAGGCTAAAGACATGGATTCAATAGTTGCCAAGAATTAGCTTCAGTCCTAAAGATCTATGTTACAAACTAAATCATGTAGAGGGAAAAGGTTGATTTTTAATGTGATCACCAATCCATCAAAACATATAATAGAAAGTTTACAATTTTTGGACAAGTATGAATAAATTAGGACTTTCATAGAACAATTCAACTCTTGATGACACCAAATATTTCTTTCAAAACCATATGCGTAGATATAAACATTAAGTACAACATGTCCATTGTTTTTACACATATACACATTAGTTACACCAAATTTTTCTTTCAAAACCATATGTGCAGATATAAAGATTAAGTATAACATGCCCATTTTTTTGCAAATATACACATTAGTTACACTAGATATTTCTTTCAAAACCATATGTGTAGATATAAACATTAAGTACAACATGTCCATTTTTTTTTGCAGATATACACATTAGTTACACCAAATTTTTCTTTCAAAATCATATGTGTAGATATAAACATTAAGTACAACATGACCAATATTTTAAGATATACGCATTAGTTACATCAATTTTTTCTTTCAAAACCATATGTGCAGATATAGACATTAAGTACAACATGTCCAATTTTTTTGCAGATAAATTTTCCTGTGAAGAAAGACCATGCCTGACAATATGAACCTAGAACAAAATAATGAGACAATGGCTACATTGTGGTCTCAGTTTTGAAGAAAAGCTAGTAAATGTAATTGTCCTTGCAAAAAGTGTAATTGTTCATAAAAAATTGCTAGAGCACCAAGTAGCCACCTAATGCTAGATAAGGGCTAACCATTATATTAACTTCAAAATTGTTGAATAGGTGTGCTATAGAATGACAACCACTACTAAGCCTCTTCCGATATTGCACTGGTAGAGTGATCAAAGAAGATGATCTAAGAGAGAGTTCATGGGTAGGCATTCATTTGGGATTCATGCATGTAACAAATTTTTATAGTAGCTATGTAGCATATTGATGGTAATCAATATATCACTACAACCCACTATATTTGTTTTTAAAATTAGTTTGGTCAAAAATTTGACCAGTCCTTTGGTTGTGACCATGGCAGCCTAGTCATGGGATGGAACAAAATTGGTCAAAATTTTGACCAATCCTTTGGTCATGAACATGGCATCTTGGTCATGGAATGGGCTCGAATTTATCAAAATTTTGACCAATTCTTAAATCTTTTCCACCAAGGATTGGCCAAAATTTCAACCAACCCTTTGGTTGTGACCATGACATCTTGGTCATGGGATGGCCTAAAATTGGTTAAAATTTTGACCAATTCTTGGAAACTTTCCACCAAGAAATGGTCAAAATTTTGACCAAGAATGACAAATTAAGCTTAGAAGAAATAACAAATTTTTGACCAAGGTTGGTCAAAATTTTGATGAGAAAAATTATGACGTACTACTTGGTCACACTTTTGACCAACAAAGGTCAAAATTTTGACCAAAATTCATCAAAAATTGGTTCAAATTTTACTAGTGAAACAATGATTGAAACACATTTATCATACTTGTGTTAATCAGTCTCCCTTTTCAACACCCTTTCGACCCATTTGAACGAATGAAATAGGTCCCTAGGGGTCCTAGACATGTTGTCATGAAATGCATTGAACCAATGACCCCTTTCAACCCATTCAAATGAATGAAATAGGTCCCTAGGGGTCCTAGGACCCCTAAGGACACATGTTGTCATGAAATTTTATAACCCCTTTCGATGCATTCAAACAAATGAAATAGGTTATGAAATGCATTGAAAGGGGTCATAGATTATCCTATGACTCCTTTCAACCCATTAGAACAAATGAAGTAGGTCTCTAGGGATCCTAGGACCCCTAAGGACACATGTTGTCATTAAAGGTGTTGAAAGGGGTCATAGGTTATCCTATGATCCCTTTCGACCCATTTGAATGAATGAAATAGGTCCCTAGGGATCCCCTAGGGACACATCTTGTCATGAAATATGTCAAAAGAGGTCATAGGTTATCTTATGAACCATTTTTACCTAATGAAATAGGTCCCTAGGGGTCCTAGGGGACCCTTAGGGACACATGTTGTCATAAAATGCATTGAAAGGGATCATAGGTTATCCTATGACCACTTTCAACCCATTCAAATGAATGAAATAGGTCCCTAGGACACATGTTATCATGAAACATGTCAAAAGGGGTCATAGGTTATCCTATGATCCCTTTTGACCCATTCAAATGAATGAAATAGGTCTGTAGGGGTACTAGGACCCCTAAGGAGACATGTTGTCATGAAATTTGTCAAAAGGGGTCATAGGATAGGTTATCCTATGACCCCTTTCCACCCATTCGAACAAATGAAATAGATCCCTAGGGGTCCTAGGATGCCTAAGGACATATGTTGTCATGAAATTTGTCATGAAATACATCGAAAGGGGTTATATGTTATCCAATGACCCCTTTTGACCCGTTTGAACAAATAAAATAGGTCCCTTGGGGTCCTAGGACCCTTAGGGGCACATGTTTTTGTGAAATGCATTGAAAGGGGTCATAGGTTATTCTATGACCCCTTTAAACCCATTTAAACAAATGAAATAGGTTTCTAGGAGTCCTAAGACCCCTAGGGACAAATGTTGTAATTAAATGCATCGAAAGGGGTCATAGGTTATCCTATGAACCTATGACCCCTTTAGACCTATTCGAACAAATAGATGTTGTCATGAAATGCATCAAAAGGGATCATAGGTTTTCAACCCATTCAAATGAATAAAATAGATCCCTAGGGGTTCTAGGACCCCTAGGGACACATTTTGTCATGAAATGCGTCAAAAGGGGTCATAGGATAACCTATGACCTCTTTCAACCCATTTGAATGAATGAAATAGGTCCCTAATTCAAATGAATGAAATAGGTGCCTAGGGGTCCTAAGACCCCTAGGGACACATGTTGTCATGAAATGCATTGAAAGGGGTCATAGGTTATCCTATGACCCCTTTTGACCCATTCGAATGAATGAAATAGGTCCTGTTGGTGCCCAAATTGATGGACTAGGTTTCCTATGGAATGATGATCCAATTCTAGGAATTCCTAGAGCAATTTTCCAACTAACAGGTCCCACCCAAAGAGGATGTGAACCTCTCCAATCCTGTCTCTACAAGAATGAGGCTGGTAGGCCTATTCCTCACAACCTAGAGGCTTTGAGTAGATAACTTGTGGGATCATGGGTGTAAATAAAAGATTGAATAGTTGGTAAAAGTTTGTAATTGTGTGTGTGTGTGTGTGTGTGTGTGTGTATGATATGTTGAAGATCTCTACCACTTTGATGCGTGTCCTTTCTGCAATCACCATAAAAACTCAAAATAATAATCAATACACAAGTATCTTAACTGATGGAGTCTTTATCATTTCTCTATCAATCATTTACAATGTTAAAATAACCCTTAGAGACAATCAACAAATCCCTCTAAGATGAACTATTATCACTTTGCTGAAGTATACATCACTAAGAATTAGGTTAAAATCCAATATTAAGTCCTATTGAGTTTAACTCCCTACATGAGACCAACAAGATAGCAATTCAAATTGAACAATCAATACAAGAATACTATTTAACAAGTATTGAAGATAACTCACTAAGATTCAATAAATGATACTATCAATCAAAGTAAATTCAAGATTTAGTCCAAGGAACAAAGTAAACAAGATAGGGATGATATTGCCAAAAAGTCAAATGAGCACATAAGTCTTTATATTGAATTTGATGTTGTTCATCGCAAATACATGTGTTGTTGGTGCATATAGATAACATAGTTCAGTTCAGGTAAGAGGATCCAACTCTTATTGATGCAAGCAATGTTTCATGATATATGATCTCCAAATTTGGCCTTCATATAGACAAAAAATTGGTTACAAATTGAAAGGATATGACCCTTTGTTTACAAAATTCTAAACTAATCAACTCATTAACATTTTATGCATATTAGACAAGTTTTCAAAATAAAGATTCATTTTGTCGAATCTAATGACGATTCCTTATACTTCAAGAATTTGTCCTCTTCAATAAACCATATAGTAATAGTTAAGTCCCAACCATATTATTGATATGCTTGCTCATCTTTGTCACTCCTGAGTTGTTATCCATTACTTCAGCCAGGGCTTGCTCCTATGACAAGTTTCACATCCAGTGCTCCCTATTAGCAATCTACTCTATAGCTCTTAGTGATAAAAATATGTCTGCCTTCGATCGTTGTATCTTAATCCTGAAAATAGGGAAATGTTTTTGATTTCATGTCTATCACTATAGTAATGATGATACCACTATTTCTCATCACTATACTAAAAACCCTTCATCTACAATCTCTGATACACCTCCTCACTATTAGGTATGGTGATAATAAACTTTAGTCTTTGATGTTGGCACCGAAGCTCATCATTGATAGGCATATCTCCATTGCAAAAAATGCAATTAGCGGTCACATTCAACTTATCATCATAGCTTACAGTGGTGCTTATTTAATAATATAACCATCCATCATTGAATCCTACAATGATCTCCAAGCCTCATCACTCATCATTATATCAGTTTTGTGCTCTCATTGCTCAATGATAGACCATGATCACTGTAACATACACTGATATATGAAGACCTATCACTCATCACTATGCTGAAATTGTATCTCCTCCGTACGCCAATGAGTTGTATCACTATATACTATAGTGATCATTTGACTCTATCACTCATCACCATACCAATAATGAGCCTTCTTCACACAACGATGAACCCAACCACTATATGCTATGACAATGTCATACCCAACTTCATGTTGCCCAAACTACAATCATTGTAAGGTATTCTAATATTTGATCCCTCATCACTATAGCTATAGCAATATTATTGAAATGAGGCTATCTTTTAGATTTCAAATAGGATCAAATAAGGCCTCTATCATTTGTGACCACCCCATACCGAAGAGTCTCCAAGGTGCTCTAAGTACATTTGGAGGTCAATCTTTTGAGGATCGTAACTCAAACCTTGTGGAGGCTATTAGTGAAATATTAAATGCTACATGATGCTCATGTTGAGGCCTACAATAACCTATCTCATTTCTAAGAGATCACATTCCATTTAGATTTGCCAGACCGATCTCACTTGATGCCAAAACTTGCAGTGTGCCTCAGTTCATAGGTGCATCACTGTGTAACTTTGAAACCACTGATCTTGGCATCAAATTGTAAGTACCATTATCTCTAGATGGGAAGGTGAACATTAGTGACACCCTTGGTTTGACTATTGAGAGCCTTCATCATTTGTGACCACCCCATACCGAAGAGTCTCCAAGGTGCTCTAAGTGCATTTGGAGGTCAATCTTTTGAGGGTCATAACTCAGAGCTCGTGGAGGCTATCAATGAAATGGTAAATGTTATAGGATGATCATGATGAGGCCTATAATAATCTATCTAATTTTCAACAGATCACATTCCATTTGGACTTAGCATACCGATCTCACTCGATGTCAAAACTTGCAGTATGCTTCAATTCGTAGGTGCATCACTACGTAAATTTGAAACCATTGATCTTGGCATCAAATATTTAGTTTCATTAGCTCTAGATGGGTGGTTGAACTCTAGTAACACCCTTTTTTAGCTTTAGAGAGGCTCTATCGTTCATGGCCACCCCATACTGAGGAGTCTCCAAGGTGCTCTAAGTGCATTTGGAGCTCGATCTTTTGAGGGTTGTAACTTAGAGCTCATGGGGGATATCGGTGAAATTTTAAATGCTACAAGACATTGATGGTTATTATTACAATAACCTATCTCATTTATGAGAGATCACATTCTGTTTGTATTCGATACATCAATCTCACTTGATGCCAAGACTTGCAGTGTGCCTCAGTTCATAGGTGCATCACTGCATAACTTTCAAACCACTAATCTTGGCATCAAATCATTAGCCATTAGCTTTGGATGGGTAGGTGAATCCTAGTGACACCCTTTTTCTGGCTATGGAGAGCCTCCATTGTTCATGACCACCCTATACTGAAGAGTCTCCAAGGTGCTCTAAGTGCATTTGGAGGTTGATCTTTTGAGGGTCATAACTCAGAGTTCATAGGGCTATTGGTGAAATGTCAAATACTATATGATAGCCATGCCAAGCCCTACAATAAACTCTCATTTTTGAAAGATCAAATTTTGTTTGGATTCAGCACACCGATCTCGCTCGATGTCAAAACTTACATTGTGCCTCAGTTCATAGGTGCATCACTGCATAAATTTGAAACTACTGATCTTGGCATCAAAATGTCAGTGCTATTAGCTCTGGATGGGGGGGGGGGGGGGGGAGGTGAACCCTAGTGATACCCTTATTCTGGCTACAGAGAGCCTCCATTGTTCTTGGCCACCTTGTACAAAGAGTCTCCACGGCACTCTAAGTGCATTTGGATGTCGATATTTCAAGGGTTGTAACTCGGAGCTTGTGGGGGCTATTAGTGAAATGTAAAATGCTACAATATGGTCATGTTGAGGTCTAAAATAATCTATCTCATTTCCAAGAGATCACATTTTGTTTGGATTTGATACATTGAGCTTGCTCGATGCCAAAACTTGCAATGTGCCTCAATTCATTGGTACATCACTGCATAATTTTGAAACCGCTGATCTTGACATCAAATTTTTAGTGTCATTAGCTCTGGATGCATGGTTGAGCCATAGTGACACTATATTCCTTTTCATGGAGAGCCTCCAATGTTCATGGCCACCCCATATTGAAGAGTCTCTAAGGAGCTCTAAGCATGTTTGGGCATGTGAACCATAGTGACATCTTAAGGGATTGCAAATATCATTTCAAATTAAACATATATGATATAATTTCAAATTAAACATACATAAAAAATTGATAATAAAGGTTGTTAAAATGTTCTTCAAAAATTATTGCATTTGACTCAAATATAACAAACATGATCAAAATGAATGATATTCCACAAACATGAACAATACACATGATCCATAATAAATTGAACAATACTATACTAATTTAATATGTATATCATTATGCACATAAATGACAAAAATGTATGTCAAAATACATGTATCCATAGACAAATTACATAAATATATCTCAAATTTCATGTATCCATAGACAAATTACGCAAATATATATCAAATTACATAGATCCATTTACAAAACGTGGCTGATCATGCCATCAAAATGTGTATAATATCAATGTTTATGTATATAGTGTGGTATATGACATCTCAAAATGTCTGATGACACATCCTATGATAACTATGCTATCCTATGCTACTAGTGGATGACCAAAGTGTAGCCTCTTCATTGCACTAGGTGGATCAGATGCCTCCTACATAAACAAAAATGGAAAACCCAACGTTAGAATACTAAATTTATATGATTATATGCATCTAACATTGAATTACTCAAATTCATAATGATCCTTATTTTAAGGAGGATTTATAGTATTGAACTTTCATTATAAATACTTCACTCGTCGACCTCATGCGCCAGTCAGGAGTCCTCTCATATGTCAAGATGCTTGAAGCTTGGTTGGTTGTGGCCTTTATATGTTCAAGTATGTTTGTTAGATGGATCTACAACTTAAAATATATAATTATAATTCATAGCATACTAAATTTATAACATACAATAAAGAATTCAAACTAAAACTTACTTTTGTCAACTCCTCTAGATATAATGGCTATGTGAGCAAAGATACAAAACTTTGACATCCAACCTCCTACGCACTAGGTGTTTCTTATGAGATAAATATCACAGAAATTAGTTTTGAATTTTTTTATGAAAATGAGGAAAATAAAAAATAAATGATACTTATACATATGATGGGGCTCTTGATATGAATGGAAATGATAGAGGGTCTATGACACCAAATCTGCCTGGACTCATCACTAGTAGCCATGCCCTGTACAATAAAGAATGTAATTAAATTTCATTACCACAAACATTTTACAAGAATGCATCAATATTTAATCACTTTAAAAGCACCTAATTCCCTTTCCCTTGTCAATGGGTTGTGCCTCACCCCCCACACTCTGCCCCCAACTGATAGGTGATACCTACAAGAGAAAAGAAAGATTAGAAACCATATATGCTTCAATATCAAATAGAAAAAAAATGAGAACAAAACATAATTTACTGTAGATGTCTCAAGGCCAGATGAAATAGCCAAGAGCATGACAACATCAACTTGTCTGAGCTTCTCCTCAGTCATCTACTAAACATGAATGAAGATCACATATATGTATAAGTTAATATGGGTTAAAATTACTCTATTATAAATATTAACTTTAAATCACATATGTCATAACAATAAATAATATACATGTACCAACACAATAGCATGTCATGCCTCTGCATGCCCCTCCTCTCTCACATTAGGGTGTGTAGTCTTTTTATGTGTGTCTGGTGTATCCTCCTCCTCAAATACAAACTAATACTCAGAAAGATCACCTATGAGACCCAGACAAATATTCTTGCACATCGTGCAAGTATGGGGCACACAAATATGTGATGAGATCAACGATGATAAACTCATGCCAACATCATCAACACAGGGAGGCAACACTAACCTAGCTTGGGATATCAATAGGTTACTCAATCTATGGATGACTCTAATAGTATGAGAGCTAGGTTCTGTAATGATATGAGGATGTTGCACTAGAGGAGTGGTGGAGACATCAATAGGGGAGACAAAAGAGTTAGCTTTCTTTCACTAGGCAAAGGCTCTATCCTGAGAAGCTCCTCCTCCTACACCCATGTTGGGCCTCAATGTCTAGTAGTTCACCTTGAGGTGCAACACAAATTTGGCATACAAATTTTTAATGAAATAGAATGGCATCTCTAAATTGTTGTGTGGAGGTTTGTCAAAAACCATCCACCAAGTATCCCAAAATTTTGCACGCATAGCCTCATTTGTGCACCATTTAATTAATAATTTAGGCTTTGTGCATTCTACTATTTTACTAGCTTTTGGGTCTACAAAAAGGTTAACTATATCATCTTTAGTTATATTTAGGGTTGTAACCTCATCATAGTTCAACCCATCATCAAATATGGCATGCATTTGCTCATGCCAGTGAATAGCAACATTTTTTCCATTGGTAAGTGTTTCAATATTATCCACTATGGTGTTCAATGTGGATAACATGGGAGACAATGTGGGTATATTGTTATATGTGGTTTGCAAAACCCTTGGTTTGATGAGATTTTCATATATAAAATATTTAATTTGAGGAGGGTTTTGAGGGGTTAGGGGATTGTTTGGTGAATAGTTTTGAGGGTGTACTAGATCATTTAGTGGAGGTTTACAAGGAACATTATTTCCTAGCTTAGTGTCATCATTTGGGTCAGCCATACCTATTAAATTGCATAACATAATTTCTATTAAAAAAACCTAACTTTTTAATAATTTCTATTTAAAACACCCATTTAAAAATAATTTTTATTTAAAATAACTAATTTTTATTAAAATTTATCCAAATCATAAAAATAAAAAAATTACCTGTGTTTGATACCCTTTCCTATATTTGATACTGGAAATGGAGTAGCACAAAAAACCCAAAATGCAAATGGTCAAAATTGCTCTCGTTTTTAAAAAAAAAAATTCCATGTCACAGGTTTTGGGTATCCAATCTCATATTAGATACTTGATATGGTATCAAGTGGTTGATAATGGATTGGATACCCAAAAGGCCTTGGCCCAACCTTTTTGCCTTAGTATTAAGATGGGTGAAAAAATGCTAGACCGGATTTTGAAATGCTTTTAGACATTTTCAAACTCCACTTTTTTCACATCACCACTTTTTGGCACACCATGATCTTGCATATACCCTCTAACTAAATCTTATAGTTACCTTTGGATTTTTTGTCAAAGGGGGTCTATGCATACATGAGATGAATAGTTAAGATGATATATGTTATCAAAGGGGAGAATATGTGTGATGAAATCAAAGAAAATGTTACTTGAAGAGATGTTGCAAAAGAATATGTTGAACAATGAATGAAGTATATACTAAGGGGGGGTATATAGAATATGATTAATGAACTAATGAACTATTGAAGATGTTGATGTTTGGTATTGGATGGTTTGCTTCAAATGCCAAAGGGGGAGATTGTTGGAAACAAGTAATGTTGATAAAGTAAAAGTGAGATTGATGAAAGTGATAAAGTTGAAGATTAGATTAGAGCAAAAAAGTATGTGTGAAAGATTCATATTAATTTTTATATTATCATTGATGTCAAGTTATTTGAATATATTGATTCATGTAAGTTGCAATCATATGAAGGATGTGATGTTGAATAAAGAAACTAAAGACAAAGTATGAAAATGTGAATGAAGAAGAGACTCTAAGTATGAGAAACTAAAAGGACAACTAATAAATTAGTCTATGATGGTATAACATTGGTTTTGATTATTTTAAATGATTTCATGAAGTGTTAAGACCATGTATAAGCAAGTTAATTTTGTTAGTAAGAGAAGGAATGAAGTTGGAGAGTGAAATAATAAGGTATATCAAGCTAGAGATAATGATTGGTAAAAGAAGAGGATGAAGGGTGAAATAGAGGAATATAGTATTGATTGACCATATCTATTACTAATTGAGCACATTATTAACTAAGTTTGAAGAAGGTTAGCAAAATAAGAAAAAAAGTGATAAATGAAGAACTATTTGTGAGAAAATGATTAAGGGATGGCACAATGTGAAGATCTAGACTATTATAGAAGGTTCTAAGACAAGGAAAAAGTTTGTTAGAGAGATCTATGGCTAGATAAATTTAAAGAAGATTTGATGGTAAAAATTTGAGAAGAGTTTTGTGATCCAAGAAAAGGTACAAGTTCCAAAAAGAAGATACAGTTGGAAAGATTTTTTAGAGTAATAAAGTATTTTCTTATTAATTAAATCATATTGATTTAATTATTATGTCACTTATTATCTCTAGTTCACTTAAGCTAAACTTTGGGTATATAATAATTAATTCTTTTATTAATTATTATCATGCAACCTAGGTTAGTTACCTGTTAGGGTTTTGATCTCCTTTTATAAGGATTGATCTCTTTTTAATTTGTTAATTCCCTTTTGATAATAGTAATTTCTCTTTTTGCTCATCAAGAGTGTCTCATCTATGGATCTGGGAATTCTAGCCTCCATAGCTTTTCCTTCTCTCTTTCTATGATAGGTGTTTGCATGCAGGTGATTCTTGGGAGCTGTGGGGTTGAGATTTCATAAACTTTAACATGGTATCAGAGGTTTAGATCTTCATGCCCTTGTTCTTTTTATGAGAGGTTTGGCTTGGCTTTCAGATCTATGCTTTTTCTTTCAGAGGGTTTCATTTTTTAGAGTTATTTTTGTATTGACTCTGGGATGTCACTAATTTTCGGTGCACTTTGAGCCCAAACGGACATCACCGTTGAGCTTAGAGCACCACAAACCCTTATTTTCATATTGAATTTGTCCAATTTGGACACAGTTTGAATTTGAGGCAAAAAATATTGCTCCAAAATTGGGGATGCAAATCCATATTTTTTGGCACACGAATTGAGATTTTTGGCACACGGCCCAAATATTTTTGCACACAAATCAAGATAATTTTGGAAAAAACTAGCACACTTCTTGAGGTAATTTCTAGTACTAGTGGACATATTTTTTGGGGAATTTGACATAGATCCCGAGGTATTATTTTTTGGTTTGTTTTTCCCTTCTAGAACTTTTTTTGACCTACATGTGGTTTTTTGGTCGTAACTTGCTCATCCAAAGTTTATTTTTTGTAAACAAAATATCATTGGAAAGTTGGTTTTGAGCCTATTGCGATGGTGTAATTTATTTGGACTTTTGATGTTGTTTGGTTGTTAGTTTATGAAATCAAAGTCAAAGGTTCTATTGTGCCATTCATGAGACATATTTTGAGACATTATGTTTTCCAGATGCTACTCCATGCACATCCCATTCATTATTTTGCTTATTTAAATTTTGGTGGATATCTTGGTTGTTTCAAGTTTGAAGATTGATTTTGTTGTTTTAGATATTTTTTCATGGGTTTTACTATCTCTTGTATCAGCCTTATGTCTCTTTTGGTCTTTGTTGAAATCCTTTTGTAGTATTTATGCAAACACACTGAGATAAGATGCCACTCTTTTGCATTTTGGGATCTTGCACATCTTTGTGTTTTTTTATACATGCACTACATTACAAAGTGCCTTGGGGGTTTCATGTTGGCCATATTTGTCATCTTACTTTGTCATGTGAGTGTTCCTTCCATGAAATTAGCCTCATGATGTGTCAATGACACGTGCCATTATAAGTGTTTATAGTTCTTTTGCACTATTGATGTTCTTGGTTCTTCTTTCTACAAGAGATATTGCATTCAGTTTCAGCATTCATTTCTTACCTCTCAACATTATATGGGGGTTATATTGGTTCTATTTCTTTCTTGGTTTGATGGAGTGAGTTATGTATTCAATTTTGATTCTATGTACTAGGTGATTGTAGTGGTTGGATATACCTATGCATTTTGGTGAGATGAATCATTTACCATATAGAAATTCTTTCATTGCTATTTTTGGAGGCCATGAAGATACCTTCCATTTTTTTATTAATCATCGCTTCAGACTTAGTCTTCTCTACTTGGTCATATTCTATATAGTGGAGGTTCTTTAGATCAATAGTTTGGGAGTGTTTGCAGCTTCATGCTTTAGTGGTGTTCTTCATGATCATCTTTTGTTCCTATCTTCTGGGATATTCCCTAGTTTGGAGGCTTTTTTAGTCCTTCACTAGTTCTTTTTAGCATTATTTCCATCTCTTTTTGGAGTAGGGTTTTTTCCATGTGGCTTTGTCTATTTCTCCTCTTTTTAGAGATTTGGTTGTGCTTGGGTACATCATCACGCCTTTGTTGCAGGGACCCAAATTTACTTTCACTAGTAGTTTCTAGGTTTTTAGCTACTCTTAAGGGGGTGTTAGAGTAATAAAGTATTGTCTTATTATAAAGCATATTGATTTGATTATTAAGTCACTTGTTATCTCTAGTTTACTTAAGCAAAACTTTGGACATATAGTAATTAATTATTTTATTAATTATTATCATGAAACCTAGGCTAGTTACCTATTAAGGTTTTGATCTCCCTTTATAAGGATTGATCTCTTTGTAATTTATTAATTCACTTTTGATAATAACAATTTCTCTTTTTTCTCATCAAGAATGTCTCATCTATGGATCTGGGAATTCTAGTCTCTATAGCTTTTCCTTCTCTCTTTCTTTGACAAGTGTTTGCATGTAGGTGATTCTTGGGAACTGTGGGGTTGATATTTCATCAATTTTAAAAAGATTTGTAACCTAGCATAGATACATTGAATTTGAGATTGTGTGGAGGAGATTAATTCATGAGATGAAGTGGCAAAAAATTATCTATACAAGAAAGAGACAAGGATGGAAATGTTTTTGGTCAAGAAAAGAGAAAATTTGATATAAAGGAGTTGATGGAGATCCTACTAAGAAGATTATAAGTGAAATTTGGAGTAAAGTGAAGGTTTAAGTATGTTGGCTAGTCAATAAACATAGATATTGATAAAAATGAAGATCTGAACAAGAAAAGTGATTTGCATTTTTATCATATCTTTTGATTGTTACTCTCTAACCATTATAATAGAAAATCTCTTAATTGAGTGGACTTAATAGTATTAATTTATAAATCCATTTGAATGGTGGAATTTCTTTAAATATTTGTAAGTCCTTTAGACAAGCCACTCATTGATGGGTGATAAGATCTAGATGATCTTTGGTGAAAATATCCTAACATGGTCATACCTAACACTGTGTTTGTAACCTTTGATAGGGTTGGCTCTTAATTGAGTTCACTTTAGAAGAGTGAACATATTTTGGGTTACCAATCCTAGGTGTTTCTTCCCTTAATAGGGTTTCCATGTTAAAAAGCATGGTATCAACATGGATATGGATGTTTTGTGTGTTATTTAAGTTTGCATATTTAAATTTTTTATGTTTATGTAAGTTGGTTAAAGCTGCTAAAAATTAGTATTGCTAGTGAAAGATTAAGTTTCAGTGATTACCAAGTTTGTTATCTGATAAACATGATTGATATATGTGGGCTGAATTGATTGAAAGGGTCTAAGAATAATTGATTACCCCCTCCCAGTTATCTAACATCATGATCATAATTGAGTCAAGATATTTTAATCTCTTAAGTTACCCTTTTAATTATTTACCCTCTTAATTTAGTTCAGCAATAAGTGAGGTCACATAACTATAATCTAAACATCAAATCAATCTGGTAAAAATGTCAGATGAACATTCTAAGGACCATCATCTTGCACACTAGTATACGAAGATATTAATATTTTTTTATGATTAACTAGCACTCCATGAAAATCAATAGGACCTCATATGTTGTAATGCCTTGATCGGGGAACTAAGTATTATAACATAAAGAAGTGAAATATTTTTTTCTTAACATGAAACTATGGGAGTGATAGGTAGAATATAAAACTTCTTCTTAATCTTGACTAAAATATTCCCCTAGAGCGACATTGAACAAAATACATAATAACAACAATAAATGATGTAGGTAATGTATATACATATAATCTAAAAGTAACAACAACATATTTATTATTTGATAATTGCATACAATAGATGATATTATAATGTATAAAACTTATTCCACTTTCCACACCATGGATCATAAATTACATCATTCTTACATGATTTTTAAAATACAACAGTTTACAATTTAACAACTTGGTGCATCAAGTGATACAATACTATATTAGTGATCTCACATCTAAAGAGTTCCATGAAGATGATGAGGAAGATAAAGTGTCATGAAAACTCCAAGGAACCACAAACTAAGAATCTATCCTCGGTGGAAAAATAATCACCACCCAACTATGTGGACCTTACAGTCTACCCCCTAAGATAGATGATGGACCTCAAACCCATACATACAAATACATTAAGGGATTCAAAATAAAAAATCTCTACAATATAAAAAATAAGTTCACAAATGCCAAAAAATAAGAAAGTTAACACATAGCTCCAATAGGTTTAAAAGAAATGATCACATGAGAAATGCTTAATATCAAGAAAACGATAAGAGAAGTATGAGAAAACATCATGTACCACTAGCAAGGCATAAATGGAAATAAAGTGATCCTAGATCATAAATTGAAGGGTATCATACTACTAGATCTACATCCCACAGATGGACACATTGCTAGCTCAATGTCTCTTGGATGGACAAAACTTCTTTACCCACCCTTATGAATAGATCAACATGCATTATCTAGGAATGGGAGAGGTATCTTAATATTTAATTAATGTTATAACCCAACCCAATTAATTTAAGTTAATTTTCCACTTGGCTAAAACTCTGATATTGGGTTGCCTAGGACTATTTGCTTTGGGCTATAGCCCCCAATGTGAGCCATCGTTCAACTTTTGTCCTAGAAATGCCTCCAAAAAGAACCCACAAGTGAGACAAGAAGGATGCAATAAGGACACAAGGCTTTCATAATCCATAATTTCCTCCAACCCCAAGACCATCAGCAATAGATGTGGTATAATAAAAAATAGAATAGCACTCAAATTGGTTCCGAAATTGTAAACATAATATCATTTTGAAAGGAGAATAAAGTTGAGACAACAAGCAACTAAGATTATTGTGGACATCACATCATATTTTTAAGGATGAACAAATTTCAAGGACTTATATAAGAATTTTTAAGTCATGGATCCTAAAACACAATAAGGCATCTTGGATATAAAATATCAAAACTCAATTGCCTTAGGTAAACAAAGATTAAATCATCAGGTGAAATCAAGAGAATAGAATTAGCCAAGATAAATGCATGAGATCATGAACATACTAAAAAAAGGTGGTCAAATCTTGGAAAAATAATAATTCAAGGGAAAATAAGTGATTCATTCCTTGACTAACCCATTTAGATGAGTTGCAATACTCCTATAATAGAACTGATTAGTGCTTCGTTAACATGGGATGTTTAAGTGTTCACTTTTATTTGACTTTAATAAGATTTTTATTATATACATTCTATTCCAATAAGACATTATATTTTTCTCATTTACATATTCTCATACATCAAAATGTATAGTCCATTTTAGAGTGTAGTAGAGTTGCATATTCCATAATAATTACATAGGATTGTTACAAAAATATACATAAGAATATAGACAACTTACTTCCTAAATAAGTTTTAAATGCATTTCCTTGACATTATTTTAATCTTGACAATCAAGGATTTAATCAAACTATGAATATCAAAAACTATGTGTAACATAAGATTGTTACAACCTTTGGTACTTAACTATTCTTTCCTTTATAATTTCTATTCACCATAGAGGCCACTATGATCAATTTAGATTTAACAACCATTACGAGTTTACTAACACCTTAAACCTAAACAATATTATAAACTTAAATAAAATATGTTCTATTGAAGTGAACCTAATTGACTTAAATATAGTGACACACATAGTATACAACAAAGAATTCTTATCTACACAATATTTGTTTTTATATAAAGATGTGTTTTGATTTGAGGATAGAGCCTTACCTCATAATGGTCATTAAGTTGAAGCTTAAGAGACCAAATAATAATGCTAATCTCATCTTACTTTTAAATCTCAACTTCATTCCTTTCCAATCTATTGATCCTCCTATCACAACTTCTTATTTCATAGGCCACCCCTCAAATATGACTCATTATCCAAGTAAATAATTCTCATCTAAATCTTCAATCCTCTTCCTTCTTAAGTCACGATTTGCTCTATCCTATAGGTGATCAAATATACCCATTCTCCTTCCTTTTACATCACACATTTCAACAGCTTACTCTTTATAAAACCAAAAACCCTTTCATCTCCCAATCTATAATTTTTCAACATGCCCTCCCCATTCCTTTCCTTCTATTTTTTTAACATGCATTTTTCTGCTCAACAATAACATTCTTCCCCCCATTTTCAGCCATGAAAACTTATTAATTTTTTTGTCTATTTTTCTCACATTAAGGTTGGACATTCCTTGATTGATTTGTTGTCTCTTACAACCAAATCCTACCCCCAACTTATTTTCCTTCTAAAAAGAAAGGTCGTTTCCTTCCTCCCATATAATCTAGGAAATTTAAATACTTTACAAAACATTCAAAACTTTGTTGAAAATGTAATACGTTTCTCCTTTTCTATTCATTGTTGAAATCATTCATTAGACTGTTGATAGATTAGTAAAACTTTAACAAGTGACATAGTGGCTAGTATTTGTCTAACAGTTAATTATAGTTCTAATATTTATAAAATTTAATTAAACATTAAATGATTTAAAAATTAATTAAAATAAATTTATAAATTAATAATATTTATTAAAATAGTTATTTATATTTTAAAGTAGACATTTTATATAATTTAAAATATATAAAATGATTAGATAAGATATTAAAGAGATTATATATTTATTATATGTAAAAAATAACTTTGTAATTTTTATAATCCAATAAAAAGTTAAAATTTTATAACTTACACAATATTTTATTTTTAAATTTTAATAATTTAATTTAAATAAAAGTATAGTTTCCTCTCTTTGCCACTAAATATTAAGTTAAATAATAAGTAATACAATAAATATTTGTAACTTTTAAATCTTAAATAATTTTGTTAGATAAAATTGATTTATTCTAAATGTCCTTCACTCACATCTAGTTGATCGCTTGATGCATTTTGGTACAACTCTAATGGGAACAAGGTTACATTGGGCAAAATGCCGAGTTGAATTAAGTGATCTCTTGCATCAAATTGGAATGCCAATGATTTTCTTTACTTTGAGTGCAACAGATATGTATTTGCTTGACTTACATGTATTAATGCTAGGAACAAAACCATCTCATCCACAGGAAGCACAAAAATGGCAATGACAAAATATTATTGACTACTCACATACTATTACATATTATATGTATCTAAGATATACAATGTTTCGAAAGAAAATACTACAAAAGGGAATGAAAGTAAAAGATTTTTGGTCAAGATATGAATGGCAACATAGAGGATCACTACACGTGCATGAATTCATATGGTTAGAGGGAGCACCTAACATAGACAACCTTTGTAATGCCTTGCTTGGGAACCTAAAAGAAATAAACCTAACATGTTACAAAGTTTACTAAACTATTTTAAAAAAAAATTTAAACAACACCAAGGTAACAATAATGTAGAAGCAATATATACATACACATCAAGAACACATAAAAAATTATAAATACAATTTCAATTCCTTAAGGGTTCCTTCACATTGAGTCACATTTAAGAAAGTTGGATTAATAGGTTTAAGTCTCAATTACAATGTCCATAATCATAAAATGAATAAACACATATGTATTCATATAAAAAAATACATAAGCACAAGTAATAATATGGAAGCACATCTAATGAATAATATCCACTACACATGTCACAAGGTATGTGAAAATAGATACAAGTACATCAATATACAATACAATATCCCATAGGATATCAAAACACGTGATACATAGATACATCAAATGAATAGAAGTCTACAAGATAAGAGGACGAAGGATAATGGTACCACTATATCAAGAAGCAACCAACATATGTCAATCTAAGGGGGACCCAAATTGTAAGAATAGACTACCTCCCAACCGCATGGTCACCTAATCAGGCTCCCACTCCCACCATGCAGGAGAGATAGTGTACAATCCACACACATATAATCAAATCATAAAATAATCCTAGGCAAGGAATCCTTATAGCCAAATCTACCTCAAGGGTAGCACAAACTACTCAAGAAGAAGAGATAAGAGTTAAAACAAAATTGAAAGGACACTCATTCGAGTACTTACATCTCATACCAAGTCAACATACAAATACAAAAACTAAAAATATACAACTACCTCAAAATCAATGCCAAGTGTCACAAGCACAATGATCAACAAATAACGACTGTCATCAATAAAAGTAAACTACCAATCACTAACTCCAATGATAAAAACACCAGCAATGAATAACTAATCATTCATTAATAAAAGTCAAGTGTCAACAATAAATGACATCCAATCAATAAGTAACAATTCACAATAAATACACCATCAAAAGTAATATCCAACAAGTACACCACTAGAGGCGAATATTTAAAAAACTATGAAGGAGACTCAAGCTACATACTATGGAGTGTCATCACATGAACCAACTCTAGAGTTACTCTGATAGTCTCTCAAGACCCTGGGCCCCTAGTGACTCTATGTGGAACTAGAATACCCTCTCATGATGGCGAGGAAACTAGTCATACCTCTCAAGGTATCATCTCCATCTCATCCTTAGTCTATACAAGCACTCAAGTTATGGATGAGGAAAAATTTCTAACTTATCTTTTTAGTGTATCTCAAGGAAAGGGCTAGGTAAGATATTCTAATTACTATGTTATCACTTGTTACACAACTTACAATGAGTTACCCTAGTATCCACTTTGGGCCTTGACCCCCATTGACAAGCCACTCCCATAGACATGCACGTTGAATACCTTTCCAAAAATCACAAACCACAATAGTGTCCCATACCACAAAAAGTAATATTGATTGAATTTGGCTCCTTAATAGGCAATCCAAAAAATTAACATTGGTTCTCAAAACCCAAGTTCTCAAAATTGCTCAATAGCATAAAACTCATAAAACATAAATCTCAATTCAAATAGTAAAGTTCATCATGACATCTAGTCAAATAATCATAAAAGAAATCTCAAAAACCACCTCTAGTTCACATCCTAACTTGGCCAACTAAACAACCCACAAAGAAAAAAACCATCATTAAAATAAACATCACAAGACTATAAATAGATTTTTTTTAAAAATACGTAGTTTTTAGCCACATGATTTAATTCCACCAATTTCTCTTGTTTAGTTTGGGTCATAAGGATGTCTTTAGAAATAAAAGTAAGAATATATATGCTAATATAAATCGTTATGCTGATATACTTATTTAAAATAATAAATATTTGAATATCCAATCTTTTTATGCATACAAAACAAAGTAATGAGAATCGGGATCAGATTGGAATCGACAAGGCCAAATTGAATCGTGAATCGGTGATGAATCAACAAATTTGGAAAAACCCTTTAAATTTAGAGATTTTAACAATTTAAAACTTATTTCATGGACCTTTTATTGAATATAACTTAAACACACTATACCATCATCAAATAGAAGTTAAAACTTAACATACATAAACATGGAAGTTTGGAACATAAAATCTATCACATACGTAACTATATTATCTAAAATGTAAATTATAGGATAGATAAAGTAAATAGAAATTAAATGATCATAATGATTCAAATCATAGAATGTATGTAAGATGATGATCTATAAGACATCAAATCATAAATTATTTAAGAATCTAAGATGAAGATCCATGAAAGTTTGAAATGTATGTCTATCAATGATTCAGTATCAATATCTGTAAACAAAATTTAAAAACAAGGCTCCAGCTCAAGCCTTAGGCTCATAGTCATCATCATCCTCAACACCATCCTCAAGCTTGGTTGTAGCCTCAGCCTCAACCTTTGAGTATCTAGTCTGCCTACTAGAAAGGCATCTAATGTAGGTCCTAGAGGACTACCAAGCCATATCCCCCACATGCAAGATGAGCTCATGAACAATGTCGTTAGGGCTTGTGTCTATGCATGCACGTATGCATCTACCAATTCCTAAAAAATGTTCTCTAGCTGCCTCAGCCTCTATATCCACTTGGTCAACCCATGCACAGTCTTCCTTAGTGAAGACTAGATCCACAACCTTTGTGAGCCACTCTGATTTTGGATCAATCTTCTCTAGAATGATCAGAGAGGAGTCAGTGCCCAAAATCTATTTGATCCTAAGATAGAGGTTGTAATGAATAAAGACAAGATCATTCAACCTCTAGATTGTTAACCTATTTCTCCTCTTTGAGTGGATGTGCTTGAACATGGACCAAGTACGCTCACATCTAGGAGTGCTACTTGGCTAACTCAGAATATAGATGACAATTTTTTGAAGTTTTGAGGTTGTGGCCCCAAACATTTGCCACCATCTATCCGAAATAAGGGAAAATAAAAATAATTAGTCTCATTTACAAATTACAAATTACAACTCTAAAATTACATAATCAATTTTCAGTTTAGAATCTAGATTCATGAACATTGAATATATTATTTAATTTTTACCTGGCTATATTGTTGCCGAGCATCTTTGGACATCTTGCTAGAGAAAAGTGGCCCTTCTTTATTATTGAACTTATCAAGCTCAATAATTGCAGTAGCGCTACCCTCATCACTACTCAACCTCTGGATCACTATATATAATCTAGTAAGAATCTCCTCATATGCCTTGAAGTCAGGACAAAAACAAAATGTCAGATTCAAAAAGTAAGCTACTACATGGATGGGTCTATGGAGTTGATTCTGCCATCTCCTATCAATGATATCCCAAATAGGGACACTCTTCTCCTGCACTCCTGCATACTAGGCTCTAATGGCCTCCTTGGCCCTATCCATGCCCTCATATATGTAGCCCATAGAGGGCTTCTCCACATCAACAGTTTGTAGGAGAGATACAAAAGGCTTAGTGGCCTACATATAAAGTAAAACAAAAATTTGAGTCAAAACTTAAATATAGAATAATATAACTTAAGGTAAAACTAAATCATTAAACAATTAGCATAGTAAACTATAAAATACTAAATGTTAAATTGCAATAAATTTACCTTAAGGGTTTCTCTAGTAGGTTTCCAAAAACCATCATCATCAAATATGCAATCTACCACATCTATCCTTGTAGTGGTTGCAACATAGGAAGATGAAATCCACTCTTGCCCAACAAACATGCTCCTCAAATCATCCCTTGATGTCAACAAGGACTGCAAAGTGATAAAATTCAAGGCAAACCTCTTGATCCCTAGACAAGCTAACTCCTTGCCTCTTGTGTACTTCCTCATTGTGCTAAGGACAAATGAATGATTATAAATAAACTTGCATATATTTTTTGCCCTTTCCACACATGACTTGACCCACTCAAGTTTGCCAATTTCCTCCAACATGAGGTCAATGCAGTGTGCCACACAAGGGGACCAAAATATGGTGGGGTGCCTCTCCATCAAAAGTTTACCTACAAAAAATTTAAGTTAATTAGAAATTCAAATTTCAAACATGTTAGAACTTAGGAAACTTAGAAATTCTAAGTTAGAGTTAGAAAAAGTTCAAAATTCAAATAAATTTATTTTCAAAACTTGAAAAGTTAAAAGTTTACCTATAGCAACATAACTTGCTGGATTATCCATCACCACTTGCACCACATGTTGTTTCCCCACCTCTGCTATGACTTCCTCAATAACCTCACATAAGGATGTGACATTTTTTACATGAGTGGAAGCATCAATGGATTTGAGGAACATGGTATATCCTACAAGTAACAAAATGATGAATTATAATGTTAAATGGATCATAAACAAATTAGCAATCAACAAATCATAATTTAAAATAGTCAATCACAATTCAAAATTATGTATGTAGGAAAATAGAATGATCAATCACCTCCACAAGATACAAGAAAATTGAGGAGTGTTCTTCCCCTCCTATTTGTCCAACCATCAGTCATGATGGTGCAACCCTTTTCGATCCACTCCTTTCGATTGTACTCAAGCTCAACCATCATATCCTCTACCATTTCATCCAAGAAGTATCCACTGAACTCAGCCTCAGTTGGGGCTTTAAACCCTGAACCACAAATAGCAACTACATCTATCATGTTCTGCCAATAAGGAGCCTTGTCACAAATAGATAATTATATTGATTAGAAATTTAGATGTCAAAAACTCAAACCATAAAACAAGTAGATATAATTAACATTTTAATTTTAATTTTAAGTTTAACTTTAAAGAAAACAAAAAAAAAGAATCAATTACCTAGCTGCAATAAGTGGAATGTTGCAAAAGTACCAAAATTTGTAAATCTCTTTTCTGGTAGCATCATGAATCTCCTTGTTCAAACCCATGCCCTCATGCGTGGGTTGGGATCCAGGAGTAGTGCAAGGCACAAAGTAACTATCCATTCTATTTGTCCACACTCTAGGCTGCAATAGGTTGGTGTTGGACTTTGTCTTAGTATAAGACTGACTACCACTAGCACTCGCATGAGCACTAGAACTAGGATGAAAAGGAGGCTTGGAAGAACCCTCTCCAACACAACCTATGGATGTAGAAGCTGATGCAAATGCAGATGTGGATGCGAGAGCATGGGAGCCAATACCTCTTAACCCTTCAAGTTGCATTTTCTTATTCAATTTGTCTTGTTCAATTTTTTCTAATGCCACTAAACAAGTGCATTTTACCTCAGCAACTTGTTGAGTGCAAATTGTGACATCATGTCTAGGTATAACAACAATGTGGTATTTCAATCTATAGATACCTCTAGAATTTATTTTTTCTTTACAAAATATACATTTTGTTTGAAATTTGGTTCTTCTAGGAAACTCTTCATTAGATTTCCAACATTCATCTTTTTTACCCATTATGGAAAATGAAAGCAAAGGGTTGCTGCAATAAAAAAATTCATGTAAAATATCAAAGTTTGAAAATAATAAAAAAAAAGCTACAAAATAACAAACCCTAGTTTGCAATTAAATAAAAATAAAAATAAATTCAAGATTTGCAAATGAAAACTAAAATTTTTTAACAAAAAATACATAATACGCTAACATGCAAAAACAAAACCAACACTTACCTCTTGCAAATGAGTTGAGGAGTGTTGATATTAACTCCTTAATGCTCCCAATGCAATTTATGGCCTCCCCAGATGGACTTTTGATCTCTTTGGTGCTCTTCCTTCTCGTTAGTTAGAAACCTATGGTTTTTCTGTTCTCTTCTTCTTTCTCACTCTTCCTCTCTTCTACTCATGCTAAGCAGTTAGAAGGTCTGTTAGGGTTATAACAAAGAGGAAAGGCAAAAAAGAAAACAAATAAAACATGTGTTTTTTAAAATTATTTTCAAGTCAACTTCCTAGCTGCCATGGGCAATTCACAGGAGAGATTCATGCAATTTTGGAATGAATTGCTTGAATTGACAATTCAGGTAATTCATGCCAAAAAATTGGCTCCAGTGATTCAAGATTCATAAAAAATCAGCAAGCATGAATCTTATCGTGATTTGGGCAATTTGGGTGATTTTTAGGTGATTTTCGAAACTATGATATAAAATATCATACAATATTATCATGTTGTTAATTTAAATAATCTTAAATCATAAATGATTTAATTAATAACATAAATGTATATTATTCTATTTAAATATTGATATTAATTTTAATTTCTAAAATGTTAATATGACTTTTATTTAAATCTAATATTAATATTTATTTTTCCTTTAATTCATAATGCAACTAAAGATAAAATTATAAATTTAATTTAATTATTTATAATTTCTTTCATAAAGTCAAATAGTTATTAACTAAATGATTACAAAGTGAATTCTACCACAACTTCTGTTAAAATATAATAAAATTATAGATATTTATTTATTATCTTCCCTCTTGCATTAATAAATATTAAATTATTTATATGCAACTAAGAGTTTAATTAGATTTAAAGAATCACTAATATTACTAACATTTACTTTAATTAAATGAATAATATTTATTTATATTTTTAGAAATTTATTAATAATTTTATTTTTTATTTTTAATTAACTAATTTATTTTTAATTAATTAATTTTTTAAAAATAAATAAATCTAAAAATTAAATTATATTAAAAAAAAATACACGTGCAATTAGTATTTTCACATGTCTTTGATCTCTCAAATCATGCAACCATACTAGACTTAGTTTTCTATTTTTAGCATATTTGTTTTCACATGCATGTAACCTTACTATACTTAGCTTCTATTTTTAGCATATTAGATTTCACATGCACTTCTATTTTTAGTGTATATGTTTTCACATGCATGCATAAGTTTAGTTACAACATATTTTCCTCTCAATTAATCTTTTTTTTTTCTCAATTAAATTATTTTAGATTTAAGAATAATATTTATCTATATTTAGAAAATTCATGATAATCTCACGGTTTTAATGATAAATTTACAGTTGAAACCCTAACTATTCAATTTATTATTTTCTTCCAATTTTCAATAATCAAAATTTTGTTATATTAGAAAGGGGTTTATAAGAATACAATCACAATAATTTTCTATAATTTTCCATAGTCAAGTTTTCTTGATTAATAAGTTTTCCTTTTTCAAAATCTACAACATAATATCTTATTCAACAATTACTACAGTAAATTAATAAGCAATAAGCAAACACCCAGGAAGACACAAGGTAGACAAATCTTTCAATAAAATTCTATAATGGGTTTTCAAACCCTACCTCAAAATCACAGCTAAAATCCGAGACAATCTATGAATGCATGCAAATCTAAAGCCTCTGAAAACTTTCAACAATTCTTTTGATCCAATTCTGAATTTTGCTCCCCAAAATCTGTGTATCTAGAATGATCTCTAATTTCCTTAATAAAGAGTTTTTTTTCCAAATCAAAGCTTTGATCAAGCAATCATGCAAAAACCCTTTAATTGCTATATTTTAATTGTCATGCACACACTTTATCCAATTTAATTAAAATAAACTTTACTAAATTAAAGCTTTCTCTCCCTTATTAAATTATATGACATTTTTAATATAATATTTATTAATTTAACTAATAAGATTATTTAGAGTTTATTAAAAATAAAACTCTTAAATAAATTATTATTAAATAAAATAAATATAAATATGCCTAAATTATAACTTTAATCAAATCTTTTAAATTTATTCTTTCATGCACATTTAAAGAACTTTTTAATTAAAATATTCTTTTATATTTTCTTTTCCTTCACTTATTAATTAGTGCAAGCACTAATTAATGCATAGTTTATTATTTAAATTAATAATAATAATCAAAGCTCATTGTTTAAATGCAACTCTAATTTAATTATTATTAAATAAATAATTATAATAAAGCAATATCAATGTTTAATATTTTACTATTTTAATTATCTCTTTTTGTCCAACTTCTTAAATTAAAATTTTAGATTAAATCTTTTAAATTGAAGTACATAATTAATTAATTAATAATTAATTAAATATCATCATATTCTATTCTCTTTAACCAATTTTCTAAATTTAGACTTCTAAATTAAAACACATATTTAATTAATTAAATATTCTCATGTTTTAATATTTCCTTTTTTAATCAAATAATATTTAATAATTCTTCTCTCTTGCGGGGAGACTATAGTGAAACATATTTCATGGTAGATAGGTAATGGTTTAAAAGCTAAGTTTTGGGAGGACTCCTGGAATGGATATAAAGATTTTGGGTCTAGAGGAGGAAAATGCAGATCTTAAAGCCTATTTCAATAGGAAATGGGGTAATCAGGTAGCTGATTACATGGTAGAGAAAAATGGTCCTGTGGGAAAGTTTTGGAGTTGGAAAGAGGTGTCAGATTTGGAGTTAACAGAGGCATAGTGCTCACGAATGCAGGATATTTTAAAGCTTAGAGACACAGTGATTAGCACTGCACAAGACAAAATAATCTGGTGTGGATCTATATCTGGAAACTACTTAGTTAAGCTAGGTTATGTCATGCTGGCAAAGAAAAGTGAGGTTACCTTCAACTCTAAGGATTTGTGTTGGAACAAAGAAAACCTCCCTAAAGCGGGAGCTTTTGCATGGTTAGCATATAAAGGAAGAATTCTAACTATAGAACGATTAAATAGAATTGGAATCAATGGCCCATCTAGATGTCTTCTGTGTGAAAAGAATAAGGAAACCATTGATCATCTCCTAGTTCAATATTACCATGCAAAAAAATGCTGGGACATAGTGCAACTCAAATTAGGTTGGCAGGGTCCAAGGGACAATTGTGTTAAAGGTGTGATGGATAGTTGGCCTAGAATGCAAGGAAAATTGACACTCTCAAGCATATGGATAGTTTCTCCAGCTATTATTTTATGGGAAATTTAGAAGGAACGCAACAGAAGAATTTTTAGAAGCATAAAAGAGCCTTTGAGAAGATGTTTAAATCGGGTCATTTTGGCTATTGAGGAACTAGTAAGCACTTCAGCTACAAATAGACAAGCCATGAATATTCCCTATACAAATGCAGATAGAAAGCTACAGGCTTCTTGGCCAGGAATTAGATTCAAATCCCCTTTAGGAGCTTTAGTTTCCAAAAAGAAAAAAAGGGATGAGAAGAGAGTTGAATGGATAGTCCCAAATGAAGGATGGATGAAGGAAAAATTTGATGGGGCAGCCAGTGGCAACTTGGGATCATCAGGAATTGGGGTCATCATAAGAGATTGTAGAGGATTGGTTCTTTTAAAAAGTGTAAAAAAATTACCTGTAGGAATGAATAATACTGCTGAATGCAAAGCAACTTTATTAGCTGTCAGATTAGCTAGAAGAGAAGGCATTAAAAAACTTCATTTGGAAGGCGATTCACTTCTAGTGGTGCAAGCTATAACAAAAATGCAGATAACAACTTGGCATCTTGAAAGTTTTATTAACCAGATAGTAGAAGAATTGAGTCATTTTAAAGAGTTTAAGATTGCTCATATTAAAAGGGATGGGAATGTAGCAACAGATTTTTTGTCTAAATGGGCTTTATTACTAAAAGATGAAAAGTTGATAATTCAACATTCAAATAAATTGAAGAATATGAATTTAGGCCCAGAAGAAGAGACCTATTTATTAACCAACTAATGGGCCAGAAAAAGGATGAGAAGGTCCACAATAAAGATGGGAAATTTAAAAAAAGAAAAAGAAAAAGAATCTTTAAGTATCATGCAAAATCTCAAAATTTAAGAACAAGTTTTTTAGATTCGTGTGATCAAAGGACTCTTCATTAAGAAGAGGAAAGAGGTTTGTGGGAGTATTTATTATCAATGGTGGCAAGTTGGTTGTTTTTTCTATTAGTGTGAAGCGTAGGTAGTTTTTTGTTTGTGGTTTTAGGGGAAGTTCAAGGTGTGAGCAGGCAGGATGGAGCCTTCTTTCACCTTCTAGACCTCAAAACAACAAAAAGAATTGTTCAGTTATGTTGCAGATTTTAGGATAAAAAAGATGGTAAAATGTCCAACTGAAGCAGTTATTCAAGTTGTCCAAGAAACGTTGGGGCCACTTTTTCAAAATGCCAAACACAGATGGAAACTTCAAGTGGATATAGCAGCCATGGTAATGGCTTGGGGGTTATAGACTAGGGATCATGAGCATGTGGTGGGGTGGGTGATGCAGGATCTTTTTGATAAAGATTTAATTTTGAATGTGGAATCCCTACTGGAATGGGCTCACCCTGGGTTGGCATTCGATTTTAGTGAAGGTTATTAGTTGGAAGAGGAGGGCATAGAAAAAGGAATTGTTAAATTGGCCAATAGGTTTTAAAGACCAGGAGGGCTACACAAATAAGAGGCGCTAGGCGTGGAACACTTTAAAATGCGCCATTCTGGATTTCAAGGAGGAGCTGCAGAGGAAGGAAGTGCCAAGAAATTTCCCTAAAAGAAAACGCTCAGCCAGGAGCAAGAGGAAGTTTTGATGGAGTAAGTTTACTTTTTTGAAGTTGTTTTGTGATGATAAGCTCAAGTGAAGGGGAGCCAGTTTTGAGATGGTTTCCATAGTTTACAGGAGGTTGGATGTGGTCTGTCTATTTATAAAGATGCAAGACTCGAGCACAAGGTCCATGCAGGTTTTGGGAAGCTGAACTGATGTAGCTAGGTGAAACAGTCTCAAACTAGAGGAGATGCTTGTCGGATGCCAGAGATGGTTGTGAAAGCCTAGTTGAATGACAGTCGAAGGATGATTTATGAATGAAAGCTTTAAATTTTGTGATGAAAGCTTTAAATCTGCTATTTTCTTGTTATGAAAATGAATGTAATTAGCCTACAAAGAGGCTCATGGATGCTATAATGTTTTAAATCCATGTTTTTTTTGAAATGATGGTCCAGTGAAGAAGGACCTAGAAATTGATGTATACTTTTTATATATTATTAATAAAATTATCTCTATTATCGATCAAAAAAATATATTTAATAATTCTTAACATTATATGATTAATTTAAATATTATAATTAAATCATTTACCAAATAAATCACATAGCAAAATCCACATAAAAGTAACATTAACAAAACAAATCGAAATTCACAATCAAACATCATAGAAAAAGATAAACTCACGGGTTTTAAAAAGGGTGGAAAGTCAGTTACAAGTCCTCCTTGTAAGACAACTATTTAGTCTATGGCTAGGATTGGACCTAAACATTGTCTCCCCATCCTTACTATTGAGTTATTGTGATAGGGCATGCTCATCTTGGCAATTCAGGGAAGTCGATGCTTGATACCTACATCCTGCATAAAAAATGAGTAGGTACATGTATATAAATATATCTAAACTAAACAAGCAATGATAGGGAGTGGTACATTGTGTAGATCCCGACTCATAGGTAATTATGACTCCCTCCCTTAACCACATCAAACATGACAAACATAAAGATAAAACAGACACTGGCACCATACACATGCAACTATGGGGTAAGTAACATAATAATTATAGGTCAAACATCAAATGCTTAGATAAAATAATGTATCTTTATGAATATGGAGTAATCATCATTAAAGAATCATTTGACATTGCTATGAAAGGGATCATATTTATTAACTACGAATCATTAAAGCATCATCAATGCACCAGTAACCATAATTATTAAACAACACATGAAATATAGTCAACTAAGTAATCATCATTGATATATCTCTAGTCTAAGTTATGAAATAATATCCTTGAAACCAACACATCCATGAAATAGTCATAAAAGAGTTTAATAAATATAATAGAAAAATAAACTATGGGTGGGCACTACAACCTTAATTGGAGAAATCATGATGAAATCAATATTGTTCAAAAATATTTTGATTCTATTATACATGCATAGAATCCAAGGATATTAGCACCAACTAGAATTGCAACTTTTCCTCTTACAGATTTTTTTGACTTACAAGGCACAAGGCTTACAAATTTACGAGAAGAAATGCATCATATTAGGTACATATTAATTGACAAAATGAATTTTATTGGACAAAATTTGTTACCAAAATATAGAATCAAGATTACGTGAAGCTTTTCTAGAAAATTCAAACATGAGTTTTGGAGGAAGATCAATTATTTTAGTAGGAGATTTGGGACAACTATCTTTAGTTAGTGACAAACCACCTTATGATAGCAATGTTCGTGCAAAGTTATTATGGGAAGAGTTAAAGACTATTGTTACTTTGGATACAGTGTTCAAACAAGAAGGTCAAAGTGAAGACCAACAAAGGTTTCACCAATTACTCACTAATATAATGATTGGAAATTGTTAATGAAAATGACAGATGTTTCATTGCCTGATAATGCTAAGGAGGACTTTAATAATAATATTCATCTATTTGCAACACATGATCATGTGCATAACTATAATAGAAATAAATTACATTCACTAAAAAGACTAGTTGCTTGTAGCATTGCATCAAAAGAAGGTAGTACTAATCCAGGGGGAGGTCAAAATAATGAACTAGATGTTGAATTATTATTTTCTAAGGATGGAAGGGTCATGTTAACATCTAATTTATGGATTGAAGTGGGATTTGTCAATGGAGCTTTGGGATACATTCAAAATATCATATATAAACCTGGAAATGCCCCACAAGATCCACTAACATATGTTATGGTTGAATTTGACAATTACTCTAGAATGCCATTTGAAGATAGAGCTCCAAATATAATTCTCATTTCTCTAATACAAAGAGGGCATACATGTCAATTTCCCTTACGTTTGGCTTGGGCATTAAATATCCATAAATCATAGGGATTAACACTTTCCAAGGCAACAATTGACATTGGATCAAGAGAAAGGACATGACTAACATTTGTTGCTATATCATGAGTTAAGTCTTTGGATGGACTTCAAATTTCACCACCATTTTCTTATGATCATTGTGAAAAGATGAAGACGGGGAAGAAACTTGTCAAAAGGAAAGCAGAGGAGGAAAGACTCAAATCTTTGGAAAGAGATTAATTGTACACAATGTATATACTATATTTCAATATCTATAAAACATAATGGATATTACAAGCATCATGCTTTAAAATGCATATTTAAGATTAAAATTTTAATAGATTTATGTTTTACATGTTACACTGCGGATGCTACTAGCTCAGATATCTTCATAAAACACATTGAGAGATATAAATATCGAGGCGCCTATCTATTCTTAATAACTATATATTGAAAATTGATAGGCACCTCAATATTTATATCTCTTGACATGTTTTAGATAGATGTATAAAGATATCTGAGCTACTCAATATTTTTAACTTTTAAATTTTAAATAACTTTGTTAGATAAAATCAATTTATTCTAAATTATTAATTTGATAATTTGTACTTCAATTAAACTTGATAAAAGAACATATAAAATATGGTTTTTAGGCTGAAAAATAAAGTCTTAAATTTTAAATTAGGCAAACATTAATCATAATATATATTTGAACCAAACAACACTTATAATTAAATAAAAGACAAGAGACATTCTAGGAATGATTTGAAGAATAAAAAATGCAAAAGGGCCTGTTTGGTTGTGGCAATATAAGAATGGGAATAGGAATACCTATTCTAGAATACTTATTCTTGAATAGAAAACGGGGTTACATATTCCTCTTCTTGTTTGGTTCACCCAAAATATGATGCGAAATTCACGGACTCAAAAATTTATGTTTTCTAAAATAAAAATTGAAATAAGAATATGTATTTTAGTTCCACCTATTTAGGTGGAATAGAAAATACTCATTTTAGCGCCAAAATTGGAAAGTGTATTCCAATTTCATTCCTATTCCAATTCTGATTTGGTGCATCCAAATAGAGAATTCAAAATTTTAAGAATATACATATGCCTAATCCACTTGTATTCCCATTCTCAAATGGGCCCTAAATGTGGGTAGTGCCTCCTTGGCTCATTTCCATCAATTTCGTGTACAAGACTTTGAATTCATAGCTAATTTGTAGCGAGATAAATATTTTAGATAATTTTATAACTTAAAAAATTACCATACTTACATTAAATTGTTTTGGTAAAAAAATAAAAAATAAAAACATTGAATTAGAAATAAATTATTTTAATAATGAGTTAACTAAAGTAATAGTAGCAATTTCTAATGGAAATTTGGTGTTAGTTCCTAAAAAAGGGGTCCACACCAAAATAACTTAACCAAACACGTGTCAAATAAATAAATTGTTTAATTTCTTATTTTTAATAGAAAAATATTTTACCTCTAGAAAGAGTGAAATTACCTAAAAATACTTCGTTCCCATTGGTTCAAAATAGTTCAGTAATTGGGCTCAAGTCAATGCAATAGTATATTGTCTAAGACAAATACAATAATGATAGTCCAATATATTATTACTAGTATTTTTCTATCTTCAATATTATTTAAATAATATTGTGTTCATTTCCAAATTTAACTTGTACAACTATTTAAGTAATAATAATTATTAAATAATTATATGATGATTATATCATAGTAATAAGAGAATGATATTAGTAACATTATGATTTTAACTATTGTTACCAACTTAATATATCTATGTATTTTACCTTAATCAATAATTATTGCTAATTTTTTATTTTCAAAATGACCTTGTTTTGATTTGACTTTGCGAAAAAGCAGTATCTTGGGCTACATTATTATCCTACTTAGTAGATATGTGCTCGGTTATCATTGTGAACCTTCTTGGTAACTTCTTTGATGTTGGCTCGATGAATGTGTTCATGTCTTCATCCACCAAGTGGCTTGAGTTATTTGTTCGTTGAATTTTTCCTATTATGTGTTCACTGAGTGCTTCAATGACTTTTGTGGTTTTTTTTCGGTGATGTCTTGTTTATCGTTCACCAAGTTGTCTGTTTAGTTCTTATTTGAGAGCTAATCTTTGTATTTAGTTCTACGTTATGATTTATTGTATTGGATTGATCTTTTGGATGTGTAAAGACCATTATTTGGGTTGGCCTTCTTCAATGTGATGATCTGGAAACTTCAGTAAGCCATTTTGGCAAGTATAAATAGAGGATCTTGGTGTAGGTTTGGTAGTGATAAGTAAGAAGGAGGAGTTAGAGGTAGAGATTGTAGATCTTGAATGTTGGAGGATATTTTCTACGTATTAGGATCTTTGTATTGGTCATAACTTGGAAGGCCTCAAGTTGGGAATTTATTATGAAATTTGGTGAATTGATATAAGATCTACTATTCTCTCCTTCCCGATGTTGCCTCTTGGTTGTTTTTCTTCTGCATTGTTTAACTCATTGAGGTTTTATGGTAGCTGGGTGAGCCTTTGGCCCTAGTTCTCATCCCTCCTTGTCTTAAGTGGTATCAGATCAAGGTTTCATACTTATGGATATTTGATCATGTAGAACCCTAACTGGATTTGGTTATATGGTGGCAGATCTCAAATTTGACCAATAACTTGTAGAAGGTTGTGATCTTATAGGAACCTATTATCAAAATAGTTCATGGTAGAGGAAATGTTGATAATGTTATTATGGATATGCTGAGACAAATTGTAGCCAAATTAGATGTTGTTGAGACAACCCAAAGGAGATGATTACATCTTGATGATGTTAGTGATGATGAAGGTGCACCAAGAGCACCAAACCCTAACCCTAAACTTGAGGTGAAATCTGATGAAGAAATATTGTTAAGAGTTTTATCTAGGGAACATTCAAATCCTATTTTTGAGGTTACTAATTTTGATGGAAGGTTGGACACCAATACCCTGTTGGATTGGATCTCTAGGGTGGAGAAGTTCTTTGAATTTGAGGGCACATGTGATAATAATAAGGTGAAAATAATAGTTACCAAGTTGAAGGGCCGTGATTCACTTTGGTGGGAGCATTAGAAAATTGATAGGAAAAGGAAAGGGATAGAGAAAATTAGGGCATGGGTGAAGATGGTAAATAAATTGAAGAAGAATTTCCTCCCTGCTAATTACCAAGTCAACTTGTTAAGGAAAATGTGAAATTTAAGGTAAACAAATATGAGTGTGAAGGAGTATACTGAGGAGTTCCATAGATTGGACATTAGATCTATATATGTTGATGATGATGTAGAGAAAGTGGCTAGATATTTGAATGGTTTGTCAACTACAATTCAAGATGAGATTAGTTTTGTAAAATTGGTTAGTGTGGAAGAAAATATATTGATATGCCTTGAAAGATTAGGAGATTTTGACAAAGAAGCATGGACAAAGAAAAAGTGGTATAGGAGGAAGATTTCAAAGAGGCAGAGGAAGATATTGTGGAAAAAATATCATATCTAAAAATACTATGCAAGATAAGGGAAAAACCAAATGGAAAGGTGGTGAGAAAGGCAAGACCAAGTGGAAAGGTGGAAATTCTTATCGAGGAAGAGGTAGCTCTTACCGAGGTGGTGATGGAAAAGGAGAATTTCATGCAACCTATTTTAAATGTGGCAAAGAGGGCCATAGAGCCTTTCAGTGTAACTATTTTAGGAAGAAAAGTGAAAGTAGTAGTATAAATGCTTTAGTCCAAGGTAAATTTGTGAGCACTGAATGAACTTGAAAAGGGAGAAAATTTAATGGTAAGGAGAAATTTGTGTAATGATAAATTTGAGGGAGAATCCCTCCTAAGGTGAAGTCCTTTTAATACTAGATACAAGATTGCAAGAAAATGTTGTAACGTAATCATTGATAGGGGTAGTTCATAAAATTTAGCATGAGCGAAGTTGGTTAATAAATTCTTATTGCAAAGGATGAGACACCCTAAACCCTATCGATCTTCTTGGATTAAGGATGAGCATAAGTTATTGTTTAGTGAACAATGCCTTATGAAATTCAAGATCTAAAATTACTATGATGAAGTTTTGTGTGATATCATGCCTATAGATTGTTGTCATATTCTTTTGGTTAGACCTTGGTAGTATGATAGACAAGCATTGCATGATGATTGATTGAATCAATATGCTATTTGGGAAAATGGAAAAAGACAAGTCTTGTTACCTTTGATAGAGGCACTTGATGAAAATCATTGTACCACTATATGAATTTGCATGCTTGATGGAAATCAATTTGTGAAAGATATGAAGAGAGAAAAGGTTTGTTTTACTCTAATTCTTAATGCACCAAGTAATGCTAGAATTGATTGAGTTCCAGTAGAAATTGAAAAGTTTCTTACTGAGTATTAGGAGATTATTTTAGAGAATGTACCTAATGGTTTACTACAAGTAAGAAGTATCAATCATTGTATGGACTTGATTAGATTGGAGCTAGTTTTCCAAACAAAGCACCATATAGATTGACACCTACAAAGAATGAAGAACTTAATAGGCAAGTGTAGGAGTTGTTACAGAAAGGCTTCATTAGAGAGAGTTTTATTCCATGTGTTGTGTATGTTGTGTTTACACCTAAGAAGAATGGTGAGTGGAGAATGTGTACTATTTCTAGATATTATAATAAGATAACAATGAAGTGTAGATTTACTATGTCAAGAATGGATTATATAATGGATCGTTTGAGTGGAACAAGAAATTTTACAAAGACTTACTTGAAGAATAAGTATTATTAGATCATAGTCAGAGAAGGTGATAAGTGGAAGATTACTTTCAAGAACAAGGAATATTTGTATGAATGGTTGGTTATGCCATTTGGTTTGACTAATGCACTAAGTACTTTTATGAGGTTGATGAATGAGGGATTGAAGAAATTCTTAGGTGAGTTTTTGATTATTTATTTGGATGATATTCCAATATTCAGTAAGACTAAGGAATAACATCTTGAGCATATTAGAAAATTGTTACAAAGGTTGAAAGAGAAGATGTTGTTGATTAATTTGAAAAAGTGTTCATTACTAAAGGAGAAAATTATGTAATTAGGATTTGTAATTTCTACTGATGGTTTGAAGATGGATCTTAAGAAGGTTAAAGCAATTCTTAAGTGGCCTACACCTAAGAATGTGAGTGAGGTAAGGACATTTCATGGTTTAGCTAGTTTCTATAGAAAGTTCATCAAAAATTCTAGTTTAGTTTGTAATGATATGATTGAGACAATGAGAAAAGACAAAAAGGATTTCAAGTGGACACATGGAGTTGATAAGATTTTTCAGACTTTGAAAGAAAAGGGTTGTTGAAATACATGTGTTAGCTTTTCTTGATTTCATTAAAGTGTCTCAAATTGAATGTGATGCAAGTGATAGTGCAATTGGACTTGTGTCAAGTTAGGATGATAAACCAATTATTTTCTTTAGTGAGATGTTGAACAATGCTAAAAATAATATTTGGTATATCATCAAGAATTCTATTCTATTGCTCAAGCATTGAAGAAGTAGAGACATTATTTAATTCCTAAGGATTTTGTGGAGTTTGTGTTGTATACTAATAATTAAGCTTTATAGTATTTGAGAAGTAAGCAGAAGTTGAATCATAGACATATGAAGTGGGTTGAGCATTTGTAGAATTTCACATTTGTGATCAAGCATAAGAGTGGAGTATCTAACCGAGTTGTAGATGTATTGAGAAAAAAATCTTTGTTAACTGGTATGAAAGTTGAAATTCTTGGCTTTGATGAGATGAAGGATTTTTATGAAACCAACCCTAATTTTTCTGAGGCATGGAGAGAGTATAGAGCACCAAATGTTTTAGATCAAACAAGTATGAAGATTATTCCATTCAAGAAGGTATGTTGTTCAAAGGAGTTTATTTATGTATACCAAGAGGATTTATGAGAGTTAATTTGATTAAGGAAAAACATAGTGGTGGATTGGTTGGACATTTTGGTATTGATAAGACTTTGATTTATCTTAAGGAAAAGTATTGTTGGCCATAGTTGTATAAGGATATTTAGAAGTTTGTAAGGAGTTGTGGATTTTGTCAAGTTTCAAAAAAGTAAGTCAAAATAATAGATTGTATCTACCTATTTCAGTACCTTAGAAACCTTGGAGTGATATCAATATGTGTTAGAGTAAATGATTAATTTAATTACATTTATTAAATTACCTTTACTCCCTACTTAAGATTTAATTTTAAGCACATGAATTTTCATTTAATAATGAAGTATTAATTATTAAATGTCATTTACCTCTTAGGGTTTCCTTTTAAGGTTTCACAATCTCCTTCTATAAGGATTGATCCATTGTATATTTTACTCATTATTTTTATTTGATAATATATTCTTGCATATTTCACATCCAAACCCTTTCCTTGTCTTTTTCTTCTCTATGATAGGTTCTTGCATGCAGGTGTTCTATGGGATATATAGATTTTTTCTTATCAAATCCTTCATGGTATTTGAGTCAGATTTGTTGCAACTTATTCATCTTTATTGAAGAAAATAGAAATAATGGTTTGTTAGATTATATCTGGCACACTGAGTATTGTTTCAATATAAATAGGAGGTTTAATGATTTTTGGTGCACTTTGAGAAAAAATGGACCTCACTGGTGGGCTCATGGTACCCAAAATCCCCTATTTTCATATAAGGCTCATCTAGTTTGGACATTGTTGTTCATCTTAAGGGGCGGTGTTAGAGTAAAGGATTAATTTCATTTCATTTATTAAATTACCTTTACTCCCTACTTAAGATTTCACTTTATGCACATGTATTGTCCTTTAATATTTAAATGGCATTTACCTCTTAGGGTTTCCCTTTTAGGTTTAGGATCTCCTTCTATAAGGCTTGATCCATTGCATATTTTACTCATTCTTTTTGTCTGATAATATATTCTTGCATATTTTAGAGTGAATCCCTTTCCTTCTCTTGTCTTTTTCTTCTCTGTGATAGGTTATTGCATGTAGGTGTTCTACATGATTAAAGGATATGATCTTATCAAATCCTTCAGTATGGATTTTGTTCTTGGCTTACTTGGGACTGCAAGAGGGCATGATTCAATTTTTATTATTGTTGATAAATTTTCTAAGATGGAACATTTCATACCATGTAGGAAAACATTTGATGCAACACATGTTGCTAAGATTTTCTTCAAAGAGGTTTTTAGACTACATGGATTACTGAGGAGTATTGTATCTAGTCGAAACAATAAGTTTATTGGCTATTTCTAATAGAATTTATGGAATACGATGGATACTGAGTTGAAGTTTAGTTCCATAGATTGGTGGATATTTAAAGGCTGTGAACAAAAACATGGGTAATTTGTTGAGATACTTAGTTGGGGATAAACTGAGTAATTGAGAATTGGTTTTTCCTCAAGCAAAGTTTGCATTTAATAATTATGTGATTTGAGATTGTTACTAGAATGCAACCTAGAGGTATATCATATTTGAGGGATATTATAGGAGAAGAGAAGTGAAGTGCTAAGTGGTCTGCCTCATAATAGGTGTGTGATAATCATGCCCAAGGCCTTACTTAGGAATAGTATATTTAGTCTAAGGATTATTCTCCCCACCATGAGGTGCATTTAATTTGTCAACCTTGGGATGTATACTTGAAATAGTCAGCATGATATGTGCACTAGGTTTCTTAAGGAGTCATTCTGCTAATGCTGCAAGAAAGTAAAATGCAAAGAAAGAACCTACACTAGTGCTGTAGGAAATTAACACACTTAAATCTTCACTTAAATGAATGTTGGAAATGTAATTAAATGCTAACTTATATTCCAACTCAGACTATCCACTATAATTATTCTCACAAATGTTGCAAGAACACTCACAAAGTATGATGCTATAGGAAGAAACTTACAACTTCTACTTGAAATACTAGAAATTCTGGAAGTAAATCTACACTACTCTAGTTGTGAGGCCTCACCTGATCTGCCATAGTATAGATGACATATTTGCATCATGATACTTTTATTTTTATGTTTTGATATACTTTCAAGACTATAGGGTTACATTATTTTAATAACTGCATTTTAATGATCCACATATTAGGACCTAATTAATATAATTAATGATTCCATTTCATGTTCTAAATTATTTCAATTGCTTTAATAGAAACTGAAATTGTAGAAATGCTTGAAATGTCAAATTATAATGTCAGTGTTAAAGGATAGATTTTTTTATGCAATAGAATCTAATATTGTGAATGGGATGATCAAACACATATGGATGCAATTTTATGACATGATAGTATGCAAAATGTTAATTTGATTAAAATGTTTCATGACTTAATGAGATATGTAGATACATGTTAATTTAATCATGATGATTTATGATATGTAGATAAATGTTAATTTGAATATGATGATTTATGAAATGCAGATAGATGTTAATCTGATTATGATGGTTTATGATATGCATATTTCATATTCTAACATCTTGAATAATTTATTTGAAATGATTAGGAAAGGAAATTTAATTTGAATTATGAAAATAGGGACTTCGTAAAATTTGAAATTTTATGCATTTATGATATACATATTTGATATGACCTCCTTGGACTACTGATGCTTGAGTTTAATGTGTAGGAAGTGGAACCATGAAAATTCTTGGGGGAAACAAGTTCCAAACCTTTGTGAACACAGTTTAACCAAGGTGAATCTTTGGAAGATTCAAAAGCCTCATTGTGAAAGTATTTTTCTTCATAAATGTGAGCATTCTTGCATGTGGAAATGTTTAATCATTAAGATGCATTAGGGGCATGCCATGGTGATGTGGAATGTATTTTTATGTGTTACTTGACACTTGTGGACTTTGTGCGTAATTGTCATTTTTTAAAGGATTTTGATCATGGTAAGGATTTATCCTAAAACTAATTACCTTGTTAATGAGTAAGTAAACCCACTTGGCAAGGGGTAGGATGGGTCACAATCAAAGGAAATTCGAATTTTGACTTGGCTAGGGTTTTAAGGGGTCTTTAAGTGGTCCCAATGTGTCTTTTAGGTGAAAATAAGTTACCCATATGATAGTATATCAAGTTAGGGACCTAATTTTGACCATGTGAGTGTTTAGGTAGCCTAGGGGGCCCCTTTACTCATGCACTCTTCCATCATTTCGAAATTTGAGTTGTCACATGTGTTTTCTCCCATGTTTCCACTAAGTCAATTATAGAAAATTTAGAGGGAGACAAGTTTGTAAGAGGGGGTGGCTTGGTGTTTTTGCTAAAATAGTTAGTGGGAAGGCCTTATTAGGGGGTCTTGGACAAACTAGTGGTTGTTCACCCACTCTCTAAGTTTAGATAGTTAGGGTTTGGAGGGAGATTAAGGGAGCTCTGCAACAACTATCTTTGCCTTTAGCTTGGACCAAGGTTGGTGTTTCAAACCATGTTCTTTTTCCTTCTTTTAGTTTTTGCATAATTATTCTGCAAACATGGAGTATGTGTCATGGAGTCATGTATTATATTGTGAATCTTTGGATGCTAGATTTTGGTATGGTGTTGCGTCATTGTAAATATTGTATTGTGTTGTGGTGGTATGAATGTGCATTGTGTTTCATGAAATTTCTTATTTTTTTTTTCCCCTTTCTTGAATCTCCTTGTTTTGGAATTGAATGTCAAGTGTTTATGGGTGTAAGGGCTTCACTCACTTTTTGGGAAGGGAAGAGAAGTCTAGGGTGAAGGGATTAGTTGAGCTTGAAATATAGTTGAGAACCTTGGAGTATGGGCTCCATTGTATGCCATATTCATTCATGCCTTGCTTGGGGGTGATAAGGGAAAGATGGTGTAGAAAGGAAGTTCAAGGAGTATGGGCTTCAAGGAAGCTATAGCTATTGGAAGTATGTTTGAAGGATGTTTGTGGTAGCCCTGAAAGGGCATGTAAATTGTTGATTTGTGAAAGCCCCAAAAGGGCTTGAAGATTGTTAATTGCAGGTAGGGTTTGATATGGCAAGTCTCCTGATTGGAAGAACACCTTCACCCTATGGTTGAGGTTCCATTAGTGAACCATTGTGAAATACCTTGGGATGGGATTGTTTAAGCTTGTAATGTGATGTCCATGCATTTGTAAGATTGGAATTAAACTCAGTTTGGATCTTGTTTCCCCTACTCAGTGGGTGGCTTCATAGAAGCCTAGGATGGGAGGTGAGCCTCCATGGTTCCAAGTTTATGTTGTGTTGTAGGTTTTGTGAAGATGGATTCCTTGGAGATATTAGGGTTCATTCTTGGCAATATTGGAAACCAAGTGTGTGTGGAGATACAAATCCTCCATGTCATTGTAAATGTGTCAGGATGTTAGGTCTCCATGTTCATTTCATTGTGATGTAAAGAGGGATATTCTTATTATTGTATCTTGTTGAAAATGTGTAAGGAAAGATTGAAAAATATTTATATAGTTACTTGTAAGGAAACATTCATTGTGATTTTTCACATTATGTAAATTGATGCAAAATGGAGAATCATGTAAATGAAACACTTCTTCCTACAATAAAGTTAGTATAATTAGTATAAATATTTCATAGTGGTTACATCCTTTTGATATAGTTGATTTAATTCAATGCATAACTGGTTGTATTGTAAATATATATGTTATGCATACAATATGATGGAAGAAAGTTAACATAATTTGATAGTTCATTCATGTGTATGAAGAATTAGGTCACTTGGACTTCAAGTTCTAATATATTCCTAGGTTAGATAATACCATCACATCACCAAACATGTTCACCACAATTCCATTAAAGGATTAAAAGAAATTTATCTTGAGGACATACATAGTCCAAAACTAAGAAGTAACTTGTTGTAGGAGCATATTGTGCTCTCTAGAAATTGTATGGGGGTAGAAAAATAATCCCTTCCCCAAAATACAGAGCAATAAAATACTCTAAAATAATATACCCTTGGGAATACAATGCATAAAATAATAGGAACTAGGACATTAGACTAGAGATTCACACAAATAATAAGCCATTAACTTCCAAATAACTATAAGTCAAGACTCATATGAGGCATGTGACCTTTGTCACATCTTTCTCAAATAAAATAAATAAATAAATAAATATATAAGTTTAAACTATGTTAGGACTAGAATAGTACCTAAGCACCTAATCCTTAACACTAGGTGTTATTCTAGCAAACATCACCATCCTAAAAACACTAAAACTTAAATAATAAAAATTTTAAACAAAAAAAAAAAGCAAACCCAAGCACCTATTTTTCCTAGAGCATTGAGATATGTGGGATGAAGCATTGGAAAGGGGCAACATACTGATATAATGTCAGTCCCATCTCCCTACATTTCTAGGCACTAGGTTTTAAAGGAGGACCAAAGGTCAAAAGGAAATAAGTAAGGCAAAAAACTTACTTGGGATATAATCATTGTTTAAAGCATGCAAACAAGCAGGGGTCCCCACTACCTGAATTCCTTAGCCTCACCTTGGCCCATGTGAAAGGAAAGATGGGGACCTTTTTGCTTATGCTATCATGAGATAGACCCATGATTTAGGTGCCTAGCAAGTTTAGGGAAAAGTACAAATTTAATTTTTGACTTCTACCCAACATGCCACACCTAGGAAAGTGGAGTTATGCATTTGGGAAGTGGGAGGAATATATTTATGTTGGAAGATGGTTATGTTAGGTTGCCTAGGGATTAATGTTTGTCCAAAGGTTGCATTCAGGTGCTTTAAGGGGGAGGTAACAAAACCATTTCAAAATCCTTTTGAAAGACTAGAAAAGGGGGCACACAACCCTATGTTGCTTAGAAATTTGAATGGGAGTAAAAGTGAAGTATTAGACATGGGAATGTTCAGTAGGATTTTAAGGGGAATAGCAAGTTATTGGTTAGGAATATAGTTAAGTTAATAGGTTATAAATTAGATTGTGGATGATTTAGTAATAAATTCCAATGTTAGTAGCTAGTAAGTTCTTTAGTAATATATGTATGGGTAGTGGTTTAATAGTGGCCATATAGAAAATTAAAACTATTGTGTAAGTTAGTAATTAAATATAAATATATTTATACTTTAACCTCTACTACGTATGTTAAGTAAGTGTAGTTATTAAAAATATATGTTTAGTAATAAGATTACTATATGTTCTTAATATATATAAATATAATACATACTATATATCTTTTTTATTCTATTTGCAAATATGCTTGACACAAAATTATAATCTATACATTTATAGTATATAAATGTAGTCTTATTATAAAATTCAAACTATCCTTCCTTTAGCAAATTAGTAGGAAGTTGCTCAAATTGAAATAAACTTGTATGTAATTGAATGTGAAGGAAAAGAAAGCTAGTAGTGATTTTGTACTAATGAAGTCATAAAATTTATTAGATTTTGAGATATGATTAGGATGTTTAAAAGATGTGGAATACTTAAGGAGAATATATAACAACAATAAGAAATCGTGGTAAGTGGTTATTAGTACTTAGAAAAAAAATTGTTGGTTGTGTTTTTCTTTGTTAAATTAGGGCATGACACTAGTCTAATCCACCTCCCAAGTGGGCCCCCTTGGTCAACTTCTGCTAATCTACTAACACATAATGTAAACCAAGAATTATTTCATTATATTCCAAAACTCCTTACATAAGAACAATACATAAAACTAAAAAATAATTCACTACAAGAGTCAACGGTTTCTTTTCATAAAATTTCTTCCAACCTTCAAAAACTATCGATCCAATCCTTATAAATAGAGGATCAATATTTATTATAAAATAGGAAAGAAAACAAACTAACTACAAATCTACCAAAGAAAAAGAAGGAAATATAACAATTCATGATACAAACATTAAAGTCTGGATAACCAATTCAACACAATAGTAAACACAGAGGGAATATAGAAACATTTCATCCTTGTATTCCTAGAATAATAGCTCCTCCTTTGTAGCAGTCATGTCTCTTGATATTGTTATGGTTCTTCCACTGCGATTGGACTTTAATGTTCCTCCTTGAATATTGTCGATCATCTCTAGCTTCTTCCCTATCAGGTTAGTTATGATGCAAAAATATTTGCAAAAAAGCATAATCAAATTAAATCCAAATATTAGAACACAAATTTTGATGGTTATATGAAATACTGCATTATATGTATAATATTGGCAAAATATGACATACTATCTACCCGTGGGTTAGTGGTTCTATCTGGACTTAATCATAAGTTCACAAATGTCTTGGTAGTATTAAAATAGAGTATCTAAAATTATCATAAAATAGAGGCAATAATTAGCCTCATCATCTACCCCTTGGTAATTTTGATGCTTGTCCTCAAGCATTGCATTTTCTAGTCATTGATCAAAAATCTCCAACTTTAGTCCTCCCTCTCTTGCTACTTTTGAAGGTGTAGTAGAATCCTCATTTTCTCTCCTAGACTTCCCTTCTATGGTCCTCCTACAACTTATCAAGTCATTCTGAATTGATATCGTATAGGGGCCACATGGGCATTAGTGGCTTCATTATTAGTGGGCACCATAGTTTTGGTCTAGTTTTCCTTTCCAAATATATGCATTTCAGAGCTCAATGAAGGGTGGCCTCTAAGTTGATAGGACTATGTGGCTCTGATCTTTTGAGTACTTCAAGTAGTCTCCCCCATTTGATTTTAACACTAGCCATGACTCTCTAAAAGGTAAAGTAAGGTAGGTTATCATATTTTGCATATACCTTTATTCTGGCCTCAAAGATTTGTTTTCTTATCTCCTTGTGCTTATCCCCATAGGTTATCTTGAACCAATCCCTAAGGATTTCTTCTATTTTATCACTCTCAGCTCTTAATGATAGGGGTTCTATTCTTTCCTCATCTCTGTAATTGTTCAATTGTCTATCATAATTAGCTTCATTATGCATCCAATACATTAGGGCCCTCATATGTATATCCCCTATGTAAGGTAAAGGATTCCATTGATTTTTAGTAGGGATAATGAAATTGTCCACATACAATTCATAGAGTAAATTTTGTTGCCAAGATGGAATGGTTTGGTATAAACCATAGAATTCTTGAGCTAACTTGAATTCTACATTTATGTCATTGAGGGTCAACATAAGATGGAATAAAAGGAATTTTTCTTTTAAAAAAGTAGCATAGATCCTGGGTGGTGGTCTACAAGTAATTATTTGATCAACCAATTTGAGGGCATGATCCATCTTTTGTTTTTATTTTGCCAATTGCTCTGTCAATTCTACAATTTCCTCACCTTGATATGCTATGACCTTCCTCATCTCCTTTTTCTCCTCATTCCATAGGGCTTTTGTCAACACATGTTTATAATAAAACTAGAAAAAAAGAATTTGTAGGATAATTGGGCCACTTTCTTCCTCTGTTCCCTCCATGATTGTTCTAAGAAATTTGTAAACCATGTTTTCTTATAGGGTAGTAGCCCATTTTTTGAACAAGTTAACTGATGCACTATTGGGGTTTTTTCATCTTTACAACTTGGAGTATCTTGTTGGCCTATTGGGGAATTATTTTGGCTTTTATTCACCTCAACCCTACATTCCTTGTTAGGGTTTTGAGGAATGTCTAGTATTTTAGATTGATTAGGGGAATCATTTGGGACAACTTGTACTATGGATTCTTTATTAGATGGTTTGGGTGAGGTAGAATGAGTTTCTACTGACACTTTAGAAGTTTTTCCTTTCATTCTAGGGCTTCTTCATATAGGGGTCTCCTCAAGCACCATAACCTTCTTCCTACTACCTCTTTTTAGTGTCTCTGTTATAGAAGTGACTGCTATAGGACCCAAATTTATTTTCTTTTTCTTTAAGACTAGGGTTTTTTTTTTTCTGTTACTAGAGCCGAGGTTTCTTCTTGTAATTTTTGTTTCCTCTTTTCTTGGGAAGAGGTAGGTACATTTCTCTTTTGAGTGGGCAAAGGCTCATTTTCTTGCACATTCCCAGTTTTAACACCTTGGGTGCTTTGCTCAATAGTTGTGTCAATGGGGACTACATTTTCTTCATTGGGCTATTCATTAGGTGTAGCCTAAGGTTGTAGGGTTTTATAGTGAACAAATTCTACTCATGACATGGGAGAGGCATCACTAAGAGATCTCTCTATGAAAAATTTTATTAGGGCATGGTGAGTAATAGAGTTGTCCTTCCCTTTTTGGGTTTCCTTAGCACTAATGCATAACATATTTTACAAAAAATTGGGAACATTCACTGGAGAACTATGCCTTACATAACTAAGAAAATTAAAATGATGTGCATGCAAATATGAAAATCTTCCTTTACCGATAAAATACCTAATAATATGTATGGCCAACTCATTATATGGTAGTAGAAGAGACATTCTTTTGCAACCCTACTTGGTTATATCTAATGGAGGGTCAGTTGGTATGAAAAACTAGGCCCTAGTTGACCTTGCATCATGTGCATTAGGGTAGTGTTCTCCCACTGCTGGTAACCTGATTACTTCTGCTATCCATTATTTTGTGGCAACAACTATCAATCCCCATACTATTGCTTCACCTTCCTCAAATGTATGTATAAATTCAGTGGCTGCTTCATCATCAAACACTTTTAGTTTAAAAAAAAACCCTAACTAGCCGCATGCATTAAATCTTCTCACTACCTCTACATGTGAAAGTAAAACAATATGCTTCACCAATTCTCGTTGCTGCAATTGTCCTCTCATTTGTGCTTGCCAATTTCAATGTTTTCTTTGCTTGCACTATTACCTTCTTCCCTTCTATAAATTTAGGTTTTCTTTTGTTTTGAAAATCATAGACCCTTTTTACATTTCACATTCTTTACTGCTAATTTCCATCATGAACAATATGTCATGAGCAATAATAATGTGGTTTTAATGAGCGAGAATCATCCAAAAATTGAATTTGGGTCACATCAAAATTGAATTTGGGTCACATCATAGCCTAACAGTGAGGAATTATTTAGGAATAAGGGTACGACACATGACACTTGCGTACTATGGCAAATGTGTTTTAATCAAGAAAAGAGAATGTATAGATTTGAAGATATTTAATAAATAAATAGAAATTTCATTGGGAATTAGTAACCTTCCTTGCCCCTTATGAAACATGGACAAGTGTCATCACTTGTCATATTTGGCATGGGGCATGAAACTGGCATAACGCTACAATAATATATTTAATGTAGTAATAGATATAACCAACAAAATCTATGTACTATAAATGAATAAAATTTTGAAAAGCTTATACTTGCTAATTGATCATTGCATGTGCCAAAAGGTGGCAAGAGTTGAAGGTCAATAGTGACAACATATCTCAGTGAACTCACCATGTTATTGAAAGCATTATAAAATGATGATGTAGAAGATGGGTGGGTGGTAGAGAAAGAAATGAGATGAGTTGAAATAGAAGAAATTAGAAAGTGAATGAAGAATTTGAACTTTATGTGGACATAAAGTATTTATTATGGGCATGCTCAAAGGAGTTGTTAATGAAGAGCTACAAGTAGAAGTTCGACACTTTCTACTGTAGGAAGTGTTATTTGTTCTACATTTGAGATTGGCTATTGAAATTGCTACAAGAAGTCTTCTTTTGTTTGGGGCCATTTATATAACTTGAGTCAATTTCCATTTACTAATAATTTAAAATGCACTGGATCAATGGTGGTTAACTGGATGGTTCCATTTGCAAATACATCACTTATTTCATAGGGACCTAGTCATCATGTCTATAGTTTACCTGACATATCTTTAAATCTTGAATCATAAAGCAATGCCCAATCACCAATTTGAAATTGTTTAGTCTTAATGTGGGATTCATGTAGTTGTTTCCTTTGCTTCTATATTATTTCTATGTGTTCCAGGGAAGACTTGCACATTTCATCCAAAGAATAGAGATGCAGTAGAAGCTCTCTCTGTGCTGCAGGAATTTCAATGTTCAATTCTAGTTCTTAAAGTTTTGTGTTGAAACTCAATGGGTAGCATTGCTACTTTTCCATACAACAACTCAAATGGTGTGAACCCTATGGTATCCTTCCATATTGTTCGGTATGCCCAAATAGCTTCTGTTAATTTGTTGCTCCAATCCCTATGGTGCAAATGAATTGTCTTTGTTAGGATGGCCTCTATCTCCCAATTTGTAACTTCTACTTGTCTATTTTTAGTTTTAGAGTGATAAGGGCTTGATTTTTGGTGTCTGATATTATATTCCTTCATGAGTTTTGTGATCAAATTGGAAGTGAATTGAGAACCTTGGTTAGTGACGAGTTCTCTGGGTACACCATATCAAGTAAAGATTTCTTCATACAAAAATTCAGCAACTTTATGATCATGGGCATGCTTTATGGCTTTTGACTTCAACCCATTCATTTAGGTAGTTAGTGCACACAAGGATATATGATTTTCCATTGGATGGAGGATCTATTAGATCATGCCCCATTTGTTAAATAGTGTTAATGCCAGTTGTGGATTGAGAGGCATTTCATCTATTCTTGTTGGTTAGCCCATCCTCTGACATTTATCACACTTCTATGTATAGTTGGTTGCATCTTTATGAACTGTAGGCCAATAGTAACCAGTTGTTGAAATCTTCAATGCTATTCTTTTTTCTGAAAAGTGCCCTTCACATGGTTCATTATGACATGCATGTAGAATGTCATATGTCTCATCTTCTCTTATACATCTCCTCATAACTTGATCAGGTCTAGTGTAAAATAGTATGTTATCAATCCAAGAGATATGGAAACTTTTCTCTACAAGTGGCTTCTTTTCCTTTTAAAAGAAATGTTTCAGCATTTTATTAGCTAGAATATAATTAGCAATGTCTACATACCATGGGGTTTTGATAGCAATATGAAACAAATGCTCATCTAAAAATGTATCATCTATCAAAGTAGTATCATCTTCATCATGGTGGATTCTTGATAGATAATCAGCTACCACATTTTCTTTCCTAGGTTTATCAATGATGGTGATATCAAATTCCTATAAGAGAAGTAGTCACCTTGCTAACCTACCTATAATAGTAGGTTTTTTCATGAGATATCTAATTACTACATGGTCAATAAGAACAAATATGGGATAACTAGTTATGCAATGCCAAAATTTGTTTAGATCATAGACTACTACTAATAGTTCTTTTTCAATCACTGTATAGTTTAACTTTGGTCCATCAAGGCACTTGTTGATATAGTAGATTGCATTTTCAAGATGTTGAGATTTTTGTCCCAGGACTGTGCCTATGGCATAGTCTGAAGCATTTGTATGTATTGGAAAAGGTAAAGTCCAATCAGGACCCCTAAGTATTAGTGCAGTTGTCGACAATGATTTGAGCTCCTGGAAGGAGTTATCACATTCCTGTCTAGGTAAATTCAACCTCTTTGGTGAGCAAGGTATAAAGAGGACTAGCTATCTGACTAAAATTCTTGATAAACCTCCTATAATAACTAGCATGTCCTAGGAAAGATTTGACTTCTTTTTGATTTATGTGAGTAGGGAGTGTGAGAATTACCTCTACTTTTGCAAGGTCTACCTGGATTCTAGCTTCAGAGATAAAATGTCCCAATACCACTCCTTGCATCATCAGAAAGGATTTCTCACTATTGAGAGATAGATTGTGCTCTTCACATCGAATGAGTACTTTCTCCAAGTTCTTCAAAGCTTCCTCAAATGTGACACCAAATGTAGTGAATTCATCCATGTATATTTTCATGCAATCATGTGATATGTCAGCAAAGATGCTAATTATAGCTCTCTAGAAAGTAGAAGGTGCATTGCATAAGCCAAATGGAAATATAGAATAGGCATAGGTACCCCAAGGACATGTAAATGTGGTCTTCTCTTGATTTTTTGGAGCAATGTTTATCTAATTGTATCCACTATATCCGTATAGAAATGAGAAGTATTTCTTTCTAGCCAAAGTATCCAAAACTTGATGAATAAAAGGTAAAGGAAAGTGATCCTTCTTTGTGGCATTATTTAATTCCCTATAGTCTACACATATCTACCATTTCCCTCCTTTCTTAGGTACAATACCTAATAGTGATACCCATTTTCTATCATAGATTGGATAGATGAATCCAACATCCAATAACTTCTGTAACTCTGTCTTAACTATTTCATGTAATGCTAGATTTATTCTCCTATGAGGCTATCAAAGTGGCAAGCTTTCATCATTGATGTATATCCTATGGGTGCATAGTTTATCCTACCATATCCTTATAATCCCAAGCAAAGGATTTTTCATGCTAATTGAGGAGCTTGGTTAACAATTCCAATTGTGATATGGACAACTTATTGTTTACATGGAGATTATGACCAGGAGAAATTTCCACAGTAGTTGTTAATTCTACCATTGACACTTCTAGTATTGGACTTGTAGCTACTTCACTTGGCAATAATTGGTCAATTATTCTAGGGCTTCCTGGGTAGACATATTCTTCATAGGTACATAGCTAAAAGATAGAACTTTTAGCAGTATCTTTAGCCACTATACATTCATTGGTAAGAATGCTTTGTACTACATCCTCTTCCTACATTTTTAGAAAAGATTGCATGTACAACATCATGAGTTGAGCTATAGAATTAAGTTCTTCCTCTTCATCTCCTAAATCTAGCCAAATAGGTTCTCCCAAGTTTGGTTGGGGTTGGGCAGGTGGATATAGCTCTAGCTTCCTTATGCTTTGACCATTTGAAATTTTCATACTGCTTAATCTGCAACTATTTTTAGCATCGGTGGTGGCTAACAAAGGTCTCCCAAATATGATAGGATAGCCAGTAAGTTTGGATTTGGGTGATAAGATAAGAAAATCAGTAGGGTATTCCCATGAATCTAAAGTTACTATCACATCTTCTATGACACCATCTGGAGTGACATTTGAAACTATCTACAACTTGTAACACTATGGGAGTTGTCCTTATGCCTTCCATATGTAACCTATGCATTGTATCTTTACTCATCACAATAATTGCTTCTCCTAGATCAACTAAAGCATTTTTCACAGTCTGTCCATTTATGATCAGGTTAACTATTGGACTACCAAGATTTGAATACTTTGGTATCACTACCTTCCCTAACATAATATCTGCTAATTGCCCAACAACATGGACTATTTGAGGATCTTTCTTCTTTCACCATGGCTTCTTAAGACATGCTTCCTTAATAACCTTTCCATAAAGAGGGACATCCTTAATAGCTTGAAATAGAGGAATTTGGATGTACATGTTTTTCAGCTACTTAATAATGTCAAATGTCTCTTCCTTTTGGGGTATAGATTTCTCTTTATTTAGCCTATGTGAAAAGGGAGGATTCATGGTGGTATGGTCAGTAGTCCTATTGGATACATCAGTTGGTGGGTTGATATCTGGTAGTATAACTTCTAGAAGGGGTGTTGTAGGAGTGTCTGTAACTTCTGTGATAATAGGATATTCTGGTGTGGATAAAGTTCCACTCAATTTTAAATGAATATTAGATACCTCTAATGAATATGTAGGACACTACTGAGTATCTATAGTGTACATTTGTTGTTATGATTATTTTTAATTTAGATTTGGTTGAGGTTGAAATTGAGTTGGCTTAGGATTAACATTATTTTCTATAGGAGGTGGAATTATTGTAGGTTTTTGAACTAGAGGCAATAGTTATGGGTTACTAGGATTTTGGTTAGGCCATTGCGGAGGCCCCCTCCACTGATTATTAGGCTACCAATTTCCTTGTGGTGGTTGCCATTGATTCTATTGATTTTGCCATTGGTTGGCTTGCTGGTTTTGCCACTGGTTATTTTGTTGGTTTTACCATTAGGTATTTTTTTGTTTTTTCCATTGGTTATTTTATTGGTTTTTCCACTAGTTATTTTGGGAGCACTGGGAGGGATTCTAATAGCTTTAATTTTACCATTGATTATTGTAAGGATTTGAAAATTGTAGAGGATCTTGAGGAATAACTTGTCTTGAGGCCCATGGTTGATGTTGAGCAACAAAGAACACTTGTTTGTTGTCTCCATCTATCTTCATGTGCTTAGTCAAAAAATGTTGATTCTCTAGGTTAACTATGAATTTAAATGCACAATCTTGCTTTTGTTTGCAACAATGAGGACAATACTTTGCCAATCGTGATTCAAATTCTACATGATTCTTCTTTGTATTCATTGTGCCAAGATATGTAGTGACATCATTTATGATTTTTTTCTTGAAATCTAAGAGTAGATTAGATATATCAAGCTTTGAAATACCCTGATTGATCCCTTTAGTGGTTGTGGACCGATGTCCTCTACCATTATTCATAGTTGACATTGAGTAGTTAAGATAGATTTTCTTGAGGTCATCCCAAGAGGATTGATATACATCACCACCAACCATTAGGTCCAATGCTTCCAAACAATTGTCATTTACCCCTCTCAAGAAGACTAGCTTCTGTGAATGCTTTGCTAGTACATGTTGAAGGTTCTTCTAGTAGTATATACAAGAAACATGAAACATACTCTTAAAATGTTTCGTCCTCCTTTTTTGCTATTGTAAATATATCATCTCCTCTTGAATCATTCATCTTGCAATACTCTTTGTATTTATCCAAAAATAGAGTTTTCATTTCATCCCAGGCACCTACTACATTGGCTCCTAAGCCAATGAACCACTGTAAGCCTAATTCTTTCAGTGTTGTTGGGAATAACTTGTGCTTATGGGCATCAGTGTTATAGTCAAAGCTACAACAGAGTATGTCAAACTCAAACAAGAAAGTATCAGGATCCTCAGTTGCAAGGCCATAGAAATTTGGGAGTACATCTATGGGTATATTTTTGAGATTAGCATTGGTTATGAGGCTTGGAAGAGGAAATGGAAAAGTACGCTGTGCCATTATTGGAGGTATTTGATTATGAGGTTTCTACTAAAAAGGAACATTGGGTATTGGATTGTTAACAATAGGTGGATTTGGACTAGAACTACCAAGAAAGTTGGCCAAAATTTTAGAAAATAGGCTAAAGACCACTTGTGTCCAAGGGTTGTGCTCTAGAGGAATATTCTATAGGAAACATAGGTTTTGCATCCTCAAAAGGCAACTCAACTTCTTGTTCAATTTCTTCATTCAAATTAACAGACTCCCATGGAAGAAATTCACCATATTCATCTCATTTTCTTCCTCTTTGATGCATGAAATTAAATTATTCACACTTTTGAATAAACTTTTAGGACTACAAATCTCTAAAAAAAAACTTAACTAAAAAAAATATGACCCAAAAAGATGTTCCTAGCTTGACACCATCCCCAACAATGACACCAAAAATGGTCCACCTCACAATAGGTGTATGGTAATCATGCCCAAGGCCTTACTTAGGAATAGTATATTCAATCTAAGGATTATTCTCTCGACCATGAGGTGCATTTAATTTTTCAACCCAGGGATGTATACTTGAAATGGTCAGCACAGTATGTGCACTAGGTTTCTTTAGGAGTCATTATGCTTATGCTACAAGAAAGTAAAATGCAAAGAAAGAACCTACATTAGTGTTGCAAGAAATTAACACACTTAAATCTTCACTAAAATTAATGTTGGAAATGAAATTAAATACTAACTTATATTTCAACCTAGACCATCCACTATAACTATTCTCACAAATGTTGCAGGAACACTCACAAAGTATGATGCTGTAGGAAGAAACTTACAACTTCTACTTGAAATATTGTAGGTAAATCTGCACTAATATAGTGTAATCCACCTCCCAAATGGGTCCCCTTAGTTGAATTTTTCTAATCTACTAACACTAGAATGTAAACCAAGAATTATTTCATTATATTCCAAAATTTCTTACATAAGAACAATACATAAAACTATAAAACAAGTCACTATGAGAGTCAACAGTTTCTTTTCATAAAATTTCTTCCAACCTTCAAAAACTATCAATCCAATCCCTATAAATAGAGGATCGACACTTATTCTAAAATAGGAAAGAAAACAAACTAACTACAAATCTACCAGAGAAAAAGAAGGAAATATAACAATTCATGGTACAAACAATAAAGTTTGGGTAACCAATTTGACACAATAGTAAATGTAGAGGGAATATAGAAAATTTCCATCCCTACATTCCTAGAATAATATCTTCTCCTTTGTAACGGTCGTGTCTCTTGATACTGTTATGGTTCTTCCACCGCGACTAGACTTTAATGTTCCTCCTTGAATGCTGTCGACCATCTCTAGCTTCTTCCCTATCAAGTTAATTATGATGCAAAAATATTTGAAAATAAGCAAAATCAAATTAAATCCAGATATTAGAACACACATTTTGATGGTTATATGAAATACTGCATTATATGTATAATATTGACAAAATATGACATACTATCTACCCATAGGTTAACAATTCTATTTAGACGTAATCATAAGTTCAACTAGACATAAGTTCACAAATGTCTTGACAATATTAAAATAGAGTATTTAAAGTTATCATAAAATAGAGGCAATAATCAGCCTCATCACTAAGGGCAATGAATTTTTGGAATTTATGAAGTCTTTGTATGAGGACACGAAACATAAGTTGGATCATAGTAATAAGAAATATAAGGAGAATGCATATAAGTCAAGAAGATGTATAATTTTTGAAGTCAGTGATTAGGTGATGGTTCATTTTAAGAAGGGTAGATTTCCTATTGGCACACAATAAGTTGAAGATGAAGAAGTTTGTTCATTGCAGAATCTTGAGGAAATTTAATAGTAGAAATGCTTATGAAGTTGAGCTACCTAATGACATGGATATATCTCCTATATTCAATGTTTCTAATTTGTACAAGTATCATGAATTTGATGATGATTTGATAGTATCGAGTGATTATCCTAAGAAGTGAACTAAGCATATAGAGCAAATTTTGGATCAAAGAATTGGTAAGAGTATAAGAGGAAAGGATATCTTTGAATATTTGTTAAAGTGGAAGAATAGGCCAATTGAAGATGTTGCATGGATTTGTCAATTTAAGTTGGATTAAGCTAGGATTGTGGAACACTTGTGATTCAATAGAATCATTTTTTTTCAATCCCAATTATTTGATGCAGGAGCATATTTGATTGCATTTTTATCCTACTTGATACATATGTGCTTGGTTATCACTGTGAACTTTCTTGATAAATTATTTGTTGTTGGCTTGGTGGATGCATTCATGTCTTCATTTACCAAGTGGCTTGGGTTCTTTGTTTGTTGAGTGCTTTTCTAATGTTTTCAATGAGTTCCTCGATGAATTTTGTGGTTGTTGTTTGGTGATGTCTTGTTGTTATTTCACCAAGTTGTCTATTTGGTTCTTATTTGAGAGCCAACCTTTGTATATATTTCTAGGTCATGATTTAATGTATTAGATCAATCATTGTGATGTGTGTAGACTATTATTTGGGTTGGACTTCTTCAGTGTAATAATTTAGAAACTTCTGTAAGTCATTTTGGCATGTATAAATAGAGGATCTTGGACTAGGTTTGGTAGTGAAAAGAAAGAAGGGGAAATTAGAGGAAGAGATTATAGACTTCATGTGTTGGAGGATATTTTTTGTGTATTTGGATCTTTATATTGGTCTTAACTTGGAAGGCCTCATAATCAGGCATGTATAATGAAATTTGGTGAATAAGTGAAAGATCAGTTGCTCTCTCATTTGTGGTGGTGTCTCTTGGTTGTTTGGCTTCCGCATTTTGTAACTCAATGAGGTTGTATGGTAGATAGGCAAGCCTTTGGCCCTAGTTATCATCCCTCCTTGTGTCACTTTGTCACCTCTTATTCATATATATGCACACATTTATATTTATCATTATTATTATTATTGTTGATGATAACTTTTGAAGTCAATACAAATGTTCATTTTGTTGAAAACTGTTTGTAAATTAATTCTACTTAATTATTTCATTTCATAATTTTAATAGTTATATTGAAAACAATAATTTTAATAATGGAATAAATATTAGACAATTCATAAAAGGGGAAGTTTAAGTACTATTATTTACTAATGAAATTTTTTAATCCTTGTGATCAAATTTTAATGTCATCAATTAAATTAGTGATTAATTTTTATAAGTAACTAATAATTCAATTCTCCTCTACTAACAAAAAAAGTGGACAAGAAATGAAGAACTTATGAGTGGAACCTTGAACCAAGCCAAGAAACATAACAAAGGAAATTGCAACATATGAAATCAAATACAACACCAAACAAAATTAAGGGCACTATGGGTCTAAAGAACATCTTTATTACCACTAATTTTCCACTAAAGGAAGATACCCTCAATCCTACCAATTTAAGGGAAATGTGTATGGTGCCTACAACTGCATCACAAGGTCGAAACAAATACATATACATATAAAAACATCCAACTAGAGATGTAGTGTAATGATATAAACATCAACCATAAGGTCAGTATTGTCTAAACATGATATATAAGATAAACATACATTTGAAGAAAGAAACCAATAACTATGTCCAAACATATGATCATTGATTTCAAGTCAAGCAGTGTCCTCAAGTAACCAAAGAAACCCATAATCTCAATTCCCATATACAATTAAAGAAATATCTAATTAACATTAAATTCATGATAAACTTCATAATTAGTTATCCATCTAGAATATACATTATGAAATCATGACCATAGCAATAGAAACATGAAACATTTGACCATAATAAGCCATAGTGACAGAACTAATCATCAACCATAAAAGTGTAACTCAATAACATGATCCTATCATAATACCATCTATCCATAAAGAAAATATGATCAAATATAAGCATACCTAATCATGTAAATATCAATAGTGTAACTAGTGTCTACATAACCTACATAAAATATGATCAATATCTTGTTGTGGTTTCACAACAAATGCCCCATTTTGGATTGAAAATGGGGAACCCCTTTTTTTCAAGTGTGAGATCCCTTTCAAGGAACCCAGTCAAGTGCCTCGATGGATCAAGATCTCCTCAAGGTCTAAGCCATTTTAGGGTGTCTAGTCAGTCAAGTCCAAGTAGTCCTAGAGGTTTAGAAAGTTATTTTTTTTCTTAAAGAGTTGAAAATGGGCAAGTGCGTACCATGCACACATTCACACCCACATAGAATGCACAATAGGTGTACTTGATTTAGAACCTAAAGGAAAACTTGCACATGTGCACACCTTCAAAGGTGCACACCCTAACAGTCTCCACCTATAAATAGGGGCCCCATCTCTTTTACTCACATAGTCACATTGAGACTTTGAGAGTGCACTTTCACACCCATCTAGACTCCACACCTTCATAGAACCATACATCCGCACCTCAAGATCCAAACCTTTTTAAAGGTAAAGGGGAGGTGTACACAAGTGCACATGCACACCCTCAAAGTGTGTGCATTATGCTTACAGACCATGAAATTCCCCTTCACATATCCAATTGTGCATGTGCAATATGTACATAGTATGCACATTTCATTTCATGCTTTCTCCTCAAGCCCTGTAAGTGCATAGTGCACACATTGTACACATGCTCAAGAGTGCCATGTGTGAAAGGTATATACATGTACATTTTAGACTCTTGTAGCACTTTTTTGTTAGTTTCTTTTATTTCGGTCAATTTTCTTGCAATCGAGTCACATTTATAAGGTCACCTTAGGTTTTCATCATTAAAAACACTAAAATTTCTCTTTTGTCTAGATAAATTCCATCATCTTCATCTTCTATGGTTGCAAAGATTAAATCCAAACTGGTAGCCTTCAAATATCAAGGAGTGCCAAAGAAGTCCAAATTCTAGGATAAACACTCTGAAATATGAGATACCAAATTAAGACACACTGACTAGAATTCCTTTCTATTATTGTGTCATAAACCTAAGGAAAGATCAACTATGGTATTTAAATTGATCAAAAGCAAGCTAGTAAATACAAATTCTCATCCAAAATCAGTCCAATCATTAGAATTGATAATACCTTTAACACACCACTACGTGCTAGAAGAGAAAGTGGTTAAAAGTGTGACAGGGGAAATTGTATTAGACATAAGGCCATGAAATATTGAGAAGTTATTTCATCTAAAAAGGGTAGATCAATATTTACAGATCACTTATGACATGAAAGATAGGTGGTACAGAGAAAATGAGTCAAAAGCAAAGGAGTTGGTACAAGGAAAGTGCCTCATTAATAGGACACCATTGAATCAAAGATGTGGGAAGGTTGATATGACCCAAGAGTATATGATAGACTATAACACCTTGCCAGGGAACCCAAAAGAAATTAACCTATTAAGAACTAACTTTGTGAAACTTTTTTTTTTGAAAGATTAAACAACAAGAGATAACATAGTGGAAGCAATAATCTCACATACTTACATAAGTAATACATTAACAATTACATCTCTCAAAGGTTCCATGATGATGAATCACATACATAAGTTTTATTAAGATTAAATCTGATACATAACAAAGCCCACATCATAGGATAACCATAAGTATGAAATCAAATGAAATAATATACAAGTACATAAGATGCCACATGGCCTAACCAGATTTACTAATCATCCTTTGTACAAGTCACAAGGTATGAAATGCTAAAATAATTTATACATAATGATAAGATACAACGTCTCATAGGACTCACAAATCAAAGTATGATAAATCAGAATATGACCATAGAACATAATGACAAGATCAAAAGAATAGAATGATTGCACAAGTACATCTAGCAATGACATCTAGCTGTTGGATCTCAATGGTAGAAGAAATTTTTGGTATGTTTTTCATTGTGCCAAAAGCTTGAGATATCAATGAACGTCACAAACACTAAACTTACCTAGATCCATGAGAGGTAGTTAAGCCATGTCATGAACCCTAAAGGAGGTGCTAACCGCCAAGTCAACAATCTCCCCCTCAACACCAACTAAGGGTTCCACACCAATGGAATGAAGGAGACTTCTCAAGATTCAAACCTGTGACCCAAGGCTCAAATACCAATTGTTGGTATGTTTTTCATTACACCAAAAGCTCAAGCTATCAAAAAACATCACAAACACTAGACTTACCTAGATCCATGAGAGGTGATTAAGCCATGTCACAAACCTTGAAGTAGGTGCTGACCACCACGTCAACAAAACTACCACTTGACCTCATGGAACCTAAATGGCCCACTCCCATTGTATTAAGGAGATAATCTCAAGTCCCAAATAGATAATAATCCAAAGTCATAATGAGAGTCTAGCTCAATGAACCCTGATGGTCATCTATCTCAAAGGATACCAAGTACACAAGTAAAATCTAACCCCAAACACAAAAAAGATACATAGAAAACCTAATATGTAAGTAGGAAAGTGCCATTACATGAGCCAACTCTAAGGTTACCCTGGTAGCCTCTCTAGACTCTGACCCCCTAGTGACTCTATGTAGCACCATTATCCTTTCTTATAGAAAAGGCATACTAACGAGACAAGGTCACAACCAAACATCCTCTCTACTCCCATCCTAGCCTATACTAGCACACGAGGCATGGGAAAGGTAATACAGTAACTCTTCCTTCTCTCATCCTGATGATGGATCACAGAGTGTGATCCAAAACGTTGATGATAAAAAAAATTACACAATCGAATCTAGAAGCAACATCATCATTAACAGTAACTCTTATTATATCATTTAATCCATTTAATGAAATGTTATCACTTATTAATACAACTTACATTGGGTTACCTAGGAAAAATCTTTAGGGCACTAGCCTCCATTGCAAGCCACTTCCTTGCATACACATAGTGTAAGAATCTGCCTTAGGGTAGAATTTACCCAAGACCAAGGAACTCAAAACAAAAGCACAAATTAGACCAGAGTTTGATCAGAATAATTGTATAGTATTCAATTATTTGACTTAGGGGAGTGCACTTAAGCTCACTAATGCATAATGGGTCTCGACTACTAGGCCATGTTACGTACCCATGTACAAAAGCAATGCTAAAATGATGCAATGCAATCTCTCATAAAGCAGAGAAAGCTCCAAAAAGAGAGATAAGTATAATAGAGAAGGAGAGAGAGATAGTGAGAGAGAGAGAGAGAGAGAGAGAGAGAGAGAGAGAGAGAGAGAGAGAGAGAGAGAGAAGAAGACCTCATAAGATGAAAAAATCCCTCCCAGAAGAAGAAGAAGAGAGAAGTCAAGGGACTCCCCTATCTACAACATCCCACACCTTGAAGAGATCTCATAAATGAGTATACTAAACCTTGGTGAAGGGTTTGGTGAAAATATAAGCGACCTGCTCTATTGTAGGACAGTACTAAAGTGTAATGATCTGCTCATGTATTAGCTCTCTAATATAGTGCATGTGAACCTCAATGTACTTTGTCCGCTGATGCTGAACTGGATGCTTAGAGATTTCAATGGCACTTTGATTGTCACAATGAAGAACTGTCAGCTTAGGTAGATCGAACCCAAACTCCTCTAGGATATGCTATAACCAAAGAGCCTCTGTAGTTGCATTGATAGCCCCTCGATACTTAGCCTTTGTGGAAGAAAGATCAACATTATTCTGCTTCTTACTTTACCAACAAATAGGGCCGGAATCAAGGTGAAATATGTACCCTGAAGTAGACTTCCAAGAATCTAAGTCTCTTGCATAGTCTGAATATATGTATCCAATCAAATAAAGCCCTATACCTATTGCATAATGAATCCCATGTGTATGTGTACCCTTGATATAGTGCAAAATGTGCTTGGCAACCTTCCAATGAAGCTCATGAGGTTCTTGCATAAAGTGTGAAACCATACCAACTGCAAAGGCAATATCAGGGCATGTGTGTGTCAAGTAGATAAGGCTCCCAACTAACTATCTGTATAATATTGCATCAACAAGTGGATTAGTGCACTTATGCCTCTAGCTTGACACCTAATAGGAAGGGAGTAGGAGTAGGCTTGCAGTCACTCATGTAAAATTGAGAAAGCAAGTCAAGAGCATACTTGGGCTGTAAAAGTGAAATCCTTGCTGAAGACTATATTATCTCAATGCCAAGGAAGTAATGTAGCAATCCCAAGTCTATCATGGAAAATCTATCCTGAAGAGAAGTCTTGACGCTGGCTATGATGGATGTAGTGCTCCCTATAATGATCAAGTCATCAACATAAAGCACTAAGGTCAAGTGAGAGTCATCCTTCTGAAGAATGTAAACATTCAAATCAGAATGACATCTTCTGAAACCTACTGAGAGGAGCAATGAATCCATTTTGGCATACCAAGCTTGAGGAGCCTGCTTTAAACCATAAATAGACTTCTTTAATCTGCAAACCATAGGAGAATCCCAGATGAACCCCTGTGGCTGATCCATATAAATTTCCTCATGAAGGCCACCATTCAAAAATGTGCTCTTAACATCCATCTGGTGTACAACCCATCCTTGAGCTGTAGCAATTGCTAGTGTTAGGAGAATGGAGTTCATTTTGGCAACTCATGAAAAAGTCTCTGTATATTATATACCTGGAACTTGTGAGAAACCTTTGGCAACTAGTCTAGCCTTATGTTTATCAGCACTTCCATCTGCTACAAATTTGGTTTAATAGATCCACTTGCATTGAACCACTTTTCTTCCCTTAGGAAGGGGAACTAAGTCCCATGTGTTATTATTCATCAATGAATTGTATTCTTCCTCCATAGCTTTATCCCATTCTGGAATCCCTGATGCTTCCTTAAAAGACTGTGGATCTAAAGCAATGGCTATATATGCATGTGGAAATGACTTGTGTTGTGACCTAGTTCTCTAAGTATCTGAAGGATTTCCAACCAATGAACCTGCTGCATCAAGAGTTTTTTGTGCCCAACGCAGCTTAGTGGAAGAAGATGAAGGAATGTCCTCAACTATTTGTTGACCTTGCGAAGGTGGTGTCCTGTGAGTCAAAGTTTGAGGAATTTCATCTTCCAAGTCACTTTCATCACTATGATCACTATCCACATAGGAGGAAGAAGGAGGAGTTGAAGAGGCCAAACTTGGACATGTCTCTTCAAAGTGAACACTCCTCTCATAGAAGATTTTGTGAGTCTCTGGATCTATTAATTTATATGTCTTGAGATGATCAGGATATCCAACAAATATGCATGGTTTTCTTTGTGGTTCTAATGCCTTTCACTTTTGTGGAGGTATCCTTGCCCATGTTGATGAACCAAAAACTTTGAAGTGCTTAACACTTGGTTTCCTTCCACACCATGCCTCAAAAGGTGTTATTCCATCTAAGGCCTTATGCGGACTTTTTTTTTGAATGTAGTTGGCACAACACATGGTTTCAGCCCAAAACACTTGATCAAGAGACTTGTGTTGAAGCATGCAAGTAGTCATTTACTTAAGGGTTCTATTCTTTCTTTCAGCTACACCATTCTATTGTGGTTTGTATGCAACTAAATTTTGAAGATCTATCCCCTCATGTGTGCAATAGTCTATAAGTCTGGAGTTGACATATTCTCTACCATTGTTTGTCCTTAGGATCTTGATGGCTTTCCCAGATTTCTTCTCAACTTGAGCTTTGAACATGATAAAGTTGTCAAAGACTTCACTCTTATGAACAAGGAAAAAAACCCAAGTGTACCTTGAAAAGTCATCAATAAATGTGAGAACATAGAGGGCCTTACCAAAAGAAGGTACTGGAAAGGGGCTAGTTACATCACTATGTACTAATTCTAGAACAACAGTTTCCTTCCAAGACTTCCCCTTGTCATATTTCTCTTTGGGATGTTTACCTGCTTCACAACTTGGACATACTCCCTCAGAAAACTTGACTTGAGGTAGACCAATGACCATTTCCTTGCTGCTTAATTGCTGAAGGTAGCGATAATTAAGGTGTCCAAATCTTTCATACCATAGTTTACTTTGAGTGTTTGAATTAGTCAAAAAGGAAAGAGACGTGGACTTAGGCACAAAATGTGAGAAAGGATAAAGTCTAGTCTCATAGTTTGCCTTTCCAATCGCCACCACTGAATCATCTTTTACATTTTTCACCACTACTGTGTCAGGGAGGAACTCTACTTTGTTTCCACATCCATAGTGAGTGATTTGATAGATGGAGAGAAGGTTGGTGCTAAGGCTAAGAACATGAGGTACATCCTTGAAGATGCCATTCTCTAACTCAACATTCCCTTTACCTTGTACTTTAATTTGAGTATCATTGCCCACATAGATGTAAGGTACATTTGAAGTTTTTAAAGAGGAAAATTGCTCCCTTGAAGCACCCATGTGATGAGATGCTCTTGAATCTAGAACCCATTCCTCCACATTATTAGTACTTGCAACTAAAGCTTAGCCCTTGCCCTTTGAAGTGGTTGAAGAACCCTTTTCTTTGTATGCATTTGGAACATCAATTTTGTGTTTCCTCATAATGTTAACTAATTCATCAATCTTCTTATCTTTGCACTCATGTTCTTCATGTCCATTCTTCTTATAGTAGGAACATGTTTTCTTCTTCTTCTTGTTGGAATTGTTCCCCTTTTGATTCTTCTTGGAAGAAGACTTTCCTTGTTGTGAAGAAGAACATTGAATGGAAGAAGATTGACTTGTGGAAGATTGTTGTTTTGAGGAGGACTGTTGTGTGTCGTCTTGTGGCTTGGCCTTCCATTGCTTCTTCTTCTTGTTTGAGTTTTTGCCACTTGAATTACCTTCATTTGCTACCAAGGCTTTGGTTTTGAAAGACTTGAGAATTCCCATACCCACTAGATTGTCATGTTCAAGGATCAAGATTTCTGAGAATTTCTCAAATGAAGGCTTAACATAGGCACTACCCATTGTTAATTTGTGTGTATTAAAGCTAGAAACAAAAGGAGCATATTCAGGTGGAAGATGAGTCATGATGTGTTTGATCATCTTTCCATCTTTAATGGGTTCACCACAATCCTTCAGCTATGCCCTATACATTTCTACTTGGGTAAGATAGTCTTTAATTGTGTCAAAATTTCTAGGATCCAACTTAAGAAGTTTTTCCTCTATTGTATAAGCCATGTCTTCATCTACTATCCCATACAATGTTTCTAGTTTATCCCAAACGTCTATTGGATCTGTAAGCTTCCTAATATAAAATTTGACAGGATCAGAGATATTTTTCAACAAGGTTCCTAAGGCCATCTCTTTTTTGGATTCCCAGTCTTCTTTACAAGCTTCATCAACATTAGCATGAGGTTTCTTGGTTGCACCAGTGACATAACACCATAAACCTTTTTCTACCAATGGCTCTTTAATGTTTTCTTTCCAAGTAGAATAGTTATGTGGAGTTAACTTTGAAAAAAAACCCATAATGAAAGAACACAAGATAAAGGAGACACAGTAGACAGTACACACCCCCCCTTTTTTACTCAATCAAAAAATGCCCCCCTCCCCCCCCCCCCCCCCCCACAATTAAATGATTTTGCAACTTTATATATAGTGCGTTTACAATGGGCCACTTGCCAAAATGGACAAAGTGGGCTTTTTGATTTTGTTGATTACAACCTCTGTACAGAGTTCAAATCTAGACTATTACAATCTAGCTTAAAATTACATCAATTGTGAAGTATTACAATGCAAAACAAGGCCTATCTCTGAAAATGATACTTTTGTCCAAATAAGACTACAATCTGACTACAGATCTGAAAACTAGATGAAAAATATTCACTTTAAAAAAAATGGAACTTGAAAAGGAGTCCAAATGAACCCGTACGATGTGTTTGAAGTTGTAAAAAGTAGGATTAGAAAGGTACAATCATCAAAAAATGCTTATACAGACCAATCTGCTAATCAAAACTAGAAATTAGCTGCACCACTAAAAAATTCAAGAAATTTTACCCAAAATATAAAAAAATTGCACTTGATTTGGAGTCCGTATGACCAAATTAAGGTTGTTTGAAGTCGGGCTGCCAAATAAAAATGCATCTGAAGAGGGGTCTACAGAGGAAAAAAATATGTTAAATTTGACGGTCAAATGGCCATCTCAGTAGTTTAAAAATGCCCTAGACTGATAGTCATACGACCATCAATTTTAAGCTGCAAGTTTGCTGACATTAGTGTCTGTCAGGTCTCCAATGAAGTCACCTTGTATGACCGATGATGTGGCATGGTATGAAATTGTATGGAAAATAGTGACATTTTGTGTTGACTGTGCAACCTTTGTGGCATACGATTATGTTGACTGAGCTATGACTGTGCAGTGACGTGTCGCTGTGCAGGTGTTGCTTATGTGGCTGCAGTCATGTCAGGAACTCCTCGCTGATGTGGCTTCACTAAGTAGATGACAGTGAGGCAATGTATGCTTGTCCATGTGTCACTTGCAGGCATTGCTACATGGTAGTGCAGGTCTATGCTAGGAGGACTGGTCTTCACCGAAAAATCTCTATCGCTAGCAGTGAAAAAAAAATGGGCGGGGACTTTGTTTTTAGTCCCACATTGGTAATGTGTGGACTTTTAAAGCATTTTAAAAGCCAAGAGCCACGGGAGAGGAAACAAAAGTGTCAGCAGCCACAGGGTTCGTTGCTAGTGTTATCGCTGGGTTTGTAAATTTGACCATCGATAAATTTGAAAAAGCCCTTAGAAACTAGTGTAATAAAAAGGGAATATTCCTTGCAAAATATTTAGCATGCAACCACTAAGCTTGTGCACTAAAAATAAAATTTTTTCCTCTGTATTTGCAGATCGGGCCTTCGAGTTTCGATTTGCAAATTTTTTTTGCCTCCCAGTTGACTAAAATAGGCAAATTTATAGTCAATCTTTATTGAATCTTCAGTCCGAATGCAATGGCGAAGTTTGCTTCATTTCTAGACACTCCCAATTGCAGCTAATGCTTTGGATTTGAATCGGGTCCCTTAAAGAGATGAAGCAACGAGGTCTCCAATGGCTATGTGATGAGTATCTCCCTTAGCTCTGATACCATGTAAGAATCTGCCTTAGGGAAAAATTTACCCAAGACCAAGGAACTCAAAACACAAGCACAAATTAGACCAGATTTTGATCGGAATAACTGTATAGTATTCAATTCTATGTAAAATTACACTAGGAGTTCCTCAATATAAAGGCCTTTGAGATGCATCTAGAATGCCTCGAAATTAGCATCATGATAAGTCCAACAACCAGGCACATGTCCACCAGATATGGGTTATCCTCCATTATGCATGAAAGTAAGTGCGATGATGAGAGGATAAGCCTACAAAGGTGAAACACACACATCAGTGTTGTAGACAGCATGTGCTAAATTAGGAGTGTGAAAAATTGTGTTGTCTACATGACAACTCAGTGAATGATACAAACTCCTATGGTGTAGATACCATGTGCATAATTAGAGTTGCATACTTCTGTGTTGTCTACATGACAACTGTAAAAGATGCACAAACTCCTAAGTGTCTCATAAAGAGAAATAATAAAATAATGCACTAACCTAAGTAAAATTAAGTAAAGTGTAAATAGTAAATACCTATTTACACCAACACATAGATAACCTACCCTAAGCTCCTAAAAATCATTACTCATAAAATCACAATATTCACCTCAGTCCTATACAAGTAACTAGAAAGCACCAATAGATAACTAATTGAAACCTCATAGGGGACACCAAGAAAATTACAATATTCACCTCATTCCTATACAAGCAACTAGAATGCACTAATAAATAATAGATCAAAAACCTCATCACAAAATACGTGAATACATCACAATGGTTCACAATAAAAGAGATCATGACCAAATAACATTACATAACAACATCATAAATCAATCACTTTCCAAGCCTCTAGTAAACATAGCTAACTGGTCAAAACTAGGTTTATCCCAAACTCCATCATGAAACATAACATCTCATCAATTAATTAAATCAAGTGTAGTTAGTTAACCATTCTAGTTTTCTATAATAATTCTATAAAGTTTTGATTTGAGACAAGGTTTCAAGTTTTTACTTTTGAAATTAATTCGGATGATAAAGGTTTCCAGGTTGGATCGATCTAAATAAAAGCTTCGTCTTTATATCTTAATCTTCTATGTTCACCAAATAAGTATATGTCTACATTAGTCAATTGATAATCTATGTGGAAAAAATATTGTATTTAACTCCACCAATAACTCATTTACTAATATTTCAAATGATCCAATTATAAAAATCCATTAATAATCACCTTAATACATTAAAAAATTAAAACAAAATTTAATATTACTAACTCGTACTTAGAATCTCATTAAATTTCACTTAATTTTAAATTAGCAGGGGAAAATGGAGGGGGAGGCAGGGATCGAGGGTCATGGCTTGATTCCCCAAAAGCCAATAAAAATAATGTTTATTTTATTTTATTATAGAAAAATTCCCAAAACAATTACCATAGTAATTTTTTAAAACTGTGGTAATTAATTGCATATTTATATATATACTTTTTCTCATTCATAGATCTAATAGGAAGAGTAAATACAAAAATCAAATTCGTTCAATTAAATTCTAGTTCTCATTTTTAGACCCTATTTTTATTTTTACTTTTTTGAAATTGAATCTTCTAATGAGGGTTTTCAATTGGATTTCCATTAGAAATATTTCAATAATAAAGAATAATAATTTTCAAACAAGGGTTTCATTCTAAAATACAATTTTCCATAACAAGATCCATAAAAATTGACACAAATAAGACAAAGGAAATTTGAAAGATTTACTGTGATAATCTCTACAAAATTCCTACTTCATTATGATTCTAAAATCTAATTAACGCTTGAAGAATGCAAAAATTCCCATCTCTCGAAACCCTTTCCAAAAATTTCTCCTCCAAACATGTGTGTGGAGAAATGAGCTCTAATCTCCTAATAAAGGACTTTTCAACCTAGGGTTTTGGTCTTAGGAACACTCAAAAGCATTTCTTTTATTATTTTATTTCCTTCTGCACGTTTTTTTCTTTTTAATTAGAATAACATTTATTTAAATTATTCTCACTTTATTTTTATAAAATAATAAGACATATTTAGAAACACTAGTACATTAGCACTTGTTTTTCTACCTAAATTTTTGACCAATGTAAATATTGGCCTATAAATGATTTAAAAAAAAACAAATTTACTCGATTTGGTCAAAATTTCAACCAAATTAGGGTTTCCTCAAAATTTCTACCAAATCGGTTTTCATAAGAAGAAAATTAGGAAGCATTCATAGAAAACTACATTGCATAAAATTGGGTTTTAGTTTTGGTGCATTCATGTTTGTTGCTGAGTTCTCTGGAACCATCATCTCCCAACCAGTGTAGATTGGCTCCCCGCCTGGTTTTAGATTGAGTATCTTGAAGGTGTTGAGGACTCCACTCACTGGTGCGGCCATCATTTGTTTTCACAGATTAAGAGAGTTCAACATTTATGTGGATCAAGCTCTAGTAGTGGGCACTTAGCAGCTTTCGTGGCCATCTATTGTTGTATTTGTCATTGTAGGAAGCAAACACCAGGTTGAAGAAAGGATCCTACATTTGTAGAACCCCCTTATAGAAGAGTTTGGTATTTCCCTCTCTTACCTTCACCTATTCTATTAATAGGTTTTAGTGTTACAAGAAATTTACCTTCACTAATCTCCTCAAGTTCCAAGTTCTCGGATGAATCTTTTAATCTATAATGCCCAAGCTTAAAGGTTGCATGCCAACTCACTATTTTTACTATTTTAGATCATCTTAAGGTGTAGCTTCTTTTTACATGTATTGAACAATTATATCATAGTTTTGTATAATATGAAAATGTTGTATGGTTATTGTATATCCAATTGAATTTTTATTAGTTTATAATCCAATATTGAAGATTTATGAGTGTATGATAAAGATTGATAAAGATGTGAAGCTCAATTCCTAAGGAATTTCAAGATGTAACTTGAATTTATTAGGGTGACACAACATTCCTAGATCCAAGTTAATTTTAGTAATGAACCTTCCCTATTGTTGAGCCATCTTCATATGGTATATAAATTTTTTATTTGAAACTATATCATTGTTTCCAGTGCTTATCTTCAAGTGTCTCTATGTTTTAAGTCATTGTATCTATTCATACTATATTCCCACTTTCCCTACAAGTCAATCGTTACGAAAAAAGTATCTTATAGGATATCCTCTTGTATGAATAAAAGTTGAAACTCTATTACTAACTTATTATTGATTGATCAGGTTCTGTCTTTCCTTCCATTGGCTCTCCTACGATTTGAAATAGAGGAATCTTCTAATTTTTTTAAAAGAAGAGCTGTTGCTGATAATAGTTTCTCATCAATTGTTGGATACCTTCTTCTTCCTTAGTGATATAATTCTACAATATAAAAAATGCATTCCAACTAAAGACTTTGATTCTCACCGCTCACTATTTTTCTAGCCAAATACAAGATAGTTCCCTTCAGTTTAATGTTTGCTCTCTTATGCTTTAAAATTTGAAGTTAGCTGTCTTAACTTAAATATTTGTAAAGTAGGCCATATTTTTTTTAATCTCATAGCAGTTTCAATATGCAAGTCATTATTAATTTTTTTGTCCTCTTTTGGTCAATTTTACTACCTACATTATACTATCTATGGCACATATGTTGACCTATAGGATAGCCCTTGCCAGATAGGTAACGAGTTGTGCTAATTATCTCTCTTTAGTTTAATAAATTAGTAACCATACTACAATATAGAGTTAAAGCATTCATATAACATTACCATTTGATTTTAGAATTGATAATATAAATATTTCATTCTTTATATGTTAGTTAATTAATTACTAATTATCATTCATTACTGACAAAACCAAAGCTAAACCTAGGAGCATTTGAAATTGTTTTTTTTTAAGGACTTAAATTCAAAAGGTGCCAACACCATTCTAGTGAATGATGTGGGTCCTCAAGGGTGCGAGGCATTATGGCTTACATATTTCCTACATTCTTTAGATGATTCTAACGTATCCTATATTTTTCTAGTAGTGAACTTATATAATATCGATGCATCTCATTTAGAACTAAGATAGATGCTTAATATAGGATACATCCCACACCTCTAATATTTAAAAATAATTTATCCAAAAATGAGGCAAGGTGGGGAGTTGTCAACACACTAAGGAAAATGAGCATTCTCATTGGTCCTCCTAATAGGATTGTAATCAATGTTGAAAAATTGATAGTAAATTTTGTTAAAGTAGCATGCTCTCTACAATAGTCTATTTGCCAAGTAAATATCTTCAGAGTCTAACAAATTTGGGGAAGAGATTTTAAATAGCATGTCACTAATGTCCCTCCCCTTCAAATACCCATTTTTGAGATGATTTACAAACTTCTTCAAGTACTCCATTACCCATCAAGGCATACATTATACTATCAAGTCATACATTATACTATCAAGTCATATTATTTTTTATTGTTTCATATGTATTTTCAAGTATTCATTATTGTTTTTATATATATTACATGTACAATGATACTCTAAAGTGGTACATGTGAATATGACCTACACATTTAAGTAATTTATATGGTGAAAATTCTGCAAGATGAAGTAGTCTACCTTCATATAGTGTGGACTTTATAAATTAAGTAGCTTTATACAACCTATAATCAAGAACATGCCAAATAGGACTTGTACAATCCCAAACACATGCACATCAACCATATAGTCAAACCAATCTATTGCTTGAGAGAGTATCTTAGTTTTCTATACTAAGAGATACTCTTTATTCCAATGAAAAAATATACCAAATTTGTACTATTGGAAAAGATAATGGAAAACTTTTATACACTTGAAGATTTAAAAAGTGGACAAGATTTAGGCAAATTCTCTTACAAAGTGCATCCACTTTTATGATTCCTTCCATTTTGTAGCAACTTCCAATTCTCTTTATGAAATTTTCTTATAAATTTTAGCACAACATGGGACCATATGTATTTTAGCAGCATGATAGGACCTCAAATAACATTTATATCCTCTTAAGAGATTACTAGAAAGCTCTATCTTATCAATTCCCTGTTGTGATGCTTAAAAAATTTGTATCTCCAAAAGGGATTGGTTTAAATATTCTGGTCTATTTCATAGCAAAAACATTAATACTCTATGCAATTAACCAGCCAAGCATCCAACTTCTTCTAGCTTAATGAAACATAAACACTCCAGGTATTCAACTTACGAAGTATCTAACTACTTTCATCTGCCAATTTTTTGGATAGTGTAATAACTACCTTATAAAGTGGTCCATGTTTTATGAAGACTAACAAAAAGTTTTTGAGTTTGAAGGGCATGCCAATCAATTTTTTATTAGGTGTGAATTATCATTATTAGTACTCAATGCTAAATAGTGTCCATTAAAAATATTTGATTTGTTGAATAGGTAATAGGTGACATAGTGTACTAATCTAGCATATATGGGCTAAGAATTTCATTATGAATCATGAATGAAAAGGGCTTCAGTTTTTTGTTTGGAATTTATAATTTGAATAATCTAAATTGATTTTTCTATGAAAATCCCCTGTAATATAAATAAATTTTGATGATTTAAAGGATTGAGAACCTTATGTAGATCATGCATTTATTTTGAAATGCAAAAGGTTGGCCTTGGTTTACATTTGAAACATAATATTTCCAATCTTCTCTTGGCTAGCTAAATGCCATTTTTGAAATTCAAATTTCCACTTTCCTCTTGGTACAGTGTGATAGATTTGATTCTTGGTTTCCATTTGAAGCACACTACTTTCAATCTTCTCAATCTTCCCATTTTTGAAATTCAAATTTCTACATTCCTCTTGGTACAATGTGATAGGATATGATTTTATTCAATCTCGAACTATATATCTTACATGATCTTTAAAAAATAAATGGAAAAAGAGAGCTCAATGTTTCAAATTCTTGCTAAATAGGCCAAATTTTGCAATGTTATCTGGGAGAGGCATGACAACACCACTTATAAATGGTGCAACAACTCTTCTGAAACATAAATATTGAAATTTCAAACCAGCATCCATTGGTTCAACACTATCCACCATTGCATCAATCTATGACAAGTAATGATCACCAATTATGGTACAACATTTCTACAACAATCTTGATTTTGGTCTTACTCCAACCACCCCTTTTGAAATGGGAAATGGGTTTGTGAATCCAACTGTTGCTTTTAGATCTAGGATTGATCTTCAATGCAAGTATAATTTCCATTTTATTTCTTCAAAATAAATGCTATCTAATTTTGTAGTGCCTGTTCTCATGACAACTAAAACCCTATTTTTACAAAAGATCCTATTTTATACACTTCTTAGCTCTTTCATTTCATTGGCAATGAATAGGATATTTAAATATTTTTCTCTAGGCACTATTTTTTATATTATTTCTTATAATAGTTCAAATAGAAAGCATAGAAGAAAATCATAATATGCAAGAACTAGCTTTCATTGATATGGTCAAATCCCAAGTTTTGATGATTATGTTGCATTCTTATGTAACAAAAATGGGTTAGCACCATTGGTTCTCAATTACATAGGTTGTGTGTAAATCAAACACTAGAATGCATTTTGATCTCAACATTCCTTCAATTAAAATGGCTACTTTGATTAATTCTATTGGCATTAAGTTATTATTGCCATTAGTGACAACACTTATCTATATCAGTATAGCTACCGAGATCATCACTCAGTTTCCTACACTCACCAAGCTTCACAGTTTACACTAAGCATCTACAGTGTATACCGAGCATTCAGTGGTTACCTTATAGGTTCATCACTTAAGTAGTTCATATCGAGCATTCATGAAGCTACCAAGTGAATGTGCAATCCAGTAGTGTCTACTGAGTTTACAGTGTTCACATTGTTTACCGAGTGATGAAAGTGCAATGTTTACTGAGTAATGAAAGTATAGTGTTTACCGAGTGATGGAAGTGTAGTGTTTACTGAGTAATGAAAGTGTAGTGTTTATCGAGTGAAAGCAAGGTAAACAAAGGATTCAATTTTTACTGAGTGATACTATATCTACCAAGTCTCCAATGGTTACCAAGTTCAGAACTATGTCAAGTGATTAGTATGGACCGAGCCTTCACTTCTACCAAGTGCATGATGATGCCGAGTAGTGCAGTGGATGCTGAGTATCAGAAGGTCACTGAGTCAGTTCAGTGAACCCGAGTTATTTACTGTTTGGCTGAATTAGTAATATTTTGTTCACTTGTGTTTTGGCTGACCTTGCAATTATAATTATTGGAATGGTATATATGTAATGTATTATATCATTTACAATGCATGTAAGTAAGTATAAAAGAGAGACATGTAATATTTTGAGAAGAATGAAAGAAAATTAGTAGAAGAGTAGAGTATTTAGCAAGGTCTACAAGGAGCAGTAAAGATTCATCAATCACAAGAGGTGATCTATACTTCAAGGATCTAATTAGCAAATCAAGTTTGTAAGTAGATCCACTGTTTCATCCTAATAGGTGAATCAATTTTTTAAATCCTTTAATAAGGTAGACTTAACAATATTTGTATAAATCTCCTAATAGAGTGCATACTTCAGTGTATGTTTGTAAATCCTCTAAAAAGGTGGACCTAGTAGTCTTTTGTGTTCCTAATAGGGCAGATCACTAGAAGTGGTCAATGTAAGCCTTAACAAGCCAACTTCATACTGCAGTAATGAAGTTTTGTGGGTATCATCCACACCCCAGTTTTTCTTTCTATTTTGGAAGGTTTCTGGGTTACGAAATCACTGTGTACATGTGTTATGGATGTTTGATTTCTCATATATGCAGTAGATTAGATGAATAAATGGTGAATAGTATATATGTTTAAAGTGCTGAATTGTTTAAAGTTTTGAAGTTATTGATTCACCCCTCCCCTCTCAGTAACCTATCATATCTTGAATATTTCCAACACAATTCTTTTACCATTCAAAGGAGTTTTACCAATATTGTAGGTAATGAAAGCTACAAAGTTCTCTAGAGTGCACCATGGGGTATATCTATTTTTATTATGCCATTTTCATTCAAAGCTGAATAGGGGGAGAAAAAGAAGCTTATAGTAATTCTTAGTAGCAGCACTAATAGTACTAACCCAAGCTTTAGAAGAATTCTTTTAGTTCGGAATAATGGACACAATTTAGTACTTCATCTCTTAGTCATTACAAAGATTTTATAGAACACCTATAACTGATTTCATTTATGGGTTTGATTGATTCTTTCATTCTAATTTCTCAAGCTTTTTTCTATTTTCTCCTTTCCATGATGAGGTTTTATAGATCTATTTTTCTTCCATTTATTCATATTATTTTGAGTATATCAACTTGTTGATGTATAAGCAATTTATATTGCAAAGGTATCTATTTTGTAATGTACCAATAAAAAAAGTCAATACTACACCTATTTCACATCCAAATAGATAGTGTAGTTGATTCACAAGATTCCAATATTTTAGGCTTTACGTTATGAACTACCAATATAGAAAATGACAAAAGAGATTCTTGTGAAAAGAGGACCACAGATAAAATTTAGTCTCCTCTTTTTTCCCTTCTTCCGCAATGGTGTTGAGAAACTACAATTAAATCCTACAAGTCTAAGTGCTCTCTCAAAATAGCTTTGAGGGAAAATGAAGAAAGTAGGAAAATGAAATTATTATAATTAGTGAGACTCAAATATTTATGTTAGACATATATAGGTAAAATTTTTGTGTAGATTGTTACAACACAAATTTTATATAATATTATTCAATAATTTTAAAGCAAGCTATCAATGCATTTATCATTTTTGTTGTTTTTTTCATGCATGACTTAATTTTTTAAAGAGAATCTTCAAAATTGGTTTCTTTATAGAGTTCTATGCATGAGATCCTAACTCTCATGCACACCAAACATATATATGAGCTTCAATAGAAAGGTTTGTGAGATATCTTATTCTACTATAGTAGAAAACCATTCACATTCTTATTCATATTCCAATAACCTCCTAGATGTTTTGGATATTAATGCGAGACCACATATTTCTTCATTATAGAGAGAACACAAAAGTGGAGTTTAGATGCTCTTACTATGAGATTTAGGTATGTAAATGTCACATCTTCTAAAATGCATATAAAAAAGACTTCTTACATCTAATAAGAAAAATAAAGCATGAATGATATAGAAAATATCCAATACAAAAGAATATTATAATTTCTATTTTCATACATTTATGTCTTCAAATTATGATAACAATACACATGAGTTACGATAAGATTATAGGGAATTATAAGAAAAGGTACATGTAATGACTTGAATGTATCCATACATACACCTTCCAAGTGCTCCTATTAAAACCATCCATGGTATATGAATAGAAATTCTTGATAGTTTTCAATTGGGAACAACACAACTCATGTTGCACCTCAAAACATTGATTTTCATGCTAGATAACTCAATTGCAATATTAAGACTAGATACTTGTGCTTTGCTCCTAATAACACTGTTGAATCAACACTTGCACTTTACTTGCTCACTTTCAACAAGCTCACCTTGGATTTAATTCTACATGAAACCTTGTAGTGTGCTCCTCAAATTTTGGATGCAACAACGTAACATAAATAAGAATATTGAATAATTCAAATATACAACATATGGTGTTCAATGATGATGTGTACACCAAACATCCACAACATAGAGTCCACCTTATCAAGCACCACGTATGTGGAGAAGGCAACTTAAACCCTTAAATTAGATGGATCTTAATCCTCATAAACAATTAGAGTTCATGTCATGGTATGTTTTTTATTTTATTATCTATTAGAAAATTATTAGTAAGTAGAATAAAGGACTAGGGACCTAGGTGTATTTTGGCAACTGAATGGTCTTAGAATCAAGGAATTCCTTGTTATATAGCAATAAGTGACTTAGAACTTAAGGGAGTCCTTGTATTGGAGTCCTAGCATAGGTCTCTAGCCTAGAGAAGGGTCCCTAGCATGGAAAATCTAAGGGATGCCCAATTTAGCTAGTAGGAGATATTAAAAATTGAAAACAAGAAAAATTGCAAAAGTTGCTATGTAAGAAATGTTGCAATTTTGCAAAAAAGTTGTTGATTACCCTTCCAAACATGAAGGAGGCTGATGGAATCCCTAAATGGGAAGGAGAAAGACCTAAGAGGACCTATTTAACCTTCTAAAACCATAAAGTTTCTAGTTGGTTGTGTCAATGTATGGATTGTATACTGGAATGGAAGTTTTTGGATTGTAAGAAGGAAAATTTGAGAGTAAAAGAAACTTTTGAGAGTTATTTTGGTTGTTGTATCACTTAGTGTTGTAGTTATACTAGTTTAGGACATTTTTGGTTTAGTAAAGTAGGTGTATTTGTTTCATTTTTCATTATTTATAAATTCTTTTCTTTATTGCCATTCTATTGTTCTAAATCAAGTAGTTGGCATTAGAAATGGTGTAACTCACTATCCCACTGTAGAAATAGTACAACCTCTTGGAGATAGTGAGTGTACTCTATGTACCTCCTCTTTGAAAAAGGAAGGGCCCTCAAAATCCTGGGAAGAAATTTTGAGCTCTTGCCCTAGGCGAGCCAAAGCATGCCTAGCTAGGGAAATTTGATATTGTAGAGCTCCAAGATAGCAGGGTTGTGGAGATTGCTAGAAGAGTGGACATGGAGGTTGAAGGGGGATGAGAGAAGGTCTTTTGGAAAGAAAAATAGAGCGCCACCAATCATCTCCATTTTTGGAAGCTAAGACCCATAATTTTGGTATTGACTGATATAACAACATGTTTTAGAATTGTGATCTATCCATATTAATCCATCTTATCTTAGCTTCCCTACATTATCTTTATCATGTGCTTGTGCATGTGTGAGTTCTTCAATTATGTCATTCAATGTTTTCTTTTATAGTAGAAGTTAACAAGGGGGATGAAAAGTAGTCTACAACCAAGCCAAACCAGCAAGTCTTGTTAGGGGTGAGATGCATTACAAAACAAATATTGTATTCTATGCTAAATGGAGCAATGATATCTATGATCATTTAATCTTTCCATTTTTGTAAAGGAAAGGGGTAATGTTAGTCTCAATGAGGAGTAATTTTCTTAGAAAGAATGATGCTTTTATGCTAAACATAAAAAAAAGGAAAAATGGAAACTTAGTGTGATTTACATAAATTGCATGCATTAGTGAAGCTATATTCACTGGCAAATTCAATGATTTTGTTTAAAATAATCAATAGCTATGGAATTTTTTCTAATCACATTTTCTTACAATTAACAAAAAAATAATTTCGGTGGAAGAACTACCAAACTTGTGAAAAAAGCTCTGGATGTGAGATCTATCTATGGCAATGGTAAAATCTCAAAAATAAGACAGAAGACCAAAGTTGTTATAGAATCAAATCAAGGATAAATTGTAAGAGACATTAAAAGGTTTTCTTCAAGATTAGTACTTGTACATGAATAACAACATGTTGGGATGCAATATTTCACCATTATTGATTTTTATATACATAATGTGATCATCTTTCATTTGAAAATGTGTCTAGATGTTCAACATTAATTTGTTTCCTTCTTTTTTAGGTGCATGAAACAATAGAGAATGAAGAGCCATTGTTGCTTCAAGATGCAATAGAGAAACATTGTGACTCAGAGTACTTAAACTCTCACTTGCTAGATGAAGAACGTGTTCCAACAATCCCAAAAGAAAAAGGTCACATTCGAAGAAAACATCATCACCCCTAGACACTATGTGACATGATGAAGCTAGTAGAGTATGTTTCTCATTGTAGTGTTGGAAACTGGCTAGATATTAAGAAATTTGTATTCTCTTCATTTTCATATCACACTTCTGTTGATCTCAAGGTGGCTAATGATATTGTTTTAATGGTGGGGGATGTTCTAATAGTGGGGGATAGACCTCAGACACTATGAATGTCTCTCCTTAAGATGTAGACAATGTTTTTCCGTTGGTCACCTAGGTTTAGGTTGTATAGGCTCTTGATGAAAGGATGTGGCATAGTATTAGAGGAATGCTCATAATGATCACTTGATTGTTAATGCTTGATGACTTTATTATTAATGCTTTTGAAAATCTTGTCGATGGTTCCTCTCAATATAACAAGTCTTTTTGAGATGTTAGATCTTCTCCTATTGCTACTTCTATGGCAAGTCTCACTCTCAAGGGGTTCCTCATGTGTTTTGTGTCGCTCAAGAGACTCCTACAACACCTATTGGCCAATGCCACCTATCTCTTATTTTGATTTCTTACCTTTCCATTAGCTTGTTGTTTCCCACATTCTTGGCCTACCCTTGGTTTTAATGTAGCACTCATTTTCAGTTGATATGGTTGAATGTTAGTTGGCATGTCTAGATATATGTTACTTTGTATAAAAGTAGAAACATACATCATTATAAGGTCATGCATAATTCAACAACATATTGAGAAGGCAACCTACTTTATTTCATTGACAAGGGTGTACTTTAGCAGTTAGTGAATGAAAATGCTAAATATGGATGGAAGAAATAGTTGTACTAAGATATCTAATAGTGTCTTCTAGTGCCTCATCACATGAATGCATCCAAAAAAAAAAGAACACTCTGGTTTGCATTTCCCATCTCTTTAGCTAGCAAATGCATCAATTGTGGCAAGCTCTAGCATGATTATTCCACTTGAAGGGTAGTTGATGTTGTTGGTTCCATGGTTAGAAGAAAAGCTTTGGCACATGATTGATGTGTCTCTAGCATTGTTCAATTATATGTGTAACAATTAGTTAAGTTTTTTTTGACTTAATACCATTCAAAATAGTTATGACAGTTCTATTGCTTCCATATTCAAGTCGTTGCAATCATAATAAATAGAAAGTTCTACGCTTCATTAAATCTTCATCGATTTATTTTTGTAATGCTGAGTGTTCTAAGTACTTGAATAGAGATGCTTCTTTCTCTAAATATATTACCCTCACTAGTAATATCTTTATTATATTTTGATTCTCTTATTTTGTTTTGGAATGGGCATATCAACATTTCTTGTTTCCCCTGGCAATCCCATGTATTTTAGGTTTCTCTACAAACATTACTAATTTCCATTTTCATCAAAGTTTTGCTTGACTAAAAGTTCAACATCTTGTAGATTAGTTAACTCCTCTTTTTGTGGTCACTGCCAGATGCTTATATATTGATTATATCTCTTATGGAAATGTTATTATTTATGCTATGATTTCATGAAATGTTTGAACTTATTTAGGTTTCTAGTTTTATATCATGACTAAATTTTACACACTTCAATGCATTGAATGGTATGCTCTTTAAGAGTTATGCTCCAAAACATTTGTATCCATATGTTTACTCTCTTTTTATGTTCTGGATCCTTGGAGACGTAGGAATTTTACACTAAAAATTGCAAAAACTTCATTGTATTATAATGTAGAAGTGTTGTTGGACTCAATTTTCAATAAAAACCCATGTAATACTAGTGTGCTAAGTTTTTTTTTTTCTATTACAGGTCATTGATTGTAATTTTAGTAGATTCCCTATTTCATAAAAACACATGTAGTTTTAGTCTCATGAGTTTTTTTTTGTTTATTGGTCATTGATTATAAAAATTTATACTATATTCATTGTAGATATTTTATAGCCCCTCTAATATGAATACACAAAGATTGGGAAATCAAAGATGTACATATGTTACACTATTTATTGTGACTATTTGCTATATTCTGTTGTGCAGAGATTTGTTGCAACATTAATAGAATAAAAGATTTCTTGCAGCATTAACAACACATAAGACCCCATTGGACTAGAATCTAATTTTTATTCACCAAAAGGTACACATGCTTTATATCTACTTGTAGTCTACATAATAATTATACTACATTTATCTCAAGGATTATATATACTTGTGGTGTGTAATAATTAGACTACAATTATCTCTTGGTCTATAGGGAAGCTTAATTTGTTTTTCTAAAATCACTACTACTAAATTTTTTTCATGGCTTAATTAGACTAAAATTATCTCTTGATTTTAAGGCAAGATTCCTTTATTATTCTAAAATCACTAGTATGTTCCTTATCTTGTTTTATAGGGAAGATTCATTTTTATTTTTGAAATCATTCCCACATTACTTATGAATGATTGTAGATTTTTCTCAATTAGCCCTTTAGTGTTGTCCTCTTTCAAGATGGCATCTAGTGCTTTTTCCATGTCATTATAATCTTGTTGATTCCTTTTGTATTCAAGTATTTATTAATCCTAATATAGCATATTCTGAGTGCTTGTTTGAATCTATATATTATTTTTCCTAACTTGTAGACCTTACAATTTTTTGTCCATCAATTTCATATCATAGAGGTAACTTCACATAAAAACCTTCTTCAAAAAATCCATTTGAAAGTGTAGACATCACATCTATTTGACATATTTTTCATTTATTTTGCACTGCAATAACAAACACAACCCTCACTGTGTCAAGTTTCACTATAGGTGCAAAAGCTAGACATTATAATCAAATCCTCACTTTGTCAAGTTTGGCTATAAATTATGCTTTGAACTTCTCAAATTTACCATAAAAATTTCACTTTTTCCTATAAATCCATTTAACACTTGTAATATTTTTATCTTCTACTGAACTTACAAGATTATAAGTGTTATTTGTTGACATATCAGTCAAGTTTGTTATTAGTGACACACACTTATTTAGATTTTGTATGGTTACCGAGCTCATTGAATGGTATACAATGTTTTCCATGTAATCTAATAGCTATCGAGCATTTTAGTGGTTACCAAGTATATTCAGTTAGTGTGAAGCCCAACAGTTCAAACTGAGCAGATTTACTCTGACAATTCAACTCGAGTAGTTTAGTGGTTACCAAGCATTATAGTTTCTATTGAGTTCACAGTTCATGGAATGTGAAGCTAGTGTTTACTAAGTGATTCAATTTATGAAAAGTTACACAGTATCTACTGAGTCACCAGTGCAGACCGAGTTCAAGACTACTTTGAAGTGATCAATATGGACCGGACCTCTACGTCTACCGATTGCATGATGATTCTGAGTAATGACAGTGGATGTCGAGTATCATAACTTCACCAAGTTAGTCTTTATAACCCAAGTGTCTTCATTTGGTCTAACTTTCTCATATTTTTGTTAACTTGTGTGATGGCCGACTTTGTAATTTTGTAATTTGGATTGGTATATATAGGTAATATATTGTATCACATTAAAATGTAAGATAATAAAAGGTGTATGAAATGCAAGTTCATGAATGTTAATATAAGTGACAGATAAAGATTTTAAGGCCATATTAGCATAAGGGCCAGCAGTGAAAAATCTATCACAAAAAGGTGATCTATACAATCAAGGAATCTCTATTGGCAATCTAGTTATAAGTCAGAGATCTATTATTTCATTCTAATAGGTGAACTAGTCAAAATCCTTTCACAAGGTAGACTTAACAATCTTTCTTAAATCTCTTAACAGAGTGCATACTTCATTGTGTGTTTGTAAAACCTCTAACAAGTTGGACCTAGTAGTTGTTATTGCTCTTAATAGGGTAGATCATCATAAGTGATCATTATAAGCCTTAACAGGCCAACTTTATGCTACAGTATTGAAGTTTTGTGGGTATCATCCCCATCCCAGTTTTATTTTCTATTTGGGAGGTTTATGGGTCACCAAATCATAGTGTTCAAGTGTTGTAGATGCTTTTATATTTTTAGCTTCACACATGCAATTAGATCTGATGTGATAAATTAATTGTCAAATGCTTTATTAGATTTAGAATTGAAATTGGTGTAGAAATTTTAGAAGTTACCGATTCACCCCTCCCCTCTTAATAACTTAGCATAGTCTTGAATATTTCCAACAATTGGTATTAGAGCTTTGTGGTTCTCAGGAGAAAGTTTAACAGCTTGTGCAAAGATCAAGGATATGGAGATATTTAGACCTAATAAGGCAATTGACAATAAAAAGTTGGATCTAGAAATGGCCATTGCACAACTCAAGAAAGCTAATGAGTAGCTTTCCCAATCCCTGAAAAGAAAGAAGGAACTTGCAAATTAGATGAATAATCATCAGTACATTGAAGAAAGAATTGAAGACTTTTTCCCTTCAAGTAGTTCAGATGAAGCAAATGATGCAATCAAAGAAATCATAGAGAAGAATGGTTCTTTGCAAGAAGTAAGAAAGCTGAAAAGAGAACAAGAAATTTAGTCAATAAGGCTATGTGAAGTCTTGGAATAGAGGAACAAGATAAAAGAAAAAATGGATGGAAGAAATAATGAGATCCAGAACCAATCCCTTCTGCATGTAGATCTTATGGATCAAATCTCCAACGCAAATGAGGAAATCATGAGCCAAAGATAGATCAATGAAAGATTAAGAAATTATCTAAATTTATAAGGATAAATCAATGAAAGAATAAGAAATGAGCTAAGATCTGAAAATAAAATCAGTGAAAGATTGAAAAATGACCTAGACACTAAAAAGAAAATCAATGAATGAATGATGAAATCTCAAGCAGACATGATTCAACTGAATGAGCAAAATCTCTATAGGCAAAAAGGAAAAGCAATAATTGGATACAAAGAAGAAGGTGAATCCTCCGAACAAGGTGCTCAAAGGAATCAAAGACCTACTTGAAATCATTATGGCAAGATAGGTCATACATCAAACAAATGTTGGAGTAATGGTAAAGCAAAATTTAATGGAAAATGCTACAATTGCAATCAGCATGGTCACAAGGCTAAAGAATGCAAAGAGAAACCAAAATTTGAAGGTAAGTGTCACAAATGCAAGAAAAAAGGTCAAAAGGCATAAGATTGTAGAACTAAGTCATTCAATTTAGTAGAGAAAATTGTGAAAGTAATATTTGGTTGGGACTACAACACTTGGTGTAGACGTCATTACTATGCAGAATATGGACATATTAGCATGAATTGTGTTAAACATGACATGAGGAGAAGAGATACCACCATAAGATGTTTCACTTCTACCAAACTTGGTCATCTAGCCAAAAATTATATGAACACAGGTAAAATTGAATATGAAAAGAAGGCTAAAGCAGATACATTCAAAAGCAGATGAGGAAGCAATGGATTTCTAAATCTACTAAGGATGCTAGTGTTAACCTCATAATGGTTTTTGACACTTGAGTGCCAATACACTTAACCACTTTCTATATTGGAATTGAGTACACCATGTATGGTGAGCCACAACATGAGCCAAGTCAAGAAAGACTTTAGGTGCCGAGTGAAGATCAGGTGCCGAGTAAAGTTCAAGTGCCGAATTACTTTAGGTGCCGAGCATGATACAAGTGCCAAGTGATATTTAAGTGTCGAGTCACAGATGATGCCGAGCAATACAGAAATGCAACAGGAGATGAGTATGCCAGTTTGTTATTAGTGTTGAGCATTTGGAATCAGCAAGTGCCGAGTAACACAGAATGTACATATGAGTTTTTAACTTCATTGGTTCATATGTAAACCATTTTCATGGCCAACATATGAAGAATCTTGAAGGATTAAATGATAAGATCAAATATTTTGTATTTCCTATGCAATCTACATGCATCCAATAAGAAAAATGGAGAAGGCATGCAACCAATAAGAAAAGTGCAAGGAATGAGTGGGAAGCAAAGATTCAATCTGGATCATAGATCCATGCCTAACCCTAAGTCTTCAAATGTCTTTATAAGGAAGATGAAATCTCATTAGAAAAGAAGAAGGTGATGTACAAGGGTATGGAAGGAAAACTATTTCAGAGTAAAGAGTATCAGATCTTAGAGGATCAAGATCAGAGAAAGTAGATTAAGTGCCTATATTCAGCAAATGAAAGATTGTAAGCTATCAGGTTTATTGTACCTAATACTCTCTAGCAATTGTATTAGAATGAAAAACCCTATGGTGATAGGTTAGCTTAATAGCTATTTTTTAGATCATTTAAATAGGTGATTAAATCCTTTAACAGGGTGACACTTCATGTAAAGTGTTTGTAAATCCTTTAACCAGGTCACTATTGATACAGTGTAAAGCCTTTAACAGGGAAAACCATTAGAAGTGGTTAAATATTATTATTGCAATGATTTTGTTGGTATCATCCCCACCCCAATTTTACCTTCTTATTTCTAGAGGGTTTCTGGGTTACCAAAATCTCAAGTGTTATGTGGTGATGCTTATGTGTTTCTCATAATTGTCTAATATGTTCATATGCATGCAATCTACTTTCATTTAAAAAATTTTAATGGTCAAAATACAGTACTTCTGATTCACCCTCCCCGTCTCAGAAGCATTCTTCCTATTTAAATATTCCAACAATTAGTACCAGAGCAATGTTCTCAAAAGAAGCAGTCTAACAACTTGGAGAAAAAGATCTAAAGATGGAAGTCTTCAAACTTGGGAAGATTATTGACAATCAAGTGATTGATGTGCAACTGGCTCTACACAAAGTAGAGGAAGCAAGGGAGGAATTGAGAAAATCCTTGAAGAAAAGGAAGGATATAGCCATAGCTGAAAATGATATAAACTACAAGGAGATTGATACCACAAAACTATGTGCCAATGGAGACACCAAAGAGTTTGATGTAGCAATAGCAGAACTGATGGAGAAAAACAAAGTTCAAGCAGAAGAGATAAGATCTCTAAAGATGGAACATGAATCATAGGCCATAATGTTATGTGAAATCATTGAACAAAAGAAAAGAGCAATTGAGGATAAAGTCATGATGGAAAATGACAAAATAAATCTTACAAACAGACTTGAAAAAAAATGTATTGAATTAACAAGGATATCAAACATGCAGATGGATACACTTGCCAAATGGTGAACCTTCATCATGAACTCAATATGAAAGATATTGAGATATCTACTTTGAAGATGCAAAATGAACAATTGGAGAATGAATTAAATAGAGAAAAAGAGGTAGCAGAGAATCTCAACAAGTCAAGTGAAGCCATCAAGTATTTTGAATAGTTGCTAAAATCCCCAAGATCTGCCCATGATACATCAGGACTTGGATACAACAGCACTAAAGTTGGAGAACCATCAAAGAGTGGTGAGCAAAGAAGTGACAAAGGTAAGGATTCTTAACCCACTTGTCATTATTGTAATAAAAAGGGACATACTGCTAATATTTGCAGGAGTAGGAGACTTAATCAGCCAAATACACCCAAGAGAAAGAGTTACTATCACAAGTGCAACATGCAAGGACATATAACACAAGATTGTAGATCAAATGTCACAAGGACTCAAAGATTTGGTGGACATTGTCATAATTGCAAGAAGTATGGATATAGAGAATTTGAATGTAGATCAAAGCCTACGTGGACATCAAATCAACCAACAAAATCAAAAGGAAATGAAAGTCACTATCATTAGGATTACAACACTAGGTATAGCTGTCATTATTGTCAGGAATATGAACATACACCCCAGAATTGCATAAGAACACATTTCAAGGGAAACTATAAAATATGGTTGAGCCAAACTACATGTTCCAGTTGTCTGAAAACTGGGCATACCAGCAGAAACTATCCTATAAGGTCAGAGGCACCCAAGACTGAAGAAAATAAGGACAAAGAAAAGATTGATGTCAAAAACATAAGGGGGAAAATGAATAAGACTTGGAAAAAGAAAGATGAGTGCAACACATCAAGTGGAGGGATCACTTCACCCAATGGGTCAAGTGATCACACTTCATCAAACTAAGCATGAGAAATATATGGGACTGATATAAAAAGTTATATCCTACAACAGTCCTAAGACAAAAAAGAAATGGAAAGTATAAATCTGCATGAGACAAGATGTCAAGACAAAATCTAAATGATGTTGCCAATCTTTCTTTGGATGTCGAGTTAAACTCACACACTTGCCAAGTTTCTAACAGCGACCGAGTTGATAGCTGATGCCGAGTTGGTTAACTCCAATGCAAGCCGAGTAAAGTGAAAATGTAGTGCAAGCCAAGTAATGTTATCCATCAGAAGCTAAGTTGACAGTTGAGCATTTAATGCGATGAAAATAAGGTATATTATTGTGATTCCAATCAGTTTTCCTTATCACGATCAAGAAGCAAAGAAGAAAAAGAGAGCAGAGCAACTTCATAGAAGAGAATCAAGTATTTTAAGTAGATTGCAACATCTCTCAACATGTTTTCATCGATCTTGAGGCATTTTCATTTGTTCCAAGCTGTGAGTTTCATATTTCATGAAAAGGAAACCCTAGTTTGCATAAATGGCATCAAGTTCCAAGAAAACTGAGGACAAAGAGTCGTTTGAAGTTTAGTTAGTTTCCAATGAGGTCAAGCAACCTGATTTTTGTCCCATTCCTAAAGTTGCATACAAAAATGACCCAGCCTTAGCTCTCTCCCAAATTCTCCCAAAAGTTGTAATGGTTCAAGACATGAGAAGATGTTACAATTGTAAGATAGGAGCCCTAGGAGATATGGAAACAAGGCAAGCCTATGAGAAATTGTGCATAGATGAAATCTTAAAATATGAATTCAAAATTGTTGAAAGAAAGGGTTTGACCCGAGTTTTGAGCTTTCCCACCGTATTCAAGACAGAATGGGTTAAACTTGTGTTAAGCAGAATTCATGGTGGAAGTCTTTGGTTGGAAGATATCCCCATCAAATTAACCAAAGGAATCATACATAGGGTAACTGGGTACCCTACCCTAGATCAGTTCAAAAATTTGAGAAGTGAATCAAAGGAGGTTATTGAAAAGAACACTGGTGCTCAGTGGAACAAAAGAGGAATGACAATTCACACCATTCAAGATCATCTAGTTGAGTTTTCTATTAGAGTCATTGCCCATAAGTTCTATCAATCTAGTAGACTCAACAGTGTGCCATGTATTGCAGTAGATGTAGGTTACAAATTGGTGAAAAAGGATCATACTTATGATCTTGCAGAACTGCAACTACAACAGATTACTGAAAACCTAGCTGCCATAAGAAGGACAAAGGGTGCTCAATGCAAATTTGGAGTAATTCTAGTTTGTATATTCTTTTATGTTTAGAATGAGTTTCCCTCTTTTGGAAAAGTTACATGGAGGAATGATAGAACTATCATTGCCCAAATCAATGAATATATAGAACAGATGGGAGAAAATGTTGATACCTTGATGACAAGTTATTTTGAGGATTTCAAGAAATCCATGAAGCAAAGATCAAGAATACCAGCTTCCTTAGTGGAAAAATATACTAATGATTTGTGCTTCTTAGTTGACATTGATTTTACCTATATTCAAGAAGTAATTCCAAGGGTGAGATGGCTAAGGCCATTTGGATATGAAATCAATAGAGATGAAGCTTCTACAGCAATAACTACATTATTGGCAGAAGAGACAGATAAGAGTGCTCCACACTTTGGCACTTATGATTTGGTAAGATCAAAGATAAATATGGAGTTAAAGACTGCCTCCACATTAAAGAAGAAAGAAAAATTGTTGAAGAAGATTAAAAAAGAAATTTGGTGAAGGAATTGAGGCTGAAGCAAAAGAAGAAGAAGATGACAATGATGATGATGAAGATGAAAAAGAACAAGGCCCAATGGAATTGAGCCAAGGCCTAGGTGAAGAGAAGGAGGAAGGTGCAGAGGAAGAAGAAGCCAAGGAAGCACCAACTGAAGCTGAGTCAAAGAAAAGAAAGGCAACAGAACATCCTCCAGCTCAACAAAAACCAAAGAAATCTGCTATGCCATCACCTCAAAAGCCAACAACCTGAGCTACAATAAGGGCCTCCACTAAAAAGGCTAAAGAGGAAGCTACAAAGAAGAAACCAATCAAGGAAACACTAGAAGAGCCGAGGAAAAGAAGAAGCTATGTGGCTCAACTTGATACTAATGAAGAAGATCAATCTAAAAAGGTAAGCCATTTTTCAATTGATACTTTATGTAAAAAGATTGGAAATGGTGATTTGAGGAACTTAAATAAAGTTGATTTCAATAAGTTTACTAAAGAAGAACAGAATAGGATAGAGGAATAATTTTATGGAATGATGGCACAATTCAAGTACACTCCTCTTGAACTAGATGGACAATTGCCAAAAGAATTGTCTAAAATTGTAGAAGACAGATGACATTTTAGTTTGAAAATGGATAAGGAGATGAGGAAATCAACCCTAGCAAGCGTATTGCCTGATTTGACTAAGGAACAAATAAAGAAAGTAGTCAAAAGGCATAATACTAGGTTTACACCTAAGTATAGGGCATTCTTCATTCTCCAAAATAGGATGCAAGAAATTGTTCAAAAAACAATGAAATCATGGAAAAAAATGTACAAAAAGATGGAAGATTTTCTTGAAGAAGAATACAAGGAAGAAGCTACCGCTCCACCATAAGAGAGAAGAAAAAGGAGAGAAGAGAAGACAGTAGTAGAGAAGGGAGAAGAAGAAAAGAAAGAAGAAGAAGAAAAGAAAGAATAAGAAAAGAAAGAAGAAGAAGAAGAGAAAGAAGAAGAAGAAAAGAAAGATGGAGAGTAGGAAGAGACACAAGAACAAGATGGAATGGCAATAGCTAAGAAAGAGCAGCAACTAGACCAGAGTGTGCAAGACACACAATTGCCACCCTCTAGCCCTCCTCATGTACCCATCACACCTATAGAAACTATAATTATAAAAGATGTTCCTAACACTTTTGGTCAAAACATCAACCTGTTAACTACAGAAGACCTCAAAAGAATCCTTGACCAATCTACGCAACAAGCAAGATTTTGTACAGATCCAGTATTGGTTAGTATGAATGAATTACAAAAACTAGTAGAAAGCATAGTTAGAGATAAGGTGAATCCACAAGAACCACCTTCCATCATCTCTACAACTACTAGTGGTCAACCTCAAATGCCCACAGTTATTTCATCAAGCATAGTTGACACCTCAATATAGAAGCCGAGTGCAGCTGTAGAAAAAGAAACAAAACAAATAGGACAGACTATTACATCTGATCCTACAACACAAACATAAGGTGCACTTCCTAAGATTACCATAATTGATCAAGGTAGTAGACATCAAGAGGACAAAAGAAAGGAAACCCCTAAAGAGCAAGAGGCAATACAAACATTGATAAATTTTCCTACCTCGGGAACTCCTTCACAACAACCATTGCAAATATCTGCACCAGGATCTAGTACTACAAAAGTTGCAAGGGTACTTCACTATGGAGACCCTAAATTAGATGAGGAGATAGTCATACCAGGCTATGACTCAAAAACAATAACCATTGATCAAATCAATGAGGTGCAGGAAGCACTGAATAGGAGAAAGAGACAAGAGATACTCAGGAAGGAGTATAAACAAAAGCAAACACTACATGAGATTAAGGACATCTTTATGGATGCCTTCAGTTTGCAGTCACCAGATGAGTCAAAGCATATCATGGAGCAATTATCAGATATTGTTGACTAGGTGACAAATGAAGACCAAGAGACAAATGCAAAACTTATAGAATGGTCTAAAAGGAATTTCCAAGGAAAAGTAAATGAGCAAGTATTAAGTGAAATTGCACTCTCCCAGGTTGAATTGGCAAAGCTAATAGACAAAGTGAAAAAGGTACTTGAGAATATATTCTCATTGTACAAAAAGTTGTGTGACTTTTCATACTTCACACAGGAGATAAACCAAAAGATACTAAGCTTGGAGAGAAATTTAAATATTTCAAGCATGTAGCTACGAAAAGATCCAGCTCAAACTAAGAAGCATTTTGCTCAATCGCTTCACACTCAGAAAGAAATAGCGATATTAATAGAAGATGAGGCCAATATCAAGGCAAAACTAATATAACTCTAGTCCTCCATTACCCCACATTTGGAAATACTCCATAAGGAACAAGTCTATGCAGAAACTGTTCTCAAGGAAGATCCCAATCTTTCTATTTTAGATGGACTTATTCATCTTGCTGTAGAGACTGCCATCCAACACAAGTCATTGGAAATTTGTTTGAACAATTTTTGATGCATCTCTCAGGATGATTATGGAGGTAAACAACACATTTTTTGTGAAATATGGTCTTAACCCTTAAAATCATTTGACATAAGTGTAAAAAAGGGAGAGATATTATAAGATGCATGGGGGAATGAGAGAATGGGGGAAACAAAACCAAGGAAACCAAGGGGAGCATAATATACAGATAATGGCATAAACAACTAACTCAGGGGGAGTTACAATAATTTTGGGGGGTTACAATAATTTTGAGGTATATATATTGTAAGTTACACAAATTTTGATTAAAGGTTTTTAAAACCTCTGTATATACCAAGCAAATTAGTTAATGTACTCATAAGATAAGTTAAGTGTTTTTGCCACTCATGTGAAAGGGGGAGATTGTTAACCTCATAATGGTTTTTGACACTTGAGTGCCAATACACTTAACTACTTTCTATATTGGAGCTAAGTACACCATGTATGTTGAGCCACAACATGAGCCGAGTCAGGAAAGACTTCAGGTGCTGAGTGATCTTCAGGTGCCGAGTAGCCTTTAGGTGCCGAGTGAAGATCAGGTGCTGAGTAAAGTTCAATTGCTGAATGACTTTAGGTGCTGAGCATGATACAAGTGCCGAGTGATATTTAAGTGCCGAGTCACAGATGATGTTGAGCAATACAAAAATGCAACAGGAGCCGAGTAAGCCAGTTTGTTATTAGTGTCGAGCATGTGGAATCAACAAGTGTCGAGTAACACAGAATGTACATATGAGTTTGTAACTTCATTGATTCATATGTAAACCATTTTCATGGCCGACATATGACAAATCTTGAAGGATTAAATGATAAGATCTAATATTTTGTATTTTCTATGCAATCTACATGAACCAATAAGAAAAATGGAGAAGGCATGCAACCAATAAGAAAAGTGCAAGGAATGAGCGGGAACCAAAGATTCATAATGGATCGTAAATCCATGCCTAACCCTAAGTCTTCGAATGTCTTTATAAGGAAGATGAAATCTCATTAGAAAAGAAGAAGGTGATGTACAAGGGTATGGAAGGAAAACTATTTCAGAGTAAAGAGTATTAGATCTCAGAGGATCAAGATCAGAGAAAGTAGATCAAGTGCCTATATTCAGCAAATGAAGGATTGTAAGCTATTAGGTTTATTGTACCTAATACTCTCTAGCAATTATATTAGAATGAAAAACCCTATGGTGATAGGTTAGCTTAACAACTATTTTGTAGATCCTTTAAATAGGTGATTAAATCCTTTAACAGGGTGACACTTCATGTAAAGTGTTTGTAAATCCTTTAACCAAGCCACTATTGATACAGTGTAAAGCCTTTAAAAAGGTAGGCCTTTAATAGGGAAGACCATCAGAAGTGGTTAAATATTATTACTACAGTGATTTTGTGGGTATCATCCCCACCCCAATTTTACCTTCTTATTTCTGGGGGGTTTTTGGGTTACCAAAATCTCAAGTGTTATGTGGTGATGCTTATGTGTTTCTCATAATTGTCTGATATGTTCATATGCATGCAATCTACTTTCAATTAAAAAGTTTTAATGGTCAAAATACAGTACTTCTGATTCACCCCCCCCCCCCCCCCTCAGGAGCATTCTTCCTATTTGAATATTCCAACAGCTAGTTCAAGTAATGATGCTCATGTCACTTAAGAAGTGGGTGACTCCACCATTTTCAACTAGGTTTCCAAAGGAGAACTAGAACTGCATTATCAAGATCACATTCAAATAGTTCCAATTGAAAGATGATAAAGATCCAAATCAATATTTAAGATACAAAAGGATCACTGAGGAAGAATGGTATCAGTTATCACCAAGATACCTTCTCTACCGAGTAAGGTCAGGTCATAGACTCTATCGAGCAAGGTTGGGAGTAACAAGACACTCATGCTTGTCGATTCATGAAGGCTTAACCAAGTAATCAATTGAATAGTGGATGACAAGCTATCAAGCATGATGTCAACCTAGCTACCTTTATACTGAGAATTAATGGAAAAGTTTTAACAAAAAAACCATGAAATTGAATTCATTTTTCATCATGAAATCTATGGTGCTATTACGAAGAAGCAATTTAGAGAGTGATCAAGCAACTTTAAGTTAATTTTCATTAGTTATCAAGGTTTTCATAGTTCACTGAGTACAATGGCACAAGCAGCAACAAAGTGAAGAAAGGGTTTGAGATGTTAGTTTGAGGAGTTGAATGGAAAGTGCTGGATTTTAAACTTGTGACTATGATTGCAGAAACCCTTGACTTAGCCAGAGCTCAATCACAAATTCCTCCAAAGGTACTCTTTATTAATGATATTTGTACTCATTTCAAGTGTTCTATTCAAGAAATTGGAACCCTAGAAATGGATGATGTCATAGGTGAATTGTGTTAATTGTTACCTATTTTTGCCCCCGCCAAAAATTTTAAATTCAAACACTTGAGCCCACCCAATGGCCGCTTCCCATCTTTAATATTATTTAAATGCCCTAGAAATACAAAAAATAAAATGATTAAAACTTTATGGTATTTCTTTTATTTCCTAATTTGTTTCCATTGGCCCGCAACTTTCTGCACCATCAGATCTTTTGTGATCTATAGTGGGCACTTTCTCGCATTCTCAAAATGCACTACCTTTACATAATTCAAGGAAGCCCCTTTGTGATGTGTGGTAGGTTAGGCAAATGTTCTTGTGTGGGCCACAGAAAGGAAGAAATGTCAGTCCAGCTGGCATTTTGATTGGCGTCCGCTTTGCCATATTTTGTCTTTCGTCAAACTGCTTGACAATGCGGGAAAGCGCCCTGGTGACACATGTCCTAAAGATGTCATGAAGGATATTCACGTAGGTTCAAAGGGTACAGGTTATATACATCATCTAATGGAATGAGATTGAGGGCAGGCACTTCCCCACATTATGAATATGCAAGGAGATTAAGGAATGTGGGCAAGCACCTTGTTGCTATGTGTCCTTGTGGGGTCAAGTTATTATGAAGCCACAGGGTGATGCCAAGGTGGTGCCAGGTCATGTTGAAGTGTATGTTGAATGGTTCGTGGGCCCAAAATTTTTAAGGGATAGGCGTAGTATAAGGAGGATCTTTCAAGATCATTGATCTTATAGAGATTAATGATCGACACTTTCTCACAATATGAAGATACGAGGAAATTAAACAATGCGGGGAAGAACCTAAAGGACACATGTCCCAGTGGGCCCGACTAAGGAAACTAATAGAAAGGCAACACAGTTAAGGCTGGCAGTTATGTGACTACCATGATCAGGGTTTTGAGGAGGTGGTGTAGTTAGTTGGTTTGGTGGTCAAACTTAGGAAGGCCTTACATGGTGGCAAAATGAAATGAAATGATTGGCCCACGTGGCCCATTTTGGTTGTAAGACTTAGTTGACTTGCTGACTTTGCTGATTTATAAGCCAAAAACAAAGGAAATTGAGTTTTCTTGCACGATTTGATCCTCATGATCAATTCCAACTACTCTCTTGATTGAATGCTGAACCCAGTAAATGGTAGGAGAACACTCCACCACTCCAGTTTATCCATCTACTTGGTCAGAATGGTTTAATGACATCGTTTCTGTCAGGGCCCTATTTCAACAAAATATTAGATTTCATTATATCTGAATTTGTGCCTAGATAAGTTTTTCTCTAGATCTCTAAAGAGAATTAATGGTAGTGGTTGTGGAGAAACTTCTGTTAGAGAACATCTAATTTATGTCTAAGCTATAAAGGCAATTTTTGTAGATTTTTTCTTCTCTGGTTGACTCTTCTCTATTTTCTTTGATATTGCTATGTAATTTCACTGTAAATTCCCTTTGCCCCTAAACTGTATGACATCCTTATCTCCTTCAGCCATTGATGTGAAGTGAAAGAACTATTTTCCTCTCATTGGTGTATTGTAGATATCTAAAATCTTGCATGACTGTATCTCTTTTGGCCTATGAATGGTATATAAGTGAATCCTCTCTTTCCTTTTGTCATTGATTTGGGTTTTTCTGATCAACATGTGATTGTTAGATTAAAGCAAGCCTGGATGTGTATATCTTTTTGTGTCATGATGGTTTAATAGTGCATGTATGGGCAAAGATTGGTTTGAACACTCTATTTTTGGTGCATCACCCCCCTTAGGTTAGAATAGGTAGATTTGGTTCTATGCATTCCTTCTCCCTTTTCCTCTCCAAGAGTAGTTAGGTGCACCCTGATAGTAAAGGAAGTCAGCCTTCTCTGGAGACTCAACCTCACAGTTCAAGTCCCTCAGCTTGGAGGTTGTTTCCATGTTTCACAAGGTTGTCCTTAGGTAAAATTTTTTGACAAGGGTGCAAACTTTTGTGACAACATTAATGAAATTCTCAAACCTGAGCATAAGCACTTTGAAGACAAAGGTTTAACTCATATTCCTCACATGCCCCAATATTTTCAAATCAAATAGATTAGATACATTTTAAGCTAGGTGCATAATGGTCAGCTATGGCTTGAGCAACCCGTTGTTATTAGAAAAAAATGATTCATCTCATCACTGGCCTCCCCATGCTCACAAAAACCAAAACCACCAAAACCCTAAGTTAGGCAGAGCTAGAAAAGAAAACCCTAGCCAAGTGGGATGATAGAGGCATGAAAATTAGCATTTTAATAGATGTAGAACTAAAATTTGGAATTCATGTTATAGCACACAAGATATATAGTTTGAGTTGTCTTAACAGTGTATCTTGTGAAGCTGTAGACTTGGCTTATAAAGTGGTGAAAAACAATCTATCTTATGACCTCGTCGAGTTGTTCTTGAGGAAATTTAACAAGAATATGGAGAGCATTAGAACCTCCAAGAAAAACCCCTATAAATTTAGTTCACTCTTGACATGTTTTTTCTTCTATGTTCAGAATTTCTTCCCTTCCAAAGGCATGATAGTACGGAGAAAAGATGTGCCTCTACTATATCGGATAAATGAATACATTGTAGAAATGGGAGATAAATATGTTAGCATTATGGATGACTACTTTGAAGTGTTCAAAGAGAAAATGAACAATAGGTTCAAAATACCTTAGAATTTAGTTGAAGATTACAAAGATGATGTATGATTTATGGTTGATTGTGACAAAGTCTACATTTAGGTAGTGAATCCAAGAATTGTATGGGTAAAACCTCTTCCTTATGAGGTAAGTATTGATGAGGAAAAAAATATTATTAAGGCCCTAATTAATGAAATTGATGATCCAAAGGAATCATACTTTGGAACCTATGATGAGGCCAAGGAAAGGATAGAACTAGAGATAAAACTCCCTCAAGTAGTTAACAAGGGAAAGAGGAGGATAGCTAAACTAAAATTGAGCACACCCCTCATGTTAACTAAAGGTAAAGGAGAAGATGTAGAAGAGGTAGATGATGAAGAGGAATTAGAAAAGGAAGAAGAACCTATGAAGAAGAAAGGCAAGGTGATCATCACCAAGCTACCTAAGCCATCCACTGCAGTCTTCACAAGGAGGTCCAAGAAGAAAGGTAGTAATATTGTCTTTATCAAACCTTCTCCCACCTTCCAAGAAAAATTGAAAAAAATGGAAGAAGGTATAGGCATAACAAAATTAAAATCCTTGAAGTATGAAACCAAGACAAAAGAAGAGAAGAAACATGTTGAAGAATTGGTGTTGACCAAAATGGGAAAATGGAAGTATTCACCAAATCAAATAGCCTCTCAAATCTCTAATAAATTATTAGAGAAAATAAAGCCAAGATGGGACTTTGCAATGCAAAAAACAAAAGATATTTATGCACAAACCCTGAGTCAATTGCTACCAAGCATGATAGATGCTGAGGTAAAAGAGTCTTTGAAGAAAAATGAAGATAAAATGACTCTTAGATTTAATGCATGTTTAATTTTCATCAAGGATATAGAGCATGTGGTTAAGAATGCCACAAGCATGTGGAAGAATGTTTATCATCTACATAAACCAAGTGACTTTCCAATAGATGTTGAGGATAATGATGATGAAGAAGAAGAAACTTACACTGAGCCCACACATTTTGACAATGAGGAAGTTGAAGAAGATAAAGATGAGGAAGCTACTGAGGAAGATAAAGAAGATGATGAGGAGACTAACCCTATGAAGGTAGCAGATGCAGTCATTGTCTCACTTCCTCACTCTCTAAGAAAACCAATAGCCATATCAAGGTCAAAGATAGATTCAACAAGTTTGATTGTGACAACCACAGACACTTGAAATGTCCAATCACTCTTCGCCCCCATTTAGCTCAATGTATCTATAGAAAAAGTGACTTCCACTTCATCCATCAAGTTTCAACCTCTCACTTATTTAGCTACCAAGTCATAAAGCATGCATATAGCGTCTTCTACAATTTTGAGTTCTTTAGTAGTAAGCACTTCAGTTTTGGATACTATAGTTTTGTCTACTTCAGTTTTGGATTCAACAAACATTCCTATTAGTATTCCATCAGTTAGTACTATATAAATTTTCACTGCAAGTCCTAGTATATCTATAATTATTTCCATTCTGAATACAAATGTATTAAGTACAAGGACAGTTGAACCTAAGGTTCAACCAAGTACAAGATTTTTGGATAGAGGAAAGGAGATAGAAGAGGACATAGACTTAGATGAGAAAATAGAAACTCCTAAATGGGACATTGATAATCTTACTGTAGATCAAATGTACATAGTTGGTGAACTCCTTCAGAAGAAGGCAAACCAACAAAAAATGAGAGAAGAAAGAGATAGAGAATATAAGATTATTGATGATGCTAAAAACATTTTGTCTAAGGAAATAGGTATTGAGGTAGAATCCTCTCAATCTATTTTTTTGTAATTAGCAAAAGCAGTCCAAAATTTTAATGAGGACACTAGTGGATAGGATAAGTTAATTGAGAAAGCTGAAAAGAAATTTGACAATAAAGTGCTTGAGCACATTGCTCAGCAAATTGTTATTCATCAAGTTGAGCTTTCATGAATTTTGACCAATCTTGAATCATCTTGCACCAATGTGACATCACTTTTTGTGAAGTTATGTGATGTTTCCAAGGTCACAAAGGAAATAAAGAGAGAAAACTATCAAAAATTGATGATGATCTAAAAGCCAGTGCTCTGCAGTTGCAACTTGACCATAGTTCAAGCTCTGCACATCACATGAAGATCAGATTTTTGACAAACATGTAGGCAGAATTGTTGAGAGAAGAAGCAAGGATCTACTCATCACTGATTAATATTCAGAATATGATCCTTCCTGTCATGGATACAATGTAGAAACATATTGTTTACTCAAACACCTTGATCCATGACAACAATTTCTCTATTGTAGGTCACATGATAGAACTCTCTGTAGAAGAGAAAATTTCTCTACATACATGCAAGATTTTGCAAGAAAATTGGGATAAAACCTTGGCACTTATTCTTAAGTACATTCTAATTTTTTTAAAATCTCATATTGGTGTCTCCATGTAAATAAGTTATAAATAAATCTTTGGCATTATTGTCAAACAGTATAGTATGGGGGAGAAACATGCTATGAGGAGAATGTATATAACATATGAAGTACAATATACCTTACAAAGATAAATTTTGAAAAATATTAAAACAATATATTCTACTGAGCCAATATATAGTGGATGATGAGTATCAGAACTTCACCAAGTTAGTCTTTAGAACCTGAGTGCTTTCATTTGGGCCGAGTTTGTCATATTTTTGTTAACTTGTATGATGGCTGACTTTGTAATTTTGTAATTTGGATTGTTATATATATGTAATGTATTGTATCACATCAAAATGTAAGATAATGAAAGGTGTGTGAAATGCAAGTGCATGAATGCGGATATAAGTAGTAGATAAAGATTTGAAGGCCATATCAGTATAAGGAGCAGTAGTGACAAATCTATCATAGAAAGGTGATTAGTACAATCAAGGAATCTCTCTCAACAATCTAGTTTTAAGTCACAGATCTACTTTTTCATTCTAACAGGTGAACCAGTCAAAATCCTTTCACAAGGTAGACTTAACAATCTTTCTTAAATCTATTAACATAGTGCATACTTCATTGTGTGTTTGTAAAACCTCTAACAAGGTGGACCTAACAATCCTAATTTCTCTTAAAAGGGAAAATCATCAGAAGTTATAAGTGTAAGCCTTAATAGGCCAACTTTATGCTGCAATATTGAAGTTTTTTGGGTATCATCCCCACCCTAGTTTTACTTTCTATTTGGAAGGTTTTTGGGTCACCAAATCATTGTGTTTAAGTGTTGTGGATGCTTTTCTATTTTCAGTTTCACATGCATGCAATTATATCTGTTGTGATAAATTAATTGTCAAATGGTTTATTAGATTTAGAATTGAAATTGGTGTAGAAATTTTAGAAGTTGCTAATTCACCCCTCCCTTGTCAATAACTTAGCATAGTCTTGAATATTTCCAACATTATTTGTCTATATGGCATCAATCTCTTCATCCATGGTTTTAAATCAAACCTCTTTTTTAACAGATTCTTTAGGGTTTACAAGATCATATGTAATCAATGAAAAGTTTGAAACTTGGTATATTTCTTCATTCTTCTCATGTAATTCTCTTAAAATTAATTACTTAACTTTGATTTTGTTGTTCGATGTCCTCCAAAACCTGATTGATCATCTTGATGTTGAGTTTTGGGTAACTAAATTCTGATGATCTAGGTTCAAAAGATTGTCTTATAGGAGTAATTAATACAGTTGTATTTGTCTAAGGAATCATTTATCCATCTTATACAACTATTTCATTTCCCACCATCAGCTCCATGAGATAATATAACTCCAAAACAAATTTATCTATGATTTCATCCCAAACCTCTTTCTCCATGAACTCAATATCTCTATCGATAATAGACTTCTTGGTGATAGAATTATATTATTTATATTCCTTAGAATCATTGAATCCAATAAGAATACACTTCTCACTTCAATCATACAACTACCTTCTCATGTCTTTAGGTACAAGAGCATAAGCCACACATTCTCAAATCCTCCTTCATATGAGATAAACTGCAACTCTTACCACTCTAAGATCACTAAAAAACTTAGAGCTTCACACTCTTAGTTGGAATTCTATTTAGAATATAAATTAAGCAAATGAGAGGTGTTCCCTAGCACTCGATTGAAAAATGCTTCTCCTTCAACATAGTTTGAGACATGTTCATGATGGTGCAGTTCTTCTTTTTAGCAACTCCATTATGCTATAAAGTGAAATCAGTAGAAATTGTCTATTGATTTAATCACACTAAAAAAACTCAATGAAATTATTTATCATATAATCACCTCCTCTATCTGATCATAGAGATTTAATATATTTTTCAATCTCATTTTTGACCAATGCTTTAAACCTTTTGAATACACTAAAAGCTTCAAACTTCTAATGATGAATTGAAGTCTTCCAACTGAAATCATCAATAGAAGTTATAAAATAAACATTACTAGTTAATGATCATTCTAGGACTCATATAAAATGTTTCTCTGAGCTTCTTCTTGGATACTTATCAATGATTATAAATATCTTGTATGAATAAACTAGGGCTTTCATAGAACAATTGAACTCTTAATGACACCAAATTTTTCTTTTAAAACCATTTGTGCAGATATAAACATTAAGTATAATATGTCCAATTTTTTTCGTAGATGTACACATTAGTTACATCAAATTTTTCTTTCAAAACCATATGTGCAAATATAAACATTAAGTATAACATGTCCAATTTTCTTTCCAGATATACACATTAGTTACACCAAATTTTTCTTTCAAAACATTTGTGCAGACTTAAACATTAAGTACAACATGTCCATTTTTTTTGTAGATAATATAGACATTAGTTAGATCAAATTTTTCTTTCAAAACCATATGTGCATTTATAAACATTAAGTACAACATGTCCAATTTTTTTGCAGATATATTTTCATATGAAGAAAGACCACGCCTGACAATATTAACCTAGAACAAAATAATGAGAAAATGGCTACATTGTGGTCTTAGTTATGAAGAAAAGTTGATAAATTTAATTGTCCTTGCAAAAAGTGTAAGGGCTTAAAGAATGAAAAAATTCTAATCACAACAGCCCAGAGTCATTGTAGACAACATGGTCATGTTGAAGGGGGCCACAATTTTTTTCCATTGGTAAACATGGATTTCTTACTGGAGGAACACAAAGGTGTGAATATCTAAGTTGAGGATAACACTCCCATGGAAGAAGATGATAATGTGCCAGAGGACATGATTGAAGAAGATGGTACTAGAGAAGGTGATGAAGAGGCTCATGATGATGGTACTAGCGCATCTAAGAATGATGATGAAGATGGTCTTGATATAGATTTACTTGAGAAGGCACACAAGCCCCTATACCAAGGCTCCCAAACAAATCTTCTCTCTGCTATAGTGTTGTTGGTGAACTTGAAGGTTATGAATGGTTTATCCAATGTAGCAATGTCACGTATGCTACGGTATGGCATTTTTGTCATCTTCAATGTTAGCATACAATTACTATTCATTATATTAAAAATGAATATTTTTTGTTGTAGATTGATAGGTGAGTTTTTGTTACCACCATCAATCATTCTGCCTCATTTGTATCGAGAATTATCTACTATTATGAATTAGATTGGAATGAAGTATCAGACAATACATGCATGTCCCAATGATCACATTCTATATCATAAACAACATTAATTTGCAATAGAATACCTTGATTTTCATATTAGTAGACATTGGTTAGATCAAATTAAAAAAAAGGTGCCTCACAAGGTTTTTTGGTACATTCTCATTATTTCACGTCTTTAATGATTATTCAAGTGCACTAGCTTGGCACAATTTATGGATTACCATGCATGTGATATAAGTCAAGATGACATTATATGAATGTCTATGGATGGTTCTACATTTAAAGAGATAGAAGAAATATGGTCACACTTTAAAGAAGAACCTCATAATCTGAAGCTTTTATTGGCAGCAGACAGTGTCAATCCATTTGGAGATATGAGATCTGTTTACTTAGTGTGGTTTGTTTTTTCCAATCACATAGGGATGGGAGGGTCGAGGGCTTTAATTTTTTGATGTTGAGGGGAAAATAAGGGGATGATAGAGGAGCAATGATGTAGGGGGTTTCATGATATACAAATTGAGGTGAACTAAAATTTTCAAGGCACAATCTACAATATGACATCCCTGCAATGCCCAGCAAAAGACAAACTGACTTTTTGATGTTAAAGGTTTCCTTTAGTATGTAATGGCATGTGCCATATAGAAAGTGAATTTTGGGGTGTCAATGGAGGTGGAAAAGGTGGTGGTTTTGCACATATCTATCAATCTAAAACAACCATCTTCACATTTCCATGAGTGTTGGAATGATACTAGAGTATTAATATATTTTTCTTAAAAAAATATAGAAAAAAGTAAAATATACAGATTTTTTAATGAACCTAAAGGATTCCCAACACAAGTATGAATATTCCAAGTCCTCTATGTGCATGGACATTGGAATCCAATTTATTGTACAATTCTACTCCAAGAACTATGCCTGCCACCCCAAAGATGAATCCAAAGACTTGAATACCAACATGCAGATAGTACCAGTCTGGATACCATTGTCAAAAGTAGTGTATTATGATTGCACACAATAATGATTCCATTTATGCTGAAACCTTTTTGTTATGGAAGATCTTCATGTGCATCCTCGTGGTGGTTGATTCTTTGAAGGGCCTCCCTAAGAATATCAAATTTGACACCCCTAATGGTTCATGGATTTAGACTCTACTCTTAACAATTCATCTATGGTTGGTGATAGTGCCAATAGCTCTACTCCACCTAACCAGGCTTGCACAATAGAAGGTCCCCTACTCTCTTGCACAAACATCCCAAGTGCTAGATGTAAGCTCAACCCTTACCATTGCTTTCTAGATCACTACAATGACACACTAGAACAACAACTAGTGTCAAACCACACTTCGAAATTTGTGCCAATGGAGCAAGAAAGAAAAACATCATTAGGAAGCTATGCATATCAAATGAGTTTTTATTTCATTCCACTCTTATAGATCTGATGTCATTGATTTTATTTGGAATCTAGTACTAAATGCATCCTTTGCTTATTCTTGGAAATGGCTCACTCATCACTCATGATAAGTAGCACAACTATTAGATGACAACTCACCCTTCAGATTACTTTCCAAGAAGCCACAAGGACAATTTCTATCAAACCATTCCACAAATTGTGCTAATGAAGTTGCATAGAGACAACTTTGGGGAGCCCTTGCATAGCAATTGGGATGCTTCACGACCCTCCAATAGAAAGGATGCTAATGCCAATATTTGAAATCCAAAAAATGTGTCTTTCTTGAACACCAACACTGATTCTATTGGAGGGTCACTGGGAGTTTTCGTTATCAAATCTCCCATTAGCCACGATAGGTTCATAAAAAATTGCTAGAGTGCCAAGTAGGCACCTAATGCTAGACGAGGGATCACCATTAGATCAACTTCAAAATTGTTGAATAAACATGCTATACAATGGAAACCATTGCCAAGCCTCTTCTGAAATTGCACTAGTCCAAGAAGATGATCTAAGAGAGAGTTCATGGGTAGGCATTCATTGGAGGATTCGCCCACTCTATTTTATTTAAAACCTCATAGTTTGGTCAAAATTTCAACAATCTCATCATGGTTTTCTACCAACAATTGGTCAAAATTTTGAACAATCTTTTGGTTGTGACCATGGCATCGTGGTTTTGGGTTGGACTAGAATTGGTCAAAATTTCTACCAACCCGTTGGTCATGACCATGGCATCCCAGTGATGGGATGGACCAAAATTGGTCAAAATTTTGACCAATTCTTGAAAGTTTTCGACCAAAAATTGGTGAAAATTTTGACGAATTCTTGAAATTTTTCTACCAATATTTGGTCAAAATTTTGACCAATTCGTGAAATTTTTTAACCAAAAATTGGTGGAAATTTCAACCAATTCTTAAATTTTTTTTACCAATATTTGGTCAAAATTTCCACCAATTCTTGAAAGTTTTTGACCAAAAACTAGTCAAAATTTTCATCAATTCTTGAAAGTTTTCTACTAATATTTGGTCAAAATTTCAATAAAAAATGGTAAATTAGAGTGAGCAGAGAAAAAGAATTTTCGACAAATTTATTTGTCAAAATTTTGATCAACCTGCAAGTTGGTCAAAATTTTGATGAGAAAAATAGCGACAAACTACTTGGTCAAAATTTTGACCAACCTAGGTCAAAATTTGAACCAAAATTCATCGAAAATTGAGTCCAAATTTACTATTGATAGTATATTTATTAATTTAACTAATAATAATAATTAAAGTTTATAATTCAAATGAAACTTCTAAATTTATTATTATTAAATAAAATAAATATTGTTATGCCAAATTTGTTCTTTAATTAAATCTTTATAATTATTCCTTCTATTTAATTAATTTCCCAATTAATTAAATATAGTTAAAAAAATATTTTTCTTAATTAAAATTTCATTTAATTAAATTATTTAATAATATCTTTATTTAATTTAATAATAACTGAAAATCATAGTAGACCCACAAACTAAAAAAGGAAAACTCATCTAAAAGACAAAGTACAAATTCAAACTCAAAGATCAAAATCTTGAATTCACGTCACTTGACAAATTTAGAAAGGTAATTAACTCAGGTACTTGTCCTATATTTTAGGAAAATTGGCCCAGGTTTAGGATTTGGACTTATTATCTCCCCTCTTTTACTATTGAGATATTTCGATAGGGCATACTCATCCAAAAAATTCATGGAAGTTCATGCCCGGTACCTACAATCTACATAAAAGTCAAACATGTGTGTGTGTGTGTGTGTGTGTGTGTGTGTGTGTGTGTGTTTGTGTATAAACTAAATAGATAATAGTGGGGAGTGGTACATCATATAGATCCCAACTAGTAGGTGACTACAACTCCCTCCCTCAACCATATCAAAAATGTCAAACATAAAGTAAAACATACATGTACACCATACACAGGCAAGTATCGGGTAAGTAACTAAAAAAATGTATATAGATCATCCATTTAATTATCATCATGGAAAAACTGAAATTACTATATGAAGCATACAAAGCATCATCATCAAAAGAATAACATGAACACATGAAATAATCAAGTATTAAGTAGCGCATCAAATATATAATCTAAGTATGAATGAGAATCAATAAAATCAGGTAACCAAGTACCACTAAACCATAACACATAACCATAAAAGTTGGCCTAAAAGAATTTGACAAAATAATATGAAAAGTAAACTAGGGGTAGGTACTATATCCACTCCCCCTAGACTTAGGCTTACTCTTGGAAGCCTACAAAAAAGATAAAAATCAAGCACTCAATGTGCGAGTCCCATTGGACCCTTTTCCCCCTTGTAGGAGGATAAGACTCCACTACAAACACCCTTTTAGATCTACCTATATCTCCAATTGTGGGTTCTAAAACTGTAGGTCTCTGATTTGAGAATTGTGGGTGTGCTAGACTGCTGAAAGCTACCCCCAAGTTAGCAAAAGAATGAGTACTCTTTTTTGGCTAGTTGTACCGATTGTGCCTATTTCACTGAGAGTAATGAGAATCCCTAGAGTGTGAACTACTGCCACCACTTTGTGTTGGAGGATCCCTACTGCTATTAATAATTGCCTTTGGATGAAGGAGGCTTCCTATTACTACCTGTTCCCTAGTTTTGTGTGCCCATGGACCCAAATGGTGCATGTGCACCCACAAAACCACCATGTCCCAAAGTAAAAATTTTCTCCACCAGAATAGCCCGATGAAATACATTTTTAAGGGTCTTAAGCTAGAATACCTTGATACCCCCAATAAAATGATGTTTAGACCCTAAATAAAGTGGTGTACTATCAGTGGTGAATTGTTACTGATTCCTACATATGGTATGAGCTTATAATTTTTTTTCTTGTACTCCACCATGGTCATATTAAATTAACTTAGGTTATGAAACTCATCCACTCTCTGTTGGTGCCATTGTTCCAATAAGAAGCAATCATGGAAGTTTTCTAGGAACAACTCCTAGGTAACATTATTCATGTCCACACCTAGCTTCTTTTCTTCAATATTCCACCATGTGGCTACAAAGATATCCAAATTTGTGATGGCATGTCTTTCTTTTCCATTGGGTTCAAAGTCTTGCATCATGAAACATATTACCAAGTCAATCAACCATTGCTTTGTATCGTAACCAGTACCTTTCCCGAAGAAGGGTTTGATTTTGTTCTATTGTAGGTCCCTCATCTACACAACCTTGGTCAACCTTTGTCTATCACCATGAGGATCTCCTTGAGGACTCTTGGGTCTTTGTCTCTCTTTGTTATAATTGTGATGTGATTCCTCCTTATCAATGCCCTTCAAAGGAGGTAGGCACTCTAGAATAATCCTCATCGTTTCCCTCATATTAGCCTCCTCTAAGTCAACACACTACTCTCCATTCTTCTCCATGTTCTCTTCCTAAACGTGACTCTTTCTATGAGTCAGAGGAGGGCTATCATGTCCACCTCTCCCATGACCTCTACCTCGGCTTGTATTATGACCCCTAACAACTAATCTAGTCTCATATACCATTCTGCTACAACATCTAAGAAATAACAACAAAAATGCCCACAAAGTCAACAAAGGCATACTAACTTAAAGCACAAGCATAAGTAAACATGTTTTGAAATCCAAATTAAGAGTTATTCAAGTTTTTATTTTTCCATGTGTAAGTATTTGAGTTTGAAGTTCAAGGTGTTCACGTTGTTATATATATATAGTTTTTAAAGTTTGATTTATGTTAACTACTTGCCATTGAGTGGTGCTCCAATATACCCAGAGCTCCTAATGTAGAAACTAGGGCTTTGATACCAAATGTAACGCACTGACAAGGAACCCAAAAGGAAATAACCTATTAAGGACTAAGTTTACTATATAAAAAAGCTGATAGATTAAACAATATGATATAACATAGCAAAAGTAGTAATCTCACATACATACATAAGCAATACATTAACAGCTACATCTCTCAAGGGTTCCATGACGATGAATCACATACATAAGTTTTATTAAGATTAAATTTGATACATTAAAATTCCATATCATAGGATAACCATAAGTATGAAATAAGATGAAAGAATATACAAGTAAATAAGATGCCACACGACCTAACCAAAAAGCATAATCATTCTCAATACAAGTTACAAGGTATGAAATGCTAAAAGAATATATACATCATGATAAGATACAACATCTCATAGTATCTAAAAATTAAAGTATGATAAATCAAAATATGACCATAGAACATAATCAAAAGATCAAAAGAATAGAATAAATGTACAAGTACATCCAACAATGACATCCAACTGTTGAATCTCAATTGTATAAGAAACACTACCACTTGACCTCATGGAACCTAAATAGTCCACTCCCACCATGCTAAGGAGATAATATCAAGTCCCAAATGGATAATAATCTAAAGTCATAGAAAGATTTTAGGTTAAGGAATCCTGATGGTCATCTATCTCAAAGGATAGAAAGTACACAAGTAACATCTACTCCTAGAGGCTCATGTAGCTTTGTTTAACCAAACTTGTCAACTCTCCTTTTACATTAATAAAAAGGTAGACAAAAAAAATTGGTGAAGTGAAATCTTATTGGAGATCAAACACAATCTTTGAATTCAAGTTTGTAGGAAACATAATATGTAAGTGGGCAAGTGTCATCACATGATCCAACTCTAAGGTTACCCTGGTAGCCTCTTTGGACTCTAGCCCCCTATGAAATAACCCGACAAATTACTGGATCTTCTAATGCCAAAAAAACTCAACTTTAAGGGTAAGTCATCACGTCAAACACTCCTACTATATGAGTTTACCCAAACAATACAAGCTTTCCAAACATTGGTCAAGAAATCTTCAGATTGGAGAATCTCCAGCGAAAGTGCATTAATATGTTCTTACTAACAATACTCAATGAAAGATCATGAATAACAGGTTACAGAAGTTTAGATAACTAAATATCTTTAAACCTGAATTTGCTGCCGCCAACCTTGATAATCTGCTATGCACGATTTCCAAATGTTAAGGCACGATTTCCCTAATCGTTCCAGCCAGGTTGCGAATAAAATGTCCACGGATTGACCAAGATTTGATTATTTATCTCTAAGCAATGGCGCTGGATAGTCTATCGATCATGCTTGGAGATCATTCCCTGAGTCCCAAGTTTCACGGCGGCCTATGATTTGAGACCGTTCTCATACAACGTTGCTGTCGAAGGTAAGGTGGGTTTAGATCAGTTCCTTCCCCATGCGGTCTTCCTTCCTGAGTCGTTAGCAGACTAGATCTGCTCCTCTCCCGCGCGTTTCACCTCCCCAATACTGTCTTGATGTCCCCGTGACTTGGCGGCAGTCTGCTTGGAGTTCTGAATCGTGCTCAATGTTGACTGGTCCGGTCCAAGGGAAAGCGCCTCAGCTAAATGCGATCTCGCCCTTTGCATCGAACGACCCAAGTGGGTAATAAATCTGCCCTTGACGCTGTTTTATATTTGTGTAGTTCCCTTGATTTATTTCTTGGTCAAGGCATTCGGGCGGTAACACAAATCACTGCTCATAAAAAACTTAGACTGCTGTTATTGGTTGAATGGGGGTTTCCTGATTCAGACGTCCTCCTTTTAGTCAATTGAAAATGCAAATAATCTCAACATGAAATGGCTGAGAACCACTTCCAATGTGCAACCCTTCGGGGGATATCTCACCACCTCAGTTATGCAGATCTCAGGGATTTCTCATTCCCAAAGACCTAATGGAAATTTGCAGGCTGAAAACCACAAATTGCTCCAATATGATAAATAGAGAAATCCACAAATTGCTTGCTTCCAAAGGAACCCTAGGCCCTCTATTTATCTCTTTGCCGAGAAGTTTCTGGAAATTATCCGGAACCATCTTGCACTACAAATATTAACTTTATAAAATTAAATAATTAACTTTATAAAATTAGAATACAACCTTTATTTAATACTGAAATGAGTAGGCCCCGCTTACTTAATTGGAAGACAAAATCGACCCTCTTCCCATAGTTATTTGCCTACGAGAGTCTGATAGGAAAATCCCCTGTTATAATTATGTTACTAAGAGAGGGACATGACAGTCCGCCCTTCCGGATATTGCTTGTCCTCAAGCAATCTCAGAGCTGGATGCTGCAAAATGGTCTCATTCTCCCAAGTAGCATCTTCGATTGGTAGATCCTTCCATTTAACCAAATATTCTCGGATTACTCTTCGGCGAAGCTATTTTTCCCTGCTTTCTAAAATGAATTCCGGTACCATGACCAATTTCCCTTCATCATCCAGGGGCGGCAAGACTGCAGAAGGTATCACATTCTGTCCCAATGCCTTTTTGAGACGCGATACATGAAACACATTATATACTTTGCTGTTTGCTGGAAGCTCAAGTTCGTAAGCCAATTCCCCTATTCGTCTACTGATCTTGAAAGGTCCATAATACCTGGGTTTAAGCTTCTCTGACCCACTCTTTTTGAGAGTAGATTGTCGAAATGGTTGAAGCCTTAAGTAAACCATGTCGCCCACCTCAAAGCTTCTCTCCGTCCTCTTTTGATCTGCATATTGCTTATACCGATTCTGTGCTCGAGCGATGTTATCACGTAGAAAGCTAATGATATCTTTACTTTCTTGCAGTAATCCCCCAGCACGTGGAACTTGAACATCACTCATCAATAAGTCAATGAAACTGGGTGTATCATAGCCGTACAATGCTCGAAAAGGTGTCATTTGGATAGACATGTGGAAAGTGGTGTTATAGCAATATTCACACAAATAAATCCATCTTACCCAGGCCTTTTGCTGGTCGGCTACGTAATTCCTCAAGTAGCCTTCCACCCATTTGTTTACTATCTCCGTCTGTCCATCAGTTTGCGGGTGATAACTAGTACTGGGTGTGAGCTCAGTGCCGCATAATCGAAACACCTCTTGCCAGAAATGACTCAAGAATCTACTATCCCTGTCACTGACAATACTGCGGGGTATCCCGTGTAACCTGAAAACCTCCTTGAAGAATACTTCGGCTACCTGTACTGCAGTATAAGTAGTGGTGATGGGAAAGAAATGAGCATATTTTGTCAGCCTATCCACTACCATATAAATGCAATCACGTCCTTGAGCCTTGGGCAAACCGGTAATGAAGTCCATGGATATGCATTCCCACTTCTGACACGGAATGGGAAGTGGCTGTAGAAGCCCTGCTGGAAAGGTGTGCTCATGTTTATTCTGTTGGCAAACAGAACACTCACGAATATACTGCAAAACATCCTTCTTAAGTCCCTTCCATGTAAACCGTTCTCGCACCTGTCTATATGTTTTAAAGTGTCCGGGGTGACCAGCTATAGGTGAATCATGAAGAGCTCGCATAATGAACTGTTTCACCTTCGATCCTGGGACTAAAAATATCCTGCTCTTGTAAATAATCAATTCATCCACAAGTGTGTACCTGGTATCAACAAGGGTCCCATCAACTATCCTTGATGCCCATGAATCTCGGGCATATTCTGCAATAATCAGATGCTTCCAATCCTCAGAGATTTCAATCATTGAACTAAGATGCGGCCTGCGTGACAAGGCATCTGCTACCACATTCTGTGTGCCCTTAACATAAGATATATCAAAGTCATATGCCTGTAACTTACTGACCCATTTCTGCCGCCTATCATTGAGATCCCTTTGCCCGAGGAAGTGCCTTAAACTGTTGTGGTCAGTTTTTATGCAGAATTTGCCACCTACTAAATACTGCCTGAACTTAGCTAGTGCATGCATGATAGCTAACATCTCCTTGTCGTAAATGCTGAATGATCTCTCTGGCCCACGGAGTTTCCTGCTTTCATATGCAATTGGGTGTTTATCCTGCATTAAAACAGCCCCAATACCATCTCCTGAGGCATCACACTGGAGTTCAAATGGTTTAGAGAAATCAGGCAATGCTAGTACCGGACATGAAGTCATGATCTCCTTGAATCTGTCAAAACAAGCCTGTGCCTTTGCTGTCCAAACGAAAGCTCCTTTCTTGAGCAAATCGGTTATAGGAGCCGCATGTCGTGAATACCCGCAAACAAATCTGCGGTAGAATCCACACAAACCAAGGAATCCCCTTAACTGAGTTAGGTTCTCAGGAGTAGGCCACTCTACAATAGCACGAATTTTATCAGGATCCATTCGTACACCTTCTCGGCTGATAATATGACCTAAGTATAGCAACTCAGTCATTCCCAAATCGCATTTGGATTCTTTGGCATACAAGGATTCTTCTTGCAAAGTCTTCAATACTGTTTCAAGATGCGCCATGTGTTCCTGCCATGTTCGACTGTATACCAAGATATCATCAAAGAATACCAACACGAATTTTCTCAGCTGATGATGGAAGACCTTGTTCATGGTAGACTGGAAAGTAGCTGGTGCATTGGTCAATCCAAATGGCATCACTACAAACTCAAAATGCCCACAGTGACACCTGAAGGCTGTCTTCTCAATGTCCTGTTCTCTGACTCTAATCTGGTGGTAACCTGATCTCAAATAAATTTTACTAAAGTAGCATGCCCCATGCAGTTCATCTATTAGTTCATCAATCCGTGGAATGGGATATCTATTCTTAATGGTTTTCTTATTCAGCATCCTGTAATCTATACACATTCGTAACGAACCATCTTTCTTCTTAACCAAAACTACTGAGGAAGCAAAAGGAGACTTACTAGGTCTGATGTGTCCCATTGCGAGTAGCTCCTTGATGGTTTTCTCTATCTCATCTTTAAGCCTTTTGGGGTGCCTGTATGGAGTAATCATGACGGGTTTAGCGCCTTCTTCCAATTCGATGATGTGCTCGATCCCTCTATCAGGTGGTGTTCCAGGAGGAATATCGCTGAATACCTTACTGTACTTTTCTCTCAATATCTGTATGTCGGAATGATATTCTGTCTTAGGTTGCTCCTCTTGTGTAGGCATGAGAGTACACATAGCTTCCCATTCAAGTTCCTCATGTCTCACCAATCTTTCCAACTGTCTAAGAGAGATCGTTCGGATGTCACTATTCCGAATAGCTCTCAATACATGCTGCCTCCCATCTACTTCGAACTTAATCTCCATGTCTCTGAGTCGGAAAGTAACCTCACCCAATAAACGTAACCATGCCATTCCCAAAATGACATCCAAATCACCCATATTGACCACGTGGTAATCTGCTTTGAACTCATAATTATTCAGGCGTAAAGGCATGTCTCTGACTATCTTATTACACTTAAGAGTGTATCCGTCAGCAACCTGTACATGAAGACCTTCAAATTCTTCTGTCTTAATACCACGACGCTCGACCAATCTTGCATCAATGAAGTTATATGTAGCTCCGGTATCAACTAATGTAATCACCTTCTGCCCTGCTTGGACACCACGTAACCTGAAAGATCCTTCCTGTTGAATGCTAGACAAACGCCCTTGCTGTAGATGCAATTCAGGTTCTTCTCTCTGTTATGACTTTCCTGTCTCTTCCTCCGATTCCGATCCAGTATGTTCATCCTCTTTTGCCGCACTGTCAGAATCTGATCCTTCGTAATATGCCCACATAACTCTATTGGCTTTCCCTTTAGGTCGCAAGGGACAATCATGATCCTTGTCATATGGGCCTTTGCAATAGAAGCATAATTTCTTCCTTCGCAAGTCATTTAATGCTTCTGTATCTAGGGGTATGGTAGATTTCCCAATGCTCTTCCCTTTATTTTTATCAAACTTCCTATTGTCTTTGAAAGAGGTAGTACTCCTGGGAGTGAACCGGCTAGAAGGAGTTGTAAGTTCCATACTACGTGCTTTCCTCATGGCTTCCTGCAGTGTTGGTGGATCAAATGCCTTAATCCATCCCTTGAGGGGTTCGGACAATCCTTCGGTAAATAGGATAACTAACCTCCTTTACGAAACATCTGGTACCATGACTGACAACCTCTGAAATTCACTAATATAAACCTCGATATTGCCAGTCTGTCTTAATTGTGCAAGGTCGCGAAAATAAATTTCTGGATCCTTCTTATCAAAACGTTCAACCAATCTATCCACAAAGTCCTGGTATGATGTTACCTGATTGTGCTGTAGAGTAACCATTCCATGTGACCACCAGTCATGAGCTGCGCCTTCCAGATGCAAGGTAGCATATCTGATGGCATATATTTCCGACATAGGCCTTAATGCTAGAAAAGTGTCCAAGTTATGAATCCAAGCTTGTGCCGTCATCTGACCACTCCCATCGAAGAAAGGCAAAGTAAGTTTACTGACAGCTCGTTGTAACTCACTTTCATGACTCCCTCTAGGTCTCCGATTCTGGCGGCTATTCCTCATATGTTCTCTTCTTTGGTTTAGATATCGATCAAAGTTTAATAACTCACGCACATGCGGGGGTAATGCTTGCCATTCTGCCGTAGCAGCCCTAAGATCATCCTGAAAATCTTCGGGTGCATCATCTTCTCCTATCTCCTGAGCCTCTTCCCTTAGGAAGGTGGGACGAGTAGGCCTATTGGCTGTCCATGATCTGCGCCTAGGAGCACCTTGTGATCCTGCCACACTCCTATCATCGTGATCAGATGTGCCTCTTCCTTGATCTTGAATCCTGGGCTGAATAACTCTTTCCATTATGGTAGTTAAAGCCTGTAGTGTCTGAGTTATTTCTTGCTGTCCATTAGTCATGGCTCTGTAAAATTCTCTGGTTTCATCATCGTCGACTCTGGGAAATCTTGGCGGACTCTGTCTTTCACCCATATCCCTGTTCCTGAATATGGTTTTCGAGTACAACTCTGGAAATTAGAGTACTTTTACCCAATCAGGATGGCAGGATTACTGCTCTGATACCACTGAAATAACCCGACAAATTACTGGATCTTCTAATGCCAAAAAAACTCAACTTTAAGGGTAAGTCATCACGTCAAACACTCCTACTATATGAGTTTACCCAAACAATACAAGCTTTCCAAATATTGGTCAAGAAATCTTCAGATTGGAGAATCTCCAGCGAAAGTGCATTAATATGTTCTTACTAACAATACTCAATGAAAGATCATGAATAACAGGTTACAGAAGTTTAGATAACTAAATATCTTTAAACCTGAATTCGCTGCCGCCAACCTTGATAATCTGCTATGCACGATTTCCAAATGTTAAGGCACGATTTCCCTAATCGTTCCAGCCAGGTTGCGAATAAAATGTCCACGGATTGACCAAGATTTGATTATTTATCTCTAAGCAATGGCGCTGGATAGTCTATCGATCATGCTTGGAGATCATTCCCTGAGTCCCAGGTTTCACTGCGGCCTATGATTTGAGACCGTTCTCATACAACGTTGCTGTCGAAGGTAAGGTGGGTTTAGATCAGTTCCTTCCCCACGCGGTCTTCCTTCCTGAGTCATTAGCAGACTAGATCTGCTCCTCTCTCGCGCGTTTCACCTCCCCAATACTGTCTTGATGTCCCCGTGACTTGGCGGCAGTCTGCTTGGAGTTCTGAATCGTGCTCAATGTTGACTGGTCCGGTCCAAGGGAAAGCGCCTCAGCTAAATGCGATCTCGCCCTTTGCATCGAACGACCCAAGTGGGTAATAAATCTGCCCTTGACGCTGTTTTATATTTGTGTAGTTCCCTTGATTTATTTCTTGGTCAAGGCATTCGGGCGGTAACACAAATCACTGCTCATAAAAAACTTAGACTGCTGTTATTGGTTGAATGGGGGTTTCCTGATTCAGACGTCCTCCTTTTAGTCAATTGAAAATGCAAATAATCTCAACATGAAATGGCTGAGAACCACTTCCAATGTGCAACCCTTCGGGGGATATCTCACCACCTCAGTTATGCAGATCTCAGGGAGTTCTCGTTCCCAAAGACCTAATGGAAATTTGCAGGCTGAAAACCACAAATTGCTCCAATATGATAAATAGAGAAATCCACAAATTGCTTGCTTCCAAAGGAACCCTAGGCCCTCTATTTATCTCTTTGCCGGGAAGTTTCTGGAAATTATCCGGAACCATCTTGCACTACAAATATTAACTTTATAAAATTAAATAATTAACTTTATAAAATTAGAATACAACCTTTATTTAATACTGAAATGAGTAGGCCCCGCTTACTTAATTGGAAGACAAAATCGACCCTCTTCCCATAGTTATTTGCCTACGAGAGTCTGATAGGCAAATCCCCTGTTATAACTATGTTGCTAAGAGAGGGACATGACACCCTAGTGAATGTATGTGACATCGATATCCTTTCTTATAGACAAGGCATACTAACGAGGCAAGATTGCAACCAAGCATCCTCTCTACTCCCATTCTAGCCTGTACTAACACTCAAAGCATGTGTGAGGTAATATAATGACTCTTTAGGGCTCCATGCTCCATTACAAGCTACTTCCTAGCATACACATAGATAACCTACCCTAAACTCATAAAAAGTATATCTCATAAAATCAAAATATTCACCTTAGTCATATACATTGAACTATACAAGTAACTGTGAAGCACTAATAAATAACAGATCGAAAACCTCATCATAGAAATACATGAATGCATCACAATAGTTGGGAATAAACAAGCTAGTCACCAAATAACGCTACATAACAACATATAAATCAATCACTTCCCAAGCCTCTGATAAACATGGCTAACTAGTCAAAACTAGGTTTATCCCAAACCCCATCATGAAACATAACATCTCATCAATTAATTAAAACAAGTGTAGTTAGTTAAACATTCCATTTCTGTATAGTAATTGTCCAAAGTTTCAATTTGAGACAAGGTTTCAAATTTTTGCTTTTGAAATAAATTCGGGTGATAAAGTTTTCAAGGTTGGATTGATCTAAATAAAAGCTTTGTGTTTACATCTTAATCTTGTAGGTTCACCAAATAAGTATATGTTTATATCAGTCAAATGATAATCTATGTGGAAAAATTGTTGCATTTAACTCCACCAAAATAACCCATTTACTAATATTTCAAATGATCCAATTATAACAATCCATTAATAGTAACCTTAATACATAATACATTTCATTTAAAACAAAATTAAAACAAAATTTAATACTATTAAATCATAATTAGAATCTCATTAAATTTCACTTAATTAAATTTTAAATATAATTTAAAAAAGAAAAAAAGAAAAATCAATATAATAATATTAAACTATAAAATAAATTTTTAAATAAACAATATAAAAATTTATTAATAATTATTAATAAAATAATATACATGTAATATAAAAATATTATTTTATTAAGTAAAAATTATAATTATTAAAAATTATAAAGAAATAAATTAAAGTTTTAAGCGTAATGGGCCAGCTAGTCATGACAACTTGTGAGGCTACCAAACAATGCTTATAGCTATCAAAGTAGTGTGAGCTACTGCTAGCAGCTCTCACGGCTGCTACCTCATGGCTACTATAGTAGCATGAGCTACTGTTAGGAAGCATTCATTTCTGTTGTATGTAGCATGAGCCACGTAGTTAGTAGGGGAAAAGAGGGGGTTCAGGGGTTATGGCCAGATTCCCCAAAAGCCAATAATTTTTTTATATATAAATCTTTTCAAAACATTTTTTTAAAGTTTTCTCGTTCATAGATTTGATAGGAAGAGTAATTACAAACAATCAAATTTGTTCAATTAAATTCTAGTTCTCAATTTCAAACCCTATCTTTATTTTTGTTTTTCTAAAATTGAATCTTCTAATGTGGGTTTTCAATTCATGTTCTTTTACAGACGTTTTAGTAACGAAGAACAATGATTTTCAAACAAGGGTTTCGTTTTAAAATATGATTTTCCATAATAAGATCCATAAAAACTAGCACAAAGAAGATAGTGGAAATTCAAAAGATTTAATGTGATAAACTCTATAGAATTTCTACCTCATTTTGATGCTAAAACCTGACGAACATTCAAAGAATGCAAAAAATTCTCATCTCCCGAAACCCTTTCCAAAAATTGCTCCTCCAAACCTCTATGTGGAGAAATGAGCTCTTATATCCTAATAAAGGATTTCTCAACCTATGGTTTTAGTCTTACGAACATGCAAAAGTATTTTATTAGTATTTTAATTTATTTAATTCCTTGTGCAATTTTTTTTCTTTTTAATTAGAATAAATTTTATTTAAATTATTCTCACTTTGTTTTAATTAAATAATAAGATGTATTTAGAAAGTATATTTATTAATTAAATTAATAATAATATTTAAAGTTTATTATTTAAATGAAACTTCTAAATTTATTATTATTAAATTAAATAAATATTGTTACACCAAATTTGGTCTTTAATTAAATCTTTAAATTTATTTCTTCTATTTAATTAATTTCCCAATTAATGAAATACAATTACAATTTATTTTTCTTAATAAAATTTGTGTTCAACTAATTAATTTAATAATATCTTTATTTGATTTAATTATAATTGAAGATCATAGTAGATCGATAGTAAAAAAGGAAAACACATCTAATAGATAAAGTACAAATTCAAATTCAAAGGTCAAAATCTTGAATTCATGTCACTTGACGAATTTGAAAAGGTAATTAACTCAGGTATTTGTCCTATATTTTAGAACAATTGGCTTAGGTTTAGGATTTGGACTTGAGAACCATCTCCCCTCTTTTACCATTGAGATACTACGATAGGGCACACTCAACCTAGAAATTCAAGGAAGTCGATGCTTGTTACCTACAATCTACATAACGTTGAACATGTACATATGCATATATATCTAAACTAAACATGTAATGATGGGGAGTGGTGCATGGTGTAGATCCTGACTAGCAAGTGACTATGACTCCCTCCCTCAACCATATTAGAAATGTCAGACATAAATTAAAACATACACATACACACCATACACATGCAAGAATGGGGTAAGTAACCATAAAACTGTATTTAAATCATCCATCTAACTATCATCATGAAAACAACTGAAATCACTATATATGGAACATACAAAGCATCATCATCAAAAGAATAACCATTAACGCATGGAATATTCGAGTATCAAGTAGCTCATCAAATATATAATCTAAGTATGAAATAGCATCAATCAAATCAAGCAACCAAGTAAAACTAAACCATAAAAGTTGGCCTAAAAGAATTTTCCAAAATAACATGAAAAGTAAACTAGGGGTAGGCACTACATAAACAAAATTGGCTACTCTATAGTCCTTTTGAATAGATCCATGGGCCTCCCTGCACCAGGTTACTTGGAAACCTAGATGGTAAATTTTATAAAGACTATTGGGACAAGAAAGATGCCAATTCAAGGCTATAAACCTCACTAGCAACTTGGACGAGCAACTCATTTTAGTGAAGAATACTCTAGGTTTCTACATGACCTTCTATGTCGTGTACCTTCTAGCCATAAGACTAACAAATTATCTTGGCTTGATTAAGAAAGGGAGTATGTAGGAGGCAAATGCATGCCATATATATTTTTATCCCCAATTGGTAAAGAAGAAGCTACCTTTCAAAATCAAAGAATATAGGTTGGTCAATGATGAATTCATCTTTTCTATCATTTGGTTTGTTGAGGGGGATTATTCCATAAGAATGTCAGTAGAGGCAACAACTTGAATATAAAAAAATGGACCTTATTTCACCCATTTAAAACATTTTTGTATATCCTGGTAGTTGGTACCCTTATGTGCCTAAAGAAGCTCCCTCGATATCCATCATACAGATTGTTGCTATTAGAGATAGCAAGACAATTAGCCTCCACCTATGATAGAGTGCACATACAACATAAGAAGATATGGGTCTGGTCAATCATAATTGGGGCTTTCAAGGTCAAGAAAAAGAAAGACATAGCTACTTTTGACTTGGAATGGGATCAATACCCTTTAGAGGATTATCCATCACCTTGCCCATACTTCAACAATATTGAGATGGTACAACATCTTGTAGGGAAAATTTTTGTACCTGAGATGCAAATTGAACTTCATTGGATGAACTACAAAGATGACTATGATGTCTAGATTAGGGACTATTGTAGAATGAGTTTACAACTTGCAGAAAAGGTTCTTAACTTTGATGAATCCCTTAAGACATGGAACAAGAACACTCCTAATGTGATGAATCTATTATACAACTAGGACAAGATCTATGAGCACCCTATCATGAATGCAGAAATGAGTAGAGAGGAGAATGATGATATTCATCATAGGGCCCAACACATTATATAATTAACAAGAGAAGGCCAGGAAGCCTTTTTTCTTGGATCCAGCACCCCAAGCTCTTACTTTATAAGCTAACTCTTAACCAAAGAAGGGTAAAGGAAAAAAAAGATATAGTTCCTATGTAATAGTTCCTATGTACCCCACAAAGTCACCCATAAGGCTGGAGATAGTGCATTAGCATGAGTGGGAGGTGGAATACTTCAAAGCTAAAGGGATGAAGAGCAAGAAGAGAAAGAGGGTCACTTGAGAGAGAGCCCAAAAAGAACAGGTCCAATCAGAGCTGACCACACATGAAGAGACTCAACCTAAATAGCACAAGATGACCTTGTAGCTCCAGTAGGGGCCACCTTGTCAATACCTAAGAGAGCTCAAATTGAGATGATAGTGGTAGGCAAGAAGAGAAGGAATTTTAAAAACAAAATTACTTCATCACCTCAAGTTCTAGAAACCATTCCTAAGGTTTAAGATGAGGAAGAGGGGAAGCAGATTGAATATGCCCACTCAATAGGAGAACCCTCTTAGGAAGGGTTACAAAAGAAGAAATGAGGAAGAATTTGACCTAGACAACGTCTTCTATCTTACAAAAGCCCATCCATATAGAAGCCTTAGAAGAAGAACAAGAAATATGGATAAGAGAGAAATGGAGTGAAGGAACTGATGTCTTTGAGATTCCAGACTTCAACTTCATGCCAATAGGTACACCGATAATAGGGGAAAGAATATGGGATACCCCTTAGAATGAGTTTTTAAGAGAAGATTGCAAATAATTGCTTCCTTTACCTAAAGGTCCTCTTGGTATACCTCTCTGGCCATCAGAAGACCTTTCATCTATACCTCCTTAGTTAGAGCAAGAATTAGTTGCTCTACCTCCTCCAATAGTAGAGCCCAAAAGCCAAACCATAGAGGAAGGAGAGTATGTCCAATTATATATAGATGAATTATTAGAAGAAGGAAATATTGTAGAAGAAGGAGAACAAGTTCTTCCTAGAATAAAGAGTAGGTCTTTAGCCCAAGAAAAAATGGAAGCTCAATTAATAGTCCTCCCTTGACAAGAGAAGACTCCAAAGTGATGTGATAAAGGGAAAGGGCCAACTTCAAAACCTATGTCTTAAACCAAATACATGTCTCCCATGGGATATACTTCAGCACGGTTGATAAAGGAGGTCTTAACTTGACAAAGGAGACATGTGGAGCTCATTGAAGAAGAGGGTATGAAGGAATTGATAAAAGAAATTAGAAAGCCAGACCCACCCAAGGGTGATACTACGACATTAGCTTTTATCATGAAGAATCAAAATGAAGATCTTTTGGCACACATTTCCATTCTACCTCCCCATGCTGATACATAAGAATTATCTTCAAAAGACTATTAGACAAAATAGATAGTAATTGGAAAGCCTATAGTTGATATGGCCAAGGTTTTGATCACTACAGGTCTTAAGCAAGTGTTTCCACACCTAGATAAAGGTGAATTAGAAATTTTGGTTTTGAGAAAGAAGATTGAGTTATTGAGGGGATATTTAAATTAGATAGTAGCTCCAATAGACCCAAATCATCCAAATATTTCTCTAGGGGTCGCTTTAGAGAAGAAAGAGAAAGGACAAGTTATGGAAGAAACTGATTCATTTTTGGATGCTTGCAAAAGGTGGTATCACAACTTTCAAGATAGAGGGGTTTAAATAATAGTGGGTAATTTGAACCTTCTACATATCATTCATAATAATGTAGAAAAATTGGTTACAGTAATAAATCAAGTTTTTAGGTTGATGGATGAAGTGCGTACCTAGGCTAATGATTTGGAAGCATTTAAGACTATCAAAGGGAAAATTTACTAGATGTTAATGGAAGTATATATGGTAGAAGAGTTAGATAAAGTAAATGATTGGATAGAAAAGGTGTTGATGGGAAATAAGGTTATGGAAGGATTATATGAAGATATTCAATAGATAAAGAATAAAGCTTGGGATCATTTTTTGGAAGTAGATAAGCATTATAATGCTACTAGCCTAGAGATTTTTGGAGTAGTCAAGGACTCAACTTTCTTCAGTAGAAAAAATCGTGCAAAAATTTAGAGCATTATTCGAGATAGCTTCGTCTAAAGATGGCGTTAGACAAATTTGCAAGACAAAAGAAGTATTATTGAAGTTAGATTCCATATTGGAAGATTTTGCAAATACTAGGCTAGAGATTAGTAATTATTGCTAGGTGGTGCATAATAAAAATGAGTCTTTGGATTTACCATAAGCTCAAGAAATCATGACTATTATCCAAAAGTTCAAAAGCACACATACAAACATTTTTTGGTCCTAAGGGAGGAAACCCCAGATGCTGGAAATTGAGTTTCAACACTTAACAAAATTATGACAATTTTGATCTTGTTAGAAGGTGCACTTTTTTAGAGGTATGATTTTCACAAGGTTCACATTTCACAAGGTGTGCCAAATCAAGAAATGTATCAAAAATTTTGAAGATGAAGTAGTGCATCGATGATCAACTGCCAGTTGCTATTTTTGGACATTTTATGCATCAAAAATACATTTTGATGTCAATTCAACTCCTAGAAACACCTAGAAAAGGCCAAGCTTGCATTTTTAGAAGTCCTAGTGACTCCCAGATCATTTAATGGTTTGTTTCTTCTTAGCTTCTTTTCCTTTTATTGTTTTAAGTCATGTATAGACTTGTGCACCCATTAATTGATATAAATAAGTGTGGAGACCTACTTAACAATATTTTGAGAGTCAATTTGCATATAATTAGCTTTATTTTTCTGTTAGAGTATAGTGTTTACAGTAGAAGAGCTCTCACTCCTAACACAAAAGGAGGAGAGGGTCTCTTATAAATACATGGATGTAATATATACTGTAGGTCAATATTTTCATCAAATAATAAATGTTATTAGTGCTCACATTCTGAGTGTAGTAAATCTTGCCAGAGTGTGTTGTTTTTATGAGTTCATGTTCATGAATTTTAATGGAGCTAATGGTTTTATTGTGTTGTTATAATTGTTTTGGCATTTTCCTTATGTCAACAAATTGTGTTGTTGTGAGAAATTGGAGAAAGGATCACTATTATTCTTGCACAACATTCTTGTCTTGTGTGAGTGCACTTTCCATGGTTGCACGATTTAATGAATCATGAAATATCTTTAAGTTTTCATTAAAGTTCCCGTCAACGATTGCACTAGTGGAGTTGAGGAAGCACTGCTCCTAATTTCATTGATTTCCTACTAGATCCTTTCAATAATTTAAATTTGCAAACATTTTACTTTGGCTTATGTCCGTTAGGAATTTCCATTTCAGTAATTTTCTTTAAATCTCTCATCACCCTATCTTCATTATTTTTTTTCAAATGTGTGGTTAAAATATGAATTCATATAGTTGCATTGATAAGAAATTGCATTCATCATAGAACATAAAATACAAAAATATATTGGTTTTACGGTTACATTTCAACAAAGTTGTACAAAATTGGTAGATATCAGTGAAGGCCTCCTTGTGAACATTCACATTTATCTTCGATTGAGCTAACCAACAGGTTGCAAAACATCCATCTGAAACCTTGGAGTTGATCATTGATCAACTTTTCAGGAGAGAGATTCTAAAGAATTTATGTCGTTAGCATCGTGCAAAATGACCACTCAACTCATCTAAATAACCAAGTCAAAATGTAGGGGCACTATATATACAAAGTCTTCAACATAGGCACTTGTATACATATTAACTGATTACAGAGGGAAAAAACTTAAGTTGCATTTGGAATTAGTTTAAAATATGAGTGAAATAATCACTTGAAGACATGAAACTTGGGACATAAGTTATCTTTGACATGAAGACCATATAGATGCAATTTGGATTCTTGATTATTATTTTGGCACATTTTCCAAGCTTTTGAATTTGTCCACTTAAAAGTTGCCGACTTGATAGCCAATTAATCTAAATAAATTGGAAATAAAATAAGCATGTAAAAATGAGCAAATGGATTGGTCCAAATCTAAAAATTAGCATGGGGCAAGTATGTCAAGTATAGAATACAACAAAATAATCACTTTTATCCCACCAATCGTGGATTTCAAATTATGACATCATGAACAGGGGTATTTGGAATTCTGCAAACTTGATTAGCATCACAACACAAGAAATTACATTTGCAATTAATGTGAAACTTATCAAATGGATTCAAAAGGAGTTCAAACTTGACATACAACATGTCCCTTATGTATACAATACAACAATGAAGAAAATTCATCAATAGATTCTACTAGGCAAAAGTTATTAACCTTCAAAGTGAGGTATTTGGATTTCTAAACAAAAAATGCATTCAATAGGACAAAGTGAAACACCCAATGAGGGATTGAAAACCCTATCAAATTGATCACAAAGACATGAAATTTGAAACATAAGTAGTATGTTATGTAAAGAATACATCCCCAAATTGGCAAGTCATAAACCACAATAGGATACAAAATGCACTCATGTAAAGTAGGTCTATCAAAATAATTTAACACTTTGCAACATTTGCAGATTGGATAGTGCCTCAAAATGACATCTTACAAAACTATTCAAAAATGCAAGTATTGGGGTCTAAGATACATGGATGGTTTGAATAGACTGTAATGAGCACATAAAATGCATGATAGACATTGAAACTCAAACCAGGCATATATGCTCAAAAGCTCATGTGGGGGATTCATCTTACAAAATTTTGACATGGTACTCTCAAGAATTTGAGAGTACGAACACCACACACCTTTAATTTGAAGGCTTGAAAACACTCTTGTCTATAACATGGTTTTAATTATTGAAGTCCACTAAATTCTAGTCATTAAGGCAATCCAACTCAAGGGATATATAATATTAAACTATATGTTTACATTATAATATAGTAAGAAAACCTTTTAAAATACATTCAATATGTGGTAAATCTAAAAGGTCTTAAAAATGTTGAAATTCTACAGACTATTTAGGTAAGGATGTGAATTCCAACATAAAAAAGTGACACTACAATGTAATGCTATTATACAATGGATAGGTCAAGACATGATAGAGAGAGGGAAATACTCCTCTCGTACATCTTGAGTTCTTGAACGTCTCTTAGTTAAACTATGATTTTTATTGTCGAAGACCACTAGGTGTTAGCCCTTAAGGTAGTTTGCTAATATTAACATAGTTTAATGCACAAAACATAACAAATGTATTTTAATATAATTTAAATGGTTAATGATGAATGTAATCAATATAACATGTTGAATCAATTATACATTGTGTGGTTACATAAATGTTTGTGTGGATATGGTGGATACTTGCATCCTTACTTTTGCTTTACCAAGTGTGATTACTAATTTGAATTGATAAATCAATGTAATAATATGATCCTCTAATCACCATCATAACAATGCAATAGAATTTATTACAAAGGTTAAAAAGCTACATTATTACATCCATTCCAACCTCAATTTGGTACATGTATGTGATGTATCAATCTCACTAAAGAAGACTATTGAAAAATGTCTTAACAAAATAGTCAATTTTTAATAATAATGATATATAATTCCATAACGCATAAAAATATATAAATTTAAAATCTCTTCTTATTAAAATTACAAGTATAAATCAATAATATGAAAAAATATGTTTAAAAATATACTAATATTTATTAATATCATTTATAAAAATTGAAAAACTAATGAATATATAAATTGACCATGTCCATGAATATATTAAATATTAATAATAAGGATATGATATTTATTAAAAATAATATTACTCCGTTGGATAACACTAGCAACACATCACTATGAGAATAGAGAACATTTTATTCTATTTAATAGCTTTGTTCCAATGTTTATTTTATTAATAAAATATTATTATTATTATTACTTTTGTAATCCATAACGACTCTCATGGAATATTACACTTTATTTTTGAAATTAAAGATAAAATCCTTGGAGAGGGAAACTTCTTAAATGTTTGTAAGGAATGAAACTTAATTATTATTATTAGTAATAAAATAATAAAAACAATTATAAAAAGGCATATCTTCAGCTTTCGTTGACCATATTTCCCTCGTGCAATCTCATGGTTGTTGGCTTGTTAGATATTGATGGAGATAAATTGATAACATATTAAAGAAGAGAAAGAAAAAGAATTTGTCCCCTCTCTTATAAAAAAAGTTGTTTGAATTGATTAAATTGATTAAATAATAAAGAAAGAAGAGGAATGTACTACCTATATATCTCTTATACAAAAATGTTTTTAATTTCAACGAGGGATGTCGGCAACTCATTGGTGGTCCCCCACAAGGCTTCTAGGGGATGGATGTTAGGGGAGTGCATGTCTATTTTCAAGATGTGATGTAATTTTTTTTAAACCATATGATGTGATGCAAATTGTATTGAATACAAGCTACACAATTGTATTATCATAATTAATAGTATATGATAAAATTTTACTTTATTTTTTAAAATAGTGATGTATATTATTTTGGAGGTGGTTATTTAGTCAATGTCTTGAACTAATGTTTCCAAATTCCTACTTAATTTAATTTTTCTTTTGAACTAATTCAGAAATACTAAGGTTAAGTGGCCAATTATTTAATACTTATTATTCTTCTCCATTTTCCTTGGGTTTTGTCCATTATGAATGAAGCTAAAAAAGTTCAAAAATATCATTGACAACTATAGTGCATACGAAATAAATGTATTTGGTGGTCGGACAGGGGAAAAATAGCAACAAAATTATAAAAAATAATTTTAAAAAAATTGTAAAGATAACAATGAAATAAATATAGCGTCAGAGTCATTATAACTTTGTACTCATTTTGACAAGTCTGTCTATCCTCAGTTTGCTAGCCGACCTTAAACCAAATTAAATTATCTACAGTTAGATGGAATGTTTGAAATTTTTCTGTATTTATTTATCTGTGTTGTTTGATTATTATTATTTTTTTATAACAATATTTTTGAGTTTCAGCCAATAGAAAAGTTTTCCTTTTTAGCATGCACAATACAGGTCTGACAATATTTATAGATTTTACAATCTTAAAATATATGCACTGGTTAAGAACAAGTCAAGCACGAATTTTTGATAATTTTCAAATTAAATGCCATAAAAAATTTGCCCAAAACATTTATTTGTAATGTTAGTAGATAAAATGATTAAGCCACAACCTTTGTTTTTATCTCTAACATTTGCAACATATTGTGTGGGAGGCTAAAATAATACAATGCGTAAAAAATATTCATGATCTTTATTATCATGTTAAAAGGTACAATTTTGTTTTCTAATTAATTAAACTTAAAACACATTATATTGGATAATATTATTAAATACAATTCTAATCAATAAAAGATTTTAGATGCGGGTTATTTTATTTTGTTGAATTACAACATTAACCAGGCTATTGATTCAATATCCATCACATCAAATAGCAAACAAGACAATTTAAGATTTTATTAATTTCGTATTAGTACATAGACACTTGTACATTTGTATATTATATCATAAGTTTTAAGTTTTTGTTAAACTTATTATTTGTTTAGCTTTTCTACTATATTTAATATAACAATTAATATATTTAATCTAACATCTAATATGAACAAACATTTTAATAAGCTTATGATTTTTAAAAATGAAATTTTATAAAATTATAAAAAAGATTTATAACTCTTGAATAATTGAAATTTTATATAAGAATTCATATAAAATATTATAGCTCTTGTGATAATCATATTTAAAAAAATTGAAACATAATTATTTATTTATATTATGTCAAGTTATTTTAAATATACTAAAAAATCAAAATATAAATTCTAAAACTATTACTAAATACTTTTCTAAAAAAAATAAAATATTTTCATATTCTAAATACAAAGGCAGGGACTCTAGCTCTCCAAGAGCTTGGTAGTGTTTGTAAGTGGATATATATATATAGTTAGTTAGTTAGTTAGTTAAAGTGTGTATTTTTGGTATTTCAAGAGATATTAATTGTGAATGTGGATATTTGGTCTTTTTCTCTTTAATGTTGATTATTTGTTACATTAATAACTAACAATTCAAGGGTGTTATTCTTATAAATAACAATCTAAAAGATGCAAAGTCATCAATATAAAAGTAGTTTCCACACTTTATCAAATTATTTAACATAAAAAACTAAACTACTTTAACAACATAATAAAAAACAAAGTTCTAACTCTAGAGTCATAGTCATGTAAGCTATCTAAACAATAAATAGTCTTAGCATAAGGTCATCTACGACCATAAACAATATCAAAACAATAAAAAGTCTTAGCATAAGGTCATGTAGGACCATAAACAATATTAATATAAACAAACTAAAAGGAATTTAACCCTAATAAAGTCCCTTAATTTAGTAGCTAATTGGTGGAACACATTGAAAAATATTTTAGTGAGGAACTTCATGTGATTCCTTGTGATTTCCATTGTCCTTATTAATTCTTGGGATCTTTTTTTGCAATAGGCACAAGGGTGTGGTAAAACTATGCATTGCCCTAAGTCATAATCAAGAGAAACTCCCTGATTTTCTTTCATTTTTTGTGATCCTAGCTTTAACCTTTTTCCATCTCATTAGCAATATTTTTACATTAAGATTAGGTCCCTTCCTTCTAGGTTTAGGTTCCTTTCACCTAGGTTTTTGCACCTCCTCTTCCTCAAGTATCAAGACATGGGCTAGATTAATTGGCCCCATTTTTATGCTCTAAAAATACATGTCAAACTATACTTAGTGAATTTATCCAAGATTTTTGTCTCCTCCTCCTTTTCCTTGTCCGTGTTAGATCCCTCACTCTTCATTTCCTCTTCATCATTATTATCACTCATCCTCCTCTTTATAATACTCAACCATGTTTTTATTTTTTCCATTCTATGTAGTGCAAGTGGCTAATCTATGGACCTTCTTATGGTTACATTAATTTTTACTGGTTTCTTCACCTACTTCCTCCTCCTCTTTGCTTGGTGGGGGTTGGGTGTTCCCTCTTTTATGTAATATTGGGAAGTCAAGCTTTGTTTTAAAGATTTTCTCGAGCTCAGTTTTAGTCTTAGGGAATGCGGGGGTTCCTAGGGTTCCAGGTTGGGAAACAATTTTAAATATAGTTGGGTACCAAATGCACTTCTTATATTTCTAGGCCCGTGAGTATCTATAATTCTTTCTAAGAGGAGGGAAATATTTAGCAACTCATTGCACAATAAGTATTCTTGAGGGTTACAAACAAAGTGAGGTATAAATGGTAAAAATGAGAAATGAGGCATTAGTGGAGTGGGATGGCTTTTTGCTATTGACTGTTTGCATTCTCTACTACTTAAACCTAGATTTTTGGGGGAATTCAAGAGAGAAAAAGGGAAAGGAGATAAGGCTATGTTTCCTTAAGTTTTTTAGAAGAGGCATATGATAAATGTAATAAACTATAAATCTTTCATCAAGAGTGAAATACTCCATTATCATTAAACATATCTAGTTCCATAGGGGAGGTAATTCTTCCCTCTCAAAACCACCACGAGCCTTAATGGGGACCTTATTTCCCCTAAAAAAATTATCTAGTGTTGTATTTTTCAGCTACACAACTTGTCTTCCATTTCTTGGTGGTGATCAACAACTCAATATCTTGTGAAATGACTTTTTCATTCACTTAAAAAGATATCCAACCAACATTAAACCTTTCTATCCATACACAAGGTTGTGAATCACATAGGGAGTCTCATTATAGCTATTGATGATTTTTGTGAATTATGAATCTCTTCTCTCATTACATAAGTGCCAAATTGAGGCAAAATTTTAAACTTTTAATATTTTCTTAGCTCTATCTAAAATCTTTCCCCATCCCTTTTGTTAGACAAAACAATGTTAACATAGAGCCCTACCTAGGTTTTTGCCTTGCCACAATTCACAATGATAAAGAAAATTGATGTAATAACCACTAAAAAGGTTGAAATGATTATTTTGTGTGAAACCTCCATCATTATTATTTCATATCCTTCTCATAATATCTTTCTTATGTAGACAATTCCTCTTTAAAATAATGAAAGTGGGCAAGATTTCCATATCCTGTGTAAACTTTTCACATTGAACAATGCTTAGAATTTCTTTTCCTTTCATCTCACCATTAGGAAATCTTGGAAAATGCTGACTTGGCTCCCACCTATTAAAAACATAGAAGGACTAAGAGGGGGGGATGGGTGTGAGTTAAATATTGCTAGTTCTTAACCAAAAGTCAATGTACTTTAATTTATCATTCTTAAGTTTCTTTAATGAAACCATGAAATATAAAGAAACATTAACACAAGAACACAAAATATATGTGGAAAAAGTAGGGCTAGGAAATACCGCTACGAGAATTTAACTCATTTTATAAATAGTTTGAATTATATTCTTTAGGTTAACAAACCTTAATTGATTTGTACAATTAGGACTCACTACCTTAGGGAAAACTATGAATAAGTTGTAACACAACTTACTATTTTTTTAAATTTTTAAATTTTTATTTTGAAGTGGAAGAATTATCTTGAACATGAACTAGATCAAGAAACCAATCTTATCACATCAGATATTTTTATATCTCACATACTATTTTTGAAGACACTTCATTGAACCTCTAATCTCTACACAACCAATTTGCTTGCACACTTCTTTCATAAAATACACATATTTCTCTAATTTTACCTTTTTACACTTCTCTAAAATTATACTTTTTGTCTTTAATATATTCCTGAAGTATAATATAGTTCCTAAAAAATCTTTACTACAATTTGACCTTAGTAAAGATAAACTAATATTACATAACATAGGCCATCTAAATCATAAATACTTACCATGGTTCATCCTAGGAGAGAGTGGATCCAAATAATCTCAATACACTCTTTTAAGATTTTTCCAATGGTCCACATAATAACCAAGGTGATTGCCAAATGTAGAGTGTGAATATGAAATTAAAGCTTGTAGAATAATCGATCAATATAACATCTTTTAAAGTAATCTTGAATCATGTAGATCTCTATGCACCAAGGTGAGGCCTAAATGGACATCACAACATTAAATGTGAAGTGTATTAAGACCAATAAACTGATCCTTGATAAGGCAAAATATTAGAGTACCCAAACAATAAACATAACAAAACATATTTCTTATATAACATTAAATCTCAATTGTGAAACATAACTATCAGCATAAAGCATTCTGTATGATCAAGGAAGAATAAGAAAACCATTCAACAACATTGTATCTAACCACATTTGATAGACATTGGAGATAATCTAAATTAGTCTGATAGAGCTCAATGATTATTTTGAAATATTACAATTATTATAGCACTAAAATTATCTTCAACTATTATATAGATGTTACACCAAATATTAGAAAAGAACTAAAACATCACTTTGCAAAAACTATGTGGTAGTATAATTGGATCAACATTCTATAGAAATAAACTTTTTGAAATCTTCTTCATCAATAATCATCTCATTTTTCTAGGATTATTACAAGAAGAAATAATATCAGAACACGGATGAATACCACAAAGTACAAATTAGAACTTCAAAAAATGATCAAAACCACAAAGGAAACTTATGAGTAGCAAGTTGTTGACATATCAGTCAAGTTTTTTATTAGTGATACACACTTATTCAAATTCTATATAGCCACCAAGCAAATTCAGTTAGTAGTTTAGCAATGCAAACTGAGCAGTTTAGTGTAAACCAAGTTTATCAGTGGCTACCGAGTTCATAGTTCTTATGATGTGAAGTTAGTGGTTACTGAGCATTGCACTGTCTACCAAGTTCTTAGTTCATGCTATGTGAAGATAGTGTTAATCAAGCCACTCCATGGTAACCAAGTGATTCAGTGTTTTCCAAGTTGCACAATATCTATCGAGTACCCAAAGGAGACCAAGTTCAAGACTACTTGAAAGTGATCAGTATGAACCGAGCTTCTACATTCACCAAGAGCATGATGATGCCAAGCAGTGACAATGGATGCCAAGTATTAGAACTTGAGTATCTTTATATTGGCCGACATTGTCATATTTGTGTTAACTTATGTCATGGAAAACTTTGTAATTTTGTAACTTGATTGGTATATATATGTGATGTATTATATTATATCCAATGAAGAATGAAATATAATGAATGTTTAATACAAGTCCAAGAATGCAAATATAAGCAATAGATAAAGATTTATAAATGCCATATCAGCATAAGGAGCAATAGTGAAAAATCTATCGTAGAAAGGTGATCAGTACATCAAGGAATCTCTATTAGCAAACTCAGTTGCAAGTCAGAGATCTACTGCTACATCCTAATAGGTGAACCAATCAAAATCCTTTAACAAGGTAGACCTAATAGTCTTTTCTAAATCTTTTCACCGAGTTCATACTTCATTCTATGCTTGTAAATCCTCTTACAAGTTGGACCTAGCAGTCCTATTTGCTCCTAATAGGGTAGATAATCAAAAGTGATCAATGTAAGCCTTAACTAGCCAACTTTATACTGCAGTATTGAAGTTTGTGGGTATCATGCCTACTCTAGTTTTACTTTCTATTTGGAAGGTTTCAGGGTTACCAAATCATTGTGTTCAAGTATTGTGAATTCTTTTATATTCTTAGTTTCTCATGCATGCAATTAGATCAGATGTGATAAATTAAATGCTAAATGGTTTATTGGATCAAGATTAAAATTGGTAGAAGTTTTTGGAAGTTATTGATTCACCCCTCCCTCCCAGTAACTTAGCATAATATTGAATATTTTTAACAATTGGTATCAGAGCTGTGTGGTTCTTAGGATAAAGTTTAACAGCTTGAGTAAAGATCAAGGATATGGAGATATTTAGACTTGATAAGGCTATTGACAATGAAAAGTTGGATCTGGAAATGGCCATTGCACAACTCAAGAAAGCTAAGGAGTAAGTTTCCCAATATTTAAAAAGAAGAAAGGAACTTGCAAACGAAATGAATGATCATCTCTACATTGAAGAAAGAATTGAAGATTTTCTCCCTTCAAGTAGTTTAGATGAAGCAAATGATGCAATCAAAGAACTCTTAGAGAATAATGGTTTCCTGCAAGAAGTAAGAAAGTTGAAAAGAGAACAAGAAATTTTGTCAGTGAGGTTATGTGAAATCTTGAAATAGAGGAACAAAATAAAAGAAGAAATGGATAGAAGGAACAATGAGATCCAAAACCAATCCCTTCAACATGTAGACCTTATGGATCAAATCTCCAATGCAAATGAGGAAATTATGAGCCAAAGACAAATCAATGAGAGGTTAAGGAATGATCCAAATTTAGACAGACAAATCAATGAAAGAATAAGAAATGAGCTGAGATCTGAAAAGAAAATTAGTGAATAATTGAAAAATGACCTAAACACTGAGAAACAAATCAATGGAAGAATGATGAAATCTCAAGTAGACATGGTTCAACTAAATGAGCAAAACTTTTATAGGTAAAAAGGAAAAGTAGAAATTGGATACAAAGAAGAAGGTGAATCCTCTGAACAAGGTGCTCAAAGGAATCAAAGACCTACTTGCAATCACTGCGATAAGATAGGTCACACATCTAACAAATGCTAGAATAATGGAAAGGCAAAATTCAATGGAAAATGCTACATCTACAATCAACGTGGCCACAAGGCTAATGAATGCAAAGAGAAACCAAAATTTGAAGGAATTTATCATAAATGCAAGAAATATGGACACAATGCATCAAAATGCAAAACAAAGACATTGAATCCTGCAAAGCATTTATTGTGAAAGCAATATTTGGTTGGGATTATAATACCTAGTGTAGATGTCATTACTATGGAGAATATGGATACATCAGTATGAATTACATCAAACATCATATGAGAAAAAGGGATACCACTATAAGATGTTACATTTCTATAAAACTTTGTCATATTGCCAAGAATTGTATCAATAATGGTAAGATTGAAGATGAAAAGAAGGTAAAAGATGATAATATTTGAAAGCAGATGAGACAACAATGGATTGCTAAGTCTACTAAGGCTACTAGTCTAAGTAATGATGGTCAAGTCACTCAAGAAATGGGTGACTGTACCACCTCTAATTAAGTTCTCAAGGAAGAACTGGAACTAGGCTATCAAAGAAGACATCCGAATCAGTTCCAGTTAAAAGGTGACAAAGATCCAAATATGTATACAAGATACAAAAGGGATCACTGATTACTAAGTTATCTTATTTATCAAGTAAAGTTAGGTCATAGACTCTACCAAGCAAGGTTGGGAGTAACAAAGGCTCTTATGGTTACCAAGTCACGAAGACTTTGCCAACTGATCAATATAGAGTAGTGGATGACAACCTATCAAGCATTATGATAACTCGTCTACCTCTGTACCAACCATTAATAACAAAATTTTGATAAAAGGCATGGAAGAAAATTCATTTTTCACTGTAAATTTTAGAGAGCTATTGTGAAGTGTTACTTTTTGTGCAATCAAGTGACTTGAGTGAATTTCCTACAATCATTTTCAAAATTTATTTGAAGCTACCAAGCAAAATGGCATCCAACAGTAGTAGCAAGTCTAAGAAAGGTTCTAATATGTTGGTTCATGGTGTTGAATGGAAGGCACCAGACTTCAAGCTTGTGTTTGTGTTTGCAAAAACCCTAGGCCCCAGCTGAGCTCAATCACAAATCCCTCCCAACACACTTCTTGTCAATGACATTAGAACTTACTTTAAATGTGAAACTCATGAAATTGGTACTCTTGAGGTGGATGATGCCCTAGCTCAGTTGTGTGTTGATGGAACCCTCAAACCTGAGCATCAATATTTGGAAATAAAAGGTTTAACTCACATTCCCCATATGCCCCAAGAGTTTCAAGTTAAATGGATTAGGTATATTATTAGCCAAGTGCACAATGGCCAATTATGGTTGGAATAGCCAACATTGATAATGAAAAAGATGATTCATCGAATCATTGGCCTTCCCATGCTTGCGAAAGCCAAAATGACCAAAGCCCTAGGTTAAGCTAAATTGGAAAAGAAAAACATAGCTGAATGGGATGGAAGAGGCATGCAAATAAGCAGTGTTACAAATGAAGAACTCAAATTTGGTATTCATGTTATAGCTAACAAGATATATAGTTCAAGCTATCACAACAATGTATCATGTGAAGCTGTGGACTTGGCCTACAAAGTGGTGAAGAATAACTTGTCTTGTGACCTTGCCAAATTGTTACTGAGACAATTCAATAAGAATATGGAAAGCATTAAAAACTCAAAGAATAACCCATGCAAATTTGGTTCTTTGTTAACATGTTTATTCTTCTATGTTCAAAAGTTTTTCCCTTCCAAAGGCACTATAGTCTAGAGAAAGGAAGTACCAATATTGTACCAAATAAATGAATACATTGCAAAAATGGGAGAAAACTATGGTAGTATCATGGACAACTATTTTGATGTGTTCAAAGACAAAATCAACAATAGGTTCATGATACCTATGAAGTTAGTTGAGGACTACAAGGATGATGTGTGTTTTATGGTTGATTGTGACAAGGTATACATCCAGGAAGTCAAGCCTACAACTGTATGGGTCAAGCCTCTTGGTTATGATGTAAACATTGATAAGACCAAGGCTATCATTGAAGCCCTTATCAATGAACTTGTGGATCCCAAGGAACCTTATTTTTGTACTTATGAAGAGGCAAAAGCAATAATAGAGCTGGAAATCAAGCTACCTTAGACGATTAATAAAGGAAAGAGGAGGATAGGCAAACTAAAATCTGGTACCTCTCATGTTAACCAAAGGTAAGGGTGAAGATGAAGAGTAGGCAGAGGATGAACACCAATTAGAAGAAGAAGAACCTTTGAAGAAAAAGGGCAAGGTGATCATCTACAAGTCTTCAAAGGCATCCACTATAGTCTTCATAAGGAGGTCCAAGAAGAAAGGAAGTAACATTATACTTAGCAAACCTCCTCCCACCTTTCAAGAAAAATTAAAGTAAATGGAAGAAGGTGATGGTATAAAAAATTTTAAATCCTTGAAGTATGAGAGAAGGACATAGTCAAAGTAGAAACAAGTTGAAGAACTAGTGCTGACCAAAATGGGCAAATGGAAGTATTCACTAGACCAGATTACCTCTCAAATCTCTAATGAATTTTTAGAGAAAATAAAGCCAAGATGGGATTCTGCAATGCAAATAGTAAAAGACATATATGCACAAACCCTGAGGTAGTTACTACCGGGCATATCATATGCTAAGGTAAAAGAGTCTTTAAGGAAAAATGAAGAGAAAATGACTTTGAGATTTAACACCTATTTAGTTTTGATTAAGGATATAGAACATGTTGTGAGAAATGCTACAAACACTTGGAAGAATATTTACCATCTTCATAAGCCAAGTGAATATCCTATTGAAGTAAAGGATGATGAAGAAGAACAAAGTAAGGATGAAGAAGACAATTAAGGATCAACTCATTATGTTACTGTTGATCATGAAGAATATAAGGAGCTAGAAGCCAAAGAAAAGGAAGAAGAATAGGAGCAAGGTGCAGAAGCTACTAAGGAAGGCAAGGAAGATGATGAGGAAATTGACCCAGCAAAGATAGCAGCTATAGTCATTGCTTCACTTCCTCACTCCTCGAGAAAATCTTTGATAACATCAAGTATGAAGGCAGCTTCAACAAGTTTGGTTGTGACTACGCTAGATGCATCAAATGTCCAATCAATCTTTGCACCAACATAGATTAGCATATCATTGATAGAAGTAACTTCCACTTCATCAATCGAGTTGCAGTCTCACTCTTCATTTGTCGAGTTAAGTTCTTTAGTCATCTCCTCTACAATTTTGACTTCCTCAATTTTTAGCTCATCGATGGTAAGCACTCTAGTTTTGTCTACTTTAGTTTTGGACTCTACAATTTTGACTTCATAAATTTTGGATTCTTCTAGCATCTCTATAAGTATTCCACTAGTTAGTGTTATAACAATTTTTACTGCAAGCCTGAGTATGTCCACAATTATTTCTATTCTAGATACTAAAGCAATAATGTTGGGCCCATTTACCGTTGCACCAAAAGACATGACTGTTAGTGAACATGGAACTCCAAATAATTAACCGCCTGTGGGCAGGGGAGTGCAACAATCTCCCCCTCGACGCACATACCAGGTGCTTACGCAAGTCGAGAAGGCATCGAGGAGATTTGAACCCATGACCAGGCCAAAACCAGGCTCTGATACCACTTGTGGGGCCATTGACCGTTGCACCAAAAGCCATTACTGTTAGTGAACATGGAACACCACATAATTAACCACTTGTGGGTAGGGGAGTGTGTCGCATCACCCAAAAAATAAGTGCAAGGACAGTGGGATCAACTAACTATAAAATTTTTGAAAGGAAAGGAGATAGAAGAAGATATATATTTGGAAAAGGAAATAGAAATTCCCAAATGAGATTTCCACAATCTGTCTACAAACCAAATGCGCATAGTTCATGAACTTCTTTAGAAAAAGGCCAAGCAACCAAGATTAAGAGAAGAAAGAGATAGAGAATACAAGATATTAGATGATGCTAAAAATATTTTATTCGAGGCTATTGGAATTGAGGTTGATTCTTCTCAACCTATTTTGTTTCAGCTTGAGGAGGCAATCCAAAAGTTTAATGAGGATACAAAAGGACAAGAGAAGTTGATTGAAAAGGCAGAAAGGAAATTCAACAATAAAGTGCTAGAGCACATTGCTATTAATCAATTTGAATTATCAACAATTTTGATCAATCTTGAAGCATCCTATTCTAATGTGTCATCACTTTTTGCAAAGCTATGTGATGTTACCGAGTATACCAAATAAGTCAAGGAAAAATTGTCCAAAATGTATACTAATCTTAAGGAAAGTGCTCAACAGTTGCAACTTGAACCTAGTTCAAGCTTTGCACATTTTAAGAAGATTAGATTTTTGTCAGATATGCAAGCAGAGTTGTTAAGAGAAGAAGCAAGGATCCATTCCACACTAGTTGATATACAAAATATGATCATTCCAGTCATGGACTCTATGCAGAAACATATTGTTTATTCAAAATCCCTAATTCATGATAACAACTTCTCTGTTGCTGACCACATGATTGAACTATCAGCTGAAGTGCAAATTGCCATACAAACATGTAAGATTCTTCAAGAAAGCTAGGATAAATAATTGGCAATTACCCTCAAGGTACACTCTAAATTCTTATCTCATTTTGGTGTCTCCATGTAAATATGTTGAATAAAATCTTTGGCATTACTGTGAAAAAGGGGGAGAAGAGATAAGATATGAGAGAAAAGTTAAAGAGGGAAAAGAGAAAAATTACAGGGGGAGAAATGTATACAAGAGAAATTTATGTACATAGTAGATCACATAGTATGGGGAAGACATATGCTATGGAATAAATATACTCTGTATATATCTTACTAAGATCAATTTTGAAAAATCTCAAAATAGACCGAGCTAGTATCACATGATGATGAATAAAACGTATTCAGTTTTGGGATAATAAGTGTTTTTGTCACTAATGCCAAAGGGGGAGATTGTTGACATATCAGTCAAGTTTGTTTTTAGTGACACACACTTATTTAGATTTTGTATAGCCACCAAGTAGATTCAGTTAGTTGTTCAATAGTGCAAACTGAGACATTTAGTGTAAACCAAGTTTATCAGTGGCTATCAAGTTCGTAGTTCTTATGATGTGAAGTCAGTGGTTATCGAGCATTGCAATGTCTATCAAGTTCTTAGTTAATGTGATATGAAGAAAGTTTTGACCAAGCCACTCCATGGTAACCAAGTGATTCAGTGTTTTCCAAGTTGCATAATATCTGTCAAGTGACTAGTGCAAATTGAGTTCAAGACTACTTGAAAGTGATCAATATGGATCGAACTTCTATGTTCACCAAGAGCATGACAATGCCAATTAGTGATAGTGGATTTTGAGTATTAGAACCTCCCCAAGTCACTCTTCAAAACATGAGTATCTTCATATTGGCCGACTTTGTCATATTTGTGTTAACTTGTGCCATGATTGACTTTATAATTTTGTAATTGGATTGGTATATATATGTGATGTATTGTATCATATGCAATGAAAAATGGAATATAATGAATGTTTAATACAAGTTCAAGAATGCAAATATAAGTAGTAGATAAAGATTTATAAAGGCCATATCAACATAAGAAGTAGTAGTGACAAATCTATCACGGAAAGGTGATCAGTACATCAAGGAATCTCTATTAGAAAACTCAGTTGCAAGTTAGAGATCTACTACTTCATCCTAACAAGTGAACCAATCAAAATGCTTTAACAAGGTAGACCTAATAGTCTTTTCTAAATCTCTTCACTGAGTGCATGCTTTATTGTATGTTTGTAAATCCTCTTACAAGGTGGACCTAGCAGTCCTATTTGCTCCTAATAGGACAGATCATCAGAAATGATCAATGTAAGCCTTAATTGACCAACTTTGTACTGCAGTACTAAAGTTTGTGGGTATCATCACCACCCCAGTTTTAGTTTCTATTAGGAAGGTTTCTGGGTCACCAAATCATTATGTTCAAGTATTGTGAATGCTTTTTTATTCTCAATTTTTCATGCATGTAATTAGATCAGATGTCATAAATTAAATGCTAAATGGTTTATTGGATCAAAAATTAAAATTGGTAGAAGTTTTTAGAAGCTACTGATTCACTCCTCCCCCCTTAATAACTTAGCATAGTGTTGAATATTTCCAAGACAACTGACTAGTTGACATCTTTTAAACCAAATTTAAAAATTATTAGGAAAGTAGTGATATTACCTTGAAAGAAGACCAATCCCAAATTAAAATCTATATACTTTGATAGGAGCACAAATAATGAAAAACCACAACAATAATATTCATAATACAATAGAAGTGTTTGAGAGAACATCTATTGGAGGAAAGGAATATAGGTGTATAAGATGAGGACAACTAGAATTCTATAATTTTTTTAAGGAACAACTTCAAAACCAAAGAGAAAATCCTCTAAAGATATCTACTAAAGAGACTTATAGAATATTTGCACACAAATTTAAAGTAAACTAAGCATGTCTTCACAAGAAAGTGAGAGTTATGATGATCTAGTGACTCTATATGTAGCTCCTACTTCACTAGTTGATACCAATAATTCATCTATTTTTTGATGATTTGAGTGAGACATTTCAAGAGATGTATATTTCCTTTTTAATTAAGGTTCTTATTTTCCATGCATTGGTGCATTGTTTGTGGAGTCTCAAATTTTAGATTCGAGAGACATATTTGAGGGGCTTCTCTTCAAATTTATTACAAATTCATCACAGTTGGAGAATCTTCTTCACCATCTTTGGAGACTGATATTCATGAGTTTCCTTCTTCACATGGTTTTCCATATTTTATGATTAATCTTGAACATGCTTATGTAATATATTCTATGAGCTTGGAGATACATGTTTAGTCTTTGAAGATGCATATTTGGATACTACCCCCTCCTTCTATTTAGACACAAACTAGATTCTTCATCATTTGATGGACTTGTTGCTACCTAAAGGGATACTTCTTTTTATGTAACCACTAGGCCATCATTTGTTTCCAAGTAATTTTTTTATCAGCATTGGGCCTTCCTTATTATGGGGAGATACCATATCTCATTTTTTTCTTCCTATGAAAGGATAATTGATTGTATAAACATGATGTATATAATCCTTTGGGATTTTTGAGTTTTCCATCCATACATCTTGTTTTTTCTCATCTCTCTTTTGGAGGTAATTTTTATCACACGAGATTTTCTCCCTTTCTTTTCTTTATGAGAGCCTTATTGCAATGCATATTGTACATGGGTTCCTAACATGGCCTAGTAGTTGAGACCCTTCTTTCATTATGATATTACATGCATTTCTCTAAGTTTAAATTAGAAGGTGGTTGGGGGTGTTGGTATACTTAAATATTCATTAATTACACTTTATTTAAGTGTACTTATTATAATTCACACATTTTAGTTTACTTTAAGCCACCTAGGAGTTTTCACCTTTATTTGCACATGATTTAAGAGAAATTCCACTTTACATGGTGATAGTAGTTATCCAATTGCAATTTATGTGTTGTCCCCACCTTTAGTACACTTCTCACATTATCATTCTCCATATGTTGCACATACTCATTGTACAATGAATGATGATATTGTTGGAAATGAAAAGGAGTAACTAAGAGGGGAGGGGTGAATTAGTTACTACAAAAATAAATCCCAGTCTCTTAAGATGTCAACACAACTTTAAATCAAATCCTTGCTAAAACTCAGTTAACACTAAATATTCCACTATTACTCGATTAACACAAAGAGAATTATATCTTAATATGTTTAATGCGATTTAGCCTTTATTAACTTAGTTGTAGAAGCATAAAGGAAATGACATGAACACAAGAGACAAAGATTTAACTTGGAAACCCAATTTGGGAAAACCACCAATTGTAACTAGTTACTATTTTTCACTCTTCTAAAATGAGCCCTATTGGGAGCCAATCCTTTTAAAGGTTACAAAACACACTATTAGGTATGACCTTGTTATTTAGGAGCGACCTTGTTAAAGGTCTTCAGACACTTCAATCTAGAAATTTTACCTTGTTAGAAGATTTTCTAAATAGTTGTTAGGCTAACTCTATTAGGAGATTTGATTCACTGCTACAATTATTAGAGAGTAACAATGACTTGTCCTGATTACTAATTTAGATCTTTGTTCTAGCTTGATTACTTGATCCTCCTTGATCATAATATTTTTTCTAGCTTTGTCAACTTGGATACTATGTCCTCTTACAAATATCCTTCCAAATTTACTTCCTTAATTAATCTTCTTCAATTTCACATTTCAATCTTCAACTTGACCTTTCATTTATATGATTCACGTTGTTAATTCATCTTGAATACTCTTTTAATCAAAAAATTATCATCCCTTAAGTCAACTTGTATTAACCAATAAATTTATTAGACTTAATATGCTAACAGTAAGCTAATACAAAATTGATTATTCAGTTAACACAAAGGATCCCTTCATTCACTAACCAACTGAGTTAGAATAGGAGTTCTAATTTTATTTGACCCAACTCAGTTAGAATAGACATCAAGTTAACTTTCCTTTGATAACTGACTGAACTCGATCAATATTGACTTAGCTTCATTAACTGACTTAGCTTGATCAATATTGTCTTTGAACTTGTTTATAACCGAGCACTTGATATATACAGGAAATTACCTTTGATGCTAGAGTGAGCTTGGATATGACTGACTGATCAGTAAAGGCTTGACATTTTGTCTAACATCAAAGACAACATACAATTGTATAATTATTTTCAACAATATCCCTATTTGGCATTGATGGTAACACAACATGTCATAGTACAAAGAAATTTTAGAGAAAAATAGAAGTAAGGATAATATCCTTAGTTTCATTCTGATTCTCATCCATGAGAACTCCCTCTATTAGTGAGAACTCCCTCTAACATCAATCTTTCCCTTTGGAATGATTTTCTCTAACTTCTTTGATTTCTTTGACAACAATCTCTCCCTCTAACTTACTGATACAAAATTTCTTTGATATAACATAAAAATCTCCCTCATTGACATCTCATGCCAAAGACAACATACAATAGATTTTCCATGTACCTATTGTATTAATTCATATGTAATATGTTCTAACAATATTGCATCAAATTTATTGATCTTCAAATGTTTGATTGATGCATCACTAATATGTGTTTAATGAGATTAAGATAGGGTAATGACCCCTAGCTTACCGCTTAGATACAAAAATGCATCCTTAGGTAATGGCTTGATGAATATTTCTACAATTTTTTCTTTTGTATTCACATATTTTGTATTCACATATTCCAATGTCACCTCTTTTTCTTGCACTAATTCTCCCAAAAAATGATATTTTATTGCAATGTGTTTTGTCTTGGTATGCATCACTGGATCCTTGGATATGTTAATTGCACTGGTGTTATCATAGAAGGTAACTATTGGATCCTTGATTTCTTCCTTCATACCTGAAAATAGTTGTTTGAAACAAATAAAGTTGGAACAATTGACTACTGCTACAACATATTCTAATTCTATTGTAGATTGAGAGATGCAATTCTATTTCTTGCTTTTCCAAGACACTAGTCTCTTTCAAAGAAAGAATGCCCCACCACTAATGTTTTTCTTTTTTGGTCCTTCCTTGATGTATAGACTGTTGTTGTCATTTTTCCTTTGAAAACCAATTCTTACCAGATAACTATGAAATCTTTCATAACAGGCTCTAGGGACGTGTTTGAGACCATATAAAGATTCTTTTACTTTGCAAACCATATCACTTTTGTTACAATCTATGAAACCTTCAGTTTTCTCAATGTATGCTTCTTCTTCTAGGATTCCATTCAAGAAGGTTGACTTTACATCCATCTGATATATTTTGAATCCTTTATGTGAAACATAAGCAAGTAGTGTTCTAACACCTTCTAGTCTTGCAAAAAGAAAAAAATGTTTCTCCATAATCAATACCTTCTTCTTGAGCATAACCTTTGCATACTAACATTTCCTTGTTCCTTGATACTTCTCCATTTTCATTCAACTTATTTATGAATACCCATTTTGTGCCAATTACATTTTTGTGCTTGGGTCTAGGAAAAAGAGTCTAATTTTTGTTAATTTCAATTTGTTTAATCTCTTCATTCATTTCCTCAATCCAACTTTCATTATCTAATGCATCTTTAATAGTTCTAGGTTCACACTAAGTAAGAAAACATGCACATTTTAGTTTTTTCCTTGTCATTGTTCCTTTTGACTGATCTCCAATGATTTCCTTAGGTGCATGATTCCTTATAACATATCTAGCAAGTACATGTTCCTTCTTTCTAGATTTTGCACTTGATTCACTTGGTTCACCATGCTCAAAATGATCTTTTGAATCATGCTCCCATTGCCTATAACTTGGTTTCTTCTGACTAAGATTCAGATCCCTCAAAATATGACTTGGGTTGCATTGGCTACAACTCAGGTTCAACTTGATATTTAGGGGACTTAGGTGGTGAGGATTCTTGATTTCTAGTTGCATTTTCTTGAATTTTAGGTAAAGTGTCAAGTTCAAAGTAGAAAAAGTTTATGTAGTTTTTAGGTTCTTTTTTTTTTCTTCACTATTTTATTACAAACTTGTCATTTTTTACATTTGCACTTTCTATAACCTCGTGAGTAGTAAGATTCAGACATTTATATGCTTTGCTTTTGTTGGAGCATCCAAGGAATATGCCTTAATTACTTTTCACATCAAACTTCCCTTTCCTTGTTTCTTTTAAGATGTAACATTTTCATCCAAATATTTTGAAATAAAAGATATTAGGTTTATAGCCATACCATAATTCATAAGGTGTTTGATATGTATATTTCTTTAGTTGAACTTAATTTAAGGTACAAATTGTTGTATTGATTTCTTCCTTCTAGTATTTGATTGCAACATTTTACTCTATCATCAATGTTCTTGCACAATCCATAATAGATCTATTTCTTCTTTCTACTATGTCATTCTACCAAGGTGTACCAAGTGCAGATACCTATCTTTTGATTCCTGTTTCATTGCATAATTCATTGAACTCATTTGAGATGAATTCTCCTCATCTGTTTGACCTTAGACATTTTAGTTTCTTTCATGTTTCTTTCTCCATGCTAGCTAGAAACCACTTGAATTTTTGGAAGGCTTCAAATTTACATTTCAAATACATCACTATCATCATCCTAGAATAATCATCAACAAATAAAATGAAATACTTATCTCTATAGTAGCTTTCTATGCCCCAGGTCCACAAAGATCTATATGAACCAACTCTAGAACTTCTTCAGAATGATAACTCTTTCTTTTGAAGCTTATCTTTCCCATCTTCCCAATTTAACAATTTTCACACATTCCCATATCAGGTTTCCTTAGACTTGGAATACCTCTCACTCTTTTATTATTTCTCATGTTGACCAAGTTATCAAAATTCATGACACAATCTTTTATGCCATAACCAACTTTCCTCTACTTGTTCTTGGAAACATGAACTTGCAGTTAGATCTAGATAGAATAGATTACCTTTTGTTTGATTCCCATTCCCAACTAGATTTCCTTTCCCATCTAGTAGCTTGGCCTTTCCATTCATGAATTCTACCTTGAATCCAATGTTGTTCAATTGTGCCACACTAAGTAGATTGTGTTTCAGCCCTTCAATCCAATATGCATTGTCACATCTAAGTTCATTAGTTAATGTAATACAACCTTTTTACTTTATATAATAGGGTTCATCATTTCCAAATCTGACACTTGCACCATCATAGTGTTCCAAGTGCTCAAATTTTGTTTTATCACTAGTCATGTGGTGAGAACAACCACTATCCATGATCCATGTGCCATTCTTTCTAATATGAGAAATGAGGGCCATCTTATCATTTTCATCATCTAATTCATGTTTAATAACGATGTAAAATATTTAATCATCATCACTACTATCCAAGTCTTTAACCATGAGACAAGATTTCTTACCTTTGTCCTGGTAATCTTTGTAGCTTTTGAAATCCTTCTTTCCCTTATACTTCTTCTCTTCTTTGTCTTCTTTGTTTGGACACCTTGTAGCAATGTGGCCAACTTCTTCACAAGAAAAATAGATTAGGGGCATTTTACCTTTGTACTTTCCTTTACTTTTAGGGAATCTTCTTGCAAGAAGGGCTTCAATGGTTTCAAGATCATCATCAAAATAATCTTCATCTTCATTGTTAGACTATTTGCCTTTAGAGTTTCCACCTTTCTTCTTGAGTGATAGTTTATCTTGAAATGTAGACCCAATGCTACTAGAGTTAGGAACATAGTTATCAAAGTTACCTAACTCAAAGATTGTCAACCTTCCCACTTGTGCATCCAAAGTTATATCATTTTTGGGATCAAATCTCATTTCTTGAATAGATGAAACTCTAATTACATAAATAGGAAGAAGAGTTCTAAGTACCTTGCTAACCAGTGTCACATCATCTATTTTCCCTCTTGAGGATCTCATTGCACTCACACTTGCTTTGATTTTTTCATTGTATTGTGCAATTTTTTCATCTTCTCTCATCTTCATTTGATCAAATTTACCTCTTAGACTTTTTCCCTTAGCTCTCCTCACATTGTCATCTCGTCCATAGATATCTTTTAGCTTGATCCACATTTCATGAGTAGTAGGACAATCTTTGACTTCATCTAATTCAACATAATTGAGAGTAGAAGCAATGTCAAACATCATTATGTTGTGATTTTTCTTTTCCAAAATTTGGTCCATAGACAAAGGTCCAATAGGTGCCACATAATTGTTCTCTGACTATTTTAGGCCGATGTCTCCAATGGTTTTCAAATGCAGCTTCATGAGTTCCTACCATGCATGGAAGTTATCTTTGTTTAACTTAGGAATTTCCCTTCTGTAAGACATCTTGATCTATAGCTTAGGTCCTTGAAACCTTATCTATAAACACCAGTATCTCTAATACCAATTATTGGAAACACAAAGGAGTAACTAAGAGAAGAGGGGTGAATTAGTTACTACAAAAACAAATCCCAGTCCCTTAAGATGTCAACACAACTTTAAACCAAATCCTTGTTGAAACTTGGTTAACACTAAATATTATATTGTTACTTCATTAACACAAAGATAATTAGATCTTAAGATATTTAATGTGATTTATCCTTTATTAACTTAGTTGCAGAAGCATAAAGGAAATAACATGAACACAAGAGACATCAAGATTTAACATGGAAACCCAATTTGGGAAAAACCACCAATTACAACTAGTTACTCATTTTCACTCTTCTAAAGTGAGCCCTGTTAGGAGCCAACCATGTTAAAGGTTATAAAACACACTATAAGGTGTGATCCTATTAGAGGATTTAATTCACCCTATTAGGAGTGGCCTTGTTAGAGGTCTTTCGAAACTTCAATATAGAAATGCCACCTTGTTAGAGGATTTGCTAAATAGTTGTTAGGCTAACTCTGTTAGGAGATTTGATTCATTGCTACAATTATTAGAGAGTAACAATGACTTGATCTAATTTTTGATGCAATTGACTTTTCTAATTTAGATCTTTGTTCTAGCTTGATTACTTGATCCTCCTTGATTAGAATGTTCTTTGTGGATCTGTCAACTCAGATACTCTGTCCTCTTAAGATATCCTTCCAAATTTGCTTCCTTTATTCATCTTCTTCAAATCCACATTTAAATCCTCAACTTGACCTTTCATTTATATGATTTGCCTTGTCAATTCAGCTTGAATACTCTTTTAACAAAATAATTATCATCCCTTAAGTCGGCTTGTATTAACAAATAAATTTATGAAACTTAATATGTTGATAGTCGACTAATATAGAATTGAGTACTTGGTTAAGATAGAGGATCCCTTTGTTCACCGACCAACTTGGTTAGAATAGAAATCATGTTGAATTTAATTTGATAACCAACTAAACTGAGTCAATACATACTTAGCTTCATTAAATAACTGAGCTCGGTCAATACTATCTTTGAACTTAGTTATAACTGAATGATTAGTACATACAAGAAACTACCTTCGATGCTTGAGAGAGCTCAAATATGGCTGACTACTTGGTAAAGACTTGAAATTTTGTGTAAGATCAAAGACAACATACAATTGAATAATTATTTTCAAAAGATCCACCTTTGGTTGGTATGTGGTTCTATCTTTTATAGGTGATAGTGTATCTCCTCCTTGTCATGGCTTCTTATTATTTCCTATACAAGAAAGAAGATCTACATTACAAATTCAAGCCATTAGTTGTGATATTTTAATATTGATAACCATTTTATATTTTATTCTTAACAAGGATATTGTTTTCTTCTTTTCTATATCATTTATCTTGTCTTTTTCATGTTCATTATAGTCTAAATCCTTCACACATTTATATATACAAAAACTTACATGGTATTAGAGAAATGATTAAAATTTCATGTGATGTAAGGACAAGTCTTGCTCCTCAAACCTAACTTTTCCTAGGGTTTTCTCTACTCCTCTTCTATAGCCTAATAGGTTTCTTTCACTAACCCTAACTTGAAAGGATCATAACTCTAATCCTTTCCCTTTTCAACTTGTCAACACCAATGTAGAACCTAGCTTCACTCTAGCAATTCTCCTTAGATGCTCTAATGGCTCACCTATACCAAATTCCCCCATGTGGTCACAATGTATTCAACATGAAGGGAGAGTATTGTCCCTAAGGTTTTGGGACCATTAAATACTCACCCATCAAAAATTCACCAAAATCTATATTGATTCCAAGAAACTACTCCAATTTATGCCTAAAAGGGCTAGAAGGAATTAGGCCTCCAAACTCACTTTTTCCCACTTAATTTAGAAAAAGTCTTCAAGAAGTGGAAAAATAACTTCATATTTGGATACCATTTTTGGAGATCTTTAGGATTCACTTGGTCTCATTTCTCCAACCTGTTTGTACAGTGGAATGTTGATTTAAAGCCTAAAAACAAGGGTTTGCTAAATTACTGACAAAACACACAAGGTTTTTCTCAAAATCCCATTAAAAAAAGTCGCTAGAAGGTCTCATCTTGCATAGGGATTCTCCACTCTCATATCCTTCTCCTCATCCACTTGGATTGAAGAAATTATGGTATTCAATCGCCTCATTTGTGATCCCTAACCATGCTCTCTTGGCTTGCCTAGGGCATCACCACAACCTAGAAAAAATTTCTTTCTAGGGCCCATGCACTTGCATTCCTATAGTACAATGAGTCTTCTCACACATTCCAAGAGACCATACCATAGCCAAGGTGGAAAGGCAAGTTAAGACTCCATTTTCCCAAACCAAAATATTTACAAAAAGAGAAAGAAATGGATCTCACAAAATATATACTCATATAAAGAACTAGTAAATTGAATATAAAAACTCATGTGCAAGGTATAGTATGAAATTCAATCCATCAAATGCCCTCAAGTAGCTAAAAACCCATACTATGACAAAACTAACCTTGAAACATACTTGCTCATTCAACAAAATTCCCTCACAATGCCATCCAACCCTTGTTCAAAGTCAATGAAGGCCTTAAGTAGACCCATTAACCTTACTCCAACCACTTTTAGGTGGTTATACAATGATTTGATCAAAGTGGCTATTGTTTGCAACAAAAGTTGTCATGATAACTTTTTCCATGTTGTCATGCAATTTGACAATTTTTTGTCTAAATGGACCAGGCTTGGTCAAATTCTCTTGAAACCCTAATAATTGGTTTAATATATCATCTAGGACATAAAACTACCATTCCATCTCGTCCTTGTCCACTCTAGCCCCCCAGATGCACAAATGTCCCTATTGGCAAGAATGACAACCCTTGCACTTTACCTAACAACTTGGACAAATAAGTGATCTTGCATGGTCCTAAGGACCCAACTTGACCTTCTAATGGATAAACCATACTCCAAGGCTCATGATCCCCCTTATTAACCTAGTGGCTGGGCTAAGGCCACTACGAGTCAAAACTCAATTAGGAGCCCTAGGTTAATAATTAGCCTTACCTAGGTGCTCGTACACCATCCTATCTCATCCTCCATTGGATACTCTACATTTAAGGGATGCACACATGTTGTGATGTCATCAAATACTTCTATTGTATCCCTTTAATCATGTATGCATCTAGACAATGACCTCGTGGATCTTGGTAGTAATTCTTGGTAGTTAGCTCTTCCATTTTCCAATCATCAAAAGATTATAATCAATAAGTATAATTTTAACTATTTTAATCCCACATCATATTTTAATGTAATTATTAAAATAAATCTTGCATCAACTTAGTTTTCTGTGTTGGAATTATAGATGGAGTAACTGAGAGGTGGGGGGGGGGGGGGGGGGGGTTGAATCAGTTAGCACAAAAATAAATCCATAGATCCCTTAGATGTCTTAAAACTTAATTACTACTGTCACTCAGTAGATTAACTTGTTACTGATATTTAAGCATTCACAATTATTAACATGCATGCAAACGTAAATAACATGAACACAAGAGACACCAGATTTAATGTGGAAACCCAATATGGGAAAAACCACCAAGTAACTAGCTACTAATTTTCACTCTTCTAAAATGAGCCCTATTAGGAGCCAACCTTGTTAAAAGTTACATAACACACTATTAGGTGTGACCTTGCTAGAGGATTTAATCAACCTACTAGGAGTGGCCCGTCTAGAGGACTTTAGAACAATTCAATAGAACTATCCACCTTGTTAGAGGATTTACAAAATGGTTGTTAGACCAACTCTATTAAGAGATTTAGGAGTTACTGCTACAATGGTGAGAAAGTAATAATAAGTGACCTGAATGAGATGCAACTGAAATTTGTTGATATACATCTCTACTCTGCTTCAATAGATCCTCACTGATTGAAAATAACTCTTCTGCTCCACAAAGACATATGATCCTTCTTCAAAATTTTCTTACACTTCCTCTGCACACAATTAACTCACTTGCATACTCACTCATTATAATTAGAAACCACAACTTGGCCTTTTATTTATACATTACAAATTGTCAAATCATTTCATTTACAAGTTACATTTATCAATAAACCATACATCAGTCGGCTACAAACATTACATGAAACAAATAAACTTTATTTCCAAAACAATAAAATCCTTCATTGGCCAACCCAGCTCGGTAAACACTGCTCCAAAGAATTATTTTCAATGTCAACCAAGTGAAGCTTAGTAAACACTACAAGCTCTGCAAAATCCTTTGGAGATCGAGTGAACTCAGTAAGAACTAACTTTCCTTTGCTGACCTTGTGAGCTCGGTAGAAACTAATTTCTGCCACAGAAGACTTTAGCGCCCGAGTGAGCTTAGTAGAAACTATCTTCATAGTGTAACCTCCAGAAATGCTAGGTAGACTCTGTAATTCACTTTGCTAAACTTCTAAGCTTGGTAGACTCTGTCTTTTGCCTTACTGACCAACTGAGCTTGGTAGACTCTGACTAATAACTAATATGACATTTGTGTAACATCAAAGACAACACACAATTGAATAACTGTATCCAACAGTATGGTCACCTTGTCTCACTAGAACTCTAGTAGAAGTGAGGTGGGTCAACAATTAATTTGTTCATTGGAGTTTCATCAATCTCAAGGGTATCAAATTCCCTTATCAACAAAATTATTTCCTCTACTATATCTTTGTGCTAGTGCTTTCCTTAGATTATCCTTTCTCATTTTTATAGATGTTTTCCTTGGATACAACTCTTTTCTTGGTTTTCCTTTTTCTTTTTTTGTAAATCAATTATTCAAGGAAATTCTTTCAAGGGTTATCCTTTTTTATCATTTTGAGTGGATCTCATTGGCGACAATGTTTTCCTTGGATAATTGTTTTGGACCATTTTAAATATATTTTCTTAAAGATAAAATTTTACTTATTTATCCTTTTTTGTACTATACACGATGGATCTCCTTGCATATAATTATTTGATTAGTTATTGAGAGGATGGGTTGACTAGAATAACACAAATTCATAGATTATTAACTCCATTTTAAAACCAAATTATCTTTTGTGGCGAATGGAATCAACATAGCACAACATGCTACAATAATTTATTTTCCTCTCTCTAATGAATCATCTAGAATAACACAACTTTCTAGCCTATCTAATTCATAATTACCCTTATCTCTTCCACCTGCATGATCTTACAACATAATATATCTTTCTAATTGATTGGACCATGGAGTATTGTCTTGTATATGATACATGCTCTTACTCTTTTCATGTGATCTGTAGTGCCTACACCTAGTTTACATTTTTGCTATCATTGCCAAACTCTTTTAGGCCAGTTATATGTTTGATGATTAGTAGCATTATTTTGGGATTTTTAGATATTGTTTCAGATTTAGTTGATATATGATGAGATTTCATGGTACTCTATACTTCATGTATGCATGATGATTATTATAGTGTTTTTCAATTAATGATGATATTTAGTTAGATGGATTATCATATGTGTTTTCTTATGGATACTTACCCCATACTACATGTGTATGGTGTGCATGTTTGTTTTCTTTATGTATGGCATTTCTGATGTGGTTAAGGAAGGGAGTCATAGTTACCTACTAGTCGGGATCTACACGATTAACCACTTCCTACCATTGCCTATTTAGTTTAGTATATATTGTGTTTGTACATGCACAGATTCTATGTAGGTTGCAAGTACTGGGTATCAACTTCCTTGAATTGCTAGGATGAGCATACGCTATCACATTATCTCAATGGTAAGAGAGTGGAGATAAATTCTTAGGTCCAAATTCTAAACCTTTAAGCCATTTGTCCTAGAAATTAGGACAAGTGTCTGAGTTGTGTAGCCTCCAAATGTATTGAATGATGTTAATTCAAGATTATAGCCTTTGGTTTGATTTTGTATGTGTTTTTCTATGATGGGTTTTCGTATTTTACTTTATGAGTCTTTGGTGAATCTTCTATTAATCGAGTCTAATTAAAAGATTAAATTAACTATTTAATTTAATGGAAAATTATTATGATATTTTAATATTTAATTATATTTAATTAATTGAGAAATTAATTAAATAAAATGAATTAAATTTGAAGATTAAAAAAAGTCATAAGTATAAATTTGGAACGTGATGATATTTATTTAAGTTAATAATAATATATTTAGATTTCATTTTTAAATAAATGCTAAATAATATTATTATTTAAGTTAATAAATAGTTATCAAATTTAATGTGTGAATAAATTTAGAAGTGGAAAAGAAAATTAATTTATTAAAAATTTCATGATCGCATGATACGTGCATGAGATTTAATTTAATAAATTAATCTAAATATAGTCAAGTAAAAATTAAATAAAGTAATTAAATTAATTGATGAATCTACATGGAAAAGATAAAAGAAAGATAAATAAAAGTTAATAATAAGTTAAGGGTTGTGAGCAAGGAGTTCTCTGGGGTGAACACACAATTAGTGCCCTAATTTTTTGGGAGAGAACTCCATATCACAACTTGGGGGCTCATTTTTGAAGGACTACGAATTTTGGAGAAGGAAGAAATTTTCAGGAAGGAGAAGGTTCTAAGAGGAGGAATTTCCTCTATAGTTTCTGGGGCGTAGCGATTAGCATTAGTGTCCAAGTAGATGCTTGTGATTTTCGCATATTTTAATACACTCTTTTCTTTCCTATCTTCATTGTGTCTGTTGAATGTCTTTCTGAAGAATTCTCGTGATGAATTTTTTTAGTAATATGCATTCCTACTACGAATATTTAATCTTCTATTTATTGGGGAAAATGAAAAGATCAATTTAACTCTCTTTCAACAGATTAAAGAAATGAGAAAATAATTGGGAAGAGCTTGAATGAATATGAGAATTCTTCTTATTAAAAGAAAAGAAATATATATATATATATATATATATATATATATATATATATATATATATGGGGTTTGTAATAATTTTTCCATTAGAATAATGGCTGGGAATTGGATTAAAAAATATGTTTAAAACAAATTTATTATGATTTTGCGTGTCTAGAACTTCATAAAATAAATTATTTAAAAAAAAAATTATATACAAAAAAAATGTTTTACAAAAAAAATATTAAAAAAAAATTGGAAGGTGGGCTATCACGTCCCACCCCCTAGCCAATGATACACTATTCATGACAGTGGACTGTCAACAACCATTAAAGGCTACACGACAAGCGACTGCCACAACAGAGCCATGATGGGCCACCCTTATCAAAGGGTCAACGACTGTTAATAATAGTGCTTAACACATTTAAAAAATGCAAGTTTGTATTTATTTAATATTTCTTTTTTCATTAAAAGGTTTTAATTGATATTATTTTTAATATTATATATTATTAATTAATAAAAAAATTATTATTAAATATTTTAAATTTTTAATAATCAATTAAAATATAGTTAAATTATTAATATATATAATTTAATTTGATACTTTTTTTTTTTGGTCAGTAATGAATTGTATATATTAATAATAATAAATATTACAAAAATTACAAAAGGTTGCACAAGAGCTATTAGTCATACATTTATACATCCAAAAAACTTCCCTTCCACTACTCGTGGAGAATCCATATAATATTATTGGCTAAAAAACAGAGCCACACACTACCATAACTAAATATTACAACCCTACTACTATCTCTTATCTATACATCACTATACACCTACATGCTATACATTTTTAATCATATAAACAAAAAACTTTAGACGACACCTGCCAAGACTAACATGGCACCTTATCCTTCCAATGGAGCCTTACCTTGTCCTTCAGCTATCATTCTGCCAACCTATGGGCTATGTCGATGGTGGGGAAAATCCATCCATTTAATCACTGGTTGCTCCACACTACTTTCCACCCTGTTGAACTTAGCTCACAATTTTTCCCATGCCTGTTGTGCTTTGTGGTAGAGAGAAATCTTATCCACCTTGGCTTTCCACCTCGAAAAGGGGATATACCCATACCGTTGCCCCTCATCCTTATCTTTGAAGCATTCTAAAATTTTAGAGCCAACACTAGGGGCCGACCATTCTAGGATAGAGTCGAGCCCACCCAACAAATTATCATCAAACAGAGACCACACCACAAAACCCACTTCCTTCATTGAAACATTTAGCTCCAAGCCCCATGCAACCACCATGGCTATCACATCTAAGTTGCAGCACTATTTTACCGCCCTTTACTCCCAGAACAACATTGATCATGCCTTATGTTTTAACCTTCAATAGGCCCTTCAGTCTCTCCCTACTAACTGGCCCCTTAAAGGCATTCAACTACTTGTCAGAATCCAGGGAGAATGAAGCCTCCATTGCTGCCTTCTCTTTCACGCTTACTGGATAATACTAAAAACATAACGGCCCTCTCCTTGCTTAAAAAAAAGAGCTCATGTCGATCATATAGAGGCATTAATCACTCACACACTTGACTTGCCTTTCCAGCTTTGCATCTGTAAAAAAATTTTGCCTAAGTGATGCACAATTCTAGCATAATCTTTTGCTTTTGAAAAATGGATATCTCAACACCTCAAAATCTTTTCACCACATGCACGACCCTATCCCATCCGCCACCTTCCTTTTATTTCGTTAATGAGCTTCATTCGCTATCAAACTGTTAGCAAATTCAAAATCCTTGTCACTAAAAACCCCTCGAAAATCCTCCATTAGAGTTAAATTAACCATAGGGAATGTTGTAGCCCAAGTAGCTAACTTATCTGCCTCTTTATTCCCTTCCCAGTATGTATGGTTTACTTTGAAATTTTAAAAACATCCCAATTCCTCTCGAATCCTCTGAATTGGGTGTTGATAATTCCATGCTTGCATTGTCCCTCTGACAATACCATCTATTATAACTTTAGAGTCCCCCTCCATATTTAAATAATGAACATCCAATTTCTTGCCCAGTAATATTGCCAACATTGCAGCCTCCACCTCCATAGCCATATTGGTTCCATCTCTTAACCTCTTTGCTACCAATCTGATGATTTCCCCTGATGCATTTCTTGCTATGGATCTTGCTCCTAACAAACCTTTATTTCCTTTAGAGGTGTCATCAAAATTAATTTTGATCCATTCACCAATTGGTGGGCACCATCTAATAGCTTTCCTGTCTATCTGCACCTTATCTTTCCTTCCACCATCATTCGTCCATTTGATTTTAACACCCAACCAAAATTTCTGCACTATTTTATCCCACAAGTAAAAGGTCACTTCAGATGCTGCACCACACCATTTGCATTAACACATTCCATAATGGTATGTTGAATTCTAGCCCACACCATCACCATATTTAATCACATGAGTATTAATATCCTAAATTAAATGAAATCTAATTGAGTTGAATTATTAGAAGAGGATTATTTAAGGGATTTATATTCATTTTATAATGAAGATGTCTTCTTCTAACAAAATCAAAATTATTTTAAAGGAAGATAATTAATTATAATTTTAATGATTTAAATAATCAAACTTTACCTTTAGAGTAAGTAGGAGATTGATTTAAAATACTTTGGGGTAATCTTTATTTCATTTAAACAAATACATGGGTTAACTATAGGGTAAATGGGAAAATATTCTTACTTGAAACATACTCTAAAATGGAAATTGAAACCTTATAATTAACTTAGCCATGTGATTTCAAAACAAAAAAAAGCAAGAAACTTACATCTTATTTCTATAAGTTGTCTGTGTTTGGGGTTTTGGGTTGACTAGATTGTTTCCTAGTTATAGGACATCTACTAAAGGCTCAGGGGTTTTGTGAGTGTGGTATCATGCTGAATCGATCTTGATTACTTTTAATCAACTATGGTATGCGATGATATGCTCTATGTTGTGTGTGTTTATATTACTGATTACTTTTTTCAATGCCTTTGTTTGATGGCGATATTTATGTTATGAGATATCCAACTTATCTATTTTTGAGTCATTGATCAGTATTATTGGGATACTTTCCAGTTACTCATTAAGAATTGATGGGTATTGTGATCTATATTTGATGCTTTGTAGTCACTTGTATAGGGCTGAGGTGAATTTTACTATGATTCTGTGATTTTTAATTCATGAGCCTAGGGTAGGAAATCTATATGTGATGTCAGGGAGTGGCTTGAAATGGGGGCCAAGGCCCAAGTGGCTGCCAGGGTAACTCATTGTAAGTTGTTTAATAAGTGAAAATATTACACTAAATGAGAGTAAAATGAACCTAATAAGAGTCTTTGTATGTTCTCACCCATGCCTCATGTGCTAGTATAGACTAGGATGGGGGTAGAGAGAACCCTTGGTTGTGACCTTGCATCAGTAGTATGCCTTGTCAATATGAGAGGATACTAGTTGCCTCATAGGCATCACTAGGGGTCGGGGTCCTAAGAGACTACTAGGGTAACTCTAGCATGATTTATGCGATGACACTTTCCCACTTACATAGTAGGTTTCCTACATGTCTTGTGTGCCTCTGGGTATAGATGTCAACCTATCTTGGAACCCTTTGAATTAGAACACTTTTAGGATTTCTTGGACTTAGAGAGTATCTTGATATTTGGTTTGATATCTTGTTTGGGACTTGAGACTATCTCCTTAGCATGGTGGGAGTGGGCAATTTAGGTTCCACATGGTTGGGTTGTAGTGCTTTTTCACTCTTACCATTGAGATTCATTCATAGTCACAAGGGCTAGAACTTCCTTGTTTGCATTTACTTTTATTCTTTCTATGTATCATTATGGTAGATGGTTATATTTCATGATGGATTTTATATCTTTTATGATGGATCGATGTATCATGTATGGTAGATGGTTTCATTTATTTTTATTGTACTTTGTATCATGGATTTGAGGAGGATGATGTATTTCTATTTCTACATATATATATATATTCTTTTAAGCCTTTCATACCCTGTGACATGTACTGTGGATGATTGAGCATTCCAAATTTCATTTTCCAAGAGGCATTCAAAACAAATGTATATTATTTAAATGGACATTGGACTTTATAATTATTCTTTCATATGGATGTGGTATTTGATGGACTTAGTATTAATTAAATTTATATGTGATTTAACATCATGGGATCCTTAAGAAATGTAACTTGTTATGTATGTTTTAGTTGATTGTATGTTATTGCTTCTGTTACTATGTGTTTGATGTGTATGTTATTCTTCTTGTTCAAAAAAAAAATGTTGGCTAACTTAGTAAAACTTTAGGTTATTTCTTTTGGATCCCTTGGCGGGGCATTACATGATCACTTGTACTCTTTCAATAACATGCTAAGCATGACACTAGTGCTTGAGACTATTGGAATGTCTTAATGGGAAGAGCGCTTCTGAGAGGGGGGGGGAAAATCAGAAGTACTAGCCTTTTTTCTTGTTTTAAATCCTTAATAACATATAACTGAAATCAACATGCATGCATAAAAACATTAAACAATCATGAGAAGAAAATATGTATCATGACATAACACTTGAGATTTTGGTGACACAGAAACCCTCCAGGAATAAGAAGGTAAAATTGGGGTGGGGATGATACCCATGAAATTACTATAGTAATTGATTTCAACCACTTCTGATGGTTTGCCCTATTAAAGTCCTGCCCTATTAAAGGCTACAACACACTGTTAAATGTGACCCTGTTAAAGGATTTCTACACCCTATTAGGAGTGTGCCCTATTAGAGGACTTAAGAACATTCCACTTAGAATGACACTTCTTTAAAGGATTTACATAAGGTTGTTAAACCCACCCGCGGGATCATTTTTGTATGTTACTTCTAGGATTGGCCTGAATTCAGGTTGCTTAACCTCATTACTGACAAGCTGAATCTCATGGCTTTCCTTCCTTTGGGTTGACTTTGAACCAGATGCCATTTTAAACCAAACTAGGGTTTGACATTTATAGTAAACTTCACAAACTGTACAACTCAACACCTGAAGGAAATACCTGGTTAAATGCTTAAATTGCTTGGGTAGATGCTGAATAGCTACAAATCATTAGTTGAATGCTTGAAAATTGCTCAATCATGCTCCTGGTAATCCATCTTCATTTGAATGGCTCAAAATGAATCAATTTTCACCTTTAAGAAACTCAAAAACCTTGCATTTAATGCATTCTTGTACCTTCACCTGTCACTCGACTTCCAAAGGTTTTCAACTCGGCATCTATTCTATTTCACTCGGCAGCTATTCTCACTCGGCATCTACTAATTTTGTCAGTAACTCAGCAACCACTACAATTTTTACTCAGCTTCCTCTTGACTTCTTGACTCAGCTTCCAAAGCAATTTTACTCAACAACCAAGATAGCTTGGCATCATCATTCAAATTTTGTCTTAGCATCTTAACTCATGCAGATTTATACTTTGCATTGCTTTTTCTCTGTTAGGGCTAATGTATGATACTTCCTTATATGTATCAGCCCCATAGGCTCATTTTGTGATTAGTTGGATGAGATATGATCACTTGACCTCTTGGGTGAAGTGATCCTTCCATTAGATGCATTTGGTACATCCTTTTTCTACCATGTCTTCTTTATGTTTGTTCTGATGTGTGCCTCATCAACCTTTTCTTTGCCCTTATTTACTTTAGTCTTGGGTGCCTTGGCCTTTGTTGGACAATTCCTATTGACATGTCTAGTTTTCAAACAACTGAAGCAAGTACTTTGGTTCAACCATCTTCTATAGTTCCCCTTGAAATGTGTTCTGATGCAATTCTGGGGTATGTGACCATACTCTTGACAATAATGACTGATTTGCCTTGTATTGTAGTCCCAATTGTAATGATGTACATAGTTGTCCCTCCTTACATGCTAATTTGGTGTCCACATAGGCTTTGATCTACACTCAAAGGCTCTATGTCCATATTTCTTGCAATTATGGCAATATCCATCAAATCTTTCTGTCCTTGTGACTTTAGACCTGTAGTCTTGTGTCATATGTCCTTGCATGTTGCACTTGTGATAGTATCCCTTGCTTTTAGGTATACTTTGCTGATTGATCCTTCTATTCCTGCAAAAATTAGCAGTATGCCCCTTTTTATTATAGTAATTACAAGTGGGTTTAGAGTCTTTACCTTTGCAACTTCTTTTTTGAGCACTCTTTGATGATTCACCAACTTTAGTGCTGGTGTATCCAAGTCCTAATGTATCATGGGTTGATCTTGGGGATTTCAGCAACTGTTAAAAGTACTTGATAGCTTCACTTGACTTGTTGAGATTCTCTGCTATTTATTTCTCTCTCTTCAATTCATTCTTCTATTGTTCATTTTGCATCCTCAAAGTAGAGATCTCAATATCTTTCATATTGAGTTCATGATGAAGATTCATTAGTTGGCCAAGTGTATCCACCTGCATGTTTGAGATCCTTGTTAATTCAATACATTTTTCTTCAAGTTTGTTTGCAAGATTTCTTTTGTCATCTTCCATCATGACTCTATCCTCAACTACTTTTTTCCTTTTCTCAGTGATTTCACATAGCATCATGTCCTATGATTCATGCTCCATCTTAAGAGTTCTTATCTCTTCTGCTTGAACTCTATTTTTCTCCATCAGTTCTACTATTGCTGCATCAAATTCTTTGGAATCTCCTTTGGAAAATACTTGTGTGGTTTCAATCTCCTTGTAGCGAATATCATTGTTGGCTATAGCTATTTCGTTCCTTCTTTTAAATGATTTTCTTAGTTCCTCTCTAGTTTCCTCTACCTTGTGTAGAGTGAGATGCACATCTATCACCTGGTTCTCAATGATCTTCCTAGGTTTGAAGACTTCCATCTTCAGATATTTTCCTTCAAGCTGTTAGGCTTCTTCTTGAGTGAACTTAGCTCTAATACCAATTGTTGGAATGTCTTAATGGGAAGAGTGCTTTTGAGAGGGGGGGTGAATCAGAAGTACTAGCCTTTTTTCTTGTTTTAAATCCTTAATAACATATAATTGAAATTAACATGCATGCATAAAAAAATTAAACAATCATGAGAAGCAAATATGCATCACCACATAACACTTGAGATTTTGGTGACCCAAAAACCCTCCAGCAATAAGAAGGTAAAATTGGGGTGGGGATGATACCCATGAAATTACTACAGCAATTGATTTCAACCACTTTTGATGGTTTGCCCTATTAAAGGCCTACCCTATTAAAGTTTTTCTACACCCTGTTAGGAGTGTGCCCTGTTAGAGGACTTAAGAATATTCCACTTAGAATGCCACCCTATTAAAGGATTTACATAAGGTTGTTAGACCCACCTAACTCAATAGGATTTCCAAATTCCTAATACAATTGTGAGAGAGTATTAGACTAATACACCTGATCTAATGTAATCTCTGATGTTGATCTCAGGCTCTTGATCTTCTCTTCTATCTCTGATCTCTGCTAGATCCGATTTGCTGATTGTGTTCCTTGTTCTCTTATGATCAACTAGATGTGAAAATGTTGTCCTTTCTACTAAATCATTGGCACCAATGTTATGCAATGACCTTAATAATAGGCCTTGCTTTTCCTTCTTCTTTTGACTTTGCTCCTCTTATTTGTTCAATGGCATCAAGACTCCCTTATAAAGATTAGTGGTTCGTTATGCATGCTTGATTCAAGTGTTCCTGCTCAAATCCAAAAATTCACCCATTGGCTAAATGCAATTTCCAATTTTCTAATTAGCTGCATGTAGAATGCATGGATAAAAGAAAGGATTTGATCTTATCTCCTTATCCTGCTATGAGTTATGCATAACCATTTTACATCTTTGTTTGTGATTGCACAAATTTTCATGTTGATCCTGCATTTCTCAGAAAATGAAGTAATACTGATGCTTGACACCATCTATTCTAGATTGCTTGACATCCACTGTGTTTCCTAGTTGCTCGGCTCCTATAGAATTACTGTGCTACTTGGCACCTATTAGTTTTCTACATTTCTCAGCTTTTGTTGATTCCTGAATCACTCGACTCCTATTAACTTCGCAATGCTTGGCTCCTGTTGGATACTAAGTTACTCGGCACATATTGGTCTCATCTACTCTGCACCTACTATAACTTGCTTGACACATACTATCTTCTGGTCTACCTGGCACTATCTATAACTCAGTATGTGTTAGAGTTCTAGCTCAGCTTCCATTGTATCCTTAGCATGTATAATAGAAATGGTTAAGTGTATTGACACTCATTTTTCAATCTTACTTATTTGATCAATAGAGACATTTTTCTCCTCAAGGTCTCTTAAACTAGTTAATTTAGAGCCTTCATTTTTAGTACCCACCCCTTTGTTACGTGTATGTAATTTTCTTCTTTTAATTTATTTTTATTTCAGCATTCCCCTGCACATAGTTGTATGAGTTAAGATACTATGTATTGGGGCTTATTCCCTCAAACTTAGTGATGTCTTACCTCTTTGAAATCTTTCCCATGATCATACCTCTCTTCATCTCTCTTCCCTCTACTTTACTACGAGTATACATATATGATAATGAATCCAATAAAGTGGGGGCTAAATATACTATTATGAATTGAATATGTGTACAATAGTTTTATCCCATTAGGCCCTATTTTAGCATGTAATCCTAATTCCACATCTATATTGGATTTTTTCTTCAAATAGGACCTTAGGTCCCAATTTGAGGCTATATTGGAGGGAAAAAATCATTCAAAGGACCACATTCTTGGGAATAGGATAGTCAAGGCACTATTGATGGGACTTTGTTTTATGCCCTACCAACAGAGTAAATATTTTCACCAGACATTGAGTGTTAGGACAATACCACCCAAAAGATTGGAGAAGAAGGACTTCCCACTCCCTAGCTCCTATAAAATAGATCAAAGCCATAAAAGGACAAGAAAATTTGGATGAGGAGGTGACTATTGTAATCACTCAAAAATGGTCTAGTGAACTATTAGCCCCATTTTCAGCATTATAAATCTCTATTCTAGATTTCATCTTATGCTTAGTCAATTCTACATAATTATTCAAAAACTTATCTCTGATCAAAACATCATCATTTTATTATTTATTGGATTATAACCTATGGATTGACCACCTTATCTTAAGTCTTTTATTTAATTAGAAGAATATGCTCCCTTTTAATTAATTAAATCCCCTTTATTCTATGTGTGTACATGAAAATAAAATTTTCTAATATAGAAATAAAAGGACTTTTTTCCTTCAACTTGAATGCACACTTTCCATGGAAATTGAATCTCTTTTTCTTCTTATTCTCCTCCACACATATTTTGCCTCCTAACCACATCCATTGATTTTTCCTTGAGAATATTGTGCACCAAATCAACATGAGAATACTTCTCCACCATATATTTTTCCTCTTAATCTATAATCATCATTTTTTCTTTAAAATGAGGCTCTCTCCTCACTCTCTCATATCTTGGACTCCCATTCCATTATTATATCACGGGTTTCATTCTAGAGCTATTGGAACACTTAAGAAATTTTGTTGGAATTCTCATTTAATTTGTACCTTGATATTAGTTTTCTTTCAATGTAGCTTAAACCTTGTATACTAGCTTAGTTTCCTTTATTGTGATTATCTTAGATCACATATCTTGATTAGGAGGTATTGTGATCTTTCTCTTGTTAGATTATCTCTACTTTCCTTGTTCTTGCATTGCATCTTAGCTTAGATTAACGGTCATTCTAGCTTAGATTTGATTTTACATAATTATTTAAAGTTCTTGGATACTAGCACTCTTTCTTTTATTTTTGAATCTTCCATTCTATTGTGCACCTTGTAAGGGTCTTCTTTTGAGGCCTATTTGAGAGTTGCCTTCATACTCTATTTTCTTAGCTTAGTTTAGCACTCATTCTAGCTTACATTTAATTTTACATAATCATTTAAAGTTCTTGGATACTAGCACTCTTTCTTTTATCTTTGAATCTTCCATTCTATGGTGCACCTTGCAAGGGTCTTCTTTTGAGGACTATCTAAGAGTTGCCTTCAAACTCTATTTTATTATTTTCCCTTGCATGCCATAGATAGGAAGCACCACCTCTTGAGACATCCTCTTCATGAGTTCTCTCAAGTATAATGGTTTATAGAAGTGTGTGTGTATTGTCTTTGATGTTACACAAAATGTCGCCAAGCTCACTCGGGCATTAAAGATAGCTTTCTATGTTTACCAAGCATTCACAATATCTACCAAGTTCACTTGGGTGTTAAAGGAAAGTTTTTGAAATTTGAGTGTTAACCGAGCTCACTTGGTTAATGAAGGAAATATTGGATGGAACCAATGTTAACTAAACTCATTCAATTTTAGAGGAACTTTGTGAATATGTAGTGTTGACTAAGTTCACTGAGTTAACATAGGAAAATCATTTCTAAGTTAGTGTCTACCAAGCAAGGTCGGCTAATAAAGAATTTTCTTGTTTTGGCATATTACGTTCAATTGAATTATCTGTTGGTTCTAGCTGATAGAGGAGATAAATATTAATTATTCCAAGTTATATTCTAGCTAACTTGAAAACATGAAAGATATAAATATAAGGTCAAGTTAAGAAGAGAGTATATATATGCATGGAAGATAATTGAATATTTAATGATGCTAAGAGGAAGAAAATTAGAAGGATAAGAAGAATATCCTTGTAGAGATGAAAATATACATTCAATCAAGAAGGATCAAATATACAAGCCAGAATTGAAATCTATAATCAACAATTTAGTTGCATCCAAAATTAGGTCATCTTATTATTACTCTTTAACCATTGTAGAAGTGATCTAAATCTCTTAACAAAGTTGGCTTAATAGCTATTTGTAAATCCTCTAACAAGGTGGCATTTTTATTGAATTGTCCAAAGACCTCTAACAAGGCCACTCCTAATAGGGTGATTAAATCTTCTAATAGTATCACACCTAACATTGTGTTTTGTAACCTTTAACAGGGTTGGCTCCTAACAAGGCTCACTTCAAAAGGGTAAAAATCATAAACTAGTTGCAATTGGTGGTTTTTCCTAAATTGGGGTTCTATGTTAAATCTTGGTGTCAAATGTGTTCATGCTATTTCTCTTACGTATTTGAAACTAAGTTAAAGCAATAGTAATCTTAGATAACATCTGAAGATTTTCATATTAAGTATTTGCCGAGCATTTTCAATGTTTACTGAGTTATAGTATTTTTCTGTGTGTTTGTCAAGCATCAACAAAGTTTAATTTGTAGAGTTCATTTTGTACTGACATCTAAGGGATCTAGGATTTATTTCAGTAGTAACTGATTCATGCCTCCCCTCTTAGTTACTCCTCTTATATTTCCAATAGTGTGTCATATTTTTGTCATACATTTTTGGTGCCCACCATGGGGCTAGACTCTAGGGTTTAGGGTCATTTCTCACATTTCTCAAATTTTATTTCATCTTTTTGTCACAAGTTTATCTCTAATTGTTTTTTGCACTAAAGTCCTTTGACATTTCACATTATATTGGGATGATATTGCATGCTCTATTAGATGATATTTTTACTAGTTCTAGTTTGTCATCTACATTCTCTATAAATTATCATCTACTTTTTGGTAATGCATTATCTTGGTTTAGAACTCTCTGTCATCCACACCTTAAGTGTCATCTAGGTTCTCAGAAGTGTATCATATTGTTTTTGGCCAATCTATGAAGCGTCACCCATTTTTTCTCACTTTCATATTTTGAGTCTTTTAGCTTAGTTTTCTTGCATTTAGATTTCATTTTGGATTTCTAGGTTTCCTAACAAATTATTTTGTAGGGTTCTTCCTTTCATTTGCTTATTTTGATACCCTAGCATTTGGTTTTGTAGGAACTTGCTTGCTAAAGGAGATTGCATCAGAAAGGGATACTAACATGTAGTTTTGTAAGGCTTCCCTTAAAAAGAAAGAATTTTTTTTCATTATGATTATTTCATTTTCTTATAATTGTACTTGCTTGTATTAGAGTTAATTTTCATCATGCACTTAATATCTTACAATTAAGGGTTTTTGTTGGTGGTAGGATAGTATGCTCTTGTCTCTTTGAGGAAATCAAAAATCTTGACCCACTAGTGTTAATCAAGAAAGTGAATGGAGAGGTCACTCTTTAATAACTTTGATTAAATTGTTTGGCATGTTTGGGAGATACAATTGAAGTAGGAGATACTGAAATATAAGAGGAGTAACTGAGAGGGAAGGGGTGAATCAATTATGACTAAAATAAATCCTAGATCCCTTAGATGTCAACACAAAACATAAACTTCATTGTAAAATATTGTTGCTCAGCAAACACATAGGCACTTGGTTAATACTGATAATATGTTGTAACTCGGTAACCACTAAAATAAGAACTATAACTTGGAAAATGTTTAACATGAAAATATTAAGATATTATCAATAATTAATGTTAATTAACTTAGTTGCATACAAATGAAAGAAATAACATGAACACAAATGACACCAAGATTTAATGTGGAAACCCAATTTGGGAAAAACCACCAATTGCAACTAGTTACTGATTTTCACTCGTTTGAAGTGAGCCCTATTAGGAGCCAACCATGTTAAAGGCTACAAAATACACTATTAGGTGTGACTCTATTAGAGGATTTAATCACCCTATTAAGAGTGGCCTTGCTAGAGGTCTTTAAACACTTCAATCTAGAAATGCCACCTTATTAGAGGATTTACAAATAATTGTTAAGCCAACTCTATTAAGAGATTTAGATCACTGCTACAATGGTTAGAGAGTAACAATGAGATGACCTAATTTTTGATGCAAATTAATTGCTAATTATAGATCTCAATTTTGGCTTGAAAAATTGATCCTTCCTGATTGAATGTATCTTTGTTGCTCCACAAGGATATTCTTTTTATCCTTTTGATTCACTTCCTCTAAGAATCTTCTATTCTTCTATATACTGGCACACATTAAATCCTTAACTTGATCTTATATTTATACCTTATGCATTGTCAAGTCAACTTGAATACAACTTAAAATAATTAATATTTGTCTCCTCAGTTGGCTAGAACTAACAAACAAATTCATTAAACTCAATATGCCAAAACAAGAAAATCCTTTGTTAGTCACCCCTACTCTATAGACACTAACTCATAATTTTTTTCCTATGTTAACTAAGTGAAATTGGTTAACACTACATCTTCTCTAACTTCCTTTGGTAACTAAGTGAGCTCAGTTAACACTGGTTCCATCCAACATTTCTTTTGCTACCTGAGTGAACTCAGTTAACACTTAACTTCTATGAACTTCTCTTCGACGCCTGACTAAGCTTGCTAGACATTGTCTTCTGAACTTGGAAAATATTGAAATGCTTGGCAGTCATAGGAAACTATCTTCATCACCCAAGTGAGCTCGACATACACTGACTAGTAAAGATATGACATTTTATGTAACATCAAAGACAATACACAATTAACCAATTTTTTTTAACAATCTCCCTCTTTGACATTGATGGCAACACAAAATGTCATAATACAATGATTTTTTTAGAGAAAAATAAAATAAGGAAAATATCCTTAGTTTCATTTTGATTCTCATCCATGAGAACTCCCTCTATAAATGTGAACTCTCTGTGCCTTTAGTTTCTCCCTCAATCAGTGAACTCTTATGTCTTCAACATCTTCTTTTGATAGCAAACTATCCCACTTTGATATCAGACCAAGTTCTCCTTCTTACATATCTTCAAAAAAAAAATTTATGTGATATAATGATAGCCAAAATCTCCCTCTTTGACATCTTATACCAAAGACGATATTTAGTGAATATTAATGTACCTCATGTACTAATTCATAAGCAATATGTCCTTCCAATACTACATCAACTTGATTGATCTTCAACATGCACTAGTTGATGCATCACTAAGCTTCATTTAGTGAATTTTAGATAGGGTAATTGTAATACCCCAAAATTGGCTCATTTCCATTATACTAATTCTGGTCTATTTCTGATCAATCCCAAAGCCCTATTCTAATAGGCAATTCTCATTCTGCTATTCGCTACTTGACTTAATTGTCAGATGCAGAAAAACCCTAATCTGCATTCATCATATTTCTTATTTAATTCCTATAGTACATACTCATATTAGTCGCATTAAACCTACTTGATTAATATTTAATTTAATTATTAAGTATTTATACTTTAATTAAATTAAATTATATCCTAAGGCTAATGTACTATGGAATTAAATTTATTTAATTTAATAAATACGCCTATCTTAATTAATTAAATATAATTATTTAATTAAATGAGAAAGGTATTTCTAATTAATTAAAAGAAATTATTTAATTAAATGGAGTACTTACTTCTAAATAATTAAACAAAGTTATTTAATTAAATGGGAAGCCATTCCTAATTAATTAAATGAAGTTATTTAATTAAACAAAAGTGTCTCTAAATAATTAAAGATTATTTAATTAAATAGAAAAAGTAATTATGAGAGCATATCTCTCTTTAGTTCAAAAAGGGAAATTTACAGTTCACTATTGATCAAAAATGAGTTAAATGAGTTAACTCCTTTTTCTACTCAAATTAAAATAGGTAACTCCTTATTTTACTCAAATTAAGTCTCTTAACTCCCTTTAATTTGGGAATCTCCCTTTATGACTGAACCTCATCTTTAATCCTGACCGTTGATCTGAATCAATCTCAACCATTGATGGATTCCAGGAGAGTCTATTTAAGAGACCCTCCTCTCTTCATTTTAGGGAGGATGAATTGATTTGCTATCGAATTGCTGTTGAAATTCATGCTCATATTTTCTTACATTGCTTGCATACATTCTCGTTCTTAGTTTAATCTCATTTTAGTTTAATCATGCATATGCTTAATCTAGTTTGCTTTATTTGTTCTTAGATTACATTGCATCTTTCATTTTAGATTAATCTATATACTCATTCTTAGCTTAATTTCATTGTCAAATCCTTCGTTCTTAGAGGGTCTGGTTGCCTGCAGCTCGATCCTAAGGATATTAACAGGCAAAATCCCTTTAGATAGATGGCAACAGGTTGCCTTGCAGGCTAATTTCGGATGAACAATCCAATGTTCATTCCAAGATGAATCCACAAATAAGGATCGTGTTGAAGTGTGTGTGTTAGCATAGGCCGCATTTTCACATATACATTTATGGCGCCCACCGTGGGGCACGAAAATTAATTTTTCTGTTCTCTTTCTGTATTTTTTAAATCATTTTTTTGTTCTCTGTCCGTACTATTCCGTATAGATTTGGGAATCTTTGCGTGAAACTGTTCATTTTTGTGCGAGGATCTAGAATCTTCACGTGAAGATTCTTTTTGCATCGCGCGAGAAAGTTCTTTGGCGCACGAAACTTCGCGCGATACTTATTTCTTCACGCGAGCCGATTTTAATTTTGCGCTAGCCAAATTTGATTTCACACGAGCCAAATTTGATTTCGCGCGGGCCATAAAACTTCTTCGCGTGGACTGTCAGGAATTTCGCGCGAAAATCTTCTGACAAAGGCAATTTTTTTACATTGATTTGCTAGTTTTCTGATTTTTCTGCTGACTGTTCACAGTTTCTAGTGTTTCTATGTTTTCTAATTTTTTTGAATAGCATAGCAGGGGTTTGTGGGACAATGGGAAAAGCGTGCTAAAGTTGCCAGAAACAGGTAAAAATCTACTAAGCGCGTTGCGAGGATCACCAGGTAATCTTCCTCAGCTGATAACACTTTACTTGGATCTAAAACAAACATCTTTTGTGTTGAGCTTGTGTGTTTCCTTTTGTATTTTCATTTTACAACACACGCATAAAATGATACTAGGGTGTGATCTCTATTAGTATTCATTTAGCAGGCTTAGTCTTTAGTGATAGATCTAATTAGCTATCTTGGGTTATTGGACTTGCTAATCCACCGACCCCTCGCTCCACCCTATGGTTGCAAGCTCAACACCATGTTAAATAGGGGAGGGGTGTACAAGACATAAGCGTTAAAGGCTCCACAAGGCAACCCTTTTCTACTTTCTAGAACTCACTAATTTCTGAGTCGTGGACTCATTTTGGCTTGTGTGAGGGGTTAAATGTTCCACATCTTTGGACTCACCCCACATTAGTTAAAGTGTTAAGTGTACCACCTTGTTCTTTTTGATTTCTTTTAGATAGATTTGTGTTTAGGAATTAACATCTGTACACACATAGTAATTAAGCCCCCATGAACACTATTCGTGGATCTTGAGGGAGTGGGTTCCTAGTGAAACTCCTCTCTAAGACAGATTCCTTATGGGTGGGGAGGATACTTTGAGCATCTCGTAGATAGATGAATCTTCAACTTGTTGATTAAGGCATCCTTTCTTCGGAGAGGTTGATAGATCATAGGAAGATGATATCATAGATCTTTAAGAGATAATCTTACTCTAGCCTGTCGGATTAATCTGTCTGTTTTGATTGGGCTAAAGGTGAAAAGGTGTCAAAACCTTGAATCTGGAAGCTAAGTCCCCTTGTGGTATACTATTGTGAGTTGGTCACCTTTAGAGAGGGTTAACTGTAGCAAACAATCCCTCTACAAGGAAAACTGTGATGACAGAACCTCAAGCGGTAATAGCCATTTTTGCCATGGTAGTAACAACCGCTATATAAATGTCCTTGTGGAAGAAATCTCGACAAGTGTGGTTCATTGTGGGTTGTCAGATCTCCCTAGCAGCTCTTGAAGATTAAGTTCTCAGACTGTGTCCAAACCTCGGTGCGCCGGGATTGGAGGTCACCCCTGTGAGTCATGAAAGTTGCAAAGTCAAACCATTACTAAATACCTTAGAGAAGCAAACTTTTATTTTCGAGGAATGTGTGCAATGATTTCAAAACTCTTTGAAAATGTACACAAATAGCTCTCTTAGGGATTAGCACAAACTAAGTCACTTGATTGTTCATGCGCAAGGTTGCTTTTTCCCTTGCTCATTGTTTTCAGACGTGCTTGAAATCACTTGCTTGCTGTTCTGCGTGCCTGTTTATCTACTTGGTTATTGGATCGATCAAAAATTTTGTCAAAATTAGTCACTGTTGTGGAACTGTTCTGTCCTTTCGCGTGAAATCATTTTGGTCTCGCGAGAAATCATTTGGCTCTCGCGCAAAATCATTTAGCTCTCGCGCGAAGCCATTTTGTCCTCACACGAAATTAAAGTTTTGTTGCGCATCTTCATGCGATCCAGAAAACATTCTCACGCAAAATTAAAAACTATTACTGATCTTCACATGAGATAGAAACATCTTCGCGTGGCCCGTAAAACTTCTTCGCATAACCCGTAAAGTTTTTTTGCGCGAGACTTTGTATCAGCATTTACAATCTGGGTCTGTTCTAGCTATCTGCAGCCTGCACGTTGTCCTTTTCTGTGTCTATTTATCACTCTTTGTTTGCAAACAGTCCTGGAACAACGACACTTCGCTTAACTGAAACTTGTGTCTTATACCTTGACTAGTCTCATCTCATACATAATCTTGGTCCTCGTCTTAATGCTTGTCATACTTTGTGCCGCAATGGTCATAATCTCTGGCTATTCTAGCCTTTAAATTAGACCATTTGTGCCTTAGTGAACATCATTCTTGCTACTATCTTGTCCTTTTTGAGACTCAATTTTAGTATAGTCCTTGTCCAGGTTGTAGCTTTTTATCCTTGCCTATGACTGTCACAACCAGAAGTGGAAACGTGTTTTATCTTGATAACATTAGACATGGTCATGCTAGGGGTCATAATCATGGCAGAGGTAGCTTACCTTTCGCTATGCAATCTATATCCAGTTTGGCTAGTGAGGCATCTTCACGGTCTTCCTCACCTGCAAGGTCATCTCAAGTTCGACAAACATTTTCCAATTTGTAACAAATTAGGAATCCTTTTTACCAAAAGGATACTAAGACAGGTAGGAGTCCTGCATTATCAAACACAATGTATGATCCTTTCTCCATGGACCCTTTTGAAACACAACGTACAAAAATTGAACAAGTTCCTATAGTGACTAATCGTGAACCTGAACGGGGTAGTCATAGTCGATATCAAGAAAAACCTAGGGATGACAAGGAGAAAGAGAAAGAAAATGACACCAATGAAGAACAAGAAGAGGTGGAAATCCTTCCTGAACACATAGCAAGATGTCGAGGAGACAAAAACTTTCAGAAGGTCATGGGAATCCTAATCAATGAAGAGAAAGAAAAGTACTTTCTCAAACTCGCCCAAGAGGGAGCTAAACTGCCCACACATTTCGATGTGGAGACCATTATCACACGTGAAGAAGAAACTAAGACCACTAAACTCCAAAAACAACTAAAAATTATGCACGACCAATTGGCTTAGATAATGCATGAGAAAGAGAAACCCAAAAAGACATACACATTGGACACTCTTTGTTCATTTCCATTTGACAAAAGTATAAACATGCCGCCTTTCCCAAGAGGTGTAGAACTACCCAAATATGATAAGTACTTTGGTACTACTGATCCCCAAGATCACTTGCAGGAATTTGGTGCTTTGTCTATGGAGTTTATACATAATCAAACATACCTCATGCATTTATTCCCTAGAAGCCTAGGTGGTCAAGCTTTGGAGTGGTTCTCATATTTACCTCCTGGTATCAAGAGGTTTGACGAAATTGCTAATTCATTTGTTCAGCAATATTCTCATAACATTCAACATCCTGTAAATATTTGAGATCTATGCAACCTTAAATAGAAGGTTGGTGAGCCTTTTCTCACTTTCCTCCAACGATGGAGACAACTTTATACCAAGTACTCCCATAAAATCCCAGAAACGGAGAAGCTTGACATTTTCACTGATAACCTCTTACCTAATTTTAGGTATAGAGTCCAACTACAAGGTCCACGTACCTTTGAAGACATGATTACATAGGCTATCCGTATCAAAGAATTTATGGCCAAGAAAGGTGAGCTCACTCTTCAGAGAGACTCAAAACAAGGTTCCACTTCCAATAGGGATAAAACCAAACATGTCAACAAGAATCGAGAAATTGTACATGATGGGGCTGTTGATAATGTCACACCAAAACCTGCTAAAGTAGAATTTAATCTCATAGACTGCTTCAAAGCAGCCAAAAGTGTTGAGAAGCCTCCTACTGACAATAAGACATCTGGGAACATATCGAGAAACTCATGGACAACACGACCCAAGTGAGAGTATACGCCTTTAGGAGAATCTTTGGATGTGGTTTACAAAACATTGCTACAACACAAGCTTATCTCACCAATGGATAACCCTCATCCCTATGATCCACAACCACGTCCACCATGGTGGAATGAGACCTCATTTTGTGAGTATCACCAAAACAAGGGACATAAAACTAGCAACTGTATAAACTTACGTCATAAAGTTCAGGACATGATTGATGCTGGTGAACTTGTGGTAGATGGACATAACAAAAACTCAGACCACAAGGCATTCAAAGAACCTTTCCTAGCCTATGAAAAAGGAGAGACTTCAAAACTAGAACCCTACAATAAGGTCAACTATACGTATTCCAATGATGACAATGTCATTCACATGGTTGAACCTGTAGATTCTGAATACTGCGACATTATTACCATAAAGGGGAAGCAAGATAACGATAAACCCAAGACACCATTTTTCTTGAGAGGCCCTACTTCCAATAACATGGATAATGCATCTTCACAACAATATGCTAATGGTGTTACTCTCTCATGCGAAATTGGTGCTCAAAGGCCCTACAGCTCCTACTTCAAATCTTGAACAACACAAGGACAAAGCCCTGGCTGGTCCATCCGGTAAAGGTGCAAAACACACGACGAACTTGACTGCGACCAGTTATAGTGTTCTAGATCAATTGAAACGAACCAATGCTCGCATTTCCATATTTGAGCTACTTAAAATCTCGCCTGCTCATAGGAAAATTTTGGAGAAAGCCCTCACTGAGGTAAACATTCCTCAAGATCTTGATCTTGAACGATTCCAATCCATGGTAGGTCACCTGATCTCACCTCATCTTATGACTTTCTCCGAGGAGGATGACAACTCACTGAATCACCCACACAATCAGCCTCTACACATTGAGGTTATGATCCACCAGACCCGTGTTCATTGGGTACTCATTGACAATGGTGCTAGCCTAAATATTATTTTTGCAGCTCTGCTTAGACAATTGGATTATTCTGAGGACTTTGTTGATCCTCGACAAATGATCACTATTAAAGCATATGATGATGTAGAATGAAAGTCACTAGGTCTTGTGACTTTACCAATTCGCGTCAGTCCTATCGAAAGGGATGTCACCTGTCAGGTACTTGACATTCCCTTAGCCTACAACATTCTGTTGGGATGGCCATGGATACATGAGATGAACGCTGTGCCATCCACATACCACCAATGCATTAAATTTCCATTTTAGGGCTCTGAAGTTACTATTCTTGCTACTACTAGCTACACTTGCAATATGCTCAAAGCTGCTGATTCTTTCGTCCCTGCTAACCGTGAGTCTACTGATTGTCACAACAATAAGCTAAAACAAATTGAGCAGTCATTTAAATTAAAAGAAACTGGTATGGGAGATTACCACATGGAACCAGTGCTGTCATCAACATCAATTCTAGAGTCCTTTCGACATTTTGGGAGACCCTCAGTAGCGAAGAAGCCATTTGTGTTGACACCTCAGACCAAGTTTAATGGCTCTTTTGTCAAAGCTACAGTTCCCTTAGAAGATGAAAGTGAAAACAGAGCCATTGCTGCATGGCTTTACAAAGAAGAGTCTCCAGTAGACCTAACAGAACAAGCTCAAGAAATCACTCCTAAGAAGTATGGACCTGGTCTTAAGCTTATGAAGTGTTTTGGCTACAAGGGAACTGACCCTATTGGGTGCAATAACAATGGTTTAATAGATCCTATCAAAGCAATAGCTCAAAGCAACAGTGACACAACTGGCATAGGGTTGAAGAAGGTCCCTTTCCATTTGGGATCCAATAAATTCATACCCGTACCTGAGAGTACATATGAAAATGAGTCACAACCTGAGTCAGGTACTCGAGAGGGAGAATCTGATGATGAGGATTCTTACCCTCATCCTATTCCTTATAATCTTGCTAAATTCTTTGCTGAGCAAGATGACTTTGTGCTACGTGTTAGAACTATGGATGATAATAGTGATTCTTTTGAGGACAATGTTGAGCAACTCAAATATCATTCAGAAAAGAGGGAATCTAGTCAGTCATGCCATATTGAGTATTTGTGTAAGAATCCAGAGGCTGAAGGAGAGTATGTCCCTATCACTATTGGGGAGTTCTATAGTCTCTCACCATGTAGCACCGATTCTCATGAATATGAATTTGACAATCTTTCAGAAGTGACTACTAATAAAGACATTGACCAAGTGCATGTCTATGAAATTCAAATCGAAGTGAGTGAAACATCTAGGGATAGGTCACAGGGGTCTGATCCAGCTAGTGTCCTAGAGTTGTCAATTACTAATGTTCATACTCCAAGACGTTTGAATACACCCGTGGGTGAGGTCGTCGTAGGTCTCGAATTGCTGGTCCATGCATTTAATGACTATACTATGAACGCAATTGAACCAGCCACTACTCTCTCACTCACACATCCTAAGCTTATAGACTGGAACCCCAATGCATCTAACGAAGTCCCCACATTCTAGAATGACTATGCTCTTGCCTGTTACTTAAACGCTATTGAACTTGTAACATCTTCCACCAATGAGCAGAGTGTCAACATGACTGAGGCCGACATCAAATATCCAAGTCACATAATTAAAAAGAAAAAATGCAAGAGGTCCGATGGTGAAAACCACATTGTGGCAGTGTCAGATCCAAAAAAAGTAAAAAAAAAAAGACGTATCCAAGGGTGAAAACCTCTCTGAGGTGCCTGCGGATGAGATATTTGATGTCCTTGCCAGTCACTTTTAGGAGAGATCATCAGTGTTAATAGAGCTGACACAGCCAATTAACCTGGGCACAGAAGAACATCCTCATGTGATACATCTGGCGCAGTCATTGTCACTTGAAGAGAAGGAACAATTCATTGCCTTTTTCAAGGGAAAGAAAATAAATTTTGCCTGGACATATTCTGACATGCCAAGATTGGATCCTAATCTTATCATGCATCACTTGTCCATAGCACCAGGCGTAAAACCAGTTAAATAAAAGCTTCAAAAAATGCATCCTCATGTTGCATTGCTAGTCAAAGCCGAATTGGAGAAAATTTTGAAGGCTGGTTTCATCCGTGCAATTGATTATGCTAAATGGATATCCAATATTGTCCCTGTGTCCAAGCATGATAAGTCTATCAGAGTTTGTATAGACTTTCGTGATCTTAACTTGGCATGTCCTAAAGATGATTTTCCGCTCCCTAATATTTATATGATCATGGACATGACAACTGGTTATGAGATGTACTCACTTATGGATGGTTTTTCTAGATACAATTAGATAAAAATTGTGCTAGAAGATCAAGAGAAAATAGCTTTCACATGTGCATGGGGAACCTTTTGTTGGAATGTGATGCCATTTGGTTTAAAGAATGCTGGAGCTACATATCAGCGGACTGTTACTAAAATTTTCCATGACATGATGCATAAAACTATGGAGGACTATGTTGATGATACCTTGGTCAAAAGCACTAAACGCAATACTCATTTGCAAGATTTGGGACCAATCCTAGATCGCATGGAAAAGTTTAGTCTTCGGCTCAATCCTAAGAAATGCACATTTGGTGTTACATCAGGAAAATTGTTAGGATATATTATTTCTGCAAAGGGAATTGAAGTAGATCCAAAAAAAGTACAAGCAATAATGGACATGCCTCCACCTTGAAACATTAGTCAGATGAGAGGACTACAGGGAAGGCTTCAATCTATTCATAGGTTTATTTCACAATTGGCGGATAAATCACAACCCTTCAAAAAGACCTTACATAAGGGTGTGAAATTCAATTCGAGCAAGGATTGTGAGCAAAGCTTAACACAGATTAAACAATATCTTGTCAATCCACCAATCCTGATGCCTCCTATGCATGGGAAGCCTTTTCTTTTATATATTTCAGCCACTGAAACATCTTTGGGGATCCTATTGGCTCAGGAAGATAACGACAACAAAGAAAGAGCTATTTATTACTTGAGCCAAACATTGGTCTCTTATGAGAAAAATTATGGCATTATTGAGAAAGCTTTCTTGGCAGTTGTCTTTGCTTCCCAAAAGTTGAGACACTACATGCTTGCCCACACTACATGGCTTGTGGCTAAAATAAATCCATTAAAGTATTTGCTCAGTAAGGCAGCTCTCATAGTAAGATTGGCTAAATGGGTCATGATACTATGTGAGTTTGACATCCAATATGTTGAACGCAAAGCTATAAAGGGACAGGCAATTGCAAACCAGTTGGCCGAGGCACCCATACAGAGTCTTCTACCAATAAACATTTATTTTCTAGATGAGTCAATTCTAACACTCACTCATCATACATAGGTTATGTTCTTCGATGGATCCTTCACACAATAAGGATCAGGTGCTGGATTACTTTTCATCACACCACAGAGATACTCATTGCCCAAAGCATACAAGATTATGTTTCCTTGTACAAATAACATTGCTGAATATGAAGCTTTAATCAATGGTATGAAAATTGCAGCTAAATGGAGAGTAGATCAGTTGGATATCTTCGGTGACTCTCAGCTTGTCATCAACCAAGTAAATGATGTGTATCAAACAAAGGATGAAAAACTAATTCCTTACAAACACATGGTTGATGAATTGAAAAAATATTTTGCACACATCACCTTCCAACAAGTTCCATATGCAGATAATAAAGCAGCTGACACCATGGCCACTCTGGCCTCCCTTCTCCAAATGCTAGAAAATGATCTACGACACGAGTTCTTGGTGGAAGTGTTACACTACCCAGCATATGACACGCCTGATTCCAAGATGATCTGTTCTATTATAGGACAAGAATCATCTCGCTACCATCACATCTATTCCTACCTTCGTAATCAAACCATTCTGGAAGGTCTGACTCGGAATGAGAAACGTTACCTAATCTATAATGCTTCACATTATGTCATTATTGCTGACGATCTGTATAGGAGAGGTCTCGACGGAACACTCCTTAGGTGTTTAGAACCTGATGAGTCCAAAAATGCACTAATTGACGTTCACGAAGGCATTTGCGGATCTCATTCCAATGGCCTAACACTAGCTCGCAAACTCCTTCATGCTGGTTACTACTAGCTTAAAATGGATCAAGAAGCTATTAAATATGCTAGGTCCAGAAAATAGTGTCAGCTACACGAAAATATCATTCACGCTCCAGCTAGAGAGTTGATTCCCTCTACTACAACATGGCCATTTCAACAATGGGCCTTTGACTTGGTGGAACAGATTCACCCAACCTCTTCTAATGGACATAAGTTCATTATCACTGCTACAGATTATTTCACGAAATGGGTAGAGGCAGTCCCTCTCACAATTGCTGATGGAAAAACTGTAGCACTTTTTATCACAAACTACATCATCTATAGATATGGTATACCGTCCTCAATCATTACTAACAATGGAGGACAGTTCAAAAATAAAGACCTTAAGGAACTGTGCAAGAAATTCAAGATTACACAACATTGGTCTTCCATTTATTACCCCTAGGGTAATGGCCAAGTTGAGGCATCCAATAAGGGGATCCTCAAAATTCTTCATCGAACAGTCAGTAAGTCAGGGAAAGACTGGAATCTCCAGATCAATCCAGCCCTGTGGGCATATAGGACAAGCATTAGAACTCCAACGGGCATGACTCATTTTGTGTTGGTATATGGGGCAGATGTTGTGCTTCTGATAGAGGTCGAGATTCCTACCTTGAGAATCTCTATGAAAGGTCTTATCACAGATGATGACTATAGGATAGCCCAGCTTCAAGAGCTTGTGTTGTTGGATGAATGACGACAAGTGGCCTGTGATCATCTACGAGCATATCAACAAAGAATGGCACGAAGCTACAATAGGGGAATTAGGCCACGTGACTTCCAGCTGGGTGATCTCATCCTGAGAGAGAATCCTAAGAATCAACAAGAATGAATGCAAAAGGGAAAGTTTGAACCAAACTGGCTAGGTCCTTACATCATTACTGTAGTATATGGATTTGGCACCTACCAACTTTCCACAACCGAAGGAGATGTGCTTAAAGAGCCTATGAACACTCTCCACCTGAAGCGGTTTTATAGTTGATTCAATCTAAGCAAGCTCTCTGTACATATCTAAATGTCCTGAAAAAAAATCCTAAAAATCATAAAAATTCCTAAAAAAATAAATTTGTTACCCTGGTGAAAACCTAGCAATAGGTGCCTTCATAACACCAAAAAAATTGAAAAATCTCAAAAATTCCAAAAAAAAAAAAAAAAAAAAAAAAATCAAAAAGAGAAAAATACAAAAAAAAATTGAAAAACAAGAAAAGTGCCATTGGTGAAAACTTTGAAACAGGCATCATGGTAGCAAAAAAAAGAAAAAAACTTGCCACGAAGGTGAAAACCTGGTAAACAGGCGCCTCTTGTTCCCAATGCTCCATCTTGCAGCGCATCTTCTAGCTATTTTATACAGTCACTTTCATGCCTTTGCTTTTCTGCTTCCTGCTCATGTATCCATGGATTGAGTCTTGTCATAGCTCGGGGGCATTCCCCCCTTAGTGTCACTTTTTTTTGAGATTCTCCTCATAGAATGTCCTTCGTGATAGTCACCAGTCGTTCTGACTACGTCTTCCTACTGTCGCTAGTGTCACTCTTTTCAAAATTCTCCTCAGAGAATCTCCTTCATGACAGTCACCAATCGTTCTGACTGCGTCTGCCTACTATCGCCAGTGTCACTCTTTTTGAGATTCTCCTCATAGAATCTCCTTCGTGACAGTCACCAATGATTCTGACTGCATCTGCCTACTGTCACTATTGTCACTCTTTTCGAGATTCTCCTCATAGAATCTCCTTCGTGACAGTCACCAGTCGTTCTGACTGTGTCTGCCTACTGTCGCCAGAGTTACTCTTTTCGAGATTCTCCTTATAGAATCTCCTTTGTGACAGTCACCAATCATTCTGACTGCGTCTGCCTACTATCACCAGTGTCACTCTTTTTGAGATTCTCCTCATAGAATCTCCTTCATGACAGTCACTAGTTGTTCTGACTACGTCTGCCTACTGTTGCCAGTGTCACTCTTTTTGAGATTTTCCTCATAGAATCTCTTTTAGCAACGGTCACTAGTTATTTCAGCTGTGTCTGCCTATCGTTGCTTGGGTCATGTCTCAAGATTCCTTTATGGAAGATCTCTTTTGCATCAGTCACCAATCGTCCTGAATCTGTCTGTCTACTGTTGCTTAGTCCTTCTTAGGTTCTTCATCATGAAGATTCCTCTTTGACCTTAGTCACCAGTCATTCTGACTGTGTTTGCCTACTTTTGTCACCCTACTAAAGAGATTTCTTTCTTACATGTTTTGGACATTGACACTTGACATCGATCCCGAAAACATTGAACTCAAAAAAAAAAATGATATACTTGTTTAGATATGCTGAGCATTTTCTTTGTTTGCTCTGTTTTGCTTTATCATATCTCCACGAGTAACTCGATGATGTCATCTCTGACTAGAGAAGTAATGACTGGGGGCATGATCTTTTTCTTTGCTTTTTGTTTGCAGTTTACTTCTAATAAGTTGATCTATTCCTATAAGAGGGGTGTCCACTATAAGAGCCTCCATCTCGTATTGGATGGCCATGTGTACCTTGACTCCTTTTATACAGATACGTCAATGACATTGGTTCTTCTCCTTGTTTGTTGGAGTGAACTCTTCATGCTATAGTGCATATTGATACTCATCCTATTAAGTGAACGTACGGGTCACTCCGAGTATATCTAGCACATTTCTGTCTCAAGTTACGAACGCAAGGGTCATTGCAGACAGAATGAATACTGAATACTTAGTATAAGAAGAATCTCCCGTGTGTTTGGTGTGCCTATCATGCAAGCAACATTCAGGTCATCCTAGCGTTCATACTTTGATGCTTATGTTAACTTGCTACATTAAAAGGTAAAAATATTCTGGTCATTCTAGCTTCTTGTGCCTCGAATGCTTACATTTAATCCCGACATCCCAACAAGATATGTTATATTCATATTTTCATGATTGCAATGTTAGTGGAAATTCTATAACATACGAGCTTTATTTTATATCCAATGATGATAAATCATCGAGGCTTGGTAACTAGACCTAGGGTTGCATTTAACATAGTCTTGCATACTTTATTTGCATTAGCACACGATTCAATGGTAATCCTATTCATACTCCACATGCATCAGATTCCTCCATGGCTGCACAAGCGTTTGGTTCATCGATTCTCGCTCCTCAATGGAATACCTATGACTGTCAAACAAAAACACACAACACCATGTCAGATGTCAGTTCATACATATGCGTTCTATCTAAATACAACATACATCTCATGGACATCAAAGAAAAACAAAAATAGACAATGACATGTACACAGGAATACTCGGCTCAAAATCTCATATATATATATCAAAGAATGGGTCAGAACAAAAATGGGTGCTACTCAAGCACAATCAATCAAAAAATGATACATGTGGTGCTGGCACACCAATCGATACATAGCCAGGGCTCAAAATCAAAAAATCAAGCACAGAGCATCTAACTCTATCCCAAACTCTCACCTCTAGGAGGAGCAGGGACAGTCATCGACGAAGGCGGTGGTGGCATATTTGGCTTGACAGGAGGTTGTGCACCTCCAGACTCTCATGCATACTGAGAGAATCACTACGCCTGCAATGTCTCATCAGGTACAGTGCTGGTGTATGTAGCTTGAGCAGACTGGAAGCGGATCTCATCCTGTACCAGCTCCAGCCTATGCTCTACAGCCTCTGCGCTCTCTCTCTGATGATTTGTCTCTCACTGTTGCTCTACCAGTTGTGCATCCCTGACTGCCAATGCAATCTACAACTCTCCCAACTGTCGGGAGGCTGCACGACCCTGCTCTCGGTACCACTGTACTGCATCCTATACCCCACTTGCCAGCTAATCTAGCATATCCTCATCAACCATCTCTTGTGGAGGTACCTATGCCTACGGAGGCACCTGCTGCTGTGGGACCTCCTGTTGAGGGGCTTGCTCCTCTGTCCTCTGCCTCCTCTGTCGACTATGTCCTGCCCCACTACCCCCAGCACCTGGGTCTGATCCCATCTGATGTGGAGGAATAGGTATCTACTGTACCCCATGCTAGACCTGTGGTGGCACCTGTGGCTATGCCTACTGCTGCTGGGGCACCTGTCCTTGCCCCTGTACCTCCCCTGCCATCCCTAGTGGATCTGTGAAGCGTGGGAATGGATGGCTCATCAAAAATGCCTAATATACAGGCATCATCCCTGGGTCTACTACCTCTGGCAGGTAGTCCCATTGAACAACAGCCAAACTGCAGATATCTATCATGGATCATCCTGGATCCATCTGTGGAGGCCATCCCCGCTCAATATCTCTCTGTACCCTAGCATAGGCATAGTACTAAGCTAAAATTTCCTGTGGTCGGCCATACTGCCGCCACACTCATGAGATCATGAATCTCTCTATAACGGTTGTCGTCCTGCCTGCCAGTGGTCGAGAACTAAACATCTAGGGTAGCTCTCTTGGGGCATCATCCTAGTCCTCTGTCTCTCTCCAAGGTCACCATATAACAGACACTAGGTCATCGAGATGTGTCTGCCAATGCTCAATCTTACCCAGGTGGGCCTGGGTAATATGCCCTCGATATCTACAAATGTAGGGCTCCATGGGCTCCCAAGAATCCTCAAAAATTGGCCTACATACAGGGAGATGCTCCCAAGCGTAGATCTATAGCACATACACACCCGCTGCCATGGTCTTCTTCTCATGGAAGATGACCTCATGCATCTCATGAAAAAGATGGGCCAACATGCACTGACCCCACTCAAAGATCTCAGGTGCCTCAACCATCCTACGGAGCATGAAACCCCATCCAAACTCCAATCCATGCTGTCCCCTGTCAAGACATAGGAAGCAACTCAAGAAAATACCCAGCATGAATGCCAACCTATGTGTGGGTCCATAAGTATGCATCAGCTCATCCCAGCTGATGGCTCTGCCTCTCGGTAGCTCTCTCCTAAATACAATGGAAAGTGCCTCTGTCCCTAATCGAGGCACCATATCATAGATGACTTGGGCACTGTGAAATGGGATCCTCAGTATCCTCCAAATATCCTTCGGGGTAATCGTCATCTCACCCATTGGCAAATGAAATGTGTTCATCTCCGAATGGAAACGCTTTACCAATGTAATCAGAAGGCCGTGATTCACCATCACGACTGGAATCCGGCATAGTGAAGACAAACCAAATCGGGCAATGTGTGCCCAATCTGCATCATCCAAACTCCGCAATAAATCTCCATACGGTGGATAATGAGATCTAAACAACACATATCCAAAAACCTCCTGCACGCACAACAAAAAAAATGACAAACAAATGATCAGTATCAAGTCGAAACGACGTATCAAAACGAAATGAAATGCATTTTCTAAATGTGAAAATCATGAAATTGGCACAAAATTTTGCGTGAGATTCATGAAATCTTGCGTGAAGACATACAGTTTTGCATGAAATAGTTCTTTCTTCACGCGAAGAATCTAGCCTTCATGCGAAAAAAGATCTCCTTGTGCGAAGATAGATCTTCTCGCAAAAGAAAAGAGGTTCTCGCGTGAAACACGAATTGCCTCATGCGAAAAATCTCTACCTTCGTGCGAAACCAAAATTGCCCCATGCGAAGATCCTCCGGCCTCGCGCGAAGAAATAGCGCATCCTATTTCTTCGCATGAAGAAAGAAGATCTTTGCATGAGAAGAGACTAGTCTTGCACGAAGAAAGATTTCACAAACCTAAAACATGCTAAAAACGTGCATAAATGAACTCGAAATGCATGAAAATGAAAGTACGAAGATGGGAAATCGACGACTCATCGATGGTCCGTAGTCTGCTGGCCGGTTGTGTCATCTGGAGCACTCAAAACGATGATATCTGAGGTTCACTGCCATGTCTCTATCAAAGCTCAAAATCACTACAAGACAAAAGCACAAATGAATTGAAAATGAACCTTCGAGCCCTTATATAGGTGTTGACCAAAATTTTCAAAGTGCTCGGATTTGCGCAAAAATCGCACCCCTGGCTAATTGGACTGTTCTGGATCCATTTTCAGGATCAAATTTAAAATCTGACACACCTAAGAGCCTAAAAAATGCATTTTAAAATTTTGGGGACCGACGTGATCGAACGCTTGGGTAGCCCAAATCTTTCTGATACTTTATGATTCTTGGAATCCTTTCAACTTTAAATTCTCCATATTTTCAAAATTCATTTTGAAAATAGTCAACTGAAGTCAACTGTGGCTGAATCTGGTCAACTTTTGGTCAAACTTGGTTTTTTGCGACTTTGCAATCATTTCAAATCAACCCTAAATTTTCTTTAGATCGTTCTGATCTTTTCTAGCTTCTGTTGAATCTCAAATTTCTTCTATATCTCATGGTGTACTGCTTCAATCATATTTTTGGTGTGTCATCTTTCGATTTCACTCCCGAGGGGGCAGGATGATTACATCATTAAATACTTATTGCTCAGGGCATCTAGTTCCCATCTTATGTCCTACTCACTTGGGGCATATTGTTCCCTTCTATCTGGCATCTCTTCCATCTATCTTATCTTTTCATCATTTGATCAACCTTATAACAACTCTTCTCAAAGTTTGATAGAGAGGTATTGGGATAGTCTAAACACCTTCTCCTGAGGATCAAGCTTCATTCTGAGGATGATTCTACAACTCATGATTGAACCTTGTTATCTTTCTTTTATCAATTTTGGGTATCTAGGTGTTCTATCTAGATCCTTGAAGGTTAAGCTTCGTGCTGGAGATAATCTTCTAAATGCTTTCAATTCTAGGTATCTAGGTGTTCTATCTGGATCCTTGAAGATTAAGCTCTGTTCTGGAGATAGTCTTCTAAATGCTTTATCACTCTCGGGTATCCAAGTGTTCTATCTGGATCCTTAAAGGTTAAACTTTGTTCTGAAGAAACCTTTTAAATGCTTATCAATTTTAGGTATCTATGCGTTTTGTCTGGATCCTTAAAGATTACGCTTCGTTCTGGAGGTAGTCTTTTAAATGCTATCGATCTTAGGTATCTAAGTACTCTGCTTGGATTCCTTAGGATTAAGCTCTATTCTAGAGATGGTCCTTAAAAAGCTTATCAATTGGTCTCTGTATCATCACCTTTGGAACCAATCTCATCTTTGCATCATGCTTTCTAATTTTCTTTGAATTGAACATGTTGCTTGCACATTCATTTAAAGAGGGTCAAAATGTAATGCCCCAAAATTGGCTCATTGCCATTATACTAATTCTGGTCTATTTCTGATCAATCCCAAAGCCCTATTCTAATAGGCAATTCTCATTCTACTATTCGCTACTTGACTTAATTGTCAGATGCAAAAAAACCCTAATCTGCATTCATCATATTTCTTATTTAATTCCTATAGTACGTACTCATATTAGTCGCATTAAACCTACTTGATTAATATTTAATTTAATTATTAAGTATTTATACTTTAATTAAATTAAATTATATCCTAAGGCTAATGTACTATGGAATTAAATTTATTTAATTTAATAAATATGCCTATCTTAATTAATTAAATGTAATTATTTAATTAAATGAGAAAGGTATTTCTAATTAATTCAAAGAAATTATTTAATTAAATGGAGTACTGACTTCTAAATAATTAAACAAAGTTATTTAATTAAATGGGAAGCCATTCCTAATTAATTAAATGAAGTTATTTAATTAAACAAAAGTGTCTCTAAACAATTAAAGATTATTTAATTAAATAGAAAAAGTAATTATGAGAGCATATCTCATTTTATTAAATTAAATATCTCAACAAAATCTCTCTTCAGTTCAAAAAGGGAAATTTCCAGTTCACTATTGATCAAAAATGAGTTAAATCAGTTAACTCCTTTTTCTACTCAAATTAAAATAGTTAACTCATTTTTGATCAATAGTGAACTGGAAATTTCCCTTTTTGAACTGAAGAGAGATTTTGTTGAGATATTTAATTTAATAAAATGAGATATGCTCTCATAATTACTTTTTCTATTTAATTAAATAATCTTTAATTGTTTAGAGACACTTTTGTTTAATTAAATAATTGAACCTCATCTTTAATCCTGACCGTTGATCTGAATCGATCTCAACCATTGATGGATTTTAGGAGAGTCTATTTAAGAGACCCTCCTCTCTTCATTTCAGGGAGGATGAATTGATTTGCTATCGAATTGCTATTGAAATTCATGCTCATATTTGCTTACATTTCTTGCATACATTCTCATTCTTAGTTTAATCTCATTTTAGTTTAATCATGCATATGCTTAATCTAGTTTGCTTTATTTGTTCTTATATTACATTGCATCTTTCATTTTAGATTAATCTATATACTCATTCTTAGCTTAATTTCATTGTCAAATCCTTCATTCTTAGAGGGTCTGGTTGCCTGCACCTTGATCCTAAAGATATTAACAGGCAAAATCCCTTTAGATAGAAGGCAATAGGTCGCCTTGTAGGCTAATTTTGGATGAACAATCCAATGTTCATTCTGAGATGAATCCGCAAATAAAGACCGTGTTGAAGTGTGTGTGTTAGCATAGGCCGCATTTTCACATATACAGTAATAACACCTAATTTACCTATTAGATACAAAAATTCATGCTTAGGTAATGGCTTATTGAATATGTCTAGAATTTGTTCTTTAGTATTTACATATTCCAATCTTAGCTCTTTATCTTGCACCAGTTCTCTCAAGAAAAAATATTTAATAGCAATGTGCTTGGTCTTGGTATGCATCATAGGATTCTTTGATATATTAATTGCACTAATGTTATCATAGAAGATAACCACTAGATCCTTGATCTCTACCTTCATACCTGCCAATAGTTGCTAGAACTAAACAACATTAGAATAATTAACTACTCTACAACATACTATGCCTCTGCTATAGATTGAAAAATGTAGTTCTTCTTCTTACTTGTCCAAGACACTAATCTTTTACCAAGAAAGAATGCTCTACTAGTGGTGCTCTTCCTTTCATCAACACTTCCTACCCAATCAACATCTGTGAAGGATTTTAAATCTAGATTGCCTCCTTTCTTCTACCATAATCCATAGTCTTCAGTACCCTTCAGATACCTCATGATTCTCTTGATTGCCATCATATAATTTTCTTTAGGATTTGATGAGAATCTTTCCACCATACCAACTACTAATGCAATATCAAGTCTTCTATCCACTACATATTACAATTTCCAATCATTGGTCTGTATGTAATCTGATCTACTTCTTTGGAATCATCATTCTTGGAAAGATTATGTCCAGTAGATATAGTTGTTCCAACTAGTCTTGAATGTTTCATTCCAAATTTCTTTAGTATCTCCTTGATATACTTAGATTGAGTAATAAAGATACCATCTTTCTTCTATTGAATCTGTAATCCAACAAAGAATTTTATCTATCCAAACATGGACATCTCAAATTCTTTATTCATTTCCTCTTTAAAAGATTTGCATAACTCATCATTTTTAGTAAACAATGTGTCATCCACAAAGATTTTTGCCAACATAATCTTCTTGTCTGGTCCTTCTTTGATATATATGTTGTTGTTATCACCTATCCTTTGAAAGCCAATCTTTGTTAAATAATTACAAAGACTTTCATACCAAGCTCTAAAAGCTTTCTTAGGTCCATACAATGCTTTATTTAGTTTACAAGCCATATCCCTTTTGCTAGGATCTACAAAACATTTAGATTGTTCTATGTAAATTTCCTCTTTAAGAATTCTATTCAAGAATGCAGATTTCACATCCATTTGATAAACTTTAAATCCTTTATGTACAACACAAGAAAGTAAGGCCCTAACACCTTTTAATCTTGCAATAGGAGCAAAAGTTTGACCACAATCAATAACTTCTTCTTGAGAATAACCTTTACATACTAACCTTTCTTTATTTCTAAAAACTTCTCTATCTTCATTCAACTTATTTTTGAAAACCCATTTTGTGTCAATTATATTCTTATCCTTGGGTCTAGGAACAAGAGTCTAGGTCTTATTCCTTTCTTTTTGTTCTATCTCTTCATTCATTGCTTCAATCCAACTTTCATTATCCAAAGTATCTTTAACTGATCTAGGTTCAAATTCAATAAGAAAACATGTACCTTTCAATTTGTTTCTTGTTATTGTACCATCTAACTTGTCTCTAATGATCTAATCAGGTACATAGTGCTTTCTGACATATCTTGCTAGCATAGGTACTTTGGATTTAGAACTTGTTCCACTTGCATCACCATTATCTTTTGTATCAATCTCGAGTCCTGTTGTCTGTGACTTAGGTCCTTCAGACTTAGTTTTCACTAGTTGCAACTCAGTAGCCTTTGATTAAGACTTTGGTCCTTCAGACTATGAGTTAGGTTTCACTGGTTGCAACTTAGTGACTTCTAGAGATTTTGGAGACTTGGGAGATAATTTCTATTGACTTCTAATTATATTTGGAAATGTATCAGGTTAATAGTAAATAAAATTTTTGTATTCTTCGGGTTCTTTGTTGCTCTCTTCTTCACTCTTTTTTGCAAACTCATCAATTCTCACATGTGCACTTTCTATGATTTTATGAGTAAACAAATTCAAACATTTGTATGCCTTACTTCTATAGGAATATCCTAAGATTATGCCTTCATCACCTTTGACATCAAATTTACCTTTCCTAGATTCCTTCAAGCTATAACATTTTCTACCAAATACTTTCAAGTCACTTACGTTAGGTTTGTCGCCATACCATAGTTCATAAGGAATTTGATTTGAGTCTTTCTTCAAGTGTACTTTGTTCAAGGTATGCACTGCAATACTAATTGCTTCCTTCTAGTATTTGATTGTAACATTCTTTTCTATCATCAAAGTTCTTTCACAATCCATGATGGATCTATTTCTTCTTTTAGCTATACCATTCTGCTAACGTGTACCAGGGGTTGATACTTGTCTTTTGATTCCTCTTTTAGTGTAGAATGCATTGAATTCATTAGAAATAAATTTAGTACCTTTATCTATCCTCAAACACTTCAGCTTCTTTCTAGTTTCCTTCTCTACTCTTGTTAGATACCACTAAAACTTTTGAAATGCTTCAAACTTATCTTTTAGATACATTATAGTCATCATTCTAGAGTAATCATCAACAAAAGAATAAAATACTTATCTGCACTATAGCTTTCAATTTCAATAGGTCCACATAGGCTTGTATAAGCCATCTCCAAGACTTCTTCAGAATGATAGTTCTTGCTTTTGAAACTTGTCTTGCCCATCTTACCAATTTGACATTTTTTGCATAGGCCCATATCAGGTTTCCTCAAACTAGGAACACCTCTCACTCTTGTATTTTTTCGCTTATCTTGATTAGATTACCAAAGTTCACATGACATAACCTTTTATGCAAAAACCAGATTTATTTTGCATAAGCTATAAAATATGAACTTTTGCTAAGATCTAGGTAGAATAAGTTACCTTTTGTTTGTTTACCAAAACCAACTAGATTTTCTTTTCTATCCAGTAGCTTGGCCTTCCCATTCATGAATTCTAGCTTGAATCCAATGTTATTTAATTGTGCCACACTCACTAGATTATGCTTTAGTCCTTTAACCCTATAAGAATTATCACATCTAAGTTCATTGGTTAGTGAGATACAACCTTTACCCTTTATGAAACATGGTTCATTTTTCCCAAATCTTACACTTCCACCATCATAGTGTTCCATATGTTCAAACTTTTTTTTGTCACTAGTCATATGATTTGAGCAACCACTATCAATAATCCATGTATCATTTTTGCTAACATGAGAAATAAGAGCCATTTTATCTTCTTCATCATTAGAGTCATATTTTACAACAATATAGACAATTTCATCATCTTCATTACTTTCTAAATCTTTAGCCATAAAACAAGATTTCTTACCTTTATGCTTGTATTCCATGAAGTTACTAAAATCCTTCTTTCCCTTGTACTTACTATGTTTCTTTTCATCCTTGTCTTCTCTATTTGGACACCTTGTAGTAATGTTTCCAACTTCTTCACAAGAAAAATATATGAAAGGAATTTTGCCTTTTTATTTTCCTTTGCCTTTGGGATACCTTCTTGCAAACAATGCTTCAATGGCTTCAAGATCACTATCAAAACTATCTTCTTCTTCACTTTTAGATTGTTTGCATTTTAATATTTTAGCTTTCTTATTGAGTGACAACTTGGCTTCAAATGCAAACTCAAGATTTCTAGAACTAGGAACATAATTATTATGGTTATCTAGCTCAAATGTTGTCAACCTTCCAACTATTGCATCTAATGTTATATCATTCTTTGGATTTGATCTCATTTCTTGAATTTTTGATACTCTAACTACATATATAGAAAGAAGTGTTATAATAAACTTACTTATCACCATCTCATCTTCAATCTTTCTCCTTAAAGCTTTGATTGCACAAACATTGACTTTGATTTTGACATTGTACTTTGCAATGTTCTCATCTTCTCTCATCTTTATTTGATCAAATTGTCCTCTGAGACTTTTAGCTTTAGCTCTTCTTACATTATCATCTCCTCTATAGATGGCTTTTAGCTTGATCCACATCTCATAAGTAGTTCCATAGTCGTTGACTTCATCAAATTTGGCATAGTTTAGAGATGAAGCAATATCAGTCATCATAATGTTATGACTCTTCTTCTCTATAATTTTTTCAATAGTCATAGTTCCAAAAGATGTTACATATTTGTTGTCTAGGTATTTAGGCCTAAATCTTCATGATGTAGGAGCATCCAGAGGTATAAGGGCAATCCCGTGTCACCAAAAAAAATGTACTTAGACTTAGTTTCTATTTCATGTCTTTTCATTTTTGGATACCCTTTTGGGCCAAATAAAGGTTCCATCTCTCACAGTTCCACTATCAGTGTGTTAGAAAATCTTGAAAAAATAGGAGCATGCAATTTGGCCATCATTTTGGTGACCTAGAAGGTATGAATTGGACAGATGAATGTAATTGTGATTTAGAGCGTTCCAGAAAAAGAATCAGGTCAAAAGGCCCCATGGTTTGAAAGTTATTACAGTTTTTCGAGTTTTGGAGACCTCCTAAGAATGCTTAAAAGTCAAGTTAGGGGAATTAAATGACCTTGAAAAGGGTTGAGAAATGGGGGATGATTGAAGCTCATCCATAGGGCTATAGAGCGCTTCAAGAGTTTTCCAAAAATGTAAACGATTCATCAATCGGAGCTACGGTTCAAAAGTTATGCCTCCCGAAAGTTCAGTTACCATTTCTGGATTCTTCTAGATTTGCACCGACTTCCAATGCAGCTTCTGGAACCTTCTATTTGGTCGGTGGATGCCTACTAGCACTTTCTAGAATGTACTCCTAGTCCTCAACCCTCCGGGGTCTATTTAAGAAGATTTCTGGTATTGTAAAAGGCAGTTCAAAGTGGAGTTTGAGAGGAGGTACTGGAAGGAGAAATTATCTCTAGATTTATGCTATTGTAAGCCCTTAGGGCATGTTTTGAAGTTTATTTTCCTGTACTATTTGTACTAGCTTATTTTCTTAGTTAATATAATTTTCCCTTTCTATTGTGTCCATTCTGTTCTTGGGTTGTGTCCCCATCAAGTGGTATCAGAGCTGGTTTTCCTGAGTGTGTAGACAGAACACCGACTGTGAGGCAGTTTGCTCTAGGACTGTGTGGTTGTGGGTTTGAGTTAAGAAAATGCCTCCACGAAGAGAGCATGGTGTAAGGGCCAGAGCTATTAATCCTAAGGAGGTTAGAGCCCTCCAAAGGCAGGTGCAGGCATTGCAAGAGGAGCTTCGTAGAGGAGCAAATGTTGCCGCAGGTGACAACAGTGAGGATGAAAATGAAGAAGAAGTTATGGGACCAGAAGGGGAATTTGATGGGGAAGTTTTGAAACATGTAGAGGAAAGGCTTTTTAGGGCCATTACTAAGTTTGGGAAAAGACCCACAATTGAAGTGGGTGTATTTTCAGGAAATCTGAAACCAGATGAGTTGATCGATTGGATCAATGAACTGGAAGAATACTTTGAGTATGAGGATATGAGGGACCCAGATAGGGTTAAGTTTGCAAAGGCCAAACTGAAAGGCCATGCCAAAATCTGGTGGCAAGAGGTTCAATTGGAAAGAAACAAAAGAGGAAAGGAGAAGATCACAAGATGAGATCGCATGGTGGACAAAGTGAAGAAGCAATTGATTCCTGTGGACTATGAGCTTGATTTTCTTAAGAAGATGCATGGGCTTAAGCAAGCAGGAAGATCAGTCCAAGAATATATAGAGGAATTTTACCAACTCTTGATTAGAGTGGGACATGCAGAAGCAAATAAGGAGAAGGTTGCTCGTTATATCAGTGGGTTGTGACCTAGCATCTGGGAGGAATTAAGTCTAGTAAGAATGACCAGCGTTGAAGAGGTATACCAGTTTGCCCTATGGGTTGAAGAGAAGCTAAATAAAAGGTTTGAAGGAAGACAAAGAGGGTGCAGCCAATGAGGAAGGGGAAGTAGTAGGTCATCTGGAGGCTGTAATGAAACCCAAAAGAAAAATGAAGATGAGGGTACTAGTAGGAACCAGAGGAATGAGGGTTTCAACCGCTCCCGTGACCAAGACTTTGGAAACCAGAGAGGAAGAGGTAGATGACGTGGACAAGGAAGAGGAGGCTTTCATGGTACCTATTTCCATTGCAATGAAGAAGGTCATCATGCCTTTGAATGCCCTCAACAACAAGGAAGGATAGATAGTAGAGCTGAGGGCCAAGCTAGGGTTGCTTATGTGGATGAGGATGCACAATCATCACATTCAAAGGATGCATAAAGAGGAGAGACCTTGGTAAATGAAAGAGTCCTACTAAGTGGTGAGATTGAACCAGGACAATGGAGGAGTTTGATCTGTACCAGATGCAGATGTGAGGATAAATGTTGTGATGTGATCATTGATGGTGGTAGCACTGATAACTTGGTATCAGAAGAGATGGTCTCTAAGATGAAGCTCAAGAGGGAGAAACATCCCCATCCCTATCGGATTGCTTGGGTAAAAGATGATCATAAGGTCCTGGTAAGTGAACAATGTTTAGTAAAATTCAAAATTGGAAGTTACCATGATGAAGTTCTCTATGATGTTATTTCGATTGATGTTTGCCATCTATTGTTGGGTAGACCATGGCAGTTTGATAGACATGCAGTGCATGATGGACATGCAAACACATACTCTCTGACAAAGGATGGAGTTCGCCATAAATTGAAGCCCATGAAAAAGGAAGGTGAAAAGGTATGTAGCAGTGCTAGGATTTGTCTTGTTGATGGAAGGAAGTTTTTAGATGGCATGAAACATTAGCATATGTGCTATGCTTTGATTCCTAGGAAAGATAAAGAAGGTAGTAGTGAAATACCACTTGAAGTTTTAGATTTACTAGGGAAGTTTGGAGATATTATCTCTGATAATGTTCCAGATGGATTGCCACCAATAAGGCAAATTAGTCATCAGATAGATCTGATTTCAGGAGCTAGTTTGCCTAACAAGGCTGCTCATAGGATGACTCCTACTGAAACAGAGGAGCTAAATAGACAGGTTCAAGAGCTGTTGAGGAAGGGCTTGATTCGAGAGAGCCTGAGTCCATGTGTAGTACCTACAGTACTTGCACCAAAGAAGGATGGAGAGTGGACGATGTGTACATATTCTCGAGCTATAAATAGGATAACCATCAAGTACCAGTTTCCTTTGCCAAGGATGGATGACCTTATGGACTGCTTGAGTGGAGCTCAGTACTTCACAAAGATAGATCTCAAGAGTGGTTATCACCAGATATGGATTCGAGAAGGAGATGAGTGGAAAACAACCTTCAAGACCAAGGAGGATCTTTATGAGTGGTTAGTCATGCCCTTTGGATTGACGAATGCCCCAAGCACCTTCATGCAGCTCATGAATGAGGTACTTAAGAAGTTCTTGGGAAAATTTGTTATTGTCTATTTGGATGATATCTTAATTTTCAACAAGATTTTGGAAGAACATTTACTGCATATTCGTAGTGTCCTTGAAAGGCTGAGGGAAGAGAAACTATTAATTAATCTAAAGAAGTGTATTTTTGCAAAAAGGGAGTTAGTCTATTTGGGGTTTGTTATATCACCTGAAGGTCTCAAAATGGATCTAGAGAAGGTAAAAGCCATCTTGGAATGGCCTACTCCAAGGTTTGCTACTAAGGTAAGATCATTTCATGGTCTGGTTAGTTTTTACAAGAAGTTTATTAAGAATTTCAGTGTCATATGTGCACCCCTAATTGATACAATAAGAGGGGATAGAAAAGAGATCAAATGGACTGCAGTAGCTGCAAGAAGTTTTGAATTGCTGAAGAAGAAGGTAACAGAACAACCTGTGTTGGCACTTCTAGATTTTAGAAAGGTTTTCTAGGTGGATTGTGATGCTAGTGGTAGCGCTATTGGGGCTGTATTAAGCCAAGAAGGTAAGCCTATTGCATATTTTAGTGAAAAATTGAATGATGCAAAGAAGAAGTATTCTATTTATGATCAAGAGTTCTATGCAATAGTTCAGGCCTTAAAGAAATGGAGGCATTATTTATTGCCAAAGGAATTTGTTTTGTATACTAATCATCAGGCATTACAATACCTAAATAGTCAAGGTAAATTGAATTAGAGGCATATGAAGTGGTTAGAGTTCTTGCAGAGTTATACATTTGTGTTGAAGCATAGAAGTGGAAAATCTAACAGGGTTGCAGATGCACTAAGTAGGAGATAGTTGTTGCTTATAGTAATGCAAGTTAAAGTAGTTGGGTTTGATGAACTGAAGAATTTATACCCCGAGGATCCTGATTTTGATGAAGCATGGAAAGCTTGTAAAGAACCTGTTGCTGTAGACAGAACCAAGTGGTTAGACTATTTGATTCAGGATGGCATGTTGTTCAAGGGTAGTCAATTGTGCATTCCAAGGAGTTCCATGAGGGAGAATCTGATTAAGGAGAAACACAGTGGAGTGATGGCAGGACATTTTGGTTGAGATAAGACCATTGCCATTCTTAGAGAACATTATTTTTGGCCTCAAATTTCACAGGATGTGAAGAAGTTTGTACAGAGTTGCCAGGTTTGTCAAGTTGCCAAGGGGTTTAGTCACAATACTGGCCTATATCAGCCATTGCCTATTCCATCAAGGCCATGGGAAGACATAAGTATGGATTTTGTTCTTGGATTGCCAAGGACACAAAGGGGTAATGACTTAGTATTCGTGGTGGTTAATAGGTTCTCCAAAATGGCACATTTCATTCCATGCCACAAAACTCATGATGTTGTCCATATTGCAGACTTATTTTTCAAAGAGGTGGTAAGACTACATGGTCTTTCGAGGAGCATAGTTTCTGACAGAGATACTAAATTTGTGGGGTATTTCTGGAGGACATTGTGGAAAAAGTTAAGAACCAACTTGAAATTTAGTTCCACGCATCACCCACAAACTGGCGGCCAAACAAAAGTCTGGGCAATTTGTTGAGGTGTTTAGTTGGGGATAAGCCCAAGGGATTGGATTTGATTCTACCACAGGAAGAGTTTGCTTATAATAACTCTATAAATAGGAGTACTGGAAAATCACCATTCCAAATTGTATATGGGAGTAGCCCATGGACTGCACCAGAGCTGAGAAATATAGAGCAAGGGGAGAGGACAAGTACTGAAGCGGAAGAATTTGTTGAACATATCAAGCATCTACATGAGGAGGTTCAGGCACACATTACCAAGATGAATCAAGAGTATAAAGCTAGCGCTGATCAAAGGAGAAGACATAAGGAATTCCAAGTAGGGGATCTAGTCATGGTGCACTTACGAAAAGAAAGATTTCTAGCCAGTACTTACAACAAGCTGAAAATGAAGAAATTTGGCCCCTGCAAAATTTTGAAGAAACATGACTTAGGAAATGCATATGAGGTGGAGCTGCCTGATGATATTCACATTTCTCCCATTTTCAACATTGCAGATTTAACAGAGTATCATGATGATGGTGCAGTTGAGGAGCTAGTGTTAGAGCCATGTTCGATTCCTACTTCTTAGAAGGAGGACATAGAAGACATTCTAGATCATCGTGTGGGTAGGAGTACTAGAAATAGGCAGTATGAAGAGTATTTGGTGAAGTGGAAAGGATGGCCGATTGAGGACTCAACCTGGATTTTAGCAGTTGAGTTTTCCCATTTGGGATTTCCTCTACCATCCATAAAGTGGCAGGGTCACTTTTCAATCTACCCTGGGTGTCTGATGAAGGAGCATCGAGAGGTATAAGGGCAATCCTATGTCACCAAAAAAAATGTACTTAGACTTAGTTTCTGTTTCATGTCTTTTCATTTTTGGATACCCTTTTGGGCCAAATAAAGGTTCCAACTCTCACAGTTCCACTATCAGTGTGTTAGAAAATCCCAAAAAAATAGGAGCATGCAATTTGGCCATCATTTTGGTGACCTAGAAGGTGTGAATTGGCCAGATGAATGTTATTGCGATTTAGAGCATTCCAGAAAAAGAATCAGGTCAAAAGGCCCCACGGTTTGAAAGTTATTGCAATTTTTCGAGTTTTGGAGACCTCCTAAGAATGCTTCAAAGTCAAGTTAGGGGCATTAAATGACCTCAAAAAGGGTTGAGAAATGGGGGACGAGCAAAGCTGGTCCATAGGGCAATAGAGCGCTTCGAGAGCTTTTCGAAAATGTAAACGGTTCATCAATCAGAGCTACAGTTCAAAAGTTATGCCTCTCGAAAGTTCAATTACCGTTTCTGGATTCTTCTAAATTTGTACCGACTTCCAATGCAGCTTTTGGAACCTTCTATTTGGTCGGTGGATGCCTACTAGCACTTTCTAGAATGTACTCCTAGTCCTTAACCCTTCGGGGTCTATTTAAGGAGATTTCTGGCATTGTAAAAGGCAGTTCAGAGTGGAGTTTGAGAGGAGGTACTGGAAGGAGAAATTATCTCCAGATTTATGCTATTGTAAGCCCTTAGGGCATGTTTTGAAGTTTATTTTCCTGTACTGTTTGTACTAGCTTATTTTCTCAGTTAATATAATTTTCCCTTTCTATTGTGTCCATTCTGTTCTTGGGTTGTGTCCCCATCACTTCAATGGTTTCCAAATGTAGTCTCATGAGTTCTTTCGATGCCTTGAAGTTATCTTTTTTAGCTTAGGGATCTCCCTTCTGTAAGACATCCTTATCTTTAGCTTAGGTCCTTGAAATCTTCTCTACATGCACCAAAATCTCTGATACCAATTGTTAGAAATATAAGAGGAGTAATTGAGAGGGGAAGGGTGAATCATTTAACACTAAAATAAATCCTAGATCCCTTAGATGTCAACACAAAACATAAACTTCACTGAAAAATATTGTTGCTAAAAAAAAACACAAGTACTCAATTAATAATGTTAATATGTTGTAATTTGGTAACCACTGAAATAACAACTATAACATGGAAAATTCTTAATATGAAAATATTAAGATATTATCTATGATTAACCTTAATTAGCTTAGTTGCATACACATGAAAGATATAACATGAACACAAGTAACACAAAGATTTAACATGGAAACCCAATTTCAGAAAAACCACCAATTGCAACTAGTTACTAATTTTCACTTTTCCGAAGTGAGCCCTATTAAGAGCCAACCCTATTAAATCTTACAAAATTCACTATTATGTGTGACCCTATTAGAGGATTTAATCACCCTATTAGGAGTGGCCTTGTTAGAGGTCTTTAAACACTTCAATCTAGAAATTTCACCTTGTTAGAGGATTCACAAATAGTTCTTAAGCCAACTATATTAAGAGATTTAGATCACTACTACAATGGTTAGAGAATAACAATAAGATGACCTAATTTTTGATGCAACTAAATTTCTTATTACAAATCTCAATTATGGCTTGAATACATGATCCTTTCTAATCAAATGTATCTTTGCAACTTGACAAGGATATTCTTCTTATCCTTCTAATTTTCTTCCTCTAAGCATATTTTATTCTTCCATATGCTTGCACACATTCAATTCTCAACTTGACCTTATATTTATACCTTATGCATTGTTAAGTCAGCTTGAATACAACTTAGAATATTTATTATTCATCTCCTCAGTCAGCTAGAACCAACAAATAAATTTAGTAAACTCAATATGCCAAAACAAGAAAATCCTTCATTAGCCTACCCTTCTCGGTAGGCACTAACTCAAAAATGATTTTCCTATTTTAACCAAGTGAACTTGGTTAACATTGCATCTTCTCTAACTTCCGTTGGTAATTGAGTGATCTTGGTTAACATTGGTTACATCCAACATTTCCTTTGTTACCTGAGTAAACTCGATTAACACTCAACTTCTGCAAACTTCTCTTTGACGCCTAAGTGAACTTAGTAGACACTGTCTTCTAAACTTAGAAAACACAAATATGCTCGACAGACATAGGAAACTATCTTCATCACCTGAGTGAGCTCAGCATACACTGACTAGAAAAGATGGGACATGTTGTGTAACATCAAAGACAATACACAATCAACCAATTGTTTTCAAAAAAGTATGCTCTTTGTCTCTTGAGGAAAATAACAAATCTTGACCTCCTTGTGTGGATACACTTTGTGTCTAATCTCTTAGTGAGGTTGTTAACTTTGAAGAGCCTACTATTGATAGAAATATCTTAATAGGAATGACTCAAGTGAGAACAAGAAAACCTGGCTTCTCCATGTTAGCCCCAACTGATTATGGAACTAAGAATTATATGAATTTATATAAAAGATTCATATTAGTTGTTATTTTTTAATTGATGTCAAGTATTAGTTATTTAGACATTATGATAATTCAATAAAGTGTCATATCATTTGATTGATGAAGAGGATTTGAAGAAAGTGAGTTGATAATAGAGTTGATAAGTATCATATTCAATGAGCACTTGAATGCATTGGATAGTGATAATGTAAAGTCAATTTGATTATTTTATAGTAATTTAATCTTGTAATGTAATGAGCTATACAAGTTGCACCAAGTGACAAGGTGAAAGAAGGAAGACATTGTTCACCGAGTGATGTATTGCTTGGGTGAAATTTTATGTTCACCAAATAAAAATTGGAAGAAAAAGTTTATAAAGATAGAATATGAGGTTGACTTATGATGAAAATAAATAATGTTCAAGAAGTTTGAATACTAAAGTTAAAGTTTGTTACTAGATCTATGGCTAGAAAAATTCAATGAAGATCTTGTTAGTGAACAATTTTTCCCAATATTTTTGACAATTTGAACAAGGGAGAAAATTGTCAACTAACAAATTAAATTCCTAATTATTGATAAGGAATTCTCTACTTAAGAAATTTGCTTTATATTTATCAAGTTGCAACTAACCTTCATGAAAAGATAATCATTTTTTCCTCTATCGAGGGAAAATATTCCCAATAAGTATTTTATAGAAAATACTTAAAAGCTCAAAATCATCTCATAAACACAAGATAAATGCTAATGCTGAAAAACCATTTGATCTTAACAATCAATATCATACACATGATTTAATGTTAAAACCAAGGATAGATGATAAAATAATATAGATTCAACCTCCCACAACCTTCAAGATTTGAAAATAGATATTTCTAGAACACGTAGAAAATTTCAACTTCACCTCCACATATAATATACACTCTCAAGAATGCAAATTATCATAAAGCAGACAGTAGTATCTACCTCAAGAAGTTTTAGTATATAAAATTGTAGAATTTTACTTCAATTGTTGCTAACCCAGGAAATATTCTATTTCAAAATTTAAAGTGTAGAGTATCAAAACAAAAGTATATTTGTTTAAGTCTACGGAGAGATTCACCTGCTTAGATATTATCTATTACATATATAAGGCATATTGATGGATAGTTATCCAAAATTATCCCCCTAGAAGTAAATAGTCTCTTAGTTAACACAACCAAGTTAATTAAAATACATAAAAGAAATAAACAGGAAAATGAAAAATAGCTACCCAATGAACATGTGCCATGTCAAAGGGAACTATCCACACCAGCCATAATCCTTTTGGCCTTCCATGTTTCATATACACTATAAAATGTGGAGATAACTAACTAGTGAGGTAAGCCAATGTATGATCCTTTGCATCTAGATTTCATTTTCCCTCTTAAGTTTTGTCACCTTTTCTCTATGCATCTCCAAATGTTTCAAGTTTATTATCAACATAGCTTTGGTATGGGAAACGTTCAAAAAATCATATCTACATGGTGTCTTCTTTTCCTGGACCTCCTGGAACTTCTTTTAGATTTCATTTATCAATTCTTCTACAGGGGCTATGGAGTCACTTTCCTTTCTTGTGCAATTTTTGTTGAACCACTTCAAATAACCTTGGATTATTTCATCCAAAAGTTTGAGACCATGCAAGATTTCTTTGATTTTAGTTACAGCCTGGACCAGTGCCTCATTTCTCCATTCGATGCAATCTTTAATCACATGCAAAGTTTTATCATCTAGACCAACCACATGGCATTCAACTTGAAACTTCTACAATCCAAATCCTTGAATTTCCTAAATCTAGAGCACCACTTTTACCCAGTTATTCCTTTCCTTTTCAAAACCTTCATTATGGGACTCCACCTTCTTAACAATGACAATAGTTTCTTTTGAAGCCTTATCCAAAAGTTTGATCTATTTCTTAGTTTCCTTCAGGATAAATTGCAACCATTCCTCAGATGTCCTAGCAATAGCTTTGCATTTTTGCAAATTATCAAGAAACTGTTGGTTGTTTGAAGAGGATACATCAACCATTGCCAACATCTCATTCAGAGGTTTGACTTATAGATGCAAGATAGCAATTATGTACTATACCATGCTCTTCATTGCTTCTTTCATATCCTGCTTATCTTAGGCATCTTTCCAAACTTTGTTTTCTATCTTTTTGTTTGAAGCTTTGAAAACCTTCATATCCATTGCATGGCTCCCCTTTCCAAGATAAATCCTTGATACCTAATAATCTTGAGGAGTGAGGTTCTCATGCAAACTACCTTCTAATGGTTTGGCTATTTCAATTGTCCAATGTCCTAAATCTTTATCAAACTTCAACCTGGACTCAGTTTTAGCCTTTTTAGTTTTTGAAGACTTTCCTAGGCACTTGCTAACCAGTTCATCGATAGGCATGGATAATGGTACCAAACTCTTGTTCCTCTCAATAGAGGTTTCTAGCCACTTGGGAGGAGTGGGTTCTTTGCCTATCATGGGGGAAACTTTAGTTAAGGTGAGGGCACCAGATTGAGTACCAATGCTTTCAAGAGGCTTCTAAGGATCTAGAGTATTATTAGCCATGGGGAGAATAAGAGACTCCTCTAAACTTGTCTTCATTTTGGCAAGATCTAGATCAACTATAATTGTCTTGTTATTTCTTTATAAGCACTAGAGTGAGTTACCCTTCCAAACTTCAACATCTCTTTAGGAACTTGAAGTTGAAGTGGCTGTGGAGTTACTTCAACTTCCAGAGAACCTGCAATAGGGTCAATAATATCAAGGTTAGTGATGGTCTTCAATTTTGGTTGTGCCTTTTTGTGTTTGGCTCTTGAGTATTTCTCTAGGACTTTAGGGGTAGTTGATTAAACATTCTTTGACTTCAACCATTTTTTAGTTCTCTTTAGCACTTCTGAGGTATGGGAAAATAGGTCATCTTCTTCCTTTCTAGTCCAGTCAAGCTCAGGGATGGGTATACATTCAATCTAATCAAAACAAAATGGGTCAATTATGTCCTCAAATTCATCTTCAGCTATCCCACGAGTGTTGAGGTCCACCTTAAACATATTAATCTAGCTGACTATCAACCTAGACCATAATCTTTGTCTAACTTTGAATACATCAAGACAATTGGCCCAATAATATTCCAAATGTGGAACATGGACTAGTGAGGATGCATGCCTGAAGTTATTCGTAGAAAAAATTGTTTAGTCAAATTCTTCTCTAGGAGCATAGGGTTTGAGGTAAAATCGTGATAATGCGATTTCTACTAACATAGCTTGCTTGAATTTTGAACATCGATAATGGTCAATTTCAATGGGAAATAAGAGAGAGGTTGACTTCTTTGTAGTTTTAGGAGACTCAAACACAGAAAAAAAATTGCCTACTAATCTCCCAAAGAAGACATCATTAACCCTACTAAATTCCTTGCAAGATTCGCTTGCCTAAAGGACTTTGTAGTACCTTTAGATGGTCATCTCTTTAGTCCAGGGCATGTGTGGAAGTCCCTCCCATTTCTTAGATGCTGCTAAAATGTAGAATAAGAAGGAATACATAAAGAATGAGATGAAACTACTCACTACTATGAGGCCCCTATGTAAATTTTCAGCTATTAAATCTGGCCAAGCAATGAATTTTTCCCCTTCAACAATTTTTAGAATAAAAAGGTACATCTAGCTCTCCCAATGGAAGGCATGGTCATTGCCCTTGAGTTTGCTCAAAAGTAACACAATATCTGCAATCTCCCTAATAAAATGTTCAATTGTCAAAGGCTTAGGCTATCTTGATCCTCCATCATCCAAGTCTGAGCTATAATGTTATCGTAATTCTTCTTCCTATCACAATACAAATGCTTAGATTCCTCAAAGGTCCCAGGCTCATAAGGTTCTTTATTAGGGATTCTCAAAGTCAAACTAACACTTTTCCTATTTATTTTAACCAACACCTCTCCTGAAGCTTTCTTTATACACTAGGTGTTGGGGTCATAGTGGTTCACATAATTCATGACAAGTTCTAGACATTTTATAACTGATGGGAAAGTGGCGGCTTATAGTAACTCACTACTAGCTAATTTTTGATATATGGGACCAGACTAAATATTCCCCATCCACTCAATTATATCTGATAGGTTTTTGTTTACCAGGAAAGTATCCCAAATTTCAAGTAGGTAACTCAAAGGAAAGGTTTTTCAAGCTTAAACATTTTGTGGTCAAAAAGTGTCATGGTTTAATTTGAAAGATATAGATTTATAGAGTTAAACCAAAACACTTTAAACAAAAATCAGGCATAGAATTGGCAGAGTAGGAGATAATGTACTTACAATTTTTGATAGAGTTCAAACTTCCACTTTTCTTGCTTACCAGTCAGCATCAAAAGTTCAAAATGGTTAAATGAGAAATTATACAGGACAGGGTGTAATTATAGGGAGTGATTTCTTGAAAATCTCAGGATAGATATGAGTGGGCAGAAATATTTATTACAATCCTGCCACCTATACCTTGACAAGACTTGCAAGGTCATTTGTAGTTAATATCCATCAAATTGATGCATAGCTCAACCTTTCATGATATCACAAAATCTTTGTGCCACCTTTTCCCATAAAAGTAACTATACTTTAGCACAATTTCTCATAATTTCCATAATTATTGCCCTTCACATCTTCATGATCACCATGAGGTGGTACCCATTTCTTCGCCTCGTGAAAATAAGTTCATAATATCTTAATGTACATCCTACAATAAGAAAACATCATATCAAAAAACCTCAAAGTTGAGGTTGAAGTTGAAGTTTGAATCAACTCTCCGTTCAACTTCAACTTCAAGAATATGAACCTGGGCTGACAAGAAGGAACATTGTAGGAATGAGGAGAAGTGAGTGAAGTTGAACTTGAACTTGAAGTGAGTCAAACTTCAACTTCAAGTTCAAGTTACAAAAGGAATCTTGGCCAGCAATATTGCACATTGTGAAAAAGGTTGGGTAACAATTGGCTCTGACTAGGGAATGAGACTAAAAGGATCATACATGAACTTGGAATCTCTGGTTCCATAGAGAAACTTCAAATAGACCTAAACTAAAAAGCCACAAAATAGGAAAGATAGAATGAAGCAACCAGAAGGGAAACAAAGCAAGGGGAAAATGATATTTATAATGAGGACAAAAAGAAGACCTAAAACTTAAAAAGCTTAAGATCCTATCCATTATGTGACAAGGGAAAATCATCACCATTAAGGTACTTAAGTTTGAATGCGTTGGAACCTAACTTAGCTGAAATAACAAATGGTCCTTTCTGGAGACTTTCAAACTTAGTATGAGCTCCTTTTGGCTCTATTCTCTTATCCGATAGTAACACTTGATCTCCTTCCATGAGCTTCTGAGGCCTTTCTCTCCAATAAAAAATCTTCTTTACCCTAACCTAATGATTGGTGATGTGATTCACTATTTCCCTTCTTTCCTCTTTGATCTTCTGGAGGTATAGTATTCATTTTTCAATAGAGGTAGAGAACACCTCATTTTAAATTTCCTTTTGTATATTTAGAGTAACAAGTTCTACAGGCAAAGACAACTAGGCTTCAACTTTGCATACTAACTCAAGTGGGGTCATACCAATGGTTCTTTTAGGAGAGGTCCTATCTACCCACACTGCTTCGTACAACCATTTATGCCAATCTCTTGCCTTCTCATCCAAGTATTTTTTTATGAGATTAATCAAATTTTTATTATTTGACTCAGCCTGACCAGTTCCTTGGGGAAAGTAGTCAGAAGCATGTGATAGTCTAACACCATGATCATAACAAAATTGTTGAATTTCATGGGATGAAAAATTCTAAGAATTATCAATTACTATCTTGGTTGGCACCCCTAAGCATGTTAGAATATTTTCTGTCAAGAATTTGTAGACCACCTCAGATGTTGTAGATTTCACAGGAAACACTTCAGCCCATTTGGTGAAGTAGTTAGTGGCAATGAGAATATGGGTATGACTAGCGTTCGAGTTGGGACTAATTGGGCCAATAAAATCTAGTCCCCATTGCTGGAAGGGCTCTTCTATGACAATTGCTTTCAAAGATAGGGAAGCTAATTTTGGCTTACCCATAAATAATTTTCATTTTTCACAATTACCTACCCATTTATAAGCATATTTAAACATACCTGGCCAATAATACCCACTCCTTAGTATCTTAAAGGCAGTCACTATGGATGGAAAATATCCTCCGCAAGCTTCATTATGAAAGGTTTTGAGTAGCTTCTCTTGCTAATTACTATCGACACACCTCAGGAACATAATATCTAGTCCTCTTTTATACAAGATATCATCTATGATGACAAACTTCGCTACTCTAAGCTAAAGGCTTCTCCTATCTTTCCCTTTTAGATGGTTAGGGCATTCCCCATTGGTTAAAAAAATGCTATATCTGAAAACCATTCATCTTTCAAACCTACTAGTAAACAGTTAGGGTAAGCTCCTTCTTTTTTTTTTGACATAAGCTTGCAAAGTCCTTGACCATGAACTAGTTTAGATGGTTTGATATCTAGATCAAACTCCTATACTTTGATACCTAGGTAGCCCTATTGTTTATTGCTACATCCTACTATGTAAGAATGCTTTTAACTGATGTAGATGGTACATATACTATAGAATGTGAGTGCAAAATATAGTATCAAAAATGTTTCACAACCTTCACAAAAACAAATGTTTGCTTCTCAGCTAGGGAATAACTTAGTTCATGTTTCTTTAGAGGGACACTCATAAAAGAAATAGGTACTTCTCCTTTTTTATTTCTTTGGAGCAAGATACCTAACATAGTATGATCTAATGCATAACAATACATTACTAAGTCCTTCTTAAAATTTGGATGAAAAAGAGTGGGTGTCTTTGCAATAGCTTTCTTTACCTCTTCAAATGCCTTAATTGCTAGATCATCCCATTTGAAATTCTACTTCTCACTTAAAATTTTTGCCATTGGTTGTATGGTTTCAGAAAACTCAGGTACAAATTCTCTAAGAAAGTTGATCGGGCCAAAGAAAGACCTTACACCATTATGATTAACAGGGAGGCAAAGTTGCAAGATAGCTTTTACTCTTTCTAGGTCAATCTTGATCCCTTCCTTGGAAACTAAATGTCCCAATAGTTTTCCTTTTGTTATAGAAAAGATTGATTTCTTGGGATTCAATGAGATGCCATGTTCACTACATTTTTCAAGTAATTTCCTCAAATCTTTTAGATGCTTCTTTCCTCTCCTTGAAAATACAGTCATATCATCAAGATAAACTATGATGTACTTGTCTAAAAGATGTCTGAAAGTTGAGCTCATGGCATGTTGGAAAGTTGGACTTACATTTATCAAACCAAAAGGCATTCTTTTATAAGAAAAGGTGCCCTAGGTAGCTGTGAATGCAGTCTTATGTTGATCTTCTTCAACAACCTCTATTTGATTATAACTTGAGAAACTATCAAGGAATGACATCATCTCTAAACCAACTATTGTTTGAAGAATTAGATCCATTATGGGTAGAGCAAAGTTATGTTTTAGACTCGCCTGATTTAGGTTCCTAAAGTCTACATAGATTCTTATTTCTCAATTCATTTTTCTCATGGGTACTATGTTTGCCACCCATGTGGAGTGATGTATAGGAAAAATTATATGAGCCTTGAGCATCTTGTCAATTTCCTTGAATATTGCATCTAAAACCTTTGGGTTAAAGGTCCTCAACTTCTGTCTAAAAGGAGAAACATTTGGCTTTAAGGTAATATGATGCTTGAATTGTCCTCTTTTGAATGTCTTCAAATCCTCATATGACCAAGAAAAAACATCGATATACTCTCTCATTAGTTTGATGAATCTTTTTTTTTCATCTATTTCACAATAGCTTCCTATGTTCACCATCTTAGGGTTATGATTATCTCCTAGGTTGACCTTCTCATACTTGCCACTTTCAACCTCTTGGGGAATTGAACTTTGAGCTAGGAAAGCATCTTGTCTATCAAAGAGTTTCTCAAGTTCAATTAGACCTATAGGTATCACATTTCCTTTCAATTTCTTTATACCTTCTACCTACCCACCTACTGAATCAGGACAAAATTTCCTATATTTTGACTCAAAGCCTTCAAAATAGTTAGTGGCAAAATTTTCCATACTTTGCAAGAAAGCATTAATATGTGCATCATCTTTGAATTCTTGCCAAGAATTATTGTTGTCTAGGACACTCAGTCTATGAATGATCTCCATAGAATACTTATTAGTTGCAAAATTAGGATAAGGGATTAGTAGAGAAATTGATACTGCTAAGGAATCTGCTCAAGTATTTAGCTCTCTAGGAATTGATTCTATTAAAAAAGCTTCAAGATCCTCAATTTCATCCCATACACAATTTCTATAATGCTTCAATCTTTCATTTTTTACTGAAAATAGATTCCTAACCTACTTTACTATCAACTCTACATTACCTTAAGCTTTTAGTAACTTGACACTCTTCCTTTTCACCTCTTCTAGTCCTAGAAGTAAAGCTTCATATTCTATTGTATTATTCATATTTTAAAAAGCTAACTTGAAAGAAGAGGGAAATGTTTGACCTGTGGGAGATAACAACACAACACTAGCCCTGGACCTACTTGAGCAATAGCTTCCATAAAATTCCAACATCCAAGGCAAATCCATAGCCTATGATTGAATACCTACTTCTTCATTTTCAAGCATAATCAAGTAGTTAGCAAAATCAGTCTCCTAATAAAGGATTTGAGACTTTGGGTCATCAAATGGGAAAACTATGTATTTAGACTTGGCCTCAGGAAGCAAGCTCACTAGTAGGGATGTCAACTACTAGGATAGTAAGCTTTATTCTCTTTTTTGGGAAGGCTACTAAAGAAACTTGGGCACCTTTGATTTGACCTACTAAAGGTACCTACTTAGAATCCATTGAAGTACACTTGCCAAAAGTCTTAGTCAAGGGAAGATCAAGGGATTTTGCTACTATAGCTAGCATTATGTTATCAGAAGCACCAGAGTCTATTATACAATTGTTTGATTTAAAACCATGGAGGTAAAGGGATACATGAAATGGATCCAATTTTTCTTGATAAGGTAACTCTGGGATGACTTTATTAGGTTGAACCAAGTCCTTGTTGTGATTAAGCTTTTGGGTTTTGGTTTCCTCATTGGAAGAAGTCTTATTAATTTTCTTAGTAGATACATCAAGTGAAGGTTGGTGAACATATTCAATTAGCTTATTAAGTTCACTGGGATTCATTCTCAAATACTCAGCAAGAGATATTTGAATTCTTGATGTTTTACAAAATTCAACTATATCAAATGTAGAGTTAGGATCAAACATTTTCATAATTTGAGAAATATGAGGCTATGACTATGGTGACTTAGTCTTTCCTTCTCCTCTTTTTTAAGGATCCTTTGCTTGAGTTGGGCTCGTAGCATTTTTGGACTAAAAATCAGCTTTCCCCATTCTCTGCCCCCTCATTAGTACCAAACATGAAGCTTCTTCCAAAGTTAAAAGAATGTCACTACCTCTATTAGAGTCAGATTCGTACTCAAGGTAGTAGTTTATGTAGTCACCAAGTTCTTTGGAAGGTGCTTCCTCTATTACTATGTTCGTTGCTATTGCCTTTTCAACTTCAAGCTACTGATGTCTTAAATTCTAAGGACATGTGGTCCCTTCATGATCATTAGTGAGGTGAAAGATACATATGTTGTTTTTGCTGGGAGGAGGCTCAATTTTTAATCTTTGTTGGCTAGGGGTTAAAGTTAATTGTTTCCCTTGGGAAGGGGCATTATGATTAGGATACTTTCTTGTGATATCTTGATAGGGAAATGAGGCTTTGCGAAGTTTCTTTTTTATTGCTATAAGATCATTGGCCAACTTTTGGACAAGTGCATCATTTGAAGAAGATGGTGTAGAGGGTTGAGAGTTCAAGATTTGAACTTCCTTCTTCCATTTTCTTGATATAATCAAATCATCCTCTAATTCTATAGCAAGAGTTTGGGATGCTGCAAGTGTTGGAGGATTTTCTCTTTTCAATGGGAAGGCAATATCTAGAGGTATTGTGTTTAAAAAGAAACCTTTATAATTTTCACCATTTGGTACACTAGCCATAGGTAGCTGATCCAATGCTTTGTTGAATCGGGCTACAAACTCTTGCATGGGTACATGTATCTCCTTTTTCATCTGACTTAATTGCATGAGCAAAGAATTTGCATCTTCAATCACTTTAAACCTAGCCTTAAAAGCATTTTTCATAGTATCCCAAGAAGTGATGGATACATTGGGTAAATGATAGAACCAATATGTTGCTAAATCTATCAAGGTTTGAATAAACAACCTTACAACAACATCTTCTATTGCTATAACCAAAACTCCACATGTTGTGTTAAAAGCATTCAAATGTTCTTCAAGTGACTTCTTCCCATCTCTGCTAAATCTAGGGAGGATTTCTCACACTCCTTTAGGTAATCTTCCTAAATTCTTTTCATGTTGTAGAGGTCCTATTGTAGCACCCCAAGGTTTATTTTGAGTCATTACTGGTAATCTATAGCTGATAGGGAAGATTGTGATAGCAGAAGGAATTAAAGTTCTAGGGATGATTAGGGATTGCAAAGAAGTAACAAGACTCTCACCTTTAGGAGGTGAAGATGTCCTACTGGTAGTTTTAGCTTTGTTTCTTTTTAAGGAAAGATTAGGCTTGAAGTTGATTCTAGCTAAGGCTTCAAAGTCTTCATCTACCAGGCCCAAAAATCTATCAGTTTGTGTATACCATTTTGTAGCCAAGGTGAGATTTCAACTTGACCTAATTAGTTGTTTGCATGAGAAACTCTTTCTACAATAGCTTCTTCTTATATTACTGGCAAACCCCTAATCCTTTCAGCTATTTCTTCTTCTCTCTCTAGTACCAATTGCACTTGTAGGTACTATTGGTTGTTGACTTGATTAACCCAGGCACAAGCTTTAAGGTCAGAGACAATATCTTCTTATGTATCTTGAAACCCTAGGTTAAGTTGTAGAACAAGCAAAGAATTGTGATTAGGAAGCACCATTTCACAAAACCATGAGAACTTGTAGGAACTCCAAAAGAAAAACTCTATCTTCCAAGTTCCCCAGTGGAGTCACCAAAAACCCCCAACTCTGAGATACATAAATTTAGGGAACTGAATATAGAAAAAACCATAAATGTTAATAGTTTGCATTGATTCTTCTAACAATATGTGATTTTTGCATCCTTGGAGCTCAAATACTAATCTCCCAAAGAAGACATCATTAACCTTTCTAAATTTCATGCAAGATTCACTTGCATGAAGGTCTTTTTAGTACTGGTAGATGGTCATCTCTTCAATCTAAGGCATGTGTGGAAGTCCCTTCCATTCCTTGGATGCCGCTAAAATGTAGACTACAAAGGAATACAGAAAGAATGAGCTGAAACTACTCACTTCTATGAGGCCCCTATGTAAATTTTCAACCATTAAATCTGTCCAATCAATGAATTTTCCCCCCTCAACAATTTTTAGAATAAAAAGGTACATCGAACTCTCCCAATGGAAGGAATAGTCATTGCCCTTGAGTTTGTTCAAAAGTAACATAATATCTACAATCTCCCTAATGAAATGTTCAATTTTCAAAAGCTTAGGCAATCTTGATCCTCCATTAGCCAACTTCAAAAGCCAAGTTTGAGCTACAATGTTATCATAATTCTTCTTCCTATCACAATATAGACACTTAGATTCCTCAAAGGTTGAAGGCTCATAAGGTTCTTTATGAGGCATTCTTAGAGTTGAACTAACACTTGTCCTATTTATTTTAACCAAAACCTCTCCTGAAGCTTTCTTTATATAGGAAGGAACTTTATAGGGATGATGGGAAGTGAGTGAAGCTAAACTTGAACTTGAAGTGAGTTGAACTTCAACTTCAAGTTCAAGTTACAAAAGGACTCTTGGCCAGCATTATTGCATATTGTGAAAAAGGTTGAGTAACATATCTAATGATGGAGATTGAATAAGGATAAGGATGAGCACAAATTTCTATGAAATTTCTATTTGTTGAGTGTCTAGATTCAGTGTATTTGGTTTTGAGATTGACGATTGTGGTTAAGCGGAAAAATCAAGAACAAGAGAGACCACTATTTAAGGAGACAATTGACTATGTTTTTGGTTACTGATTAAGCTGTTGATTATTGGTGAAATTTTTGGAGAAAGCAAATAAAAGTGTGAAGTTGTTGAAGCTAGAATTGTAGACACCTAAATCTGATTACATACTAAGTACTCTTATTTAGTCATCGTCTAGGATGTTATTGATTAAATATTTTATATGTATTTAATTAATTGTCATACCCTAGTTAATTGATTAATTTAATTAACAATAGTCGAATAAATAAATCAAAAAGACAACTTGAAGTCAAAATATCAATTGAATCTTTACTCCTCTATTAAATTAAATAAATTCATAAATCTATTGAACTTAACCCCACATCCCCTGTTATCAAATAAATCATTAAATAAATCAACTCTCAACCCCTAACCATTACTAAACCCTATAATTATCCAAATCCAACCCATTCCCCCTCCTAAACATGTGCACAACCTTAAACAAGGGTTAAGACTTTCTAACCCAAGCCAAAGTCAAAGTCCTATCCCATCCTTCTTATATTCCTATCCAAGGACTTTAAGGCTCTTGCATGACTTAATGTCTCTTTAATGCCTCTTACATCCCTCTTCATGACTTAACTCCCTTTGACCCTTCATTTTTGACCCTCTTCCTCTATCCAATACCCTTGTGATGCTTGTCACAAGGCTATGGATTTGAAGAAGCACAATCCATGTGCTTTTCCTTCCTTGCATCCTATCCCTTCCTCATCAAACCTCCATATTTAGATCTTCGCCCTCCATCTCATTACCCCTTGGCCTATAAATTGGACCCTTCCCCTCTCACAAATCATCCACTTTTCATGCAAACTTATAATTCTCCATTAACCACCAAAGTTATCCATTGCATCCTTACCATGTCAAAATCCATTTACACCTCCATTGTTGAATCCTTCATCCATCTTTAGGCTTGATCACAAATCCATAATTTTAAGCTTGAAACATGCTTGAGCACACATTCACCATCATTTCTTAACATCGAAACATTAAGGTCACTCTTGGGGAGCTCACCATAATTGGTGTGCATTCCTCTATAGTGTTTCCTTTGTCTTATCATACGTATTGTTATTGTATTTAGTTGTGTGAATGTTAAATTAATCTTGATATTCTTTGTACACTAGTTTCATAGCATATAGGAAGAAACAAGAAGCACTAAGTAGAGTGGAATGAAGATCAAGTAGAGTTATGTGCAAAGTGAAAGAGTAAAGGAGTGAATTAGCCAGAAGGAAGATATCAAAAAGAGATCGAGTAGAATAGAGATATAAATAAGCAAGGTAGTTCTAAGCCTAATATATCATTATAACTAATACTTTCTAATAATTGTATCAGAAAAATATCTTAACTGAGTGGACCTAATAAGTCTATGAAATTCTAATTATGGCAACATCGATTAGTAATGCTTGTAAGTCCTTTAGAGTTGGCCACTCTTTATATAGGATCAAGTAGTGATAAGGTCTAGAAGATCATTTGGAGTAAATCCTCTAACTAGGTCAAATTAACATGTATGTAAACCTTTAACAAGGTTGGCTCTTAGAAGAGCTCATTTCGAAAGAGTGAAATTATTTGGGTTGTTGGTCCCATGTGGTTTTTCCCTTTACAAGGTTTCCATGTTAAATCATGAAGTCAAATGTGTCAATTTTTTTTTTTTTAATGTTACATGTTTATTTTTCATGATATTTACTTACTACTACAACTTGGTAGCAACTAGGCAACAATAAAGTTATAGTTTTTATACTTGGTAATGATAGAAACAATGAGTTAATAGTTTGGTGTAAACTGACCATAACAGTTAACTGTGAAGTTAAATGAGATCACAGAGTTATTAGTTTTTTAAGTTTATGGATTTTTATTGGTACTAAAATATTTTAAGGGACTATAGGATATTAAACATTGATTGGACAATTAGTGCATTGCATCTATCTCTCCTATGACTATGGAACATATGACTGAGGAGAGAAACCATAAAAGCCCAATGATTGAGATTGCATATGCCCTTAATGATCATGTTGAGTTTGACAATATTGAGAGTTGCACACATGCTAAATAGATGTGGGAGAAATTGACACTTGTACATGGTAGAGATCAAAATATGCTAAGAGCTAAAGGTGAAAGTCTTAGAGGCAAGTATGATGACATGAGAATGAAATAAGATGATAACATTGTATAACATGTGAATCAAATCAAAGAGGTTGTGACTATAATCAAAGCTTCTAGAGTTATTTGTTAAAAAAATTTAGAATAAGTGAGAGGAGGGTTGAATCATTTACTTAAGGTCCATAAGTACCATTTTAACAAATAAACATTTAAACATTCGTTGTTCTTCTTATCCTATTATTACTCGGTCTCTACTGTACTGATAAATACATTATTTTCCTAAAAATAACATGCTTATTGAATGTAAACTTTATCAAATGTAAAACATCATAAAAAACTCATCATAAGTTTGATGCTAGTATTTTACATGGAAACCTAATTTGGGAAAAACCACCAGCAACATGTGACCACTTTTTCACTCTTTCAAAGTGAGCTTTGTTAAGAGCCAATCATTTTAAAGGTTACAATACACACTATTAAATATTACTTGGTTAGAGGAATTAATTACCCTATTAGGAGTGGCCTTGTTAGAGAAATTTAATCATTCCATTTAGAATGTCACCATGCTAAAGGATTTACATAGACTATTAAGTCCTTCAAATGACTATTAGGTCAACCTTTGTTAAAAGGATTTCAATAAAAACTATTTACAATTATTAGAAAGAAAATAATAGGGTTTTATCTATATGATTAAAAATTAATTTTGTAGGTTCAGATCACTATTTAGTTCATGTGTTGATTCACTGAACTAAGTTCCCCATTTTCATCTCTATTCTTGATTTTCTTTGCAACCCTTTCAAGCAGTTAATCATCTCCTTTCAAACTAAAGCCTTCTGCTCAAATTCACTTATTAACTTTAGCAACATCTGTGCAAGAAATTCCTTTCTCTTGCTTCACACTTACTATATTTTCCTTTATCTCTATACCTCCTCAAATAGGTAATTCTTTTTTTTTTTTCATTTTCTATAATCATTTTAGATCTTAGGGTTTACTATCTAATTCATCAGGTTCATTATACTTATTCATATTTTTAATCATCCTCTAGAAACCTATCATCCTTCGTATTTGATCATAGGTATATATCTAATCATCACCTTGAATTAAATAATCCAACTCAAATATATTATCTTCAACATGATTTCCATATCCCAAGAAATCAACTGAGTCCACTAGAAATCACAATTCCTCAAATACATTCAAAATATTGTCACTTGGCAATCACTAAGTTCTGACACTCGGTCACCACTTAATTACTCATTCATTGTAAGACTCTTTTCTTAGCATCAACTAACTTGATTAGTTGATATTGGTGCTCTTTGAACACTAGATTTTCTCTACTTGATGTACTAGAACTCAATTAACATTAGCATCACTAGACATTCCTTAGTCTTTTACTCTATTGCTCACTTAAGATTTGCATCCATGATATAGACAATCACTTTGTCTTATCAAAGTCTAACTAATCAAATGTCCATTGTAGCTTATTTTTCATAACTCAACCTTTCCTCTTAGGTACTGTTGTTATGATAAATCTCTCAAATTTTCTTCATAAAAAAATAGATATGACATTTAGATTAGATAGCAACATTTCTTATCAATAGATTTGATATCAATGAGAAAAAAACAATTGTTCCAATTGTAATTTTCCAACAATCTCCCTTTTGGCATTGATGACAACATCTCAATAAATCTTACAATAGAGACCATTGTAGGAATAGAATCTCCCTTTTTGTTACCATGAAATCCAAAAAGTTTCACTTGCATGAGTGATCCAATAACCTTAGTTTCATTTTGACCATTCTAATTCTCATTTATACAAGTTCATAAAATTCCTCTATCATTTTCTAACTCTTGGGTACATCTCTCTTCTTCTTCAATGATTCTCTCACTCTACAGTATATCTTTCCCTCTTTAGTATATTTCTCCCTCTTTGACAACAATTCCAAAGACACTTAGCATTCTTGACTTCAATCACTTCATACATATGCATTATGTAGATATTTGCATGTCTAACTCATTTCTATCATCTATCAATGATTGATATGTTATGTTTTTATTCTTCTTAACTTCACTACCTTAGACATCTCCTAGAGTAGAACTATCTATATCAATGTGTATGATATTCAGATTAGCACATTTGATGCAATGTACCTTATCTCCTTACGTTTCTTTGTTTAGGGAAATCACCCCTAATTTACCTCTAAGGTATTCATGATCATCTTTAGGTAAGTATTTAGTGAATATGTTAGCAATTGTTGCTTCAGAGTGCACATATTCTAACTTCACTTCGTTGTCTTGAACTAGTTCTCTCAAGTAGTGATACTTGGTAGAAATGTGCATTTTTTTAGTGTGCATCACTAGATTATTTGAAATGTTGATAGCACTTGTGTTATCACAATAGATAATTATTGGATATGTAATCTCTTCTTTTATTCCTTTCAACAATTACTTGATTCACATAATGTTTCAATAGTTCACTATAGCTACCACATACTTGGCTTCAGGTGTTGATTAAGAAATACAATTTTGTTTCTTGCTTGTCCATGACACCAATATCTTTCCTAGAAAGAATGCACCTCCACTAGTGTTTTTTCTATCATCAATATTTCTTGCCCAATTTGAGTCAATGAATACCTTCAACTCAAACCTATCACTTCTCTTGTAATACAATCCACATTCTTATGTATCTTTTAGATATCTTAATATCCTTTTCATTTCCATCACATGATTTTCCTTAGTATTTGCTAAAACCCTAGCAACTATCCCAAAAACTAATGTAATATCAAGTTTAATATGAGCAAAATATTGCATTTCTCCAATCATTGATCTATATAATGTCTGGTTCACATTAGCAAATTCATTATTTTTAGATAACTTATGTGCTATAAACATAGGTGTGCCCACTGGTCTTGATTCTTCCATTCCAAAAGTTTTTATTATTTCCTTGATATATTTGGACCAAGTAATTAAAATACCAAAATTTAGTTCATATATCAGCAATCCACCAAAGAATATGATTTCATGAATCCTAGACATCTCAAATTCCTTCTTCATTTCATCAACAAATGATTTGCAATGTGCTTCTTTTCCTCCAAATATAATGTCATCAATAATGATTTCAGATAGTAGTACTTCATTGTTCTTACCAATCTTCAAATAAAGGTTATTATTATCATTTTGCTTTTCAAAACCAATATTTACCAAATAATTATGCAATCTTTCATACCATGCTCTTAGAGCTTGTTTCAATCCATAAAGAGATTTTTAAGTTTACATACCATATTCTTCTTTTCTAGATCCACAAATCCTCCAGGTTGTTTAATGTACACTTCTTCCTCAAGTATACCATTTAGAAATGTGTATTTGACATCCATCTGATATACCTTTAAATTCATGTAGGCTTAATATGCAAGCAGAGTTTTGACTCCTTCAAGTCTTTCCATAGGAGAAAAATTTTCTCCATAATCAACTCCCTCTTCTTGAGCATATCCTTTGCATACTAGTCTTGCCTTATTCCTTGTAACTTCACCATTTTCATTAAGTTTGTTCTTGAAAACCTATTTTGTTCCAATAACATTTTTGTCTTTAGGTATTGGAACTAGGGTCCAAGTATTGTTCTTCTCAATCTATTCAATTTCTTCATTCAATTCTTGAATCCAATCTTCATTGTCTAGAGCATCCTTTATTGATTTGGGATTAAATTCATAAAGTAAGCATGTATCATATTTGAGTCTTTTTCTTTTCATAACACTTGATTCAAAAACCCCAATGATTTTTTTAGGTTTGTGTTATCTTCTTACAAACTTTGCTAGCACAAGTGGTTTCCTTCTTTGTTCTTCAATATGTTCATCTTTAAAAATAATCACAGGCTCATTAATTCTTGCTTTGTTCAAGTTTTGGTCAAAGTTCAACATGCTTGAAATTATCTCCTTGATGGTCAACATTGCGTATCTATGACTCAACATCCTAAGTCTAATGCTTGACACCCACTATCTATTGCTCAACAATCTATTGTTGCACTTCATCATTTCCTATTTGCTGGGAAACTACATCTTGGTTTTCTTGTTCATTTGGAGTGTTGGAAGAACCATCTTCAATATAGATGAATGTACTATAATCTTTAGGTTCTTTATTACATGTAAGGTTGCTTCTTTCTATAAACTCATCAAATTTCACATTTGCACTTTCCATAACATTTTTATTGTTAGAATTTAAAGCTTTACTCTTGGTGGAATATACCTTCATCACTCTTTGCATCAAGTTTTCCATTCCTATTATCTTTCAGTATATAGAATTTACTTCCACATATTTTGAAATATTTCACATTAGTAGTATACACATACCATAATTCAAAAGGTGTAGCATTTGTACCTTTCTTGACTTGTACTCTATTTAGGGTATAGACAACAATGCTGATAGTTTCTCTCCAATACTTATTTGATACATTCTTCTCCATCATCAATGTTCTTGCATAGTCCAGTATTGATCTATTTCTCCTTTCAACTATCCCATTCTAAGGAGGGGTCCTTGGTGTTGACATTTTTCTTTTGATTCCTCCACTATTGCAGAATGTATTGAACTCATTCAAAATGAATTCACCACCTCTATAAAATCTCAATCACTTCATACTCCTTTCTATTTCTTTTTCAACTCTAGCTAAATACCACTTGAATAACTGAAAAGCATCAGATTTAGCTTTAAAGAACATAATAGACATCATTCTAGAAAATTCATTAACAAAGATAGTGAAATACTTATATCCATAATAGCTTTGAACATCAATAGGTTCACATAGGTTAGTATGATCCAATTCAAAAATATCACTAGAAGTCCATATTTTTCTCTTGAAACTAGACTTGATCATTTTTCACAATTAGCATTGTCAAGCCTCTTCAGTTTACACAACTCTCTTACTTTCTTCATTTTACTAATATTCACCAAATTTTCAAAATTCACATGAGATAACCTATTGTGTCATAACCAAACATCTTCTTGTTCTGAAAACAAACATGTCTCATTAGATAAGTCTAGGTAGAACAAGTTACCTCTTGTTTGATCACCACTTCCACTTAGTTTACCATCAACATCATATATCTTGGCCTTTCTATGATGGAATTCAACTATGTAACCTGATTTGGTTGGTTTTGAAACACTCAATGAATTATAGTTAAGTACTTCAACCCGATAAATATTTTCACATAAGATCTTTTCAGTCAATTAAATTGCAACTTTACCTTTTACAACATACAAAATATCACTTCCAAATTTAACACATCAACCTTTTTATTGACCAATGTCCTCAAATTTATCTCTATCACCAGTCATATGAGTAGAATAACTAGTGTCAATTATCCATCTATCACTTGTGTTCACATACGAGATTAATGTAGTTTTTTCATCTTCATCAGAATCTTCTATCATAGAAACATAGACAACTTCATCATTATTACTTTATGATTCAGTGTCAGTTTCTTCTTCAACAATATACCAAAATTTCTTACCTTTGTCATCCTTGTTTTTCTTGTAGTCTAGATCATCTCTTCTTCCTTTGTACTTTTCTTTCTTTCTTTCATCCTCATCTTCTCTATCAAGACGCCTAGAAGAAATATGACCAACCTTGTTGCATGAAAAAAAATAGCTAGTTTATCTTTGTATTTACCTCCGCCTCTTCCAAATATTTTTGCAATAAGGACTTCAAGTTCATCAAGCTCATCATTAGAATTTTCCCTATCACTCTTCACATGTTTTCCTTTATTTTTGCTAAGAACCAATTGTGACTTAAAAGTAGAACCAGTTAGACCTTCCAAAGTCAAAGTGTTACCTGGAGTACATCTTAGTTCTTGAATTGTAGAAACTATAATGGTATATATAGGGAGTAGAGTCCTCAATACCTTGCTTATCACGGTTTCATCTTTGATTTATCTATTTGCAACATGAATAGCATTAGAAACTTCTTTAACTCTTGTACAATATTGTACTATATTTTCACCTTCTATTATTCTTATGTCATCAAATTTACCTCTCAGGCTCTCTAAGTTAACTCTCAAGACATTGTCATCACCTCCATATATGATCTTCAGTTTGTCCCACATTTTCTTTGCACTATCACATTCTCTTTTATCATCAAACTCAACATAGCTTAGGGCTAAGGAAATCTCCAACATTGCTTTATTTTTTATACTCTTTTTCTTTAGTTGTCGAGCTATCAAAGGAGTAGAATTGTTATCTTTAGATACTCATTGTCCACAAAGTTTATAGCAGTGTGACCTGTACTACATATATGCAACCCCATCAAGGTTTTCCATGCAAGAGAGTTCTCCTTGTTCAATTTTGGTACCTCTCTTTTCTGAGTCATGATCTTTTTCTTTAAGTACCTTCAAACTTCTCTTTTTAAGCATTGGTACTCTAACACCAATTGTTAGAAATTTTTAGAATAATTGAACCGGGGGTGGGGGGGGGGGGGTTGAATTAGTTACTCAAGTTCAATAAGCACCATTTGAACAATTAAAAATTCAAACATTTACTATTATGCTTATTCTATTGTTGCTCAGTCTCTACTATACTGATAAACAAATTACTATCATAAACATAACATACTTGTTGAATGTAAACTCTATGAAATGTAAATCATTATAAAATATTCATCACAAGTTTCACACTAGGATTTTACATGGAAACCCAGTTTGGGAAAAACCACTAGTAACATGTCACCACTTTTTCACTCTTTCAAAGTGAGCTTTCTTAGGAGCCAACCCTCTTAAAGGTTACAATGCACATTGTTAAATGTGACCTAGTTAGAGGATTTAATCATCTTGTTAGGAGTATCCTTGTCAAAGGACTTTGATCATTCCATTTATAATGTTTCCTTTCTAATGTATTTACATAGACTATTAATTCCTTCAAATGATTGTTAGGTCAATCTCTATTAAAAGAATTTCAATACAAATTGTTTGCAATTATCAGAAAGAAAATAGTAGGGTTTGATTTGTATGATTAAAACTCACTTTTTCATGTATAGATCACTATTTGTTTTATGTGTTGATTCATTGATAAGTTCCCCATTTTCATCTCTATTCTTGATTCACTTTGCAACCCTTTCAAGCAGTTAAGCTTCTTCTTTCAAACCTAAGCCTTCTGCTCAGATTCACTTATCAACTTTAGCAACATCTTTCACAAGAAATTCTTTTATCTTTCTTTGCACTCACTATTTTTTCCTTTAACTCTATACCTCATTAAATAGGTATTTTTTGCTTCTTCTTTTTTCCATAATCACCATAGGTCTTAGGGTTTATGATCTAATTCATTAGATTCATTGTATCTTTTCATCTTCCTAATCATCCTCTAGAAAATTCTCATGAATTTGATCATAGGTATTATACCTAATCCTCACCTTTAATTAAATGATCCAACTCATCAATATTATCTTCAACATAGTTTCCATATCCCAATAAATAAATTAAATCATCTAGAAATCACGATTCCTAAAATACATTCAAAATATTGTCACTCGACAATCACTAAATTATGACACTCGATCATCACTTAATTACTTGGTTCTTGTAAGACTCATTTCTTAGAATCAACTAACTTACTTAGCCAATATTGATAGTCAATAAATACTATATTTTATCAACTTGCATTAGAACTTGATTACCACTAGCATCACTCAACATTCCTTAATCTTTTACTCTATTACTTGGTTAAGCTTTAAATCCATGATATAAAAAATCACTTTGTCTTTTTAAAGTCTTACTAATCAAATATCCATTGTAGCTTATTTTTCATAAATCAACCTTTCCTCTTTGGAGTTATTGTTATGAGAAATCTCTCAAATCCTCTTCATCAGAAAACATATATGACATTTACATCAGATAACAACATGTCTTATCAATAGATTTGACATCAATGACAAAACAATAATTATTCCACTTGTAAGTTTCTAACAGTGTTATTATTGGTAGTGAAATTGTAAGTAAAGTGCTTATAAATAAAATGCCTATCTATGCTATAAAATTTTATGCAATTCAAGAAGCTAGAGCTATGCCTGAGAATAATTTGACACTTGGTAGTTTAATTGGCAAGTTGACTACATTTGAGTTGAGAAATTATGATAATAGTATGGTGACACTTGGAAATTAGTTTAAGTCTTCATTAATCATTGGTAATTCAAATAAAGAGAAGAAAGGTAAAGATGAGGGTGAATCTAAATCTAAAGATGATTTGGATGAAATTGAAGCATTTCTTGCTAGAAGGTTATCAAGAGGTAAAGGTAAATTAAAAGGTAAAGTACCCCTGATTTATTTCAAGTGTAATGAAGTTGGTCATTTTGTTGCTAAATGTCCTAATAGAGGTAAGATTGATAAAAATGACAAGAAATATTACAATTAAATGAAAGAAAATATGCTACATTTTTAAGAGTCACACTGATTCGAATACTAATAAAGAAAAAGTAGCAGTTGAGATGGTATATGTTTCTATCAAGGAAGATCCCAATGGAGAAAGTTATGAGAGTAAAAATTACCTTATCTCACATGTTATTAAGAATGATAAATAGATTATAGATCATGGATGCTCACATCAAGTGACTAGTGACATAAGTAAGTTTGACAAATTTGAGGGAATTGATGATGGTGGAACTATTATGTTAGGTAGTGATGATCCATGTTCAGTGAAAGGTAGAGGATCATTAATGTTGAATGACAAAATAATATGTGATGATGCTTACTAGGTACAAGGACTAAAGTAGAATCTTTTAGGTATTTCTTTGTTTAACAATCTAGGTCACAAGATGGAGTTTTAGAATAAAAAAGTCAAGGTCTTTGATGATGAAGGAAATCTAATTGGAATTGGGATGCAAACTAAAGGTAATTTATTCTATCTTAATCCTGCTATTGAGACATGGTTATTTGGTAAATTTGAGTATGTATTGTTGTGGCAATAGAGGTTGTGTCATGTAAAATTTTAGAACATGGTGAAGGTTAGTAGAAAGAAAAGAGTTAGAGGCTTACCAAAATTGTAAAAACATGAGAATGCTATGTACAAAGAATGTCAACTCAATAAGATAAAAAATTGAATATTTTCAAGCAAATCACACACTTCTAATCATATTTTGGAACAAGTACATATTGATCTATGTAGACCAATGGGTGAGAAAAGTTATTATGGTGACATATATTTTGTCTTGTTTGTTGATGATTATTATAGAATGATGAATGCCATGTGAAATTAAAATCACATTCCTTGAATATGTTCAAATGGTATAAGGCTAGAGTTGAGAAATAAATTGATAAAATATTAAAATATTTGAGATTTGATAGAGGTACTAAGCTTATGTCTATTAATTTCACTAATGTTTTTGTTAAGCATGGTATTAAGAGATAGTTATCTGCACCGAGGACACTACAACAAAATTGAATTGTTAAGAGAATAAAAACATCAATTATGGATTGTGCAAGGACATTTCTAGTTGAAAAAGATGTTACAAAAATGTTCTATAGAGAAGCTATTAACATTATTATTTATACTCTCAGCCGATTTCAATTTAAGAAAATAAAAAACAAGACACCTAACGAACTCTAGTATGGTAATACACCTAATGTAAGTTATTTCAAGGTATTTGAAAGTAGGTGTTATATTCATAAGGATACAATGAATGGTAAATTTAAATCAAAAGGAGATGAAGGTAAATTCCTTGGCTATTCATCTAAGAGTAAAATTTATAAATGTTTGAACAAAGCTACTAATAATATTATTGGAAGTGAAAATGTAAGGATTGATGAGTTTCTAGACAAAAATGATGTGGAAAGTAAAAATGAGCCTGAAGATTACAAAAAGTTTGTGCATGTGTATGAACAAGCCCTAGAAATACTACCTAAGTTATAGGAAATAACTACTGAGCATTATACAATATAACCTAAGCATTAAAAAATACAACTGGAGAAGGAAGTTGAACTCCTATCAAGTGAAAAAAAAATTGATAATCAAAGATATGAACTTGTATTAACCAAGTACATGAGAAAGAATTATTCACCTAATTAAATCTTTAGAGGTAAAAGCATTGGAGTATTGATAAGAAGTAAGTTAAAAGAAAGTACATATTTGATAATTGATTTTGAACCAAGAATTGTTAAGGATACACTTGAAAATGAAGACCGTCTAAATGTTATGAATGAATAAATTGATTGGATACAAAGAACAACACATGGACTCTAGAACCAAGATCTACAAAAAATAATGTGATAGGAACAAAATGGATTTTTAGAAATAAGCTAAATGAAAATGGACAAATGGAGAGAAACGAGGTGAAACTAGTTTGCAAAGGTTATGCACAAGAAGAAGGAAAAGATTATGGTGAGACTTTTGCACCTATAGAAAAATTAGAAGCTATAAGAACATTGTTTGTCTATGCTACCTACGAGAAGTTTAGAGTTTATTAAATGGATGTCAAATTTGCATTTTTTAATGGAATACTTGAAGAAGAAGTTTACATAGAACAACTAGAAGGATTCATTGAACATAATTAGAGGAACATGGTTTGAAAATTGAACAAGGCATTGTATGGAGTGAAACAAGCACCAAAAGCATTGTATGAAAGGTTACTCTCTTATTTGATTAAGATTAGATTTGTTAGAACAAGTGAGAACATTAATATGTATTTGAAATGTAAATCTGAAAGTATGGTGTTGATTATTGAAATATTTTGTGAATGACATTATATTTGAAGGAAATGACATGTTATGTAAGACATCTTCTAATCATATAAGTAAGGAATTTGAGATGTCTATGTTTGGTGAGATAAAAAAATTCATTGGCTTACAAGTTCATCAAACAAAAAATGATATATATGTGACTCAATCTAAGTATGTATTTGGAATGGATGAGTCTAGACCATTCAATACACCTATGGTGACTGGAGTCAAATTATCAAAGGAGGATACTACTGCAAAGATAAAATAAACACAATATAGATCAATGATTGGTAAATTACAATATGTTGTGCATAGTGGATGAGATATTGCACATGATCTTGGAATTTTTGCAATGTTTCATCTAATCCAAAGGAAACACACATGATTATTGTGAAGAGGATATTCAGATATCTAAAATGAATTGAAGATTTTGGACTACGGTATAAATAATATGGTTACTTTAGACTTAAAGTCTATACTAAAACAGATTGGGCTGGTAATGTGGATGATAGAAAAAGAACAAGTGGAGAAGCTTTCTTTTTAAGAGAAATATTGATAACATGGTTAAGAAATAAAAAGAACAGCATTTTACAATCTACTACTAAAGTTGAGTATGTTGTTGCTATAATCAATTTCTCAAATATTGTCTAGTTAAGAAACTATTGGAAGGTATGCTTGAGAGGAGATAATTGAGTATGTTTTTGTTTATTATGATAAAACTAGTGCAATAATTATATCAAACAATCTGGTGATGAATGCAAAAAAAAAATCATATATCAATTAAGTATCACTAGTTGAGGGAGGAAGTAAAAAAGAAACATGATAGGCTTGAATATGTGAAGTCTAAAGAATAAACTGCGTACATATTCTAAGTCATTTCTTAAGTATTATTTTGATTATCTAAGAGGTAAAATAGGGTTCCTTCCCCTACGTAAAATTCACTAGGTGAAGATGCCTGTTGCATCAATTCATAGATGAATAGATATGTCTTCATGGAGTTGATGCAAGAGTTTACTCTTTAGGATTTTATTGAAGTTGTGAAAAGGACTCTAATGGAACTAATGTAAAATGTACATGAAAGGTATAAGGATAATTACAAGGTTTTATAAATTTCATATTGGAACTTATAGTTACCTCTAGCATTGTTGTCAAAGGGGAGAGAATATGTAAAGGGGGATAGAATTAGTAAGGAAGATTAAGTCAAAGGGGGAGAATATAAATAGAAAAGGGAAAAAATATGTGGAGAGAAACACTAAGTGTGGAGATAATATGAAAAGGGAGTAAGTGAATGAGAAATATTTTTTTCAAAGAAGGATAAAGACAAAGTTAGAGTAAATGATGATGATGTTGAACAGAAGAAGATCATATCCTAAAAGAGAGAAATATTGAAGTCTACTACTACTAAAGATACAGACTGAGTATATCTAATGACAAAAATTGTTCCAGAGTACATAAATGAAGTTAGAGAAATGAATATTTTTATTGTTTTTAATACATACATTTACTTATCTTATGTAATGTTTTGTAATGTAAAATCATATGTTACGTGTTGCCATCAATGCCAAAGGGGTATATTTTTAGCCCCAACTAGTGATGTAATTGAGAATGCTATGAATATATATAAAATAGTCATATTAGTTGTTATGTTGTCATTGATGTCAAGTCTTAGTTGATTATATGTTATGCTAATTTAGTAGATCTTCATATAATTTGATTGATGAAGATGATTTGATTGATGAACAAGATATGAAGAAAGAATGTTGATAACAAAGTTGATAAGTATGGTATTCAATGGGAACTTGAATGAGTTGGATAGTGATAATGTAATATTGGTTTGATTATTTTACAATGATTTAATCTTGTAATATAATGAGTGAGTGGAAAGGTGTAAGAAGGAAGACAATGTTCACCAAGTAACTATAGTTGTCATTGAGTTATTAGAAATGCAAATTAATGATCAATGCTAATCAAGTAAGTTTAGGATAACTAAGTGATGTATTGCCCAAGTGAAATGTTATATTCACTGAGTAACAAATGGAAGAACAAGTTTATAAAGATGGAATCAGAGACCAACTTATGATGAAAATAAGCAATGTCTGAGAAGCTCAAAGCCTAAAATCAAAGTTTGTTACAAGATCTACTACTAGAAAGAATCAATGAAGATCTGATGATGGAAATTGAAGAAAGAGAAGGATGAGCACAAAGTTCTATTTTCTAAGTGTATAGACTCATTTTATTTGGTTTGAGATCTATGATTGTGGTTAAGAGGAAAAATCTAGAAGAATATGGAAGAAGAGAGACTACTATTTAAGGAGATGATTGAATTTTTTTTTAGTTGTTGATTAAGTGGTTGATCATTGATATAATTGTTGGAGAAAGAAGATAAAAGTGTGAAGTTGTTGAAGTTGAAAAAAGTAAGGAGAACCAAGAATAGTAGAAGGAAGATCAAGTAGAATGAAGTGCAATGTGAAAGAGTAAAGGGTTAAATCAGCTAGAAGGAAGAGACACAAAAGAGAAAGAGAAAAATAGAGACCTAAACAAGTAAGGAAATGCTAAACCTAGTAGATCATTTGAACTATTACTTTCTAAAAATTGTTGTAGAAAAATATCTTAACCAAGTGGACCTAACAAGTCTGTAAAATCCTATATGGTAACATCAATTAGTGATATTTGTAATTTCTTTAGAGAAGGTCACTCTATAAATATGATCAAGGAGTGATCAGTTGTAGATGATATTTTGGTGTAAACCCTCTAACAAGGTCACATTAACAATGTATATGTAATCCTTTAACAAGGTTGGCTCCTAGGAGAACTCACTTTGAAAGAGTGGAATTCTTCAAGTTGTTAGTCCCAAGTGGTTTTTCTCCTTATAGGGTTTCTGCATTAAATTATGGTGTCAAATGTGTGAATGTTATTATGTTGCAAATTAATTTTTCATGATATTTACTTATTATTGCAACTCGGTTACAACTAGGTAATAGTAAATTTATATTTCTAATATTAGGTAATAATAGAAATAGTGAGTTAACAATTTGGTGTAAACTAATCATAAGAGTTAATTATGAGGTTAAATAGGATCACCAAGTTATTAGTGTTAAAGTTTATAGAGTTTTATTGGTACTAAAATGTTTGAAGGGGTTGTAGGATAAGTGGACACAACTAATTCACCCTCCTAACACTCTAACCTACTATAATCAAAAAGCCCTTGATAAAGGTCAAACTTTGGGGGACATAGAATCTTCATTCATTCTAGTGAGGAAACTTGTGAGATTGTGACCATGGGTAAATTTCTAATTTGAATTTTCTTGAGGTTGTTAAGCCTCTATTCCATATCAAATGCTTGAGGGATGATATGATCATATACCCTTACTAGACACCTTGGATTAGAGGCCACCTTATTTAGGCACTTAATATCTTGGTGCAAGGATCAATCCTAGTAGGCTACCCAGATCACCCCAATATTTGATTCACCGTATGTGTTCCTTTAGATGTGGATAACCACTTTATAGAAATGCTAATATATATTGTGGACTGTGACCTTAGGTATAATGTGCTTGATTTGTCTTCAGTTATGATAGGACCTTGGAAATTTATTGAAAATACACATATGGTGGTTTCCTAGGGATTTTATTTTAAGAAATACTAAGTGTTTTTATCGTGCAAGCTTGCTTTGTCCTTTGCTTGATTTCTTTAAGACTATTTTTTGTGTCACAATTGCTTACCAAAAATTTTCTTTCCAAACATCATCTTGTTGTCAAAATAGGTATTACATGCTATCCAAAATTATGCACACTATCAAAACTCTTAAAATAGTCATTCAAACTAGGATTTTTGAGTTGGCCATGTTTGCATTTGTTGATTTGTTATCATCTTCTTTGGTTAGAAATATTATAGACCTTCTAGAGTCTCATATGTCTACGTTAATAAATACCACCTTCTAGTACTGTAAAATATTGTCCTTTGATATTCTAGAATATTATCTAGTTCTAAAACATCATTTGGGTTCTCTAAGAAATTTTTTCCTACTGTCTATTTTTTCACCTAGTTCACTGTGAAAAATCATTCAAATTCTATTTAAACATGTACTACTTGAAAGTTCTTTAAATGGCTCTTTGGTCTTCCCACTTTTGGTCTTTTCCACCTTTTTGGTCTATGTCAACATAATATAACCTTCTTTTTTATTAAACGTTAGCTTGAGTTACTTGGTTAGTAAATTATTCAATTTTCCATTTTGGCTTATTATCTATTTTAGATACTTTAAAGTTGTTTCTTCTCTTTCTCACAAGTATCATACACATGACATTCTCACCTACACCTTGGGCATCTTGTGACACGTTATCTCTATTATCTCTTTTTTATGCTTTTTCACTTTGGACAAGTGGATACTTCTCATGCCTTGTTTGAAAATCAAGAACACTCTCATTTTCCTATAATATTCTTCTACTCACCATCATGCTTGACTATTCATCTAAAACTATGGGAGTAAAACATTTTGTTACCAAACTTCAGCCAAGTCTAGATGATGATGAATTCCTTAATGTCATTATGTATTTTCAAGATCTATATGCCTGATACAAAAAAACTAGAAGAGAGGGATGATCTTTCTTATCTTAGTCTTTGTAAGAATTTTCCTTAGGGAAAAATTTACCCAAGACTAAGGAACTCAAAACACAAGCACAAATTAGACTAGAGTATGATTAGAATAACTGTATAGTATTCAATACAATGTACAAGTACACTAGGAGTGCCTCAATATAAAGGCCTCTGAGATGAATCTAGAATGCCTTGGAATCAACATCATGATAAGTCCAAAAACTAGGCCACCAGATATGGGTTATCCTCTATTAAGCATGTAAGTAAGTGTGATGATGAGAGAGGATAAGCCTACAAAGGTGTGACATGCAAATCTGTGTTGTAGACAACATGTGCTAAATTAGGAGTGTGAATAACTGTGTTGTCTACATGATAACTCAGTGAATGATGCAAATTCCTGTGTTGTAGACACCATGTGCACAATTAGAGTTGCATAATTCTATGTTGTCTACATGACAACCCAAAAAGGTGTGCAAACTCCTAAGTGTCTCATAAAGAGAAATAATAAAATAATGCACTAACCTAAGTAAACTTAAGTAAAGGGTAAATAGTAAATACCTATTTACACCAACACCCCCCCCTTAAGTGCAACTTAGGGGAATGCACTTAAGCTCACTAATGCAAGATGGGTCCTAACTACAAGGCTATGTTAGGTACCCATGTACAAAAGCAATGCTAGAATGATGCAATGCAATCTCTCATAAAGTAGAGAAAGAGGGAAAACCTCATGGGAAAAACCCTCCTCCAAAAAGAGAGATGAGTATAATAAAGAAGAAGAGAGAGAAGAAGACCTCAGAAGAGGAAAAAATCCCTCCCAGAAGAAGAAGAAGAGAGAAGTCAAGGGACTCCCCTTTCTACAACATCCTACACCCCCAAGAGATCTCACAAATGAATGTACTCAACCTTAGTGAAGGGTTTGGTGAAGATATCAGTGACCTGCTCTATTGTAGGATAGTACTATAGTGCAATGATTTATTCATGTATAAGCTCTCTAATATAGTGCATATGAACCTCAATGTGCTTTTTCCGTTGATGCTAAATTGGATGCTTAGAGATTTCAATGGCACTTTGATTGTCACAATGAATAATTGTAGGCTTAGGTAGATCAAATCCAAACTCCTCTAGGATGTGTTGTAACCAAAGAGCCTTTGTAGCTACATTGATAGCTCCTCAATACTCAACCTCTATGGAAGAAAGAGCAACATTGTTCTGCTTCTTACTTTTCCAACAAATAGGGCTATAACCAAGGTGAAATATTTACCTTGAAGTGGACTTGCAAGAATCTAAGTCTCCTGCATAGTCTATGTCTATGTATCCAATTAACTAAAGCCCTTTACCTACTGCATAATGTATCCCATGTGTATGTGTACCCTTGATGTAGTGCAAAATATGCTTGGTAGCCTTCAAATGAAGCTCATGTGGTTCTTGCATAAAGTGTGAAACCATACCAACTGCAAATGCAATATCAAGGTGTGTATGTGTGTCAAGTAGGTAAGGCTTCCAACTAACTGTCTGTATAATTTAGCATCAACAAGTGGAGTAGAAAATTTAGCCTCTAGCTTGACACCTAATAGGAAGGGAGTAGGAGTAGGCTTGTAGTCACTCATGTGAAATTGAGCAAGCAAGTCAAGAGCATACTTGGGCTGTGAAAGAGTTATCCCTGCTGAAGACTGTGTGATCTCAATGCCAAGGAAGAAATGTAAAAAACCCAAGTCTGTCATGGAAAATCTATCCTGTAGAGAGTTCTTGACACTGGCAATGATGGATGTAGTGCTCCCTGTAATGATCAAGTCATCGACATAAAGCACTAATATCAAGTGAGATTCATCCTTCTAAAGAATGTAAACATTCAAATTAGAATGACATATGGTGAAACCTACTGAGAGGAGGAAGGAATCCATTTTGGCATACCAAGCCTGAGGAGCTTACTTTAGACCATAAATAGACTTCTTCAATCTACAAACCATAGTACAATCATGTATGAACCCCTGTGGCTGCTCCATATAAATTTCCTCATGAAGATCACCATTCAAAAAGGCACTGTTAACATCCATCTGGTGTACAACCCAACCTTGAGCTACAACAATTGCTAGTGTCAGGTAAATGGAGTTCATCTTGGCAACTGGTGCAAAATTCTTTGTATAGTCAATACCTAGAACCTATGAGAAACTTTTGACAACTAGTCTAGCCTTATGTTTATCCACACTTCCATCCACTGTAAATTTGGTGTGATAGATCCACTTGCATCGAACCACTTTTCTTCCCTTAGGAAGGGGAACTAAGTACCATGTGTTATATTTCATCAAGGAATTATATTCTTCCTCTATAGCCTTATCCCATTCTAGAATCCCTAATGCTTCCTTAAAAGACTGTGGATATGAAGAAATGGCTATGTATGCATGTGGAAATGACTTGTGTTGTGACCTAGTCCTTTGAGTGTCTAAAGGATTTCCCACCAATGATCCTACTGCATCAAGAGTTTGTTGTGCCCAATGAGGTTTAGTGGAAGAGGAAGAAGGAACATCCTCAACGGTTTGTTGACCTTGTGAAAGTGTTCTGTGAGTCAAAGTTGCAGGAATCTAATCTTATGAGTCATTGTCATCACTTTGATTACTATCCACAAAGGAGGAAGAAGAAGGAGTTGAAGAAGCCAAACTTGGACATGTCTCTTCAAAATGAACACCCCTTTCATAAAATATTTCATGAGTCTCTGGATCCATTAGTTTGTATGCCTTGAGATGATTAGGATATCCAAAAAATATGCAGTTCTAAGGCCTTTCACTTTTGTGGAGGTATCCTTACCCATGCTAGACAACCAAAAACTTTGAAGTGCTTGATAGTTGGTTTCCTACCACACCATGCCTCAAAAGGTGTTATTCCATCTAAGGCCTTATGCGGACTTCTATTTTGGATGTAGCTGGCATAGCACATGGCTTTAGCCCAAAACACTTGATCGAGAGACTTGTGTTGAAGCATGCACATAGTCATTTCCTTAAGGGTTCTATTCTTTCTTTTAGTTACACCATTTTTCTATGGTGTGTATGCAATTGAGTGTTGAAGATCTATCTCCTCATGTGTGCAAAAGTCTATAAGTTTGGAGTTGACATATTTGCTGCCATTATCTGTCCTTAGGATCTTGATGGCCTTCCCTGATTTTTTCTCAACTTGAGCTTTGAATGTGATAAAGTTATCAAAGACTTCACTCTTATGACCAAGGAAAAAGACCCAAGTGTACCTTGAAAAGTCATCAATAAATGTGAGAACATAGCGAGCCTTACCAAAGGATGATACTAGAAATGGGCCAGCTACATCACTATGAACCAATTCTAGAACAATAGTTGCCTTCCAAGACTTCCCCTTGTCATATTTCTCTTCAAGATGTTTACCTGCTTCACAACTTGGACATACATCCTCTAAAAACTTGACTTGAGGTATACCAATGACCATTTCCTTGCTGCTTAATTGCTAGAGGTAGGGATAATTAAGGTGTTCAAATCTATCATGCCATAGTTTACTTTGAGTATTTGAATGAGTTAACAAGGCAAGATAATCCGACTTAGGCACAAAATGTGAGAAAGAATAAAGTCTTGTCTCATGATTTGCCTTTCCAACAACCACCATTGAATCATCTTTGATATTTTTCACCACTACTATGTCTAGGAGGAAATCTACTTTGTTGCCACATACATAGTGAGTGATTTGATAGATGGAGAGAAGGTTGGTGCTAAGATTAGGAACATGTAGTACATCCTTGAAGATGCTATTCTCTAACTCAACATTCCTTGTACCTTCTACTTTGACTTAAGTATCATTGCCCACATAGATGTATGGTACATTTGAAGGTTTTAAAGAGGAAAATTGCTCCTTTGAAGCACCCATATGATGAGTTGATCCTGAATCTAGAACCCATTCCTTAGCATTATTTATACTTGCAACTAAAGCTTGTCCCTTGCCCTTTGAAGTGGATGAAGAACCCTTGTCCTTGTATGCATTTGGAACATCAATTTTGTATTTCCTCATAATGTTGACCAATTCATCAATCTACTTGTCTTTGCACTCATGTTCATCATGACCATTCCTCTTACAATAGGAACATGTTTTCTTCTCCTTTTTGTTGGAATTGTTCCCCTTTTGATTATTCTTGGAAGAAGACTTTCCTTGTTGCGAAGAAGAATGTGGAAGATTGTTGTTTTGAGGAGGACTATTGTGTGTCATCTTGTGGCTTAGCCTTCCATTGCTTTTGCTTCTTGTTTGAGTTTTTGCCACTTGAATTACCTTCATTTGCTACCAAGGCACTGGTTTTGGAAGACTTGAGAATTCCCATACCCACTAGATTGTCATGTTCAAAGATCACCATTTCTGAGAATTTCTCGAATGAAGGCTTAACATAGGCACTAACCATTGTCAATTTGTGTGTATTAAAGCTCAAAAAAAAAGTAGCATATTCAGGTGGAAGATGAGTCATAATGTGTTTGATCATCTTTCCATCCTTGATGGGTTCACCACAATCCTTCAGTTATGCCTTATACATTTTTACTTGTGTAAGATAGTCATTAATAGTGTCAAAATTTCTAGGATCCAACTTGAGAATTTTATCCTCTATGGTGTAAGCCATGTCTTCATCTACTATCCCATACAAAGCTTCAAGTTTAGCCCAAACCTCTATTGGATCTATAAGCTTCCTAATGTGAAATTTGACAAGATCAAAGATATTTTTCAACAAGGTTCCTAGGGCCATCTTTTGTTTGGATTCCCAGTCTTCTTTTCAAGCTTCATCTACATCGGTAGGAGGTTTCTTTGTAGCACCAATGACATAACACAATAAACCTTTTTCTACCAATGGCTCTTTAATGTTTTCTTTCCAAGTGGCATAATTATGTGGAGTTAACTTTGAAAAAGAACCCATAATGCAAGAACACAAGATCACGGAGACACAGTACATAGTACACCCCCCCCCCCCCCCCCCCCCCTTTTCACTCAATAAAAAAATCCCCCCCCCCAAAAGAATGATTTTGGCACTTTATATATAGTGCATTTACAATGGGCCACTTGCCAAAATAGACAAAGTGGACTTTTTGATTATGCTGGTTACAACCTCTATATAGAGTACAAATCTGGACTATTATAATGTAGCTCAAAATTATAACAATTATGAAGCAATACAATGCAAAATAGGACCTATCTCTAAAAGTGATACTTTTCTCCAAATAAGACTACAATGTGACTATAGATCTGAAAACTAGATGAAAAAATATACACTTTCAAAAAAAATGGAACCTAAAAAGCAGTACAGATGAGCCCGTACGAAGAGTTTGAAGTTGAAAAAAATAGGATTAGGTAAGTACAGTCGCCAAAAAATTCTTATAGTGACAAATCTGTGCACCAAAACTAGAAACTAGATCACCACTAAAACATTTAGGAAATTTTACCTCAAATCAAAAAAAAAATTGCACTTGATTTGGAGTCCAGATGATCGAGTTATGGCTATTTGAAGTCAGGCTACCAAATCAAAATTGTAGCTGAAGAGGGGTCTGGAGAGGAAAACATTGTGTTAAATTTGATGGTCAAATAGCCATCACAGTTGTTCAAAAATGCTCCAGAATGACAATCAAATGGCTGTCAAATTTAAACTCCTGAATTGTTGACATCAACGTCTATACAAACCTATGATGATGTCACCATGTACGAATGATGACTTGTTATGTACAAATTCATACAAAATTTTTGGATGTGGCAAAGTACATGGTGTACGACAGGTGATGTGGCCGACAGCTAGATGCTTACATCTACATTGACTTGGTGTCCTTGTTGGCAGTTATGTGAAGCAGTGTGCCATGTGTCAACTCTTGATTTTGTCGCGTGGGAAATTGGGTCCATGTTGTTGCTGATGAGGTCTGTGTAGCTTATGTGGTTACGAGGCCACATGGCATGGTTTGATACAATTGTGTGGCTTCAACTATGCATAGGTGGTGGTTTGACATGTGTCATCAACTACAAAATCCAAACTATCTGTCAGAATATACCTTCTATTCACTAGGTTTCATAGAAATAGTTGTGGGACTTTGTGGGAATTATCCCACATTGATTGTGGGAATGGCTAACAAGGTGTTTAAAAAGAACACCACATGCATCTTTAAGAAATGAGCCCGCATAATTGGATTTGGAGGCTGGTACGTGAGATTTTTAGTCATCGAAATTGTATGTAGTTGCTGGTACGTTGGATACCAGATTGTGAGATTTTGTTCGCTCATAAATGGAATATTCACTAGAATATTTGATTGATTTAAATGTTGATAGTACTAGAATATTCTTGCTAAAACTAATATACCCTACGTAGGGCCGAGAGCTAACAACCTGGTTCCTGTGCTAAAAAAAATTTCTCTAGATGCCTGACTGCGATGAAAATAATTTTGAAAAAAATCCAAAATTGCAAAAAAAATTATGATTTACCAGATCTAAAAATTAATTTAACAAATCAAAAAAGATCATACCCGACTTTGCAAATCGGGTCATCAGGTTCCAATTTGCTAAAAAAAATTGCCTCCCAGTTGACTATGGCCTAAAATAGGCAAATTTATAGTCAATCTTCATCAAATCATTGCTTTGAATGCAATGGTGAGGTCCACTTTGGCTCTAGACACTCCCAATTGTAGATGATGCTCTAGATTTGAATCAGGTCCCTTAGAGAGATGAAGCAACGAGATCTCCAATGGTTATGTGACAAGTATCTTCCTCAACTCTGATACCATGTAAGAATTTGCCTTAGGGAAAAATTTACCCAAGACCAAGGAACTCAAAACACAAACAATAATTAGACCAGAATATGATCAAAATAACTATATAGTATTCAATACAATGTACAAGTACACTAGGAGTACCTCAATATAAAAGCCTCTAAGATGCATCTAGAATGCCTCAAAATCAGCATCATGATAAGTCCAACAACCAGGCACATGTCCACACAATATGGGTTATCCTCCATTAAGCATGGAAGTAAGTGTGATGATGAGAGGATAAGCCTACAAAGGTGTGACAAGAAAATCAGTGTTGTAGACAACATGTGCTAAATTAGGAGTGCGAATAATTGTATTGTCTACATGACAACTCATTGAATGATGCAAATTCCTATATTGTAGACACCATGTGCACAATTAGAGTTGCATAATTCTATGTTGTCTACATGAAATCCCAAAAAGGTGCACAAACTCTTAAGTGTCTCATAAAGAGAAATAATAAAATAATGCACTAACCTAAGTAAACTTAAGTAAAGGATAAATAGTAAATACCTATTTACACCAATAGTCTTACTAATCACATCATGGCTATGTCATCTAACCTTGTAAATTTTATATAAGAAAGAATGATATCACCACATGACTTTTCCTCAAGTTATATATATGAACATGATTCATCTTCTTCAAGGTCACATTTATCTTCTTCTTCTAGATCTAAATTCTTTGTTTCTCCAAAACATGCCTATTTTGAACATTCCTTCATTATTTCTTTAAGAGTCCATCATTAAACCCCAACATTATCAGTTGTCCTTAAGAAGTAGCTCCATTTCAAGAGAAATATCAAAATGATGAAGAAAAGATTACCAAGAAAGATTAATACCAAGGTTGATCCATAAGCTTTCAACATATAATTCCCCTATCTCAAGAACAAGATATCCCTTCATGTCCCATGTCTTTTCCATCTCCCAAGAAAAATAAAGATACCACTTCTAATAGTTCTAATAAGCCTATTGGAAATCAAGATAAATGTTCTCTTCCTATGCTATCTAAAGACACTTTTCAAGATCAAAATATACCCTTATTGTATTATTCTACTTCTCCATATCCCCCTCAAAAATACATTCAAGAATCAAGTGTTTCATCCAAGATATTGCTCATATCAAAGCTATTAATGATCCTATTGATAGTCTTGGTCATGTTGCTTACTCTAGAGATGTTGATATTCCTATCCATTATCCCTTTGCATCTTCTAAATATATCCTTGGTCCTTACCCATTAAAGCTAAATCCTTCAAATCCTCCATCCATCTTGGGACCTTATATTCCTCCACCCCCTATACCTTTTATTCCTAGCTCATCATCTATTTTTCCCATTACACCTCAAGACAAACAAAAACACTCATCCTTGAAATTTTTTCATCCACCTATCTATCCAAACTTACCATATCATCTTTATCCATCCACAAATCCCAAGTCTTTTGGAAGCAATTTGGATGTACAACATACAAAGAAATACAATAATTTTTTTACCAATGAAGATCACTATGTCCAACTAATTGACATATGAATGCAAAAAAAAGAAAAAATATTCAAGAGAACACAAAGGTATAATGACCAAAGATAAAAATAAAGGAAAAATCAAAAGCTATATGGATTCCCAAGTCTCTCTTAAAAGAATTGGATATTAAGAATAATTCAAAATTGATGTTCAAGCTTCCAAAGTCTTCTACTCCATATTCTTCCAAAAATATTCCTCAAAATCTTCCAAATCCTTCCACTCCATATTCTTCTAAAATTCTCCTACCATCTCATACATACAAACCTTAAGATTTTTTTTCCACAATTCCTCTTTCATTCCATCACCCTTCAAGGTGTTTGTCAATGTTGATCTTTCCCATATTAGCATTTAACCATAGATAGAAATAACAATTACATGAAAATATAAACAATATTAGAAAATAATAGACCACATAGAAGAGAATACAAGACACCAAGATTTAACGTGGTTCACCCAAACCTTGGGCTATGTCCACCAAATAGCAAGTCCAATATTATTAAATCCTAGTGATTACAACCTGATTACAATTTGTAATCCCTTACAGCTCAATATTGTCACAAGAAGCAATTTTCACATCACACTTTATCAAACAATCCCTAACCCTAAGCCATTTTATACAAGTATTTGTGTTTCCTTAGGGTTAAAATTAGTTAGAACGTGTTGGCCATAAATTGGTGAATAAATATTAGCCAATTGGTGAATAGTAGCCAAAATAAATGCGGTGATACCCTAAACCCAAAAGAATTTATGAAGTATGTATCATGCTTCATTGATCAGTCACCACAAACTAAAAATCTCCCACTTGGAGATTGATCTTGCACCAATACCACTACCACATGGAGCTCCCATTGGATCAAACCATCTTGGATGTTGTTGTTCTTTTATTCTGTTTAGTCTAGGAGACCAACTGAAGCTAAAGAGGAATTTAGCTTCTCCCTTGTCACTACCTTTGTAAACGTATTTACTAGATTATAATCTATATGTATATTGTCTAGCTTTAACTACCCATCATCCAAAATTGATTGAATGAAATGGTACCACAATTGAATGTATTTTGTCTTTGAATGTAGAGCAGAATTCTTTGTAAGATGAATGACACTCTGGCTATTTATAAACAAATAATTATCCCTCTAAGGGTGTCCCAATTCTTCCAAGAAGAACTAAACCCATATCATCTCCTTGGTTGTCTTGGTAGCAGAAACATACTCTGCATCTGTAGTGGATAAAACATTAACCTTTTATAACCTAGAAACCTAGCTCACTATTGCCCTACTAACAATAAATGCATAACCTATAGTACTCTACCTAGTATCAATATCCCTCACCCAATCTGAGTCAACATAGCCCTATAATTTAGTAGTAAAATTTCCAAAGTATAAAGACTTATTGGATGTTCCTCTCAAATATCTGAGAATCCATTTGACTACATTCTAATGCTCAATTCTTGCATGAATCATATACCTGCTAACAACTACCACTACAAGTGTAATATCTAGCCTTGTACATACCATAGCATACATCAAGCTTCCTATAGCTGAAGCATAGCGTACCTTGTACATCTTGTCCTCCTCTTCTTGTATCTTGGGACACATCTCCTTAGTCAACTTCAAATCACTAGGTAAAGGTGTGCTAACAACTTTAGCATTCCTCATAGAGAAACATTGCAACACCTTCTCAGTATAATCAGCCTAAGATAAATTCAATTTCATTTTCATCCTATCTCTACAAATCTTCATGCCAAGGATTTGTTTTGATGCCCCCAAATCCTTCATAGCAAATGCATGTGCTAACTGGTGTTTCAACACCTTAATATGATACATGCTAGACCTAGCTACTAGCATATCATCAACATATAAACATAAAATAATGTATTTGTCATCATCCAACCTCTTAAAGCTAATACAATGATCTAAATGACACCTACTATATCCATGCTCATGGATAAAACTGTTAAATTTTAGATACCATTGCCAAGGTGCTTGCTTCAAGCCATATATACTTTTCTTCAATCTACACACTAGGTTCTCCTTACCTTTGACCTCAAATCCTAGTAGTTGTTCCATTTATATCTCTTCATCCAAATCACCATGAAAGAAGATTGTTTTAACATCAAGCTGCTCCAAATGCAAATCTTCAGTAGCCACAATACTTAAAATAGTATGAATAAAAGTCATTTTAACAAGAGGAGAGAATATCTCATCAAAATCAATGCCTCTTTTCTATGAAAATCCTTTTACAACTAAACTAGATTTAAATCTTTTCTTACCACCATCCTCTTCTTTCAACCTACAAACCCACTTATTCTATAAAGCCCTTTCACCTGCAGGGAACTTGCATAAATCCCATGTCTTATATTTCAACAAAGAGTCCATTTCATCTTTCATTACAAACTCCCACTGAATCTTAGTATCCACCTACATAGCTTCATCATAACATTTAGGTTCACTAGCATTGGTTACTAAAATAGAATACAAAGAGGGAGAAAATCTTTCTAGAGGTCTACTTAGCCTTGTTCATTATCTAACATTCATTGGTGTGTGTGGTATTTTTTTTTGCGGTTATTTCACATCATGAGGAATCACTAAAACATCATCTTTGGGAGTATCATCTAGCACTACATAATCATTTTCTTTCTTCTCATCTTGCTGCAACAGATCTTTGTACAACACTTTCTCATTGAATATGGCATCCTTGCTTCTTAAAATTTTACGATTTTTAACATCCCAAAGCCTATAACCAAATTCATCAATGCCATATCCAAAAAATACATATTTCTTTGACTTATCTTCTAGCTTTGTTCTATTTTTAGACTCTATATGAGCAATTCTTCACAACTAAAGGTTTTGAGAAAAAGAATAACTAACCTTCTTAGCAGTTCATGCTTCCTCTAGAATACCACAACCCAAAGGAGTAGAGGGAACTCTATTAATCAAATATACAATAGTATTAACAATCTCTAACCACATGTTTAAGGGCAACCTAATGCTCCTTGCATGCTCCGTTATAGTCCTATTCATGCATTTAGCCACACCTTTTTCTTATAGAGTCCTTGGAATAATTTTCTATCTATGAATACCATTAGTGGAGCAATAATTTTCAAATTCATAACTGCAATACTCACCACCATTATCATGTTGACAATTGGCTAATGAGAATATGTAATTATTTTCATAAATGGTAACACATGATGTACATGCTTACAGGAAACCTTGGAAATAAAGATACTTAGATTTTGGTACTTAAAAAATTGTCTAAGTATGAAATTTGGTATATAGTAGTGCATTGTTTTGTTTATAACTTGTTGTTGATGTCATATTATGACTATAAAAGCTGTATGGAGATAGTATATATGTTTATGATGTTGCGTATAACCCCAAAATTCAATATGAACTATACAAAATAGAGATATTCATGTTTAAATTAAATAGGACATCAGAATTAAAGGAAAGAAATCATTTTGTTTACAAAATAATTACTTGTACAATTAGGGCCGACATCCTAGATGTTTACTCTAAGTTGGAAAAGTGTATTGTGGTCTTAGCCAACCTAGCAACAAGTTGTGTAAAGGCATGGTATTTATGCAAAGGACATCTTGAGAATTTGAGTATGCTATTGTGTTATCTTGAAGTAATAGTTGTGTTGAGAAATTGTATGCAAACTTTTGTGAAAGTGATATATGAGAAGTTTTGTAAAAGATATTTTGTGATATGAGATTGTGTTGAATATTAGAGATCAATCAAGAAATAATTTATAGTACCTATTCCAGAAGTCTAATTACTTGTTTGGGTAGTGAGCTCTTCTTGTAATTGGAAGTGCATGCTTGGGCAGTGGGCTCATCTTGCATCTACTATACTACAACTCCTAATAGGGTTGGAATCTCCTAAGAGGGATTCAAAGTCTCCTAACAAGGACTCCTTATAATAATTTTTTTCATTGACTCCTAACAAGGTCCATCCTCTAACAAGGAACTTATATATCAGTATATTATATAGTGGGTAATATCCCCATCAAGGTTTTCCCTTGACCAAAGTTTCTCTAGTTAAAAAAATATGGTATTATGAGTTATCTTTGTAAAAAGTTACTATTACTATTCAACATTACCTTATTACTATGTTATGTATGGTTTAAAGTAAGAAATAATATCTAGTTGGCCACTAAATTTTGTAGATTACCAATTCGCCCCCACTCTTAATAATCCCTATTTCTAACAATTGATTGTTGGATTAACTGCCAACATTTCCCTTCAAGATTCATGGCATGGTTTACCTACCTCCTATGTTCTATAAGTCTAGTGGTTGTATTGGGCATTAATAGGATGATCTTTTGGTACAACAACAACCCTAGCTTGTAACAAGTGGTATCAGAGCTTGGTTACAGGTTTGAATCTCCTCAGGTAATGTTGGGGGGGATTGTTGAACTAGCTGCCAATGTTCCCCTTCGAGATTCATGACATGGTTTAACAGTCTCGTATATTCTATAAGTTTAGTGGTTGTATTAGGCATTAATAGGTTGATCTTTTGGTGCAATGACAACCCTATCTTGTAACATATCATATCTTAGACATTTTAATTTCTTACCAGTCTCATTTTCAACCAAGCATTTCCATTTTTTTAAAGTTTTAAATACATCATATTTTTTTCTAAAGAAATAAACTCATACTTTTCTATTTACATCATCAATAAATGTAATATAATAATGAGAGCCACCAAGGGAGAATACCTGAGCCGGTTCCCATACATCTTTATGCACAAGCTCCAATTTCTCACTTTTATTTTCCTTGCCAGTCTTCACAAAACTCACTCTCTTTTGTTTTCCATACACACAATTTTCACTGAACACATTTCAAACCTGGTAAAAATTTATTTGAATGAAGTAATTTCATACCTTTCCCACTCATGTGCCCAAGTCTGGTGTGCCACAATGCTATATCAAAATCTACAACAACTATTTGTTCTCCCTGCTCAATTGCAACAACTATTCCTAAACATTCATTTTTCTCTAAAATAATTAAAGTAGAAGGAACAATATGACTTGTACAAAGATATAAGGTGCCTAATTTCACACCTTTTTCTACTACAAGGGAACCTTTTGAAACTTTCTAATTTTCATCATTAAAAGTTGTTGGAAATCTGATTGAAAAGCTCATTGTTGAAGATCAAAGAGGGAGGTTGTTGCAAAGAAGGACTTTTTTGTTAAAAGAATGTTTTCAATCATTTTTTTTTCATTGATGTCAAACCTGCTATTTTTAGGAATGATATTTACTTATAAAGATCCAAGTACTATCACTTAGTTGATTGATGAAGAGGATTTGATCGACAAGATGTAACAAGAACACCTAAGGGAAAGGTTGAGTTATGATGATGTAATGAAGTGAAAAGGATCAGTTAAGACAATGATTAAATGATGTATTGATAACATACTCAAAGATATAGAGGATGGTCACACTTAGAAACATTGGAGGAAGAAGTTGTAACAAGGTTGACTGCAAAGCTTAAACTAAGTTCAGTAGTGGGTGCCGAGCAAGCTAGTTGAAGCCGAGCAAATTCTTAGTTGGAGTTGAGCAGTAGAAAATTCTAGTGTGTGCCAAGTGATCTTCAAGTGCTAAGTAAAGTTCAAGTACTAAGCATCAAAAAATCTTAGTTGGTGCCAAATGACCTTTAGGTGCCGAGCATCAATAAAAACACAGTTAGTGTCGAGTAACACAGTATATATTGAGCATCAGGATTTCAATAGTGTTGAGCTACTGCATTATTTTAAATGACAAAGATTCACCAAATCTGAGCTGATTAAGTTGTTGCCTTGAATTTTGAGAACTATTTGGAGGATAAGGATGATGAGCCGGTGGCACAAAATTCTATGTAAACCATTTTTGGGCAAATTCAAAAGAATTATTAAAGAAGTTTCTAGAGAAAAAAAAATATGGGTTAGATACAATGAATCTTATCTAATCCATGTGAATTTGAAATCAAAGGATAGAAGAATCGAGTGGGAAAAGGAGTTCCAAGACTTCTATTTAAGGATTCATAGATCAAGAAGCAAATGCGGCTGCTGATGCTACTACTACTGTAGTGCCAAATTGTGAAGTGGTTAGAAGGATGTCAAGGAGAAGACATCTAGGAGAAGGAAGAGCATAGAGACTCTACTTCTACAAGTGGTCAAGAAGAGATGGTTGCATTGGTACATTGAGCATGTAGACTCAAGGAGACTAAGCTTGAAAGGAGGGCAAGCTATCAAGAGTTGCAGAGACTGAAAGCCAGGCAATGGTATGAGCTAAGAAGTGATCTAAGATTTGCAAGTTGAGTTTTATGTTGTAATCAGATCAAAATCCCTAATTGTTACTCTTTAGCAATTGTATTAGTTAAGATAGAAGGGAAATCCTATGGACTTATGTTGGCCTAGCAGCCATTTTTAAATCTTTTAATAGGGTGGCATTCCAAGTGAATGTTCTAAAGTCCTCTAACTAGGCCCACTTCTAACAAGGTGGTTAAATCCTCTAACAAGGTCACATTTAGTAGTGTGTTGTAAGCCTTTAATAGGGCATCACTTTAGAAGAGTGAAAATTGAGTAGCATGTTACTGGTGGTTTTTTGCAAATTGGGTTTCCACATAGATCACTATGTTTTGTGTTGATCTTTTATGTATTATGCTTGCATAATGATTTACAATAACTTGTTGATTAGAAAAGTTAATGCTTGGATGAATGAATGGTTGAATGGGCTCACTACATTTAGTGAAAAAGTTTGAATAAGACATGTTGGACCTTGAATAACTAATTCACCACCAAACCCCCCCCCCCCCAAGTTATTCTAAAGCATTTCTAACAATTGGTATCAGATCTTACTGTTGATTTAGTTTCAGCGTACTAGAAGTAGGAAGATCAAGATGTCCAAGAGAGAAGTTCCCAAGCTCAACAAAGACAACTTTGCTACATGGTAGAGTCTGATGAAATTGCACCTTGGATCAATAGGTTACTATGCACAAACCTCAATTGGAACATAACATGTAAATCCAACTGGACCTCTTAGTACAGATGATTTGAGCAAAAGGAAAGAGCACAATCAAGCAATGCTGGAGATTGCCTATGCACTCAGCTATGTAGAATATGATGAAATCAAATATTATGACACTACACTCAACATGTGGAAAGCCTTGTTAGATATCTATGGAGGAGATCAAAATGTCTAGAGAGAAAATAGAGAAAGCCTAAGAGGAAATTTTGATGACATGAAAATGGAGAAAGGAGAAAATGTTGCTCAATATGCTGCTAGAATAAGTGCAATAAGAAGTCTAGGTGGTCAATTGGAAGAAGAAACTATCATCAAAAAATATTAAAGAACTCTACTCGCTATCTATGCTATTAGAGTTTCATCCATCCAGGAGCTAAGGTGTGTACAAGGAAACACACTAACCTTTGAAGGAATAGTGGGAAGACTTATTGCATTTGAGTTGTCCAACTTTTATAACTATAGACCTGAGAACCTTGAGTCTTCTTTCGAGGCCAAGATGACAATAAAAGATACTAAGGAGGAGACATCAAACAAGAGGAGAAGAGAAGGAAAACATGCATCCAGTGGTAGCAACACGGATGAGGAAGATGTGGAATAGTTAGAAGCACTACTGGCTAGAAGATTACATAGAGGCAAAGGTAAATTCAAATGTAAGCTCCCTATCATATGTTTCAATTTCAATTAAGTAGGTCATATTTCTACAAGATGTACACAAAACAAGAACTAAAAAGAAGGAAACAAGAACAAGAACAAGAGAGAAGATGATAGCAAAGACTACAAGGAAAAATGCAACATATGCTACATTGTTGAAGAAGATTCTGATGAGAATGATGATGACATAGTCTATGTGGTCATGAAGGATGAATCAGATAAATATATAGATGAAGAAACAACATTGGCTACCTATGTGAATAAAAATGACAAGTAGATCATAGACAGTGGATGTTTACATCACATTACAAGAGATAAGAGTAAATTCATTACCTTTACTCAATATGATGGAAATAGTGTTAAATTTCATAACAATGCTCCATGTCAAATCAAAAGAAAAGGTTCCACTAAACTTATAGAGAAAATTTCATGTGATAATGCATACCATGTTGAAGGATTAAACTACAACTTTTTGAATGTATCATAGTTAGGCAATGTAGGTTGCAAAGTTGAATTTGGAAAAAAAACTACCAAGATCTATGACACTAATGGAAATCTTATAGGAAAAGGTGAACAAACTAGGAGTAATCTATTTTACCTAGATATGGAAGATGCAACTTGTTGTTAGACTTGATGATGTGTGGTTATGGCACAAAAGGTTGTGTCATGTTAATTTTGATAATCTGATTAGCATCAGCAAAAAGAAGAAGATCAGAGGGTTGCCCAAATTGAAGAAACCTAAAAACACAATGTGCAAACAATGTCAACTAGGGAAGATGACTAAGTCTAGTTTCAAAAGAAAAACATAAACTTCCAAAGAAGTACTAGAGTTAGTCCATATAGACTTATGTGGTCCGATAGAAGTACAAAGTTACCTAGGAGACAGATACATAATGCTATTTGTAGATGACTATTCAAGGATGATGATTGTTATTTTTTTAAAGAAAAAATTTGATGCGTTTCAAATGTTTAAGTGGTATTTGGCCAAATTTGAGAAGGAAATAGGAAAGAGTCTAAAGAGGAGGTGAGTTTACATCAAAAGAATTTGAAGTATTCAACAATGACCAAGGCATCAAAAGGAAAACATCAGCACCAAGAACTCCACCACAAAATGGTATTGCTGAAAGAAGAAACATATCAATGATTGACTATGCTAAAACCTTGATGATGGAGAAAAATGTTGCACTAAAGTACTAGAGAGAAGCTATAAGTACTATAGTTTACACCCTAAATAGAGTCTAAGTCAAGAAAGGTACAAATGCAACACCTTTTGAATTATGGTATGGTAACTCACCTAATGTAAAACATTTCAAGGTATTTGGTTGTAAATTTTATATTCTTAACGATACTAGACATGGCAAGTTTGATGCAAAGAGTGATGAAGGCATATTCCTTGGATACTCCACTAGAAGCAAAGCATATAAGTGTTTGAACACTAACACTAACAAAATTGTGGAGAGTGCAAATGTAAATTTTGATGAGCATGTAGAAGTTCAAGTTGATAGAGCTAAGCAACTAGAGGATTATAGATCCTTTGTATACTTCTATGAAGGAATGACTATTGAAGACAATGCTGCAAATCAAGTTGGGAATCAGCAACAAATTTTAGTATCAGCTGAGTAATAGCCAGTAAATATTGAGCTATATTCAGAAGCCAAGCTACAAAATATAGAAAATGCACATTCTAACTCTAAAATCAGTTCACATGAAAGAGATGATGAAATACCAAATGGAGAGGAATAAAATTACTCTAAAATTGAAGAATGAAACATGGAAAGAAGGGCAGAATCAAGGTTGGCTAAATATTTAAGAAGACATTACCCTGCAAATCAAATAATTGGTGACAAATATGCCAGACCAATGACAACGAATAGACTAAGAAATGAATCATGTTTGTTGAGCAAGGTTGATCCCAAAAGAGTGAAAGATGCACTACAAGATGATGACTAGTATAAAGCTATGGAAGAGGAGATAGATCAAATTGAGAAGAACAAAACCTAGACCCTAGTTCCTAGACCAACTAATAAGAATGTAATTGGTACCAAATGGGTGTTTAGGGACAAACTTGATGAGAATGGTGAGATAATGAGAAAAAAATCTAGATTAGTTTGCAAAGGCTATGCACAAGAAGAAGGACTAGATTATGGGGAAACATTTGCCCCTATTGCAAGAATGGAAGGAGTAAGAACACTACTTGCATATGCTACTTACAAAAGTTTCAAAGTCTACCAAATGGATGTCAAGTCTGCTTTTCTAAATAGTATACTGGAAGAGGAATTCTATATCGAACAACCAAAGGGATTTTTTGAGACAAGGACAAGGACATGGTCTGCAAACTACATAAAGCACTTTATGGATTGAAGCAAGCACCTAGAGCATGGTATGAGAGACTGCACAAATATCTTGTGAAGATAGGATTTGAGAGAATAGATGACAACAACAACTTGTACATCAAAGCTAAAAAAGGTAAAGACATTTTGATATCATAAATCTTTGTTGATGATATAATATTTGGAGGAAAAGATGCTCTATGCAAAGATTATGTTGATCAAATGAAGCGTGAGTTTAAGATGTCAATGTTTGGAGAAATCAAATTCTTTGTTGGATTACAAGTACATCAATTAAAGAATGGCATATTTGTGACCCAATCCAAATACATCAAGGAGATACTCAAGACATTTGGATTAGAAGAGTCAAAACTAGTTAGCACACCAATGGAAACAAGACATAAGCTATCCAAGAATGATGAATCTGTTGAAGTAAATCAGACTATGTATAGATCAATGATTGGGAAGTTGCAGTATGTTGTACATAGTAGACTAGAAATTGCATTAGCTATTGGAATAGTGGAAAGATTTTCTGCAAATCCTAGAGAAAATCACCTGATGGCAGTAAACAGAATACTGAGGTACTAAAAGGAACTTAAGACTTTGGTCTATACTACAAAAGGAGTGAAAAGTTTGAGCTAATAGCCTATACTAATGCAGATTGGGGAGGTAACATTGATGATAGAAAAAGCACTAGTGGAGGAGTAATTTTCTTGGGAAAAACATTGATTACATGGACTAACAAAAACCAAAGTTGTACCTCATAGTCCACTATTGAAGTTGAATATGTTGCAACTGCTATAAATTGCACCAATGTTGTATGGATCAAAAATTTGCTGCAAGGTATGAAGGAAGAAGTAAATGAACTTGTGATACTTTATTGTGATAATACAAGTGCTATCAACATACCAAAGAACCCTGTAATGTATGCTAAAACCAAGCATATTGCAATCAAGTATCACTATGTAAGAGAATTGGTGGAAGATAAGTGAGGATCAAATATGTTAGCTCAAAGGAACAAATTCTTGACATCTTCACAAAAGCATTACCTAAAGATGCTTTTGAGTATCTTAGAGGTAGGTTAGGGGTGATACCCTTAGCCAAGGCTACTTAAGAATAAGCAAGACTACCCTGCATCAAATAAGCTGATTGTTGAAGATTTTACACATTGTTGTAGATGATATTTACTTTAGGATTCATGCCTAAAGTAATTGAAGAGCTGAAGTCACAAGCAAGGTGATAGAGGGAGAAATTGAATGAGCCTTCAAAAGCCACACTTGCATGATAAGATGCTAATATGTCTTTGGCATTGTTGTCAAAGAGGGTGAAGTAGTGAGAAACTGATCAACAACATTTGATCAAAAGAATGAGGGAGAAATGTAAAGAAAATGCAGAAACTGGTCAAATGAGGATAAAAGGACAAGTAGACATAAATGATCAATAGCTGAAGGGAAAATGAAGAAGCTGATTAGAACAGAGAATAGAAGAAGAAGAGAAATGCATACAAAGGGAGAAAACAAAAGAAAGGGTACAACAACTAAGAGGGAGAAGCAGAAATGAAGCAATTAGGATAGTAGAGGGAGATGTAAAAACTGATGGTGATGGTAATACAATTACTTTTTGGCATTTGAATTACTATTCTAACCTAGTTAGCTTGTAGTGGAATAGTTTAGTCTGATGGTTGATCAGTTTGGTTTGCCATCAATGCCAAAGAGGGAGATTGTTGGAAATTTGATTGAAAAGCTCATTTTTGAAGATCAAAGAGGGAGATTGTTACAAAGAATGATTTTTTTTGTTAAAAGAATGTTTTCAATCATTATTTTGTCATTGATGTCAAACTTTCTATTTGTAGGAATGATATTTTCTTATAAAAATCCAAGTACTATCACTTAGTTGATTGATGAAGAGGATTTGATCAACAAGATGTAACAAGAACACCTAAGGAAAAGGTTGAGTTATGATGATGTAATGAAGTGAAAAGGATCAGTTAAGACAATGGTTAAATGATGTATTGATAAAATACTCAAAGATACAGAGGATGCTCACACCTAGAAACATTAGAGGAAGAAGTTGTAACAAGGTTGATTGCAAAGCTTAAACTAAGTTCATTATTGGGTGCCAAGCAAGCTAGTTGAAGCTGAGAAAATTCTTAGTTGGAGCCAAGCAATAGGAAATTCTAGTGTGTGCTGAGTAAAGTTCAAGTGTCGAGCATCAGAAAATCTTGGTGCCAAGTGATCTTCAAGTTTCGAGTGAACATTAGGTGCTGAGCATAAATAAAAACATAGTTGGTGCCAAGTAACACAGTATGTGTCAAGCATCAGGATTTCAATAGTGTTGAGTTGTTACATTATTTTAAATGATGAAGATTTGCCAAATCTGAGCTATCAAAGTTGTTGCCTTGAATTTTTTGAACCATTTGGAGGATAAGGATGATGAGCTAGTGGCATAGAATTCTATGTAAACCATTTTTGGGCAAATTCAAAAGGATTATTCAAGAAGTTTCTAGAGGAAAAAAATATGAGTTAGATACAATGAATCCTACCTAATCCATATGAATTGAAATCAAAGAATGGAAGAATCAAGTGGGGAAAGGAGTTTCAAGACTTCTATTTAAGGAGTCATAGACCACGAAGCAAATTTTGATGCTAATGCTACTACTATTGTAGTGTCAAATTGTGAAGTGGTTAGAAGTGTGTCAAGGAGAAGACATATAGTAGAAGGAAGAGGCTTTGCTTCTACAAGTGGTCAAAAAGAGATGGTTGTACTGGTACATTAAGCATGGAGACTCAAGGAGACTAAGCTTGAAAGGAGGGAAAGTCGTCAAGAGTTACAGAGACTAAAAGCTAGGCAATGGTATGAGTTGAGAAGTGATCTGAGATCTGCAAGTGTAGTTGTATGCTATAATTAGGTCAAAATCCCTAATTGTTACTATCTAGCAATTGTATCAATTAGGATAGAAGGTAAATCCTATGGACTTAGGTTGGCCTAACAACGATTTTTAAATCTTTTAATAGGGTGGCATTCCAAGTGAATCTTCTAAAGTCCTCTAACCAGGCCCACTTCTAATAGGGTGGTTAAATCTTCTAATAAGGCCACATTTATTCACAAGGCATCACTTCAGAAGAGTGAGAATTGAGTAGCATGTTATTGGTGGTTTTTCCCAAATTGGGTTTCCATGTAAATCACTATGTTATGTGTTGATCTTTTATGTGTTATGCTTGCATAATGATTTACAATAACTTGCTGATTAGAAAAGTTAATGCTTCAATGAATGAATGGTTGAATGGGCATACTACATTTAGTGAAAAATTTTGAATAGGACATGTTGGACCTTGAATAACTGATTCACCCCTCTCCCCCCTCTCAATTATTCTAAAGCATTTCTAACAAAAGTAACTACACAACCCTCACCACTGAGTTGCCCTACTAAAATTAAACTCCTTCTCAGCCTTAGAACATGTCTTACCTCATGTAGTAGCCAATGATTCCTATTCTGCAACTTAATCTTAACTTTTTCCTTTCCAACAATCTGACAGGGTTCATTATCCCCCAAATAAACAAGCCCAAAATCCCCTTGGACATAATCAATGAAATAATCTCTATGAGGTGTAGCATGAAATGAAGCATCATAATCTAAAACCCATGAATCATTAACACTTTCTAAAGATAGAAGAAAAGCATCCTCTTTGGATTTGTTACTTATCACATTTCCCTCCTTGTCTCCATCTTGATTTTCCCCTTTATTTTTCTTTCGAGTCCAAAAATCTTTCTTCTTATACCCTAGTTTCCCATAGTCCTCTCAATTAAGACTTCTTCCCTTTTGACTTTCCTCTTGATTTCCCATGATTTCTAGAATTACTTCCTCTTTCAGTCATTCTATCTTGACTTTTTCCATTCAAATCACTTCCAGATGTAGATCCACCTAAGGTTTTCCTATGAGTTTCCTCACTCAAAATAACACCAATCACATCATCATATTTTAGAGTATTAGATCCAAAAATAGAATTACTCATAGCCATTCCAACTTTTAGGCAAAGAACACAAAATCAAGGGAGCCCTAATTTCTTCATCAAAATTAATACTCATAGAAGATAACTGACTAGTAATAGTATTAAACTCATTTAAATGATCTTCAACAAATCCACCTTCTTCCATATTCATATTAAATAAACACTTCATTAGAAATACCTTGTTTGAAGTGGAGCGCTTTTCATATAATTTTACCAGCATTTCCATCAACTCTTCTATCATCTCCACTTTTGTAATATTAAATGTCACCAATGATGCCAAGCATAATTGAATGCTTCCAAGTGTCTTTCTATCTAAAAGATCCCAATCATCATTTGTCATAGATCCCTGATTCTTGGTTTTTCCTTCCAATGGCTTCCATAAATCCTTCTAATAAAGATAGTCTTCCCTTTGCATCTTCCATAACTGAAAATTTTCCCCATTAAACTTGTCAACCCTCAGCTTAGCCTCATCTTCCATTGTTCCCACTCAACTATGAGACTTTCTTGTAGAGGATAACTGGAAGAAGAAAAAAAAAACAAAAAAAAAACCTTTCTCTAATACCACTTGTTAGCATTTAACCATGGACAGAAATAACAATTACATGCAAATATAAACAATATCAAAAAATAATAGATCGTATAGAAGAGAACACAAGACACCAAGGTTTAATGTGGTTCACCCAAACCCTGGGCTACATCCACCAAATAGCAAGTCCAATATTATTTCGATCTAATGATTACAACTTGATTACAATATGTAATCCCTTACAGGCCAATGTCACCGCAAAAAGAAAATTTTGCATCACACCTTATGAAACAATCCCTAACCCTAAACCCTTTTATACAAGTATTTTTGTCGCCTTAGGGTTAAAATTAGTTACAACATGTTGGCCATAAATTGGTGAATAAATATTAGCCAATTCACGAATAGTAACCAAAAAAAAAAATTAAGTCAATGCCCCGAACCCTAAAGAATCTATGAAGTATGTACAGTACTTCCTTTACCAATCACCACAAACTAGCATCCCACTTTCTCTCCTACCCTTATACAATCCTTTCAAGCCTTCACTTACCTACTATCCATCCTCCTTCTATCCTTCCAAAGCATAAAATCATATCCTCTATATATACCTCCATTTTCTCTTTCATCTCCTTTGCATAACCCTATCAACAACTTTGAGAATATCTTTCAATGGCCTCGGGCTATCATATGTTAGAAATGTTTAGAATAATGAGAGCAGGGGGGGGGGGTGAATCAGTTACTCAAGGTTTGTATGTACCATTTGAACTTTTAAATACAAACACTCACTGTTCAATCTATCCCATTATTGCTTGATCTCTATTGAAAAATTATTGTCTTAAACAAAACTTTCTTTTCATAATGAAAACATCATCAAATGTAAAACATATAAAGCATTCAAAATGGATTTGACACTAGGATTTTTAAGTGGAAACCCAATTTAGGAAAAACCACTAGCAACATGTCACTACTTTTCACTCTTTCAAAGTGATCTTTTTTAGGAGCCAACCTTGTTAAAGGTTACAAAACACAATGTTATATGTGGCCTTGTTAAAGGATTTAATTACCCTATTAAGAGTTTCCTTGTCATAGGACTTTGATCATTCCATTTAGAATGTGACCTAGTTAAAGAATTTACACAAACTATTAAGTCTTCCAAATAACTGTTAGGTCAACCTCAGTTAAAAGGATTTCAATAAAAATTGTTTATAATGATTATAAAGAAAATAGTAGGATTGATTTGTGTGATTACAACTCACTTTGTAAGTCTAGATATCTATTTGGTCCATGTGTTAACTCACTAATATGATCTCTATTGTCATCTCTATTCTTGATTCACCTATAAACCCTTCAAGAAATCAACCTTCACACTTTACCAATACTTAAGCCTTCTTCTCTGATTCACTTATCAACATCATCATCATTTCTACAAGCTTTCTTCTCTAGCTTCACATTCACTCACACTTTTGTACCTTTAATCAACCTTCTTATGTATGTCTCTGTCACATACACTTGCACACACACTCTTCTATATTTTGTTTAGCTTTGTACCTCTTTAAATAGGTAATTCTTGAGTTATTATTTTCCATCATCACCATAGATTTTAGGATTTATGATCAAGTTCAACACAATTCATTGTATGTATCCATCCTCTTGATCTTCTTCTAGAAAGTTCTTTGGAATCCTTCTATTAGTCTAATCCTTGCCTTAAATTTAATGATCTAACTCATCATTCTTATCTTCAATGTGGTTTAAATCTCCCAAGAAATCAACCGAGTTGGCTAGATCTTATGATTTCCTCAAATTCATCCTTATACTATTACTCAACAATCTCAAAATTCTAACACTCGGTCATCACTGAATTACTCAGTTGCTGTAAAAATTTCTAGCTTGGCATCAACCATATTGCTTGAAATACTAGATTTTCTTGAAAGTAACTATAGCTTAGTTGACACTAGTACCACTCCGCATTCCTTAGCCCTTTAGTCTATTGCTCAACTTGGCTTAACTTTCTTGACATAAAAAATCACTTTTCTTTATCAAAGTCTATCTAATAAAATGTCCATTGTTGCTTCATTTTCATAACTCAACCTTTCCTTTAGGTGCTATTGTTATAAGAAATTTCTCAAATCCTCTTCATCAATCAAATAGATATGATATCTAGATTATGTAGAAATACATCTTATCAATAGATTTGATATCAATGACAAAACAATAATTGTTCCAATTGTAAGTTTCCAACAATCCCCCTCTTTGGCATTGATGGCAACATCTCTACATCTCAATATTAGCAATATCTTAATGTATCAAAAATATATTACACCTTTTTATCATATAATCAAAAATATTTCTCCCTCTGAGATAATAGTTTCTTTTTTGTATTCATATACTCCTTCTTTGATATCTCTCTTTCTTCTATCTCTCCTTCATTTTGGTTAAGTCTCCCTCTCTATTATATTGCTTGAACTGTATATTCTCTTCTCTTCTAATTATGTCTCCCTCTTTTTTTTAAAACTCTCCATTGGTCTATCTCTCCCTCTTTGATGACAATCTCTTTCTTCTTAATGTATATCCCTCCCTCTTTGACAACAATGCCAAAGACACTTATCTTTTATAGCTTCAATTGCTTCATACATCTAAGTTATGTATATTTTGCATGTCTAGATGATATCTATCATCTATCTATGACTGATCTATTATGTTGTATTGAACTTTCTACCTTAGTCATTTCCCAAAGTAGAGTTGTATTGCATCACTATGTAGGATATTTTGACTAGCACATGTGATGCAAAGCATCTTGTCTCTTCCAATAGCTTTGGTTAGGGGAATCACCTCTAATTTACCCATAAGATATTCATGAGAATTTTTAGGTAAGGGTTTTGTGAATATGTCAGCAATTTGTTCTTTAGTGTTTATATATTCTTTCTTCACTTCCTTATCTTGAACTAGCTCCCTCAAGTAGTGATACTTGATAGCAATGTGCTTTGTCTTAGTGTGCATCACTGAATTATTTTAAATTTTAATAGTACTTGTGTTATCACAATAGATAACCAATGGATATGTAATTTCTTCTCTCATACCTTTTATTAATTTCTTGATCCACATAATGTTGGAAAAATTTACTGCAAATACCATAAACTCGACTTTAACTATTGATTTTGAAATATGATTATGCTTCTTGCTTTTCCATGACACCAATCTCTTTCCTAGAAATAATTCACCTCCACTAGTGCTTTTTCTATCATCATGAGTCAATGAACACTTTTAGTTTAAATTTATCACTACTCTTTCAATATAATCTGTACTCTTTTGTACCTTTTAGATATCTCAATATCCTTTTCACAGCCATCATGTGATTCTCTTTAGGATTTGCTAAAAATATAGCAACTATCCCAATTGCTAAAGCAATATTTGGTCTTCTATGAATAACATATTTTAATTTTCCAATCATGGATCTACATAAGGTCTAGTTCACTTCAATAGAATCACCATTCTTATATAGCTTATGTCTTGTAGACATAGGTATATTCACAGGTATTTAATCTTCCATACCAAATATCTTTAACATTTCCTTAATGTATTTATATTTAGTAATAAAAATACCAAAATTCATTTGACGTACTTGTAATTGAACAAAGAATTTGATCTCACTAAACATATACATTTCAAATTCCTTCTTCATTTCATTGGCAAATGATTTTCATAATGCTTCTCTTCCTCCAAATATAATATCATCAACAAATATTTTAGATAACAATACTTCATTATTCTTACCATTATTTAAATATGGATTACTATTATCATTTGTCCTTTCAAAACCAATCTTTACCACATAATTATGTAATCTTTCATACCATTCTCTTGGGGTTTGTTTCAATCCATAAAGGGTTTTGTTTAGTTTACATGCAATGTTCTTCTTGTCTGGATCTATAAATCCATCAAGTTGTTCAATGTATACTTCTTCCTCTAGCATACCATTTAAAAATGTATTTTTGACATCCATTTGATATACCTTGAAATTCTTGTAGGTTGAATATGCAAGCAGGGTTCTAACTCCTTCAAGTCTTTCCATAGGAGAAATTTTTTCTCCATAATCAATTCCTTCTTCTTGAGCATAATACTTGCATACCAGTCTTTCCTTATTTATTTTTACTTCTCCATTCTCATTGAGTTTGTTCCTAAAAACCCACTTCATCCCAATGACATTTTTGTCTTTAGGTCTTGGCACTAAAGTCCTAGTATTGATCTTCTCAATATGGTCAATTTCTTCATTCATTTCCTGAATCCAATCTTCATTATCTAAAGAATCTTTTACTATTTTGATGTAAAACTCACAAAGTAAGCATGTATTATATTTGAGTATTTTTCTTGTCATAACACTTGATTCAACATTACCAATGATTTTCTTAGTTTTATGATATCTTCTCACATATTTCTCTAGCATAGGTAGTTTCCTTTTTTGTTCTTCTACAGGTTCATCTTGAAAAATAATCTCCAATTCATTTTCTCTTTCTGGTTTAGGTTTTGGCTCATGTTTTGCATGCTTGACATTTTCTATCTGATGGTTGGCATTCCCTATCTATGACTCAATATCTTTAGTCTGTTGCTCAGCAATTTGTATTTGTACATCATCATTTCATGTCTGTTGAAAGACTACAACTTTATTTGCTTGTTCATTAGGAGTTCTCGGAGCATCATCATCCACATAGATGAATGTATTGTAGTCTTCAGGTTCTTCTTTGCATGTAGTGTCACTTCTTTCTGCAAACTCATCAACTTTCACATTTTCACTTTTCAAAACATTTTTAGTGTTAGCATTTAAGCACTTATAAGATTTTCTTTTGGTGAAATATCCTAGTTATATGCCTTCATCACTCTTTGCATCATGTTTTCCATTCCTATTATCTTAAATTATACAACATCTACTTCTAAATATTTTGAAATATTTTACATTGGGAGCATAACCACACTATATTTCAAAAGGTGTAACATTTGTACCTTTCTTGACTTGTACTCTATTCAAAGTATATACACTAGTACTGATAGCTTCTCTCCAATATTTCTTTTATGTGCTCTTCTCCATCATTAATGTTCTTGTGCAGTCCATTATAGATATGTTTCTCCTTTCAACTATCCCATTTTGAGGAGGGGTCCTTGGTGTTGACATCTATCTTTTAATTCCTTTGTCATTGTAGAATGTATTGAACTCATTTGAAATGAATTCACCACCTCTATCAAATCTCGAGCACTTTAGACTCTTCCCTGTTTCTTTTTCAACTTTGGCTAAATACCACTTGAACAACTAAAAAGCATTAGATTTAGCTTTAAGAAATATCATAGTCATCATCCTAGAGTATTCATCAACAAATAGAATGAAATACATATCTCCACTATAACTTTTAACATCAATGGGTCCACATAGGTTAGTATGAACCAATTTCAAAATATCACTAGCAGTGTATGTTTTTCTCTTAAAACTAGACTTGGTCATTTTTTCGAGTTGACATTGTTTACACATAGCATTGTCAAGCTTCTTTGTTTTAGGAAATCCTCTTACTTTCTTCATCTTATTGATATTCAAAAAATTTCCAAAATTCACATGACATAACCTCTTGTTCCATAACCAAACATCTTCTTATTGTGAAAAAAAACATGTCTCTTTTGATAATTCTAGATAGAATAAGTTACCTTTCGTCTGATCACCAGTTCCAATTAGCATCATGTATCTAAGCCTTCCTATTCTGAAATTCAACTCAGTAACCTCATCTATTTAGTTGTGAAACACTCAGTAGATTATAGTTAAGTCCTTCAACCCAATAAACATTGTCACATGATATCTTGTCAATCAGTTGAATAGTACTATTACGTTTTACAATACATGGGATATCACTACCAAATTTAACACATCCACCTTTGTATGGAATAATATCTTCAATTTTATCTTTATCACCAGTCATATGATTTTAACATCCACTATCAATTATCCATCTATTACTTTTGTTTACATATGAAATTAATGCATTTTTCTCATCTTCTTTAGAATCTTCTTTCATAGAAACATATACATCTTCATAATCATTACTTTTAGATTCATTTTCATTTTATTCTTCATACTTTTCATCCTTTCTTCCCTTGAAGTCTCAATCATCTCTTCTTCCTTTTTACTTTCTTTCCTTCCTTTCATCCTTATCTTCTATGTTAGGACACCTAGCAGTAATATGACCAACCTTGTTGCAAGAAAAACAAATAATAGGCATCTTACCTTTGTATTTACATTTTCCTCTTTCAAATATTTTGCAATAAGGGCTTCAAGTTCATCAATCTCATCATCAAAACTATCACTATCACTCTTCACATGTTTACCTTTCTTTTTGCTAAGGACCAATTATGACTTGAAGAAAGATTCAATAGTAGAAGGTGTGTAGTTATAAAAGTTAGACATCTCAAAAGTAGTAATTCTACCAATTACATCTTCTAAGGTCAAATTTTTAACTAGGGTGCATCTCAATTCTTGGATTGTAGAAACTCTAATGACATATATAGGGAGTAGAGTCCTCAATACATTGCTTATCACTATTTCATCTTTGATTTCTCCATTTGCACCATGAATAGAATTAACAACCTCTTTCACTCTTGTAGAGTATTGTACTATATTCTCACCTTCCATCATTCTCATGTCATCAAATTTACCTCTCAAGATTTATGATTTGGCTCACAAGACATTGTCATCACCTCCATATATGGTTTTCAATTTGTCCCACATTTTCTTTGCATTGTTACAATCTTTTAAGTCATCAAACTCGACATAGCTTGTGCAAAGGCAATCTCCAACATTTCTTGGTTATTTTCTTGCTACTACTTTAGTTGATCAACTATCAAAGGAGTAGTGGTCACATTCAAATACTCATTGTCCACAAAGTTGATAGCAGCATCACTGATACTAGATATGTGCAACCTTGTCAAGGTCTACCATGAAGGAAGGTCTTCCTTGTTGACCTTGGGTAAATCTCTCTTATGAGTCATGATCTTTGGCTTTAAGCACCTTCAAACATTTCTCTATAAGCATTTTTCTCTAATACCAATTGTTAGAAATGTTTAGAATAACTAAGGTGGGGGGGTGAATCAGTTACTCAAGGTCTATATGTACCATTTGAACTTTTAAACAAAAACACTCACTATTCAGCCTATCCTATGGTTGCTCAGTCTCTACTAGAAATAATTGCATTAAACATAACCTTCTTTGCATAATGAAAACATCATCAAATGTAAAACATATAAAGTATTCAACACAGATTTGACACAAGGATTTTTACATGAAAACCCAATTTGGAAAAACCACCAACAATATGTCAGTACTTTTCACTCTTTTGAAGTAAGCTCTATTAGGATCCAACCCTATTAAATGTTAAAAAACACATCGTTAAATGTGACCTTGTTAAAGGATTTAATCACCCTGTTAAGTGTGGCCTTCTCAAAGGACTTTGATCATTCCATTTAGAATGTCACCTAGATAAAGGATTTACACAGACTTTTAAGTCTTCCAAATTACTATTAGGTCAACCTTTGTTAAAATAATTTCAATACAAGTTGTCTACAATGATTAGAAATAAAATATTAGGATTGATATGTTTGATTACAACTCACTTTGTAAGTTGAGATCTCTATTCAGTCCATGTGTTGACTCACTAATAAGCTCTCCATTTGCATCTATATTCTTAATTCTACTAGAAATTCATCAAGCAATCAACCTTATCACTTCTGAAATACTTAAGCCTTCTTCTCATATTCACTTATCAACATCAGCATCATCTCTGTAAGCTTTATTCTCTAGCTTTGCATTAACTCACACTTTTGCACTTTTGATCAACCTTCTTCTGTATTTCTCTATCACATACACTTCCACCCACACTCTTCTATATTTTGTTCAGCTTTTTACCTCTTTAAATAGGTAATTATTGCTTTACCATTTTCCATTATCACCAATGATATTAGGGTTTACAATCAGGTTCAACATGATTCATTATATCCATCCATCTTCTTGATCTTCTTCCAGAAATTTATTTGGAACCTGTCTGTTAGGTCTTTACCTAATCCTTTCCTTGAATTTAATTATCCAACTCATCATTCTTATATTCAATTTGGTTTACATCTCCTAAGAAATCAATTGAGTCAGCTAGATCTTATGGTTTCCTCAAATTCATTCTCATATTGTTACTCGATAATCTCAGAATTTTGACACTTGATCATCACTGAATTACTCAATCACTATACAAAATTCTATCTTGAAATCAACAATCTTTCCTAGTCGATAATAAAGCTCAGTTAATACTAGATTTTCTTGGCAATAATTGTAGCTCGGTTGACACTAGTATCACTTGGCATTCCTTAGCCTTTTACTCTATTGCTCGGCTTGGCTTAACTTTCTTGACATAAAAAATCACTTTTCTTTATCAAAGTCTTTCTAATCAAATGTCCATTGTTACTTCCTTTTCATAACTCAACCTTTCCTCTAGGTTCTATTGTTATCAAAAATTTCTCAAATCCTCTTCATCAATCAAATAGATATGATACTTAGATTAGGTAGCAATGTCTTATCAATAGATTTGACATCAATGACAAAACAACAATTGTTCCAATTGTAAGTTTCCAAGAATATCCATCCAAGAGGATCATTATCTAATGAGAAAAAAGCACTCAAAATATTTCTAATAACCCAAAAATAAAATAAAAGCCAAAGAGGATTATCAAGAAAAGGAAAAAGTACCTTGGTGAAAACCTAGGGAACATGCACCTTGGTAGCAAAAGTAAAGATAAATAAATTATTCCTTTTGTGAAAACCATTTCTTATGGTGCCTTGGAAAAGTACTATGATGAAAACCTACAAAACATGCATCATTCATAATCCTTCATCATCCAACTATTCTCTCTTCTCTCTTTGATCTTGACAATATTGATCTATCCTTGAGTATTCTTATGCACCAGCTACCTTATCATGATCTTTCTTTCATGGCCTCAATAAAAATATTCATCCTTATTGTTCTATCATATCACTATCCCATCCAATTAATCCCTTTTTCTTGATAAAAAGAAAGAAAAAGAAAAAAATGGTTCTTAGAAGCCTCTTGACAAGTCAACTCATTTTGGACTATATTATTTTCATTACATCATATCATTATCCTATATTATATATTTCTCATTGGCTTCCATTGCTTATCCAAAACATGCTTCATATGATTACTTCCCCTTTTTCCTAGCTTGGGTACCCTTGAGGAGGAAGTCCTTAAGGATCCCCTTCATCTTGATTCATGAATCCTTGCCAATTCATCTTGTATATCAACTTGCTAATCCATCATGTCATATACCTTTCTAAACATTAGGAAAAAGAATGTGATCTTTCTTGAGAATTTTTAATCTCTAAAAAAATTCTAAAAAATAAAAATAAATCAAATATGGTCCTAAAAAATAACAAAAAATCCTCCAAGTGGTGAAAACTTGGGAACAAGTACTACTTGAGACCTATGCATTTATATCTATCAATCTGTTGATTAATGCTTTGGGCTCTTTTCTCTTCTATCACTTTCCCTTGTCTCCTTCATCTGGAGTTAATTTTTGTCTAGGTCTAAGGGTCAAAAATTGTATCTTACTTTGTTCTATTGTATGTGAGGGTTTTTCTTGGTGGCTCACCCCCAATAGTGTTTCTTAATACTTCCCTTGACATCGAGTGTTTCCTAACACTTATGGGATATACTACTTTAAATTGATGCCTCATTATAGTCTAGGTTTGTCTAATATTTCTCACCTACAGGAATGAGTCCTAGAAAGTTAATGATTATCTTTTTCTTTTTCACATTGTGCTTAAACTGAGATGATTGAGATCTGCTTGACTTATTTTCTTTGTGTGTTGACTAGTGATGATTTTTACTGAGTGTTCATTCCTTATTTAATCTAAGATGTATCTTGACTAAAGTAATGGGGGCATGGGGTATGTTTTTCTTTTATTTATGTCTATGGGTGTAGAATTGATCACCTTAATTGTCTCTTTCTTTGACCCCTTGGAAACTTGGGAGAATTGAGGCTATATCCTTTTCTATTACATTTTGTTTTCTTTGCAAGACTATGCTAGTGGTCGTCTTGACATTTTGTTTCTGTATGTGAGAATAATCTTGCTATACCAAACCTAGGGAATCTAACTACACTATCATCTTTATCGTATGATCTTTTAATGTCCCCAATAAGGCTCAATGATAAAAACAAGACCTCCCTTTTAATTAAATAAATCTCATTTATCCTGTGTACACATGAAAAAGGAATTTCCTAATTTAAAAATAAAATATAAGACTTTTTGTCTACAACTTCAATGCACACTTTCCAAGGCAATAGAATATCTTTTCTCTCTTATTCTCCTCCACATATATTTTTCCACTTAACCATATCCATTAATTTTTCCTCCTGAGAACCTTGTGCACCTTAGTCAAAATGAGAATATTTCTCCACCATAGATTTTTCCTCTCAATCTCTAACTATTCATTTTTCTATAAAATAAGGCTCTCTCCCCACCCTCTCATACCTTATAATCTCATGCTATTGTTATGGTGGAAATTTCATTCTAGAGATATTCGAGAACTTGAGGACTCTTGTTTGCATTCTCATTTGGTTTATATTTGCATACTAGTTTACTTTTGTTGTAGCCTAAATCTTGCATGGTAGCTTAGCTTCCTTTTTACATTAGGTTATATCACCTAGTCTAAATAGGAGGAAAGTAACCTTTATCATCTTGTTATCTTATATATCTCTCTTTTATTGCAATTAAATTTTAAATTAGCACTCTCATTCTAGCTTAAATTATCATTTACATACTTACTTGATTCTCGGATACTAGCATTCTTGTTCTTATATTTGAATCTTTTTTCCTATGGTGCACGTTGCAAGGGTCTCCTATTGAGGTTCTTTTGAGAGCCATATTCATACTATATTTTCTTATTTTTTCCTTGTACATCATATATAGGAAGCTCTATGTCACCATTCAAGGTTCCTAATCAATTGGATCCCTTGGATATAATCTCTTAGAGAAGTGTCACATTTTTGGCATACAACTATTATATATTAAAGGGGCATGGTGGTTATTTACTTCAAGTTGTATTTTAGTTAAGCATTGGGTTACTAAGCATCCTTAAGTGATCATCTCAGAAGGAACTAGGAAAATAGGAAGAAAAGAAGAAGAAAATAAAGAGCCTAAATGTTAGAGATTTAATCTACCTATAGTCTACATTTTCCAGCATTATTATCAAAAATACATGATTGAATGGAAGAACTACTTAAATCTATGCTCAATGAATAAATCTCACATTAAAAAGTCTTGCAAAAAAAATTGATACCAAATTAAACAAATTAATTCAATATTTTATCCAAGCCAAGGAAGATTATAATAACAAAGTAGAAAATTCATATTTTCTAAGATAAATGATTTGAATCCTACAACAACACTATAAGATTCTCTTGCCCAAAATACAACTAAAAAGACCAACAATCACTGGGAAGAACACAAAATACTTCAGACAAAATATATGCTTCTATTGATTTCTTAAGAGTACAATGATAATATATGGGTAGTAAAATCATCAATTGTATTGACCCTTCACAAATTGGCCTTCTTCCTTCTTATAGTCAAAATATTTATAGCTTAGGTTAAAAGACAAACCATAACCCTAACTTATCCATCTACCACCTTAATTATAGACATTTAAAATCATTATACGCATGAAGTACCTACAACATATAATACACTTATTCCATAACCATGAAAGGGATTAAAAGAGGTGGGGAAAGAAAGAGAGGAGTACATCAAATCCCAAAGGTGATCTTCACATGCTTCCTCTATCAGGATTTTTTCAGTTGTCTCTGTGGGGCACCCACCGTATGATAGAGCACTCCATCATTTCTAATGACCTTAATTGCATTACTAGTGCATGGGGAAATGTGCAAGTAGAAAGGCCTTTTGTTACTATCCATCATCAACATGTACCAGTTAGTGGATATGATACCTCTTTATGATGATGGGTGGTTATCCTTAGAGGACCCTCAACACTTTCCACCATAAAAGAAAAAATAATTAAAGAGTATGGTTTGGGGTAATTTGAAAACCCAAGGCCTAAAATCAAGTAAAAATGTACTTGGTAAAGAATGAGATGATGGCCAAAATGATCATACCTTGAAAGCATTATAACTACCTTTTCTAGAAAGGAAAGACAAGGTCTCTAAAGCCTAAAAACTTATAATATCATGCCAATATTAAGAACAAAAGGTAACTTAGAACACTTTGTATTAAATTCTTGTTAGTAATTTAGTTTACATCACTCAAACAATAGTTTTGGAAATGCCAATGACAAATAATGAGTTGTACTAATGTCAGCAAAAGTATGATTATTCAATATTAACTAATGTGACACATATGACCATCTAATGTTGTGTAGTTGTGATGTGACATGCATTTAAATTTAAAACCAATAGAATATTCATCATGACAATGCAAGAATTTAGAAAGGGGTAGAGAAAGGCCTCCTAGTAAATTGTAGAGAGGGGAGAACCATTGCTTACAGTTGCTAAAAATAGAAAAGGTACTACTAACACAATGTCAATGGACCACTAGGGCCTAGCTAGAGCTGAGGTCACATGTAGGGGGGAAATTTAAACAACTTGTCCAATAGAACTAAGACAAAGGTACACATGAAAGAGTGCATGTGAATTCTTGTAAAAATTAAGGAGACAAGTTCTACCTATGGGACCCACCCCACACCAAAAACCAAGGACAAAAACCAATAGAGCCAGAGAAAAATTGCACTCTATTGTGTGTAAAAATGAATAGCCACAGAAAAAACCCAAGAACAACCCTAAGACATCATTAACATGCATAAATCATGAGCTAACCCTTCTAGCAGAGTCAAATCTGAAAACAACCCAAAAGGACAAACCTGTCCAACCCAATAAAGTAAGCAAAAGGAACTTGTCCTTTCAAAATACCACCAATGTCATAGATTCTAATCATTGAGGTCACCCAAATTCATGATACTAAAGGCATTTTCTAGGGAAATAAAGACAGATCCAGAGGCTCCACCCTATAGGATAACAGACACCAAAAGAAGAAAAACACAAGAACTTAAACACAATACATGACAAAATCAAAACAAAAAAAGAAGAAGGAAAACCACAATGGTAGTGGAAAGGAAAAGGAAAAAAGTAAGAGTGTGCAAAAATAAAGAGTGGTCACCACCAACCTCAAACTTCAAATATGGTTGTGATCTTATGTTTGAACATATTCATGACTGAACATGAGAAGGAACTAGCATCACAAGAAGTAGAGTTGCTAGGATATGAATGCACATGAACAAGGTGGTCACTAGAAGCACACACTTGAATAGTACAAGTGATGTCTTGGGGTTAAATAATAATTAAACCATTTTACTTCCTTAAATAGCTTGTTAATTATGTCAATTAAAGTACACTAATTTTTCTTACCCCTTTTTAGATTTTACTCACCACTCATCACATTTGAGACCTCAAAAACTCCTCACCATGTGAACATAGGAGGAACAGGTTCTACAAAACCAAAAAGCTAACCATTCTTTTAATGAAAATCCTTAGGGGTTGTCTTGGGAGAATGGATAGAGACTTTCATTCCTTACTACCAAAAAAAGATGATGACATCCCCAAACAAGATACATAGGAACCCAAGACTTGAAGACCAAAATAAAAAATAGAAGGAGACTTGCCTCCAAAGAGACAAGGTGAGAAGAAAAAAGAGGGAACACAACTTTTTGCTCACAAAAAGTAGAGATAGATATACAGGGCATAATATGTTAGAAATATTTGGAATAATTGAGAGGCAGGTGAATCAATTACTCAAGTTCCATAAGTACCATTTGAACAATCAAACATAAACATGCATTGTTCTACTTTCCCTTTTGTAGCTCGATCTCTATTGTATATTGATAATCAAAATTACTAGTATTTCGTTGTCCTAACATAATAGGCTTTTCTTAATGTAAACATGTAAATGTAAAACATCATAAAACATTCAACACAAGTTTGACACTAGGATTTTTTGTGGAAACCTAATTTGGCAAAAACCACTAGTAAAATGTCACCACTTTTTCACTTTTTCCAAGTGAGCTCTATTATGAGCCAACCATGTTAATGGTTAGAATACACAATGTTCAATGTGACCTAGTTAAAGGATTTAATCACCCTATTAGGACTGGCCTTGTCAAAGGACTTTAATCATTCCATTTAGAATGTCACCTTACTAAAGGATTTGCATAGACTATTAAGTCCTTCAAATGATTTTTAGGTCAACCTTTGATTAAAAGGATTTCAATACAAACTGTTTACTATTATTAGAAAGAAAACAATAGGGTTTTGATCTTTGTGATTTACAACTCACTTTTGTAGGTTCAGATCACTCTTGGGCTCATGTGTTGATTTTATAATAAGTTCCTCTTTGTTAACTCTATCTCTAATTCATTTGGAAATCCTTCAAGTAATCATCACCCATCTCATCAAACTCAAGTCTTCTACTCTGATCAACTTATCAACATCAATAGCCTTGTTCTGTCATACTAGAAACACTTTCACATGTGCATATAGTCTTGCACTTGATCTCCTTCACAAATAGTTTTTTCCATTCTAGATGGAGATCTTCTCATGTATCCACACTCAATAAAATCTCACATGTTCACCTCCTTATATAGGTAATTCTAGCTTTTTCATTTTCCATGATCACCATAGATCTTAGGGTTTGTGATCTAGTTCATCAAGTTCATTGTATATATCCATCTTCTTGATCATCCCCTAGAAAATTCTCTTCCATCTAATTTGATCTTAGATATAATACCAATCCTCACCTTGAATTTATCAATCCAACTCATCAATCTTATCTTCAACAAACTTTCCATATCCCAAGAAATCAACTGAGTCAGTTGGAAATCAGGATTCCTCAAATACATTCAAAATATTGTTACTTGACAATCACTAAGTTTTGACACTCGGTCATCACTAAATTGCTTGGTCATTGTAAAAGTTCTGGCTCGACATCAACTAGCTTGCTTAATCGATACTGATGCTCGATCAACACTAGATTTTCTCGACACTTACTATGACTTGGTTGACACTAGCATCACTCAACACATCTTAATATTTTACTCTATTACTCAGTTAAGCTTTACATTCATGATATAAACAATCACTTTGTCTTATCAAAATCTACCTAATCAAATATCTATTGTAGCTTCCTTTTCATAACTCAACATTTTCTCTTAGGTGCTATTTTTATGAAAAATCTCTCAAATCCTCTTCATCAATCAAATATGTATGGCATTTAGATCAAATAGAAAAATCTCTCATTAGTATATTTGACATCAATGAAAACAAAAATTGTTCCAATTGTAAGTTTCCAACAATCTCCCTTTTTGGCATTGATGAAAAAAACTCAATACATATTTGAATAGAAATACAATTTTCCTCTGTGTTACCAGGCAATCCAAAAGATTTTATTATCATAAGTGATCATAAGTAAACTTTAAGAAACCCCCCTCCAGAAAAAGATATAAAATATTAGCAAATCTTTCATTATTTTGAAAAAGAAAATTATTTCTATTGGCGAATCTCTAAATTTTTAATTTTTAATATTATTCATATTGGCAATTATTTTGAAATCATAATTTTTTTGTAGAGAATGTTGGCAAATCTCAATAATAGTAGGAACTTCATTAATCACCATGGAATATTACAAATCAAAATTGTCATTACATTATATTTTAAAACAATAGTGAAAACTAAATATTGGTGATATATTCATAAAGTAACTAATAATTATGATAATTATTGGTGAATTAATTTTAATTTATCCAAGAAAATATAATATTTATGTGAATCAAACCTAATTATGTATCAATTATTGTGGCAAATATTTGAGTTTACATTTTTTAATAAAATAAACTATTGAGCGATTTTAAATATTTTATAACTAAATTTTATAAAAATGCGGTGATTTAGGTTCCATTAAATCTTAAATTATTAGCCAAATTACTAGCCAAAAAATTCTTAAATTAGCCAATTAGCAAATATTAGCCACTAAAAATACCTTAATATCCTTAGTTTCATTCTGATTCACATCTTTGCAAGTTCAGAGACTCCCTTTGTCATCTCTCACTCTTAGGTACATCTCTCCCTTATGATTCTCTCCCTCTAAGGTACATATTTCCTTCTTAGATACATCTCTCCCTTTTTTACAACAATGCCAAAGACACTTAGCACTTTTGGCTTCAATCACTTCATACATCTAGATTATGTAGATTTATGCATGTCTGGCTTAAATTGTGTCATCTATCTATGACTGATCTGTTATAATGTACTTGACTGTCTACCATAGGCACCTCCCAAAGTAGAATTTTTTTGCATCAATGTGTAGGATATTCTGATTAGCACATTTGATTCAATGCACCTTTTCTCCTTAAGTTGTTTTTTTTAGGGGAATCACCCCTAATTTACCTCTAAGATATTCATGAGCATCTTTAGATATGGTTTCAGTGAATATGTCAACAATTTGTTCTTTCTAGTGTTCACATACTCTAGCTTCACTTCTTTGTCTTGAACTAGTTCTCTTGAGTAGTGATACTTGATAGCAATGTGCTTTGTTTTGTGTGCATCGTTGGATTCTTTAAAATGTTGATAGCTCCTGTGCTATCACAATAGATAGCCATTGGATCTATAATCTCTTTCTTCATTTCTTTCAACAATTGATTAATCTACATTATGTTTGAATAGTTCACTGTAGGTGCCACATACTTAATTTCAGTTGTTGATTGGGAAATACAATTATGTGTCTTCATAATCCATGACACCAATCTCTTTCCTAGAAAGAATGCAACTCCACTTGTTCTTTTTATGTCATCAATATTTCCTACCCAATTAGAATCAATGAATACTTTCAGTTCAAACTTTTCACTTCTCCTGTAATACAATCCATAGTCTTATGTACCTTTCAAATATCTTAGTATCCTTTTCATAGCCATCATGTGATTCTCTTTAGGATTTGTTGAAAATCTAGCAACTATCCCAACTGCTAATACAATATCGGGTGTACTATGAAAAATATATTGTAATTTTCCAATCATTGATCTATATAATGTCTGGTTCACATCAATAGATTCATCATTTTTAGACAACTTATGTCATGTAGACATAGGTGTTCTCACTAGTCTTGACCCTTCCATACCAAAAGTCTTTAGTATCTCCTTGATATATTTGGACTGAGTAATAGAATTACCAATCTTCATTTCACATACTTGTATTCCAACAAAGAAATTAATTTCATGAAACATAGACATTTTAAATTCCTTCTTTATTTCATCAAAAAATGATTTGCATAGTACTTCTTTTCCTCCAAATATAATATCATTAAGAAACATTTTAGATAGTAGTACTTCATTGTTCTTACTAGTCTTCAAATATAGGTTATTGTTATCATTTGTCTTTTCAAAACCAATCTTCACCAGCTAATTATGAATTCTTTCATACCATGCTCTTGGGGAATTTTTCACTCCATAAAGAGATTTTTTTATTTTACATACCATTTCTTCTTGTCTAGGTCCACAAATCCTTCAAATTGTTCAATGTACACTTGTTCCTCAAGTATACCATTCAGAAATGCAGATTTGACATCCATTTGATATACCTTGAAATTCTTGTCTTTTGTTCTTGGTACTAAGGTCCAAGTATTGTTCTTCTCAATTTTTTCAATTTCCTCATTCATTTCTGGAATCCCATCTTCATTGTCTAGAGCATTCTTCACTGATTTAGGCTCAAATTCACAAAGTAAGCATGAATCACCTTTGAGTATTTCCTTGTCATAACACTTGATTCAACATCACTAATGATTTGTTGATGTTTGTGATGTCTTCCTAGAAACTTGGCTAGTACATGTGTCTTTATTCTTTTTTCTTCAATAGGTTCATCTTGAAAGATAATCTTAGGCTCATTGACTCTTTCTTGTTAAACTTTTGGTGTAATCTCTGCATGCTCGGTATTGTCTCCTTAATGGTTGACATTGCCTATCTATGACTTGACATATTTAGTCTATTGCTTGGCACACACTATCTGTTGCTCAGCAACTTGTTGTTGCACCTCTACATTCCTTATCTGCTAGGAGACTACAACTTTTTTTGCTTGATTAGTAGGAGTTCTTGGAGCATCATCATCTGCATAGATGAATGAGCTAAAATCTTTAGGTTCTTTATTACATGTAAGGTCACTTCTTTCTACAAACTCATCAAATTTCACATTTGATATTCCACAACTTTGTTAGTATTAGAGTTCAAAAATTTATAAGCTTTACTATTAGTGGAATATCTTAGAAAAATTCCTTCATCACTCTTTGCATAAAGTTTACCACTCCTATTATCTTTGAATATATAGCAATTACTTCCAAATATTTTGAAATATTTCACATTAGGAGCATATCCATATCATGATTCAAAAGGTGTAGAATTTGTACCTTTCTTAACTTGTACTCTATTCATGGTATAGAAATTAGTACTAATAACTTCTCTCCAATACTTCTTTCATATATTCTTATCCATCATCAATATTATTGCACAATCCATTATTGATCTATTTCTCCTTTCAGCTATCCCACTTTGAGGAGGGGTCTTTGGTGCTGACATCCATCTTTTAATTCCTCTATCATTGTAGAATGTATTGAACTCATTGGAAATGAATTCACCACCTTTTTCAGATCTCAAACACTTCAAAATCTTCCATATTTATTTTCAACTCTAGCCAAATACCACTTGAATGATAGAAAAGCATTAAATTTAGCTTTGAGAAACATCACATTCATCATTCTAGAATAGTCATCAATAAATAGAATGAAATACTTATCTCCATAATAGTTTTGAAAATCAATAGGTCCACATAGGTTAGTATGAACCAATTTGAAAATGTCACTAGATGTATATGTTCTACTCTTGAAACTAGACTTGGTCATTTTTCCCAATTGACATTGTTTGGCTTCTTTAGTTTTTGCAACCCTCTTACTTTCTTTATTTTACTAATATTCACCAAATTATCAAAGCTTACATTACATAACCTCTTTTTCCATAACCAAAAATCTCCTTGTTTTATAAACAAACATGTCTCATTAGATAAATCTAGATAGGACAAATTACCTCTTGTTTGATCACCACTTCCAATTAGCTTACAATCTGCATCATATATCTTGGCCTTCCGGAGATGGAATTCAACTCTATATCCTAATTTTTTTAGTTGTGAAACACTCAACAAATTATAGTTAAGTCCTTCAACCCAATAAGCATTATCACACTTGATCTTGGCAATCAAATGAATAGTGTCTTTACCTTTTACAACACATGGAATATCATTACCAAACTTAACACATCCATCTTTATATGGTCCAATATCCTCAAATTTATCTCTATCACTAGTCATATGATTAGAACAACCACTATCAATTATCCATCTGTCACTTTTGTTCGCATATGAGATTAATGCAATTTTTTCATCTTCATCAAAATCTTCTTTCATTGAAACATAGAAAACTTCATCATCATTACTTTTAGATTTAGTGTCAGTTTCTTCTTTAGCAATATAACAAGATTTCTTACCTTTGTCACCAATTTTCTTCTTTTAATCTCAGTCATCTCTTCTTCCTTTTTACTTTCTTTCCTTTCTTTCATCCTTGTCTTCTATGTCAAGACACCTAGCAGTAATATGACCAACCTTGTTGCATGAAAACCAAGTAATAGTTAATTTACCTTTGTATTTACCTCTAACTCTTTCAAATAATTTTTTAATAAGTGCTTCAAGTTCATCAAGCTCATCATCAGAACTATCACTGTCACTCTTCACATGTGTGCCTTTCCTTTTGCCAAGCACTAGTTGTGACTTAAAAGCATATTCAATAGTAGCAAGTGTGTAGTTATCAAAGTTAGACATCTCAAAAGTAGTAAGTCTACCATTTACACCTTTCAAAGTCAAAGTGTTACCTAACTTACATCTCAATTCTTGAATTTCAAAAACTCTAATGTCATTGATAGGAAGTAGAGTCTTCAATACCTTTCTTATCACTATTTCATCTTCAATTGTTCAATTTGCACCTAGAATAGCATTAATAACTTCCTTGACTCTTGTGCAATAGTGTACTGTGTTCTCACTTTCCATCATTTTCATCTCATCAAATTTAGCTCTCAGGATCTTTGATTTGGCTATCATGAAATTGTCATCTCCTCCATATATGATCTTCAGTTTATACCACATCTTCTTTACACTATCACATTCTTTTATATCATCAAACTTGACATAGCTTAAGGATGAGGCAATCTCCAACATTGCATGATTGTGTTCTTTCTTTTTCTTCATTTTTTCAGTTGTTAGAGGAGTAGTCATTGTTTTCACATGCTCATTATCCACAAAGTTTATAGCAGCATCACTAATACTGGATATATGCAACATCATCAAAGTTTTCCATATAGGAAATTTTTCCTTGTTTAGCTTCGATACCTCTCTTTTGTGAGTTGTGATCTTTAGCTCTAAAACCAATCATTAGAAATGTTTAGAATAACTAAGAGGGGGGGTGAATTAGTTACTCAAGGTCCATAAGTACCATTTGAAAATTCAAACATAAACATTCTTTGTCCTTCTTTTCTTGTTGTAGCTCGGTCTCTATTGTATACTTGAGTGCCAACACACTTAACCACTTTCTACATTAAAGCTAAGTACACTATGTATGTCAAGCCACAGGTTGTGCCGAGTGATCTTCATATGTTGAGCAGCCTTCAGGTGCCGAGTGACTACCGGTGCCGAGTATGATACAAGTGTTGAGCAATATTTAGGTGCCGAGTCATAAACAATGTCGAGCAAGATAGAAATGATATAGGAGCCGAGTTACAGAAGGTGTTGAGCATCAAGAAGTAGTAAGTTCCGAGTAACTCAGAATCAACATATGAGTTTGTAACTTCACAAACTTAGATGTCAACCATTTTCATGGCTGACATAAGATGAATCTCAAAGGATTTAAGTGATAAGATCAAATTATTTAAATTTCCTATGCAATCTACATGCAGCCAATAAGAAAAATGGAGAAGGCATGCAACCAATGATAGAAGTATAATGAATAAGAAAAAATAGAGATTCAATATGGATCATAGATCCACATCTAACCCTAAGTCTTCGAATGTCTTTATAAGGAAGACTAAGTCTCATTGTATGGTGAGGGACAAAGGTGTGGAAGGTAAACTATTTTCAGAGTGAAGTATAAAAGGATTTAGAGGAAGAGATCAGCAGAACAGTATTCAGTTAATCAGAACAAAAGTAGGGGATACAAACGAATATTAGATCTCAAAGGATCAAGATTAGAAGAAAGTAGATCAAGTGCCTGTATTCAGCAATCAAGGATTGTAAGCTAACAGGTTTATTATACCTAATACTCTTTAGCCATTGTATTAGAAAGGAAATCCTATGATGATAGGTTAGCTTAACAGCTATTTTGTAGATCCTTTAAACAGGTGATTAAATCATTTGACAGGGTAGCACTTCATGTAAAGTGTCTGTAAATCCTCTAACTAGGTCACTATTGATATAGTGTAAAGCCTTTAACAGGGCAAGCCTTTAATAGGGTAGACCATCAGAAGTGGTTAAACATTATTGCTGTAGTAATTTTTGTGGGTATCATCCCCACCCCAGTTTTACCTTCTTATTCTTGGAGGGTTTCTGGGTTACCAAAATCACAAGTGTTATGTGGTGATGCATATTTGTCTCTCATAATTGCTTAATGTTTCTATGCATGCATGTTCATTTAAAAGATATGTTATTAAGGATTTAAAACAGGTCAAAAGCTAGTACTTCTAATTCACCCCCTCCCCCCCTCTCAGAAGCATTCTTTCCAATAAGATATTACAAAAATTGGTATCAGGGCCTAGTTCTCTCAAGAAGGAGCCTAACAACTTGGACGAAAAGATCTAAAGATGGAAGTTTTCAAACTTGGAAAGATCATTGACAACCAGGTGATAGATGTGCATCTCGCTCTACAAAAGGTAGAGGAAGCTAGAGTGGAATTAAGAAAATATTTGAAAAGAAGAAAGGAGATAGCCATAGCTGAAAATGATATACACTACAAGGAGATTTATACCACACAAGTGTTTGCCAATGGAGACACTAAAGAATTTGATGCAGCAATAGCAAAACTAACGGAGAAAAACAAAGTTCAAGCAGAAGAGATAAGATCACTCAAGATGGAACATGAATCAGAGGCCATAATGTTATGTGAAATCACTGAACAAAAGAAAAGAGTAGTTGAGGATAGAGTCATGATGGAAGATGACAAAAGAAATCTTGAAAACAGACTTGAAGAAAAATGTACTGAATTAACAAGGATGTCAAACATGCAAATGGATACACTTGCCCAAATGATGAACCTTCATCATGAACTCAATATGAAAGATATTGAGATCTCTACTCTAAAGATGCAGAATGAACAAATGGTGAATGAATTGAATAGAGAAAAAGAGGTAGCAAAGAATCTAAACAAGTCAAGCAAATCCCTAAAGTACTTTGAATAGTTTCTGAAATCCCCAAGATCCACCCATGATACATTAGGACTTGGATAAAATAGCACCAAAGTTGGTGAATCATCAAAGAGTGTTGAGCAAAGAAGTGACAAAGGTAAGGATTCTAAACCCATTTTTCATTACTATAATAAAAGGGGACATATTGCTAATATCTGTAAGAGTAGAAGATTCAATTAGCAAAACACATCCAAAAGCAAGAGTTACTGTCACAAATGCAACATGCAAGGACATATGACACAAGATTGTAGATCCAAAGTCCCAAGGACACAAAGATTTAATGGACATTGTCATAATTGCAAGAAATATGGACATAGGGCATTTGAATGCAGATCAAAGCCTATGTGGATAGCAAATCAACCAGCAAAAGAGAATGAAGGTCACTATCATTGGGATTATAACACCAAGTACAGTTGTCACTATTTTCAAGAGTATGGACATATACCCTAGAATTGCATAAGAACACATTTCAAGGGGAACTATAAAAGATGGCTGAACCAGACTACTTGCTTCAGTTGCTTGAAAATTGGACATGTCAACAGAAATTGTCCAACAAAGGCCAAGGCACCCAAGATTGAAGTAAATAAGGGCATAGAAAAGATTGATGTGGAACACATAAGAACAAACATGAAGAAGACATGGCAAAAAAAGGATGGATCAAGTACATCCTATGAAAGGGTCACTTCACCCATGAGGTCAAGTGATCATTTCTCATCTAACTAATCACAAGATAAGCCTATAGGGTTGATACATAAGAAAGTATCAAACATCAGCCCTAAACCATGAAGAAGTACTGCAAAGTATAAATTTTCATGAGAAAAGATGCTAAGACTAAACTTGAAAGATGATGTCGATTTGTCTTTGGATGCCGAGTGAAACTGCTTTGGATGTCAAGTTATTAACAAAATGAGTATATGCCGAGTAAGTATAGCTACCGAGTGGATGCTAAATTGAAAACATTTGGAAGCTGAGTGATAGGTGTAGGTACTAAAATGCATTTAATGCGAAGTTTCTTCTGTCACTTAAAATTAAAAATTGATTCATTTTTGAGACATTCAAATGAAGAGAAATTACCTTAAGCACAATTGAGCGATTTTCAAGCTTTCAACCAGTAATTCAGCATCTACTCAAGTGACCTAAGCATTTATCTAGGTATTTTCATCAGGTGCCAAATTTTACAGTTTGTAAAGTTTGGTTTAATCGTTAAACCCTAGCTCAGATATAAATGGCATCTAGTTCTAAGACGACCCAAGGGATAGTAAGCCATGAGATTCAACTTGTCAGCAACAAGGTTAAGCAACCTGAGTTTAGACCTATACCAGAAGTTGCATACAAAAATGATCCCACTGGTGCCCTATCCGCCATCCCTAAAAAAGTTGTTATGGTTCAGGATGTGTGAAAGTGCTATAATTGTAAAATAGGATCCATAGGAGATTTGGAAATCTTTAATGCCTATGAAAAAATCTGTGAAAATGGTATCCTAAAAGATGAGTTTTTTGTTATAGAAAAGAAGGGTTTAACCAAAGCCCTAGTTTTCCCAATCGTATTCAAAAATGAGTGGATACGCATAATACTTAGTAGAATCCATGATGGAGCATTCTGATTAGAACAAGGACCAATCAAAATTACTAAGAAAATGATTCATAGGGTTACAGGTTTTCCAAACCTAGATCAGCCAAAGACATTAAGAAGTGAAAAGAAGGAAACAATTGAGAAGAACACAGGAGCAAAGTGGAACAATAGAGGCATGACTATAGACACCATAACTAATCCCCTTCTAGAATTTTTTGTAAGGATCATATCACATAAGTTTTACCAATCCAGCAGGTTAAATAGTGTACCCTGCATAGCAGTGGATGTGGCATATAAGCTTGTAAAAAAAGATCACACCTATGACCTTGCAGAGCTCTTATTGCAATAGATCAATGAAAATCTTGGAGCTATTAGAAAGTCCAAGGGAGCATAGTGTAAATTTGGTTCAGTATTGGTTTGTATGTTCTTCTATGCAATGAAGGAATTCCCTTCATTTGGTAAAATTAACTAGAGTCAGAATAGAACCATTGTTGATCAAATTAATGATTTCATTGCACAAATGGGAGATAGCTTTGATGATCAAATGTCTATCTATTTTGAGGACTTCAAAAATTCAATGAAGAAAAGAATGAGAATACCAGTTTCACTGGTAGAAAAGCATGTAAATGACATATGTTTTCTTTTTTGATATTGATTATACTTACATTCAAGCAGTCCTTCCAAGAACAAGATGGCTTAGACCATTGGGATATGAGCTTGATGTTGACCAAGCTTCTGCAGCCATCACAGCATTACTTGCAGAGGAAATGGACAAATCTGCCAAGGCATTTGGAACATCTAACACTGTCAAATCAAGAGTTGTTACAGAACTCAAGACAGCCATTATAGTCAAGAAGAAGGACAAGCTAGTAAAGTAGATAAAGAAGAAATTTGGTGTTGAAGAATCTAGTGTAGCAGGTGAAGCAGAAGAGATTAGTGAAGGAGAAGAAGAAGGTGAGCCAAAACAAGAGCCACTTGAAGAGAAAGATGAGAGTGTTGAGGAAGCAAAAACCAAGAAGGCACCCATCAAAGGAAGAGTCATCAAAAGAAAGACAAAGACACCTCCTGCTTCTCAGCCTTCACCAAAGAAAGCTGTCATGCAAATGCCCAAGAAGCCAACAACCAGAGCCATAACAAGGGCCTCTACCCAAAAGGCCAAAGAGGAATCCACAAAGAAGAAGAACACAAAGGCATAGGAAGAGCCAAAGAAAAGGAAAAGATATGTGGCCCAACCTAATACTGATGAAGAAGATAAGACTGAAAGAGTAAGTCATCCTCCTAAATCTTCAGTTGATATATTATGTGAGAACATTAGGAATGGAGATTTACGTGAAATGGAAAAGATTTATTTCAATAAGTTTAGTAAAGAGGAACAAAATAGCATAGAAGAATCAATCTATGCATTAATGGCACAGTTCAAGTATACACCTCTTGAACTACATGGACAATTACCAAAGGAAATGTCTAAAACTATAGAAGATAGATGGCATTTCTATCTAATGATGGAGAAAGAGATGAGGGAATCAACCCTAGCAAACCTACTACCTAATTTAACAAAAGAACAAGTAACTCAAGCAATCAAAAGGCATAGTAAAAGGTTTACACCTAAATATAGGGCATTCTCCATCCTGCAAAATAAAATTGAAGAAGTTGTACAGAGAACTACAAGAGTTTGGAAAAACTTGTACAAGACAACTGAAGATGTCCTTGAAGAGGTATACAAAGAGGAGCTACTACTAAACCTAAAGAAAGAAGGAAGAGGAGAGAAGAGAAGACAGAAGAAGAGACAAAGGTTGAAGAAGAGGAAAACAAGAAATAAAGAGAGGAGGAAGGAAAAGATGAAGACAAAGGTACTAATGAACAGCAAAGTGTGCAAGACACACAACTTTCACCTCCTAGCCCACCTCACTCTACTACCACACCTGCAGAGATCATAAAGATAAAGGATGTTGTTGACACCACATGTCAAAACATCAATCCATTAACTACAAAGGATCTTACTAAGACCCTTGACCAAACAACTCTACAAGTACAATTGTGTACAAGTCCTGTATTGGTCAGTGTGGATAATCTTTGAAAGTCAGTAGAAAAACTCAAAGAAGCCAAGGTGTCACCACAAGAACCACCTCAAACCATTCAAACAATTGGGCTTACATTTCTACCACCTTTGTCACCACCAAGATTAGCCACTCAAACTCATCAAGAGCCAAGTGCAATAATAGAGGTAGTCATAGGGATAACAGTTCAGATAGCAAGTACACCTCCAACAATAGTGACACAAGAAGAAGCCAAGCAAGAAGAAGAGGACAAATAAGAAACACAAGATAAAGAGGAGTCCGCAATACAAACTTTGGTTGAATTACAAAAAATAGGAACTCCAACCAAACCAAGTCATAAGTTGAGTACTGAAACAATGACCTTACATGTTAGTACACCAAGTTAAGGTTCTACTATGATAGCTAGGACCATTCATTATGGTATTCCTGAGCTTGATGAAGAAATTAAAATACCCTATTATGATTCAAGCACTCTAAATGAGGAAAAGATGAATGAAATATAGAGTGCATTGGATAAGAGAAGGAGGAAAGAGGCAATGAGAAAAGACTACAAATACAAGTAGGCAATGAATGAGATAAAAGATATATTCATGGATGCTTTTAGTCTTCAACCTCCAGATGGAAACAGGCCAATACTTGAGCAACTATCTGATATAGTTGACCAAGTGAATAACAAAGACCATCATACTAATGTCAAACTAATGGAATGGTCAGAAAAGAAGTTTGTAGGAAAAGTCAACCAAAAAATAGCTAATAACATAATTTTGGAACAGGCTAACCTAGCTAAGAAATTGGGAAATGTAAAGAGTGTATTAGGGAACATATTTTCCCTTTATAGCAAATTGTGTGATTTTTCTAGGTTCACACAAGAAATAAATCCAAAAATTTTGAACCTTGAGAGCAAATTAAAACTCTCCAGCATGCAACTACCCTCAAATCCTGTACAGAGTGCAAAGAAATTTTCTCAAACACTTCACACTCAGAGGGAATTAGCTGCATTATCAGCAAAAGAGGCCACTATCAAAGAAAAGCTTATGCAAATCCAAGCCTCCATCACTCCTCACTTGGAAGTATTACACAAGGAGAAAATGTGTGCAGAAATAGTTCTAAAGAAGGATCCAAACATTTCTACACATGAAGGACTTGTTGATCTAGCAGTAGAGCTTGCAATTCAAACAAAGTCATTGGATATTGCCTTAAATAACTAGGATGCAGCTCTCCAAATACTCCTTGAGGTAAATAAGACATTTTTTGCCAAGCATGGCATTACTATTTAGGACCCTTTGACATCTGTATCAAAAAGGGGGAGATAATATTCTAAGGGGGAGACATCAAAATTCATGACATGACAAGGCATGATCAACTCAGGGGGAGTTATAATAATTTTTGAGGTATATATTGTAAGTTACAACGTTTTGATCAAAGTTTTAAAAAAAAAAAAAAAAAAACCTCTGTGTATATATACCAAGGAGATCAATGAATGTACTCATAAGATCAGATAAATAATGCTTAGTTAAGTGTTTTTGAAACTCCTGTCAAAGGGGGAAGATTGTTAGACTAAGAATGGTTTTGACACTTGAGTGCCAACACACTTAACCACTTTCTACATTAAAGCTGAGTACACTATGTATGCCGAGCCATAGGTTGTGCCGAGTTAGGAAAACCATGATCTTCAGATGCCAAGCAGCCTTCAGGTGCCGAGTGAAGATCAAGCACTGAGCGACTACTAGTGCCGAGTATGATACAAGTGTCAAGCAATATTCAGGTGCCAAGTCATAAACAATGCCAAGCAAGATAGAAATGATACAAGAGCTGAGTTACAGAAGGTGTCGAGCATCAGGAAGCAATAAGTGCTGAGTAACTCAGAATCAACATATGAGTTTGTAACTTCACAAAATTAGATGTAAACCATTTTCATGGTCGACATAAGACAAATCTCGAAGGATTTAAGTGATAAGATCAAATCATTTAAATTTCCTATGCAATCTACATGCAACCAATAAGAAAAATGCAGAAGGCATGCAACCAATGATAGAAGTATAAGGACTAAGTAGAAACAAAGATTCAATATGGATTGTAGATCCACATCTAACCCTAAGTCTTCAAATGTATTTATAAGGAAGACTAAGTCTCATTGTATGGTGAGGGACAAAGGTGTGGAAGGTAAACTATTTTCAGAGTGAAGTATAAAAGGATTTAGAGGAAGAGATCAGCAAAATAGTATTCAGTTAATCAGAACAAAAGTAGGGGATACAAATGAATATCAGATCTCAGAGGATCAAGATCAGAAGAAAGTAGATCAAGTGCCTGTATTCAGCAATCAAGGATTGTAAGCTATCAGGTTTATTATACCTAATACTCTTTAGTCATTGTATTAGAAAGGAAATCATATGATGATAGGTTAGCTTAACAACTATTTTGTAGATCCTTTAAACAGGTGATTAAATCATTTGACATGGTAGCACTTCATGTAAAGTGTCTGTAAATCCTCTAACCAGGTCACTATTGATATAGTGTAAAGCCTTTAACAGGGCAGACCATCAGAAGTGGTTAAACATTATTGTTGCAGTAATTTTTGTGGGTATCATCCCCACCCCAATTTTACCTTCTTATTCTTGGATGGTTTTCAGGTTACCAAAATCACAAGTGTTATGTGGTGATGCATATTTGTTTCTCATAATTGCTTAATTTTTCTATTCATGCATGTTCATTTCAAAGATATGTTATTAAGGATTTAAAATAGGTCAAAAGCTAGTACTTTTGATTCACCCCCCCTCTCAGAAGCATTCTTTCCAATAAGATATTACAACACATAAAACATTCAACACAAGTTTGACGCTAGGATTTTACGTGGAAACCAAATTTGATGCAGAGCCTCACCTTGGAAAACTTAGGAGGAAACTAATCACTCAACTAAGTTTGCATCAAGGGGTTCATGCACCTTCAAGATCGATTATTAACTCCCTTAGATTTTTAACCAATTGAATTTCTTAATACGAATTAATAGAGTGACATGTGATAGGAACTTCTTTGACCATCTATAGCAACATTAAATTTTATGCACCAACTTGATATAAAACTGACCAAACTCCTCATTTATTACAATTGAAATACATGGACAAATTTTATCACCATTGAATGTAAAACTAAATATTAAAAAAAAATACAAGTAACTTCCAATCAACAATAAACCATCTTTAAATCCACACTACATGTCTGCATGAAAAATTCAAAACTCAAGCCTAAGCTAACTGTTGAACATAAAATTTCTAACATGAATCAAAACTACAATTTCATGGTTCAAATTGATACTAATCACCATCACATAAAAATAATGTGATTAAAATGTATCGGTGAATACATGAACATATTCACCCAATTCACAAATTAGATTTTGTGTAGGTACAAGCAGGAATAACTGAAACAGTAAAAATAAAACAAAATAAAAGACTATAATACATACTCTTCCATGATCTTAGAAATAGATCGTAGAGATTTTAATGGACTCCCATCAACTGGTGCAACTCTGCAAACAACAAAAATTTACATTCATGGTTCAGAACATCAAACACTCTATAGTGAATTCCAAAACCTAAAAGCTGTAAATTTGAAGTTGGAACCAAATGGATGTTTTTTTATTCAACAATTAGATCAATGACACGTTTTTAGAAATTAGAATATAGATCTAGAAAAAAATAATGAAACAAATATACACCTAAATCACAAACTCACAAAATTATAAAAAACATCAACTCTTTCTATTCTCCTTGCTCAATTTGATCCATTGTTACATAAAACTCTGCCTATTCAATACTTTCCCTTTCTTTCAATCAGGAAGATGAAATGTCAGCAACCAAGAAATCAAAAACCATTTCTTTGATATCATTTGGGATTGGTTAGGCATCAAAATATGTTGCCAACTTTCTAGTTGTTTTAAGTTTTCTATGACCATTGATTTCCATAGCTAGCCTAATTTTTAAACACACACAAAAACATTTAAAGAAAACTAACTCGACATAAATGAAAACTCACTTTTTCTTAAGTGGCTATACTTGGAGAGTTTATTGAATCACTACTCCATTTATGCCACCACATCATAGGACTTTATTACAAACATTAAAATTTAAAATACTTAAATTATGGCATTAACTTTCTTCATAGTTTTTGCACTTCTTATAGCATCTTTAACTATGTTAGTTCCTATAGGATAATCTATCTATTCTGCTGTCGTAGCATACTCCTCTATTCAAGTTCGTATCACTCTTCATCTCATGTGTTGATTTTCTTATAGGTTCCCCTTTGTCAACTATGTCTCTGATTCACTTGGATATCCTTCAAGTAATCATAACCCTTCTCATCAAACTCAAGTTTTGTACTCTAATCAACTTATCAATATCAGCGGCCTTGTTCCCTCATATTGGAAACACTTTCACATGTGCATACAGTCTTGCGCTTGATAGCTCTTGAACTCCTTCACAAATAGTTTTTCATTCTGAGTATATGTCTTCTCATGTATCTAAACCCACTAAAATATCATATGTTTGCCTCCTTATAAAGGTAATTCTAGCTTTCCCATTCTTCATGATCATCATAGATCTTTAGGGTTTGTGGTCTAGTTCATCAAGTTCATTGTATATGTCCATCTTCTTGATCACCCTCTAGAAACTTCTCTTCCATCTAATTTGATCTTATATATAATACCTAATCCTCACCATGAATTTAATGATCCAACTCATCAATCTTATCTTCAATAGTCTTTCCATATCCCAAGAAATCAATTGAGTTAGCTAGAAATTGCAATTCCTCAATTACATTCAAAATACTATTACTCAAAAATCACTAAGTTCTAACACTTGGTCATCATTGAATTACTTGGTTGATGTAAAACATCTGGCTTGGCATCACCTAGCTTGCTCGGTCAATATTGATGCTAGGTCAACACCAGATTTTCTTGGCACTTATTGTGACTCAATTAACACTAGCATCACTCAACATATCTTAATCTTTTACTCTATTATTTGGTTAAGCTTTACATTCATGATATAAAGAATCACTTTGTCTTATCAAAGTCTAGCTACTCAAATATCCATTGTAGCTTCCTTTTCAAAAATCAACCTTTCCTCTTAGGTACTATTGTTATGAGAATCTCTCAAATCCTCTTCGTCAATTAAATAGATATGACATATAAATCAAATATCAATATGTCTCATCAGTAGATTTGACATCAATGAAAAAAAAAAAAAAATTACAATTCTAAGTTTCCAACATAAAAGACACCATGTTCCTTGATGATTGGGCCAAAATTGAACTCCCTCAACCTTACTTTATTTGAGTGGTCATTTTAACCTATATTGATATTCGTCAAGTTTAATGGGCATGTGCAGGATCATGGTGTGCCAAAAAGTGGTGACCTAAAAATTATGTAGTTTTGTAATGCCTCAAAGCATTTCAAAATCTATTCCAATTTTTTTCCCACCCATCCTAATACCAAACCAAAAAAATAATACCTTTATAAGGCCTATTATATCTTTGGATAGCAACCCTACATGGTCAACTTTAAAAAAATCTTGAAAATTTGTTTTTGGCCTATTCTTGTTTGTTTTTTTACTTCAAACATGTACCTGACAACTTTTTTCCACCCAAATTTGATGAAACAAAAAGGATTTCTTAAGAATGTTCTTATCTTTCCATAAATTTAATGTCTATCAAATTATGAGTTCAATAAGTAATTATTAATTATTTTCTAATCGAGTTACGTATAAAGTGTTGATTGACACATTGATTAAAAAATAACTATAACTTTCAAATGGTACAACTTTTTTTAAATCCAACATATGCACCACATTCTATGCTTCTTCCTATAAGGGAAAAAAAAGGGGGAAAAAAGTTGCAAATTTTTGAATTAGTTAAGGTGGTTCAACACGAGAATTTTTTTATTCCAAAAATACTACCATAGAAAATTAATAATTATTTATTTATTTAGAATAAAAATACCCATTAATGTGTGTCGCATCCATGAATGATTCTAGTTCTTATATCTAGAATCTTATTAAAAAATATTAATATTTGGTTTTGATTAAAGTGGTTAGACATACTTCTACTTGTTTTTGTCCTGAAATTTTTTGTACTACTGCATTAAAATTAAAAAAATTGACCAATCAAATTTTTTTTAAAGATAAGGCCTAGTAGTTTAGAATCTAAATTTGATTTCCTAGAGATTCTCTTCTATCATTTTTTTTATAGAAAAATAATAACAAGTTGAAAATTATACCTCAAGTTGACATAACCTTGATTTGTTGATTTTTCATGATCACTTAAGGACATAGTTTGGTTGACCATGATCTTGCACATACCCTAATACATTAAAATATTGTGAGAGGTATGAAAAAAGAAATCTTCTATCCCTCCTTTTTATATCGACAAGAAATATCTCAAGTATAATTAGAGCTCTTAATTACGACTTCATATCTAAGCATTCAAGGAGAAAGTGTTTGGCTTTCATGACATTTCATCCTACCATATTGTTCAGTGTGGAAACTTTCATTGACCTTTATGTGAGCATGTTTTTTATGATTTCCTTTTAGGTTTTTGTATAATCATTTATTGCATCAACAGTTGTTATTACATTCAAAGAGCACTACATGAATAAGGTAGTCATATTATTAGAGCTAACACATATATTCATTTTAATTTCAAGGTAAACGTTTAAACTACATTTTGAATTAGGAATACCTCTTTCTAAACAATATGTTTTTCCCTTTTTCTATACAAGTGATAAATGTGAGTGAATGGCTACATATAGATTAGATGAAAATCTTGTTGGATATAATTGTTCAATTGTGCATTGTCTTTGATGTTACACAAATGTCATATCAGTTATCAAATAGAGTCTACCAAGCTCAGTTGGTTAGCAAAGAAAAAGATAGAATCGACCAAGCTCAAATGGCTAGCAAAGAGAATTATAGAGTCTATAGAGTGTTTTTGAAAGTTACACTGTGAAGATATTTTCTACCGAGCTCACCCAGGCGCAGAAGGCTTCTATGGTAGAAGTCAGTTTCTATCGAGCTCACAAGGTCAGTGAAGGAAAGTTAGTTCTTATCAAGTTCCCTCGGTCTCCAAAAGATTTTGCAAAGTTTGCAGTGTTTACCAAGCTTCACTTGGTTAAAACTGGAAATCATTTTTGGAGCAGTGTTTACCAAGAAGGGTCGGCCAATGAAGGATTTCGTTGTTTTGGGAAATAAAGTTTATTTGTTTCATGTAATGTTTGTAGCTGACTGATGTATGATTTATTGGTAAATGTAACTTGTAAATGAGCTGACTTGACAATTTGTAATGTATAAATAAGAGGTCAAGTTCTGAATTTATATTTTTGAATGGATGAATGAATGAGCGAGTATGTAAGTGAGTTGATTGTGTGAAGAGGAAGGTGTGAGAAAATTTTGAAGAAGGATTAGATATCCTTAAGGAGCTACAAAGTTGTATTTGATCAAAAAGGATCGAGTAAACTAGAAGAGAGATCTATAATAGAAAAGTTCAGTTGCATCTCATTTAGGTCAATTCATTGTTACTTTTTCATCATTGTAGCAGTGATTTGTAAATCTCCTAACAGAGTTGGTTTAACAGTCATTTTGTAAATCCTCTAACAAGGTGGACAATTCTATTGAATTGTTCTAAAGTCCTCTAGCAAGGCCATTCCTAATAGGGTGATTAAATCCTCTAACAAGGTCACACCTAACAGTGTGTTTTGTAACCTTTAATAGGGTTGGCTCCTAATAGGGCTCACTTTAGAAGAGTTAAAATTGGCAACTAGTTACTTGGTGGTTTTTCCCACATTGGGTTTCCATGTGAAATCTAGTGTCTCTTGTGTTCATGTTATTTCTTTTGCATACATGTTAATGATTTTGAATGCTTAAAGATTATTAATAAGTTAATACATAGTTCATCTACCAAGTTACAACATTTTTTTGTGTGGCTATCGAGTGACAGTAGTAACTAGTTATTTAAGAAATCTAAGGGATCTGTGGATTTTCTTTTGTGGTAATTGATTCACCCCCCCCCCGCCTTACTCCATCTATATTTCGAACAATTGGTATCAGAGCTTTTGGTGCTTGCAGGAAGGATTTCAAAGATCTAAGCTAAAGATCAAGATGTCTTACAAGAGGTAAATTCCAAGGCTTAACAGGGATAACTTTTTAGCATGGCAAGATCTCATGAGACTCGATACAAGACTGAAATATCTGGATGAAGCATATATAACTCCTTCTGGTACATTATCTACTAATGATATTGTTGAGAAGAAGACTCATAACACCATGATGATAGACATTGCATCTGCCCTAAGCTATGAAAAATTTGATGATGTCAAGGACTGCAAAACTGCCTTTGAAATGTGGAACAAGCTGAAAGATATCTATGGAGGAGATGATAATGTGAGAAGAGCCAAAGAAGAAAGTCTAAGGGGATAATTTGATCAGATGAGAATGAGAGAGGATGAAAACATTGCCAAATATGTTGAAAGAGTCAAAGTTGTTGTTAGTCCTATCAAGGCTTCTGGAGGAGACATTGAGCAGGAAATAGTAGTAAGTAAAGTTATTAGAACATTCCTTCCTATTTATGCAATTAGAGTTTCTGCAATTCAAGAAAGAAGATGTGAACCAAATCATAAGATAAATTTAGAGGCCATAGTAGGAAGATTGACTACATTTGAGCTAGATAACTATGATAACTATGTTCCAGCTTCCAAGAACATTGAATTAGCCTTTGAAGCCAAGCTTTCACTCAAAGAAAAAGGAAAGAAAATAAAGGATTCTTAGTCAAAAAGTGAAGAAGAATCAAAACAAAGTTTTGATAGTGATCCTGAGGTGGTTGAAGCTCTACTAGCCAGGAAATATTCTAGAGGCAGAGGAAAATACAAAAGTAAGGTTCCACTAATCTATTTTTCTTGTGAGGAAATTGGACATATTGCTACTAGGTGCCCAAATAAGCAAAACAAGGATGATAAGAAAGGTCACAAGTGTAATGGCAAGAAACATTTCAAATCATTCAAGGACAAAGGTAAGAAAACATGTTTCATGGCTAAGGATTCTAATGATTCTAATGATGAAGAAGATGAGATTGTTTACATTGTTGTGAAAGATGAATCTGATAATGATGAGGAAATGGCACTTATCTCTCATGTGAGAAAAAATGATACATGGATCATAGATAGTGGTTGCTCTCATCATATGACTGGTGATAAAAAAAAGTTTGAACATTTTGAAGACTATGATGGTGGTACTGTGAGGTTTGGTAATAATGAGCCTTGTTGCATAAAAGGAAGAGGAAGAATCTCACTAACCAAAGAGCTTGTATGTGATAATGCATATTGGTTAGAAGGACTAAAACACAATCTGTTGAGTGTGGCACAGCTACTCAATAATGGATTCAAAGTGGAATTCATGCATAGAAAAGCAAGACTGTTGGATGATAAAAGAAAGTTGATTGGATCTGGCATTCAAACAAAAGGTAACTTGTTCTATCTTGAACTTGGTGAATGTTCATGCTTTATTTCTCAAGTTGAAGAAAGTTGGTTATGGCATAGAAGGTTGTGTCATGTGAACTTTGATAACTTGGTGAAAATAAGAAAATTCAAGAAAGTAAGAGGCATTCCTAGTATAAAGAAACCAGAGGTTGGTCTATGCAAGAATTTTTAAATTGGTAAGATGGGAAAGACTAGCTTTAAAAGTAATAACTATTAGTCTAAAGAAGTTTTAGAAATTGTGCATACTGATTTGTGTGGACCTATTGGAATTGAAAGCTATACTAGAGAAAATTTCTTCATTCTTTTTGTTGATGATTACTCGAGAATGATGTTTGTCATGTATCTAAGAGAGAAATTAGAAGCATTTGAAAAGTTCAAGTGGTATCTAGCCAGAGTAGAAAAGGAAACAGGAAAAAGATTAAAATGTTTGAGGTCAGATAGAGGTGGTGAATTTATCTCCCATGAGTTCGATAACTTTTTCATTGAAAGGGGAATCAAAAGATAGGTATCAACACCTGGAACTCCTAAGAAAAATGGAATAGCTGAAAGGAGGAGTAGATCTATCATGGACTATGCAAGAACTTTAATGATTGAAAAGAACATTGCTATCAAATATTGGAAAGAAGCTATCAACATTGCAGTTCATACCTTAAACTGAGTATAGCTAAAGAAGGACTCATTCAAAACCCCCTATGAGTTATGGTATGGCTATAAACCCAATGTAAGTTACCTAAAAGTATTTGGAAGAAAATATTACATTTTGAAAGAATCTAGGAAAGGTAAATTTGATGTGAAGGGTGATGAAGGAATATTTTTGGGATATTCTTGCAAGAGTAAAGCATATAAAGGTTTGAATTTGTCTACTCACAAAGTCATAGAAAGTGCACATGTGAAAGTTGATGAGTTTGTAGAAAGGATTGAAGAAGAAAGAAAAAAAGGAACCAAAAGACTACAAGAGATTTCTTTTCATTGAACTTGATACAATGCTAGAAACATATGTCAATCAGCAATCTTCTACTCCCGATTCTTCAGTAACTGAGTTGCAGGAAGTTCAAACCGAGCTACAAGAACCTGAGTCACATTCTAATGCTACTGAGCCAATTCCTACCAAGTCTGAAGGACCTGAGCAATAGACAAAACAACTAGAACCTCAAATTGAAGTGCAAGAGGATGAGAATGCAATGTGTTCAAAAAGTAAGGAACCCGTATTAGCCAAGTATGTTAGGAGACATCATGCACCAGATCAAATCATTAGAGACAAATCTGAAGGTACTATGACAAGAAGTAAATTGAAAGGTACTTGTTTACTTGCTGATTTTGAACCTAGAAGTGTCAAAGATGCATTAGGAAATGAAAGTTGGATTGAGGCTATGAATGAAGAGATAGAGTAGATAAAGAAAAACAAAACATGGACTCTTCTACCTAGGCTTGCAGATAAAAATGTGATTCAAACTAAGTGGGTATTTAGAAATAAGTTGAATGAAGATGGTAAGGTGTCAAGGAACAAAGCTAGACTGGTATGCAAAGGATACTCTCAAGAAGAAGGAATAGACTATGGAGAAACTTTTGCTCCTATTGTAAGATTGGAAGGTGTTAGGACCCTACTTGCATATGCTACATACAAAGGATTTAAGGTTTATCAGATGGATGTCAAGTCAGCATTTCTCAATGGTATACTAGATGAAGAAGTTTACATTGAGCAACCTGAAGGTTTTGTACACAAAGCATTGTATGGTTTGAAACAAGCCCCTAGAGCATGGTATGAAAGATTGCATAACTATCTTATTCAGATTGGTTTTCAAAGAACTAATGATAATAGCAGCTTGTATATCAAAGAAGGAGCAGATAATAAGATTGTTTTGGCAAAAATATTTGTGGATGATACTTTGTTCACAGGAAATGATGATCTTTGCAAAGAATTTTTAGAACAAATGAACAAGGAATTTAAAATGTCAATTTTTGGAGAGATCAAATTGTTTGTTGGTCTTCAAATTTAGTAGAGTAAGAATGGCATCTACATCACTTAATCTAAATACATCAAGGAGATACTGAAAAAGTATGGTATGGAAGACTATAAACTAGTTGGAACTCCTATGTGCACTGGTCTAAACCTTACCAAGGATGATGAATCAAAGGAGGTAGATTAGACATTGTATGGATATATGATTGGAAAGTTGTAATATGTAGTACATACAAGGCCAGATATTGCTCTTGCAGTTGGTATTGTAGCAAGATTTTCAACAAAACTAAGAGAAAACCACATGATGGCAACCAAAAGGATCATGAGATACTTGAAAGGCACTAAAGACTATGGATTATGGTACAAATTTGGAAGTAATTTGGATTTGAAAGTGTTTACTGATGTTGATTGTGCAGGAAACATTGATGATAGAAAGAGCACAAGTGGAGGAGCTTTCTTTCTTGGAAAGAGGTTGATTTCTTGGACTAGTAAAAAGCAAAATTGTACATCCCAATCTATAACAGAAGCACAGTACGTTGCAGTAGCAGTAAACTATTCTAATATTGTTTGGTTCAAATAATTATTGGAAGGCATGAAGGAGGAAATAAAAGAACCTATTGTTATGTTTTGTGGCAATACAAGTGCAATCAATATATCTAAAAATCCAATGATGCATTCAAAAACCAAGCACATTACAATAAAGTATCACTTTGTTAGACAATTAGTGTAGGATAAAGAGATCAGATTGGAATATGTCCATACAAAGGAAGAATTTTTGACATATTCACTAAGCCTTTACCTAAGGATGCATTCTTGTATCTACGAGGTAAACTAGGGGTCATTCCCCTATCTAAAGTTCACTAATGAAGTTTTAGTGATGCATCAACAGGTATCAAGTTGAATATCTTTTAGTTGATGCAATATAATCATGAGAATATTGCATATGAATTAGTACATAAGGTACATTTCTACTCATTTGGTTTGTGTTGTCTTTGGCATGTGTTGTCAAAGAGGGAGAGTATATTGTCATATCTTTCTGAAATTTGAATTTGTTTGTGAAGAATTTGATGTTTGAAAAGAAGATGTGTAATTCCTTCATAGAGGGAGATTATTGTATTTGAGAAGTTTTTGGAATAAAATCTAAGAGGGAGAAACATTTTGTCGAAAAAAGACTTGTTCTCAAATTTCATTCTGCTATGACATATTGTGTTGCCATCAATGTCAAAGAGGGAGACTATTGGATACAATTGTTCAATTGTGTGTTGTCTTTGATGTTACACAAATGTCATATCAATTATCAGATAGAGTCTACCAATCTCAGTTGGTCAGCAAAGCAAAAGACAGAGTCTACTAAGCTCAGATGGCTAGCAAAGAGAATTATAGAGTCTACCGAGTGTTTCTAAAAGTTACACTATGAAGATAGTTTCTACCAAGCTCACTCAAGTGCTGAAGGCTTATATGGCAGAAGTTAGTTTCTACCGAGCTCTCAAGGTTAGTGAAGGAAAGTTAGTTCTTATCGAGTTCACTCGGTCTCCAAAGGATTTTGCAAAGTTTGCAATGTTTACTGAGCTTCAGTTGGTTAACACTGGAAATCATTTTTGGAGCAATGTTTACCAAGCAGGATCAGCCAATGAAGGATTTCATTATTTTAGGAAATAAATTTTATTTATTTCATGTAATGTTTGTAGTCGACTAATGTATGATTTATTGGTAAATGTAACTTGTAAATGAACTAACTTGACAATTTGTAATGTATAAATAAGAGGTCAAGTTGTGAATTCATATGTATGAATGGATGAATGAATGAGTGAGTATGCAAGTGAGTTGATTGTGTGAAGAGGAAGGTGTGAGCGAATTTTGAAGAAGGATCAGATATCCTTGAGGGACTACAAAGTTGTATTTGATCAAAAAGGATCCAATAAAGCAGAACAGAGATCTATAACAGCAAAGTTCAGTTGCATCTCATTCAGGTCACTTTATTGTTACTATTTCATCATTGTAGCAGTGATTTGTAAATCTCTTAATAGAGTTGGTTTAACAGTCATTTTGTAAATCCTCTAACAAGGTGGACAGTTCTATTGAATTGTTCTACATTCCTCTAGCAAGGCCATTCCTAATAGGGTGATTAAATCCTCTAACAAGGTCACACCTAACAGTGTGTTTTGTAACCTTTAATAGGGTTGGCTCCTAACAGGGCTCACTTTAGAAGAGTGAAAATTGGTAGCTAGTTACTTGATGATTTTTCCCATATTGGGTTTCTACATTAAATTTGGTGTCTCTTGTGTTCATATTATTTCTTTTTCATGTATGTTAATGATTGTGAATGCTTAAAGATTAGTAACAAGTTAATACATAGTTCATCTACCAAGTTACAACATTTTTCTGTGTGGCTACCGAGTGATAGCAGTAACTAGTTATTTAAGACATCTAAGGGATCTGTGGATTTGTTTTTGTAGTAATTGATTCACCCCCCACCCCCTCAGTTACTCCATCTATATTTCCAACAAATCTCTAGTATATTTTACAACTCACCAAAATTGAAATTGTTAAGGACATCTCAATCCTATGAATAGCCTCCCAAGTCAACCCACTCTGTCTATTTTATATTTAGGTTTAGATCATAAGTCAAATATAGTATGTTGTTACTTTCCCTATATACCCATTGAAAAAATTCAATTCACTCCATTTAGTCCTCATTTATTACATCTTCTATTCACAATTACAATATCCATAATTATATCCTTCCTTAATGGTAAATGATCATTACATCCACCTAGTGTACTTTTATATATCTTGAGGCCTTGTGGATCATCTTCCTCTAGTATAAGAGGAGATATGCCTAAGCTTGGTAGTTTGTTCATGCATCCTAGTGGAGCCCTGTTTCTCACCTTACATATATTTAGAATGTTATTTAGACAAATAGTACAAAAGATTTGAATCGAGCTCAAGAGAATGACCTCATTTATCACCTTCATAATATTATTCTCAAATAAGAACATTTTTAGAAATAATGGTCCAAAGTTGTTTGGTTGAGGAGTGGTGAAAAGAATACTAATTTTTTCTACCTATACATATCAAGCACCATGTGCAGTGTTTTCATATAATCAAATTTGAAAACCAATATCATCATATTTATAAGACTTCATGATTTTTCATCAAGAAACTTCATAAAGCGTCAATTAAAGGATTCATGATGATAAAGAAGAATATCTTAGAGAACCAAATTGATCCATAGTGAAAGGGTTTAATTTTTATTTAACCCAAGACAAAATAAGCATTAATTTAAACGTTGAACATGGCATGATACAACATCCATAGTGATATAATAATTCAGATCCATCATGTGTGTGAGTGTGTGTGTGTGTGTGTGTGTGTGTGTGTGTGTGTGTATTAGTTCTCAACTTAAGACAATTGATTGAGCATCAAGATCATCATTTAACAAAATTATGTATATTAATTGAGATCTACTGTGTGTGTGCATATCAGTTCTCAACTTAAGACAATTGATTGAGCATCAAGATCACTATTTAACATAATGGTATAAATCTAATTCTTACAAAGTATAAGACAATTAAGTTTGCATTTTCATCTACATTTTTATTGTGAATAAAGGTTTTAATAGAAATAAGTTTTTGGCAATTCAAATAAAAAATTGGTTTCAATTTTTAAGAGATTATAGTAGTATCAAAGTATTACAATTTGGTAGTTTATTTCCTAAAAAGAGACATTACACTATATTTTAAACTATATTAAATCATAACCAACTCTAAATAGCCAACTTGGAATGTATTTTCTTAAAAGATCATGAAAATAAAAATACACTAAAGATACAAGGCTTCGGTAGTTTACTAATAAAAAAAATACACTAAAGATATTTTACAATAATAATTTAAAATTATTTATTATGATTTTAAATATAATATATAGTTATAATTATTTAATGTGAAGTTGTTATCATTTTAACTTCTATTGCATATTTGGATGAGTAAAATAATTAGTACTTTTGTATACATAAAACCACAACAATATAGAAATAGCAATTTCACGCATTTCATGTCTATCCATTATTTTTTTAATCATCTTTAGTCAACATTATCATGTTGAATATTTTAAATAAGGTGTTTTTTCCAAGTCCTCAAATGGGATGACTTAAACATCACCAACACTAATGTTTGATTCTTAGGCTAAAGTGTTAAATAGTCAAAATTGGCTTACTTTTTCCAAACTTAATTTTTAGCTTATTATGTGATGTTTAAGACTAACCCTCAAACACTAAAGATGTAGATATCTTTAAAGAGAGTCATTTCTCATTTACCTTATTAATCTCATTTACCTTATTAACCTCATTAAAATCAAGAAAAATAAATTATTATGTTCTCAACTTTTATCCTTCCAACTTTCAATGCATTACCCTATGTCTAAAAATAAATATAATTATAATTATTCTTTCTATTCCTTATGTGGTGAGAAAAACATATTTTCAATCATTTAAAAAAATTGAGAAATAAGCTTAATAAATATCATATATGTTTTACTATTAAATTAAATCCTAAACAAATATAAGATATGTTTTATTATCAAATTAAATCGTAAACAAATATTTTTCCTATCCATAAAACCACACAATATATTATGTCTTACATGGGATGGAATTTGGCACTATTAACTCAATTTTTATAACTTTTTGCAACTAGATATTTCATAATCATTCAATGGGTTTAATAGAGTGTTTTTTTTTTTCCTAAACTAAGAATTTCAATGTTTTTATTAATGTATTTCAAAAATTTAAAGTATAAATTTAAGATGAAATAATTGAAAACTTCTTTTTAGGAGATTTAGAGATTAAATTTTGTATAAGTAATTTTTTTTTTTAATAATATTTTTAAAAATATTTGGATAAATAGAAATTTAAAATGACATTTTCTTATAAGATTGAAAATTTTAATTTCTTTTGATCATACAATTTTTTTATAATTAAGATTAAAATGATAATAATGATAAACATTCTAATTATCAACATAATATTTAAAAAAAAAGGTTTGTTAGATGTTGTTAATATGTTGCTAACAAATATCTAGTGTTAGTTTTACTAGATATAGTTGATATGTTGTTAATAAATATCTAATTTGTTGTGAATTTATACCTCCTATCAACAATGTTATTTTTTGTCAAAAACATAATATAAAATATCTATAATCAAATAACATATATAAATTGTACATATCAATTTATTTATATATTATACGAATTAAAAATAAACATTCAAACATTCAATTTTTTTTAAAAAAAATTATATATATATATATTCCAAAACAAAAGAAACATCATTAATAATTCACTTCAAGAATCTATAACCAAAATCAACCCAAAATACATAATACTAATAATAAAGAAGTAGGTGGTGATGTAGGAAACCGGACAGAAGCTAGTAAAAACACATGTTGAAGACCATAATAACCATGTCACATTAGAAACAAGTGCAATTGCATGATTTGAACTTGTTTATATCAAATTATGAAAGCCATTATTTCACTTTATTGAGCACTCATGCCTATGCAAATATAGAGAAACTGTACCAATGGATAGACATAAATGTTTCAATGGAGAAACTCTTGGTACAAAATGATTTCAAATAAAAAGTTTTGGGGCAAAGGATAAAATGTGACATGAAATTTCCACGCTAAGCACATGCAAGATTATCCATCACAGTTGAAAGTTGTTTGATACATTTAATTGAATCTCTTTTTGGTTGACATGAACGCCTAATCTTTATGCCATTGACACAATATTTCCACATGTCAAAAGCTAAGTCTACTTAACTAACATGGGAAGAGCATACTTTAGTTTTAGTTTTCAAAAATTCTAGACGCGAATAATGAAAGAAGATTATTCCCATGGAATGAAGGAAAGAGGACATGACATAAAGTGCTTAGTTATGTATTCAAGTCAAATTATGCATTCATGCTCACCATTGTTTTTTTGTTTTTTTAAAAAGCATATTACTAGTAAATTATGCCCCTCCTCTTGAGCTTTATAAGAATATGTGGAGTCGCATCAAGGATGATTTCTTTGAAAATTTGTTTATATGTAACGGATTTTTTAAACTAATATTAAGGTTTAGATTGAATTTATTTAAAATAAATAAAAGTAAGATATTAAAGTCTATATCTCATGATTTCATTTGACTATATAATTTTTTTAGAAAATGGTTGAATGAATCTTAAAGTATATTTATATAATTATACTAATCAAGTTAGATTTTGCAAAGGCTTTTGACAACCACCGTTATCAATTTATTGTTAAATCTTTTAATAGATTCGATCATCAAATATGTGCTCAAGTAAAGATGTTCATTTTTTTACTTATGCTTGTGAATTTGAGTCAATTGTTATTACTTCCTTCTTTGAATTGCATTTATCAATCAGACACAAATTCCTTCTAGGTGTTAATAACTAGTGCATTGGATATTTCCTATTTCATACTACACAAGGGATTCTCATCATGAATATATCTTACTCATTATACTTTTGTCTTGAACTCACACATTGTTGATAATGTCTCATATTCCTTAGAATTCAAAGAAGGAAATACCCCACACTCCTAACTTATTAGATTTTTATTGGACTACTTCTAGCTCTAATCTTCTTGACACATAATTAAATTTTTGATGTTGATGACTAAATTTGATCAGCCCTTACCCTCGATTCCTTCTCTCTCTCTCTCTCTCTCTCTCTCTCTCTCTCTCTCTCTCTCTCTCTCTCTCTCTCACACACACACACACACACACAATAAATCAATGTGTGTGTGTAGAAAAACATATGTAAAATATGGGAGAATTGCATAAGAATAATTGTTATACTTTTTATCATGTTAGATGTCTTTCAACACTTATTATGAAGACATCGTTAAACTCTTGTTAGTTTTTATGATTCAAATGAGGATTATAGTGTTGGTTTCCAACCCACCTAATGGTCAATGCACTTAATCCAACCTAAAAGCAAAAGAGGAATTTGATGTGGAACCAACTAGGTAGTAGTTAGAGGCCTAGATTCAATAATTTGTGTGATTAAAATATATAAAATAACACTCCAAACATGATTATTTTGAGATTAAATAGAAAAAGAAACATATAGGCATGTTGTATGCCAAAAAAAAACTCTAAAATACCAAAGTTATTTATGCCATAGAGACAAAACATGAAAACATCTAGATATCATAAGCTAACCACCTTGCTAGTTTGTGGTGATTGATCAAGCAAGAACCATGCACTCATCATTTAACATAAAGTTCAAGGAAAATCCCTAAAATTATTTTTTTTGGTGGTGGGGGGTGGGTGGGGGAGGGGGGCTAACTCAGCAAGCATTTTTCGGTTTGACTCATCAAGTATTTCCCTAGGTTGATCAAGTATTTTTAGGGTTTACTTGTTAATAGACATTGGTAAACCACCCAAAGAACTATAAAATAAGAGGCAATGTAGTGTAAAATGTATCACACCATAATTTTGTCTTCATTAGATAATATGATTAGACTCTTTATTTAGTAGAGGGAGCCTAAGATGAGATGAACCATGTTAAATCTATGTCTTTTATGTGATTTATTCCTTTTCATTATTGGTTGTATTTGCATGTAATTGTTAGATTTCTATCTGCTAGTCTGAACACTCATAATAACAAAAAATTGTAACTTTCAAAATTTTACCGTACTACTAAGATTCTAACTATTTAAATGATACAATTGGCTAAAATTCATGCATTAGGTAATCTTGAGTTATAATCATTTCATGAATCCCTAAAATTAAATGATGGTCTATCAATATGATGCTATTGGGTGAAAGTATAAAAAGTTGTGTTATCTTTTGTGTAGATTTTTAGAAATTTACGATTTAAGGATATTTAGATTACAAAATATTTATCGCCATAAATATTATCTAGTTGGATTCTTTTTTGGAAAAAAAAAAAAAAAACTCATTCAAAAGTTAAAAATATATTCTAGTTTGATACACGAATGTATTATATCACTTTGGCACATACTATATTTATTTTAGAAATATTCATAAAATAAATTTTTACATTGCTTCTATGTATATGAAAAATACATTTCATTAGACGAAAGAATCTTGGTTGATTCATAAATAGTTACCAAAATATTTTTTATATTAATTAGTATAAAAATAAGGTATTGGTCCTTACAAGACCGTTTCTTGAGGGTTTATAAACATAACACATCGGTAACAAACAAAAATCCAAAATAACATGAATCAAAGATAATAAAGTAAATAGACATAGGTCATAATTTAGAAGCCTAAAAACATTAAATTTATCACCATGGTACAAAGTAGTACCAATGTAGGAGAGAAAACTAAAATCCTGCTAGTAGAGATGAAGTTGTACAAGAGATGAAGTTGTACAAAACCAACTAGAGTTCACAAATTAATGCAGGCACAAATAAAAATATACAAATTGGACTCAAAGGGGTATAGGGTGAAATCCCTACTAAACCTTATGTAGATATTGGATATCATAACCCAATTGTTACAACATATCTAACTAAATTATCAGTGAAGAATTTAAATAAGTTATTGTAATTTCATTCATGATGTTCATCTTCACTAAGAATCTTATGTTGCAGTTCAAGCTGAGACAAGTTGTGAATTTGTGCATTACTTAAAGAATAAGTTTGAAAATGCTTCCTAGTTTTATTTTTGTTTTGAGATAGGTTACAAATTCGTACATTACCCAAATAATATTTAGATTAAAAAATATGTATAGCCAAAACATTATCTAGTTGGGTTTGTTTTGGCAAAAAACGCATTCAAAAGTTTAAAATATATTCTAGTTTGATACATGCATGTGTTATGTCACTTTGGCACATTCTACATTTTTTTTGGAAATATTCCAAAAAGAAATGTTTGCATTGCTTATATGTATATGGAAAACACATTTCATTAGAGGAAAGAATCTTGGTTGATTCATAAATAGTTACCAAAATCATTTTTATATTAACTAGTATAAAAATCTAGGTTATTGATCCTTACAAGATCATTTCTCGAGGGTATGTGGACACAACACATAGATAATGTATTAACATCCAACATAGCCTAGAAAAAAACTAATAAAGTAAATAGACATGGGTCATAGTTTAGAAGCCTATAAATATAAAATTTATCATTGTGGTACAACATAGTACCAATAAGAGGAGAGAGATAAAATCCTAACCAAAATCCTATGGGTAGAGATGAAGTCATACACAACCAACTAGAGCTCTAGAATCAATGTAGGCAAAAAAGGAAAAAATACAAATGAAACCTGTTAGTTATTTTTGCCTCCATTTAGCCCATCGCTGATATTTAGTTTGAGAAATATTCGGTGGGTTGGATTCCTTGTAGACGAGATCAATGGTTGTTGTGTCTTCATGTTTGTCTCAGCTAGGTTTCACGAAGATACAAGATGATACCATGTGCCCAGTCTTGGGTTGGCTCATGATACGAAGGATCAATGACTCTCATGTTTTTGTGATATACCTACTCATCCTCACAAAAATGTGAGATTGCACCACATATGGTGAGTACTCCAGTCAAGCTGGCTCTGTGGGTCCATAGTTAGTAGAGTTATGTCAATTTCGATTCGTCCACATGTGCCAATTCAACTTTTGTGGATCCACGGGTGGCAAAGTTTTGTTGTCCATTGTAGCACTTGTCCCTAGTTCACATTTTTGCTATTATTGTCAAACTCTTTTAGGATAGTTTTATGTTGATGATTATTAGTGACATTATTTTGAGATTATCAAATATTGCTTCAGATTCAGTTGATATATGATGAGATTACTTGATACTTTATATTTCATGTATGTATGATGATTATTATCAGTGTTTGTAGTTATTAATTATTAGTAGTAAGATGTTTTATTATCATATGTGTTTTTTTATGGATACTTACCCCATACTTGCATGTGCATGGTGTGCATGTTTGTTTTCTTTCTGTATGGCGTTTCTGATGTGGTTAAAGAAGGGAGTCGTAGTTACCTGCTAGTCGGGATCTACACAATGCACCACTTCCTACCATTGCCTGTTTAGCTTAGTATATATTATGTATGTACATGCGTGGATTTTATGCAGGCTGCAGGTACCGAGTATCGACTTCCCTGAATTGCCAGGATGAGTGTACCCTATCGCATTATCTCAATGGTAAGAGAGGGGAGATAAATTCTCAAGTCCAAATCCCAACCCTTTAAGCCATTTGACCTAATTGAAATTTAGGACAAGTATTTGAATCAAGTACCCTCGAAATGCGCTGGATGACATAATTCATGATATAAACCTTTGGTTTGATTTTATATGTGTTTTGCTATGATGGGTTTTTCATATTTTACTTTATGAGTCTTTGGTGTATTTTCTATTAATCAAGCCTAATTAAAAGATGTAATTAATGATTTAATTTAATGGAAAATTAATATGATATTTTAATGTTTATTTTATTTAATTAATTAATTAATTAATTAAATAAAATAATTAAATTTGAAGATAAAAGTTATAATTTTAAAGTTGGAATGTGATAATATTTATTTAATTTAATAATAATATATTTAGAGTTCATTTTTAAATAAATGCTAAATAATATTATTATTTAAGTTAATAAATATTTTATCAATTAAGTTTCAAAAATAAATTTAAAAACGGAAAAAGATATTAAATTTATTAAAAGATTCTAGATCACATGATGCATGCATGTGATTAAAATATATTAAGATAAAACAAGTGGATTTAATAAAGTGAGTGCATGAGATTTAAAATTAATAAATAATATTATTATTTAAGTTAATAAATATTTTATCAATTAAGTTTCAAAAATAAATTTAAAAGTGGAAAAAGATATTAAAATTATTAAAAGATTCTAGATCACATGATGTGTGCATGTGATTAAAATATATTAAGATAAAACAAGTGGATTTAATAAAGTGAGTGCATGAGATTTAAAATTAATAAATTAATTTAAAAATAGTCAAGCAAATATTAAATAAATTAATATGCATTATTTATTCACATAGGAGTATGCGAACTCTTGTGAGTTGTCATGATTGACAACACATGAGTTTGCACTCTAATTATGCACATGTTGTCTACACTTAGGAGTTAGCAGATTATTTGAGCACATGGTGTCTACAACATTCTAGACACCTCATCATGTTTATCTTCTTATTGTGGAAGTTATGTGCTTAGTTGTCATGCTTATCTCTTAGTTCTTTCTAGACACATTCTAAATGCATCTTAGAGGCCTTTATATAGAGGCTCTCCTAGTGTGTATGGATATCTTCATATGCTTCTACAAGCACTCCTAGTCACTCGAGGGGGTTTGGTTCTTGGAGGAATTGCGAATGTTGGAGAAGGAAGGAATTTTTGGAAAGGAGAAGGTTCTAAGAGGAGGAGCTTCTCTACAATTTTTTGTGGCATAGCGAATTAGCATCAGTGTCCAGGTAGGCACTCATTATTATTTTGCATATTTTATTACGCTCTTTCTTTTCCTATCTTCATCGTGTCTGTTATGTGTGTCTGAATAATTCTCTATGAATGAATCTTCAATTTTATAATTTGGAATTTGGGCATGCATATTGTTTCATCCCATTATGGGAATTAAAATATTATTGCAATCTTCCCTTAGTAGAATCAAGATTTGGAAATTGATTCGGGCTTGGGTTTGAATTAAAATAGAATCTTATTATTATGCATTAGTTTTATATGATTTATTAACTAGTCTAATTTAATTTAATTTAATTAAGATTAGTTAATAGTAGAAGAAGTGTAATTAATTATTAGTCAATTTTAGTAAATAGATTTTTTTAATGAGGAAAAATTAAAAGAAAAGAGATATTAATAAGTGTTTAGTAGAATTGAATAATTGAATTATTAATGAGATTGATTTTACTTAAAATCAATGAAGATTATTTTAAATAAATGATTGTCCTTGAAGTGTTTTAAGGAAATTGTAAACTAAAGTTGATAAGTATTATTCTAATGTTTGAATAATGTGAATGATTTTATCTAAAAGTCAATGAGAACTAGTTCAATGATTTAAATAAATAAATAATTATCTTCTGATTATTTTAGAAAATTGTATAAAAATAATGGAAGGATAATTCTATGTTTAATTTGAAGAGATAAATGGGTTGACTTGGAGGTTAAACAATGAATCTTATACACTTAAAATATTCTTGAAATGAAATTGAAAACCTCATATTTGGCTTAATCATGTGATTGCAAAAGCAAACCAAAACATGTGTTTGGAGTTTTGGGGTTTGTCCTAGCTTTGACCAGTCTTAGGTTGTTACTAGAGGCTCAAGGGTTATGTGAATGTGATGGCATGTTGATGTTATTTGATCTCGATCTTTCTAAACCCAATCATGGTAATGTGATGGTGTGCTCTATGAGATGTTTGTATTCGTTGTTTGTTGATGTGCATCAGTCTTCCTATGTGAAGATGAGATGTATGTACATGAGACACTTGTTTTAACCATTTTTGAGTCATCGATCAGTTATACTTGGACCAATTTCTAGTTGCCTTGATGGGACTGAAGTGTTTGTTTTGATCTTGATGATGTCATATTGTGACATGTTTTGACTTGACCATTTTGAAGTCTTCAATCAGTATTATTTGCTTTGGGATGCCTTTTCAGTTGCTTGTTGAGAACCGATGGATGTTGTGATTTATCATAGATATGGATATTGAGATTTATTTTGGAATACTATACGATTGCTCAATGAGGACCAATAGATATTGTGATTATCATTGATACCTTCAGTTTCCAATAGAGAACTGTTATGGATGTTTTTCAGTGCTCATGGAGATTTGATGTTCTTATTGTGGATTATCTTTTGGTATTTTTCTAGTCTCTTTTATAGGACTAAGGTGATTTTGTGATTTATGATTCTATGAGCCTAGGGTAGGTTATCTACTTGTAGTGTTGAGAAGTGGCTTGCAATGGGGGTCGGGGCCCTAAGTGGCTGCCAAGGTAACTCATTGTAAGTTATTTAATAAGTGAAAACATTTATACTAAATGGGGATTAAAATGAACCTAATAAGATAATTGTATGTTCTCACCCATGCCTCGAGTGCTAATACATACTAGGATGGGAGTAGAGAGAACACTTGGTTGCAACCTTGCATTCTGTAGTATGTCTCATCAATATGAGAGGATACTAATGGCCACATAAGGGTCACTACGGGGCCAAGGTCTATAGAGAGACTACCAGGGTAACTCTAGCATGATCTGTGCAATGACACTTTCCCGCTTACATAGTAGGTTCCTACATGTCTTTGTTGTGCCTCTAGGATTAGATGTTGGTTTGTGATTGGAACCTTTGAGTTAGTAAACTTTTAGGATTCCTAGACTTAGAGATTATTTGTGTTATGTGATTTGATAGCCTGTTTGGGACTTGAGATTATCTCCTCAATGCGATGGGAGTGGGCCATTTAGGTCCTATGCGATCGGGTGGTAGTGCTTTTTCACTCTTACCATTTGAGATTCGTCTGAGACACTGTGGCTAGAGTATTCTTTGTTAGTATTTATTTTATTTCTATTCTTAGATCATTATGATAGATGTTATATCTTATGATGGATGTTATTTACTAGTACGTTTCTCTATATATGATTAACATGTGATAGATGATGGTATCTACTTTGTAGGATCATCTTATGCTTTATTCTTGCATGTTAGATTTATTTATGCATATGATGCAGTATGTTTTAGGAGTGACATCCCTACTATGATAATGTCGATGATCTCTTCGATGATTTGGGATGTTATGCACGGGGGATGGCTAGGACCCATGATGGTCTAATGATGCTATTGACGGTTGGGAGGAAACACACACTTAGTTAATTATGTTTTATGATATATGGTTATCTTTTACGATGGATGTTTATATCATCTATGATGATGTATCATGTATGGAATTTGGTTTCATTTACTTTATTGTACTTGTATCACAGATTTGATGAGGATGATGTATCTTTAATTTTACATATGTTTAATCTTTTAAGCTTTTCATACCATGTGACATGTCTAGTGGATGATTAAGCATTCTAAATAGGCATTTGAAAATGGATGTATATTATGGACATTGGACTTCTTAAATTATTCTTTCATGTGGATGTGGTAGTTGTTAGACTTAGTACTAGTTAGATTAAATGTGACTCAATGTCTTGGGATCCTTAAGGAATGTAACTTGTTATGAATGCTTATAGTTAATTGTATGTTATTACTTCCGCTACTATGTGTTTGATATGAATGGTTTATCTTTCATGTTTTAAAAAAAAATTTGTTTGGCAAACTTAGTAAAAATTCAGGTTAATTCTTTTGGATCCCTTGGCAGGGCATTACATCCATGATTAGTCCACATCATCTGACGTCATGTTTCCACGTGTTCCTTTTTTGGTGATTCCTCACTCTGTAGTGTCTCCATGAGACTCAAAAGCCTAGAATAGTGTGATATGTTGTCACACATTTCCATTTTGATGCTTCCTCATATTGCGAAGATTTTTCAAGGCTCTAAAATATAGAATTGTGCCATATGGTAGAGGATCCCATCCCTGACGCTTAAGTTATCCCAATATACACATGCAACAATCAACAATGGAGATTCAACACAAGATTAAAAGATCACCACCTATTCTATCAAATACAAAAATACATCGATGACTCTCTAATTTTTGCATGATGTTTTCCCATCCTCTTGAAAGTGTGAGATGCTAACATGTGTTCTCATTCTAATGTTTCTTCATACTACATTGTCTCCACGAGGCTCTGAAACCCATAATTGCATAATAACTGTTGGATCTAGCACATCTTGGAGGATCTCCTTGCTACATCTTAATCATCCACTAGAAATAAAAAAGATCTACATCAATGGCTATGACTTAATATGTCATTGGGGGAGATTTTCACCACATCAGGGCCATTTGTTTTAAAGAGAAGACCTTCATTGATGGCCAACATTGATTTTTAGGAAAATCAAATCCCTCCCATAGATAACACATCATGTTATCCCTTCCCATATTTTTCTATCAATAGCATGAATTATCTTCATGCGGACATGACATGCCATAAGGGCCAGTTCTTCAAAGTTGCACGATTTCTTGGGCCTTGTTTCCATGGCGCCAATGCACTCCATGTCTCTTTAATGCATGAAATGATCAAATCCTTGGGGATTTGACTTCTTATAGCTAGATGCATCATTTTTCTCTTCCTATCACTTCCAGCAGTTTTCACACTCCACTATTAGACTTCTTTCTTATTTCTAGTTATTTCTCTCCTTTATAGATCAACTCCATGGTAGTTGGAGTTTAAACTCAAGGTTGTATTTGGGTTATGACTGCACCCCATAAAGGAAAGTTTTTTAGTTGGTCTTAGGATCTCTTTTTCTAATCTTTGATGGATTTCTTCTCTATGAATGCTTTTGCCTATTATTCAATAGAAATTATTGTTGTTTCATCCATTCTTAGCCAATTAGATTTGTACAATTTGTTATGCCTCATTTTCTTGGATGTATTTTGATAATTTCAACACCTTATGATTATGTTCATTCCAATTAAAAAATCTATTAAGTGATTATGTTGTATTCCTTGCATGGTTATGTTGGTTTCTTGGCTTGTTTTATGGTTTTAAGATTGAAAGAACGCAAATAGTGGTATGTCTTGTAGAGTTTGTTGGATTATATTGCACTTATTGGAAGAAGAAGATCAACAATCTATATGGTGTATCACCACATTTTCTCCTTTATTATTTTAAATTTTTGTTTCTTTCTCCCTTTTCCTTCTAAGTCTTAGTTAGGTGCACCTAGATTGTGAGGAAGTCGGCCTTCTCGGAAATTCAATCTCTAATTACAAAATCCCACACTTTTGATATTGTTTCCATATTAAATAAGGTCATTTGAGGGTCATACCTCAAGTAGGGGTGTAGACTTTTGTGTCAATAGTTTTTTTCATGCCCAGTGGGACTACATTCAAGCTTACTAAGAAGTCTACTAGTTTGTTGGTTTCAATTTAAGGACTTCAACTTCTATGTTCAGAAGATAGTGCTACTTTTAGAATTCTATCCTTCAATAGGCTCAAATTCAAGCACTTGGCAAATCGATCTCTACATCTTAGTTTTCATACCAGAATCGTTACAATTTATGCCCAAGGTTCAAATAAGGGTGTCTTCTAGAGGTAACTTTTACTTTATTGAGCTTTCATTTTCAAATCCGTGAAGAAAATGAAGTAGAATTTCTCTATCACTAGTTAGGAATCTAGAAGTAACACAAGCACCTTTTAGATCCCTTTATACTCCTTAAGTTGATATATCACAGCATAGAGTACCATCTTTTCATCTGAATAGATTATTATTCCACATGGCCCTCCCAAGGAATCAAGTTTTTACTACCTTTAATGGTGGTAGACCTCTTATTTTAGCCCAAAGACATGATATCCCAATATCTTCTCTTAAGAGTCTACCAGATTTTACTAGTGAAACTTCTATTTTCCCAACAAAACATATTCAAGAAGTTTCAAATATTTGCAATAGACATGGTATTATAGAGGATGTTGTTGTTGTTGGAATTTTAGCTTCATCATTAAAGGGAAAATATTTACAATGGTATAGGGGATTACCACATAACTCTATCAATAACTGTGATGAGTTAGGAGAAAGATTATGAAAACATTTTGAAGATAAAAGTGACCATCTATCACTTTTAAAGAAGCTAACAACAATCAAGAGATTACCTCATGAGTTTATGATAGACTTCAATTATAGATTCCAAAAAACATGGGATAGAACTCTTGTTGTATTAGAGCCTACTCCTAGTAATGCTTTCTTGCATTATCTTAAAGCTTTTAATAGTGATATTTCTACCACATTGCAAACCATGGGAGGGGACACTTTTCTAGTTGCTTATGAAATTTCTATAAAGGAAGAGAGCACTCTAATTCAAGGAGGAAAGCTAGCCCCAAGGCCTCCAATGTCACTATTTCCTAACATGCCTACACACCAACTTGCAATAGATCCCATCCTAACTACAACTAAAAGTTAGCCTCTTACTGTTGTTCCTTCAACTTATATATCTTTGAATGGGATAGATGAAATTAAGGCCATTATGTAGGTTATGATGCAAAATATGGATAAAAAGTTTCAGGATCATAACTCTAATATGGATAAAAGATTTTAGGATCCAAATGCAGTGATGCATAAAATGAACAAAAAATTGGTGACTTCGGAGAGACAACAAGCTCAAGGTAGCATGCCTTTTCAACCCAATTATTAGGGTAATTCATTCAATATACATCCAAATCATGGTCAAGCCCCATAAAACCAAAATAAACTTATGGATATTGCAGCCCCTACAAATAAAAATGCAAATATAATAAGGACACTTGTTCCTCAAAATAGTTTGGCTCAAGAATAAGAGTATTGTTTAACTTGTAACTTTTCATATGAGTATATGCCATAGAGTATAATCTTCTCAAGCTTTGGCTACACAAGAGAAAATATAAGGGCAAGAATATGATGCTAATCAACCCACTATTGGTTTCCAATCTCAACATCAAGGGGACTGCACCTTCATGAATTATCAGCCTGGAGATTATTTCCATACAAATTATGGTGGTAATGATGGAATAGCTCAAAACACTAGAAGCAAAAAGAGAGCTATAGAGAATACTTCATCCTCTTCATAAAATTAGGTTGCAAATTTGAAGGCTATTCCACATGCCACAAGTGCAAATTTACAACACAATGTGGTTGCTCCATTGCAAAATTAGAACAGTAAGAAGACTAAAGAGCCACATGTTGCTCCCATTCATATACCAGACCCTATGGTCACTAAAGTTCTAGCCAAGTCAACATTCACTCCTATCAACATCATAGATCAAATGAAGAGGACCAATACTAGTGTTCCTATGTGGGATGTTCTTGCCATACCATCTCAATTAGAATTACTACAACAAGAATTAAAGACTATCAAAGTGTAGAATGGACTAGCTACCATAGATGGAGCGGCAAGCTTTGTGAAACCTATAAGGGAAGAAGAAACAAGTAAGAAGAATAAACCTTCCCCCTTTTACCTCTCTTTGATTATAGGAGATAAATTATTTCACAATTTTATGATAGATTCTGGAGCTAGCAGCTTGGTTATGCAGAAGTGTGTGGTTGATCTTCTTGGTATTAAATATGAACCAATGGAAAAAGGGGTTATTTAGCTATATGGTGGTTTTGTTACAATAGTTAGAGTGTTTAAAATATAAAGATGGAATTTCATGCATATCTTGGTTGTATTGTTATACAAGAAATATCAGTTGTTGAAATTCCTCCACATTTTGTTATTTTCTTATCTAGGGACTTCACTACACAAATTGGTGGCTATATTGCATCTGATTGGTCCTACATGTTCTTTAGGACTAGATATGGAACAAAGACTTCCATAAAGGTAGAACCATTTTCCCTTAATCACATAGAGACTTATACTCCTAACCCCATGAATCTAGATTGTACAATCCATGAAGAAGATGAGGAATGCCTAACTCATGAACCGCTACTCTCTTAAAAGAGGTTTTTGATTATCTTTTAGATGAATGGGCTAATGCTTTCCAAATTGGCCCAATACAAAGCTGATGAGATTGGTATTGGAAATTATTGTATATTTGAGGAGGGTGCTCCTATTCCTAATCTCATGAAAGCACAAAAAGATACTAATGGATTGTGGAATATATTCTTTGATGGTTCAAGGAATAAAAATGGTTTAGGTGCTTGTGTAATGCTTGTTTCCCCTAATTTGGAGAAATATTACCTTTCATATAGACTCCAATTCAATCGCAACTAACAACATGGCCAAGTATGAAGCCTTGATTCAAGATATACAAATTTCCCAAAGAAGAGGTATAAAGCTATTGAAAGTATTTAGAGATAGCAAGTTGGTTGTGAATCAAATCAAAAAGAAGAATGTCACAAAGAACATCCTTCCTAAGTTATACAAGCATAGAGTTTGGGATCTACTTGAGGGCTTCCAGGCATTCAATATTTAGAGTGTTCCTAGAAGTAAAAACAAACATGTTGATATAATTGCAATAGTTGGTGCTTACTATGATGTAATAGAACATGTTGTTGATGCAAAGGAACAATAGATCAGACTTTTTGTAAAGCTTGTTATCCTAGACAATTCCACAAATTGGCAAGTCTTTGATTCTGACTTACAAATTGTTAACTTTCTACAAAATGAAACAAATTTCCCTACACAAAATCAGCCCAAGTTATAGAGTTAGTATGGAGATCAGATCATGAATCTCAATTCCAACAAGTTTCCTAAAGGTCTAGTCAATTTAGAGGGAATATTTAATTCTAATGATCAAGCAAGAAGCAAAGGCTCAAACCTGACCACAAGGAAGGATGACTATATACCTATCATAATTATTGATGGAAAGACTCTTAACTTGGGAAAGGTATGCTATGAGGTTGAACAAGAAATTTTCATTAATTTATTTCAAGAATTCAGTGATGTTATTGCTTGGACATATGAATATGGAAAGGGGTTTGATCCAATCTTGTTTCAGCATGCCATAGATTTAAACAATGAGGCCAATCTTGTTAGACAAAAACAAAGATCAGTCAACCCTAAGATTTAACCCTTGATGAGAAAATAGTTGTCCAAACTCATAGAAGCCAATATCATTTTCCTATTAAGAACTATTCATGGGTAGCCAATCTTGTTCCTATTAGAAAGAAGAATGGAGAAATTTGATTATGTGTAGATTTTAGGGACCTTAATAAGGCTTCTCTTAAAGATCACCATCCCCTTCCTTCTATGGAACAAATTATGTCCAAGGTTAGTGGTTCAAAGAGGTTTTCCTTCTTAGATAGTTTTTCAGGATATAACCAAGTCTTAGTCCAAGAATCAAACCAATACAAGATAACCTTCACTGCTAAATGGGGTACTTATGCCAATTGTAAAATGCCATTTGGACTAACCAATGCAGGTGCTACATTTCAAAAGGAAATGGAGATGGATTTTAAGGGTGTGCTAATGTATCTTGATGATATTAATGTCTATTTGAAGGATGTAGTAGATCACTTTGATCATTTGAGGCAAGTGCTTATCACATGTAGAGAGTATGACATATCTCTAAATCTGAAAAAAAGTGGGTTTTCTACTAATCAAGGAAAGCTCCTGGGACACATTGTGTCAAGAGATGGACTAATGATAGATCCAAAAAGGGTGGAAGCAATTATCTCTCCCACTTCGTAGCCACAAGAAAGGATTTTAGAGTTTTCTTGGTAGGATTAACTTCATGAGAAGGTTCATCTTTGATATTGCTTCTATGGTGAAGCCTCCTATAGCCATATGAAGAAGAATATGATTTTTACTTAGACTAAGGAAGGAAAGGCCAATTTTGAGGAAATCAAGAAATCAATTACATCAGGTCCAACTCTTGCCAATCCCAAATTTGATAGGGATTTCATCTTATATTCTCGTGGAGAAGAATCAAGTATATTAGTTGTTTTAACACAATTAAATGAAGAAAATTTGGAGTAGCTCATTGCTTTTTTTAATAAAAGGACTAAAAGACTATGAGAGAAGACATAGCTATGTAGAGAAGAAAGTTATTGTTGTTGTAAGGGCTCTCAAAAAGTTTAGACATATTTTATCCCTTAATAAGGTCTAGCTCTTGGTTCCACATGCAAGCATGAAGGAATTCATTTTGAACAAAGATATCAATGAAAATATGGTTGGATGGATCACCAAGGTCATGGAGTATGACATTGAAATTAAGACCACTAAGCTTGTGAGAGGCAAAGGGTTGTGTGAGAAAATGGTCTCATCTTTTGAGACAAATGGGGAGGTTTCCCTCTTAATACAAGATGAGAAACTAGAAGAGAATCAAAACTAGAATGATTGGTTGCATGACATGATTACCTTCTTGGTTGATGGAAGATATCCACAAGGCCTAAATAGAGCTAAGAGAAGATAGTTTAGGTTGCATTCTATTCCTTATCTCTTATTGGATGGAATATTATTCAACAGGGATTATAATAGAGTCCTATTGAGGTGTATCAATACAAATCATATTAGTAGGTTTTTGAAAGAGTTCCATTATGGCCCTATTGGTGGTCATTTCTCAGCTAGGATTACAGCAATGAAAATAATGAGGGTTAGTTACTATTGGCCAACCTTATTCAATGATTCTCATACATGGATGAGGAAATGTGAGGAATTGTCTTCTTCTCAGGAAAACAAAAATTGGATGCCCTTCCTCTTCATCCCATTCAGGAAAGTTAGTCTTTTGCTTAGTGGGGTTTGGATCTAATTGGTCTAATAAACCCACCCTCTAGTCCTAGTCATAAATGGATATTGGCAGCCATGGACTACATCATAAGATGGATAGAAGTAGTAGCTTTGAGAGACACAATAGAGGCTTTAGTGCTTGAGTTCCTTAATGAGATAGTGACCAGATTTGGTGTTCCTTCAACTATCATATCAGATAACACCAAGTCTTTTGTTGGGACTCTTATATGCTCTTGGGCTATTGAACATGGAATATATTTGACCACTACCTCAAATTACTATCCCTGAGTCAATGGATTGGTTGAGTATTCCAACAAAAACCTCATTAGGATAATAAAGAGGACAATTGAAGATAATAAAAGGTTTTTTCATACCAAGTTGAGGACTGCCCTTTGGGCTAATAGAATTACACCCAAGAGAGAAATTGGAAACTCAAACTTCATGTTAGTTTATGGAAGGGAAGTAAGGCTTCCTATTTCACTTGAGTTTCCCTCTCTGGAACTAGCTCATTAATTGGAGTTTGTTGAAAATTATGCTATGACAGTCTGGCTAGCTAAGGTAATAGAACCAGAGGAAAAAAGATAGCAAGCTATGTATACACTTGAGGCACATCAACAATAGGTCAAAAGAAGTTTTGACAAGAAGGCTATGGTTAGAATTTTCAAGGAAGGAGACCTTTTCCTAAAGTGGGATGCAGATAGAGATAAGCCTATGAGGCACTCCAAATTTGATGCTATGTGGAGTGGATAAATAAATTATTACCAATTGCAAAGATGTCAATTCTTTTCAGCTATCTAAACTCGATGGTTAAGTTTTTCCAATCCTAAACAATGGGATTCACCTTAAAAAATTCTTCTAGAGGAGGTTAAAGGTTTTATGTACATATTAGAGTAGATTTTTTTCTTTCTAAGAAGTGCACATGCATAGTTTTCTCTTTTCTAGAGCTATCCCAAGCTCCCTAAAGCTTTTCTTGCAGGTTGCAGAGTTTTGTGAAGTTGCAGGTGGCATAATGCATCATCTCTTGTTGGTGACTACATACCCAATGGATTTATTAAGGCCACTAATCTATGCTTAGTAGCCAAGCATCCCCTCTAAGTCACCAAGAATTTTGTTTATTTTTTCCTCCATTCATCCCATCATTGATATCCAATTGGATAGATCTTCAAAGGGTTCGATTCCTTGTAGAAAAGATCAACAATTATCATGTCTTTGTGTTTGGCTCAGTGGGGTTCCATGAAGATACAAGATACTTCCATGTGCTCAATATCAAGTTGGCTTATGCTGCAAAGAATCAATGACTCTCACATTTTCATGATATACCTACTCATCCTCATGAAAACATGAGATTGTGCCACGTATGATGATTACTTAAATCAAGTTGGTTCTGTAGATCCACGGTTAGTAGAGTTATGTTGATGTTGATTCATCCATGTGTGCTAGCTCAACTTTTCTAGGTCCATGGGTGGAAGATTTTTTTTTGGCTATGATTAGTCCATGTTATCTAATGTCATGCTAGCACATGTTCCCTTTCTGAAGATTTCTCACTCCATAGTGTCTCTGTAAGATTCCAAAGCCCAAAATAATGCAACATGCTACCATGTGTTACCATTCCAGCACTTCCTCATACTGCAAAGCTTTCTCAAGGCTCCAAAATCTAGAATTGTGCCACGTGGTGGAGGATCCCATATTTAATGCTTAAGTTATCCCAATATGCACATGCACAAATCGATGGTGGAGATTCAACAGAATATTAAAAGATCGTCATATGTTTTGTCAAATAGAAAAACACATCATGGCTCTCACATTTTTGCATGACATCTTCCCATCCTCCCACAAGTGTGAGATGTTGACACATGTCACCATTCTATCATTTCTTCATATTACATAGTCTCCATGAGGATCCCAAGCCTAGAATTGCATGACATCCATTGGATCAAGCGCATCTTGGATGATGTCCTCATTGCATCTCAGGTGTCTACTAGAAATAAAGAAGATCTACATCAGCGACTGTAACTTGATCTATCATTGGGGGAGATTCTCATTGCATTTGGGTCATATGTTTTAAAGAGAAGACCTTCATTGATGGTTAGCATTAATTTTTGGTAAAATAAAATAACCCCCTGTGGTCAATCTTGCAAGTTGCAAGCAGATAACACATCCAGTTATTCCTTCTTACAGTTTTCTACCAGTAGCATGAATTAGCTTCATGTGGCCATGACATGCCATCAGGGCTAGTCCTTCAATATGGAGCAACTCCTTGGGCCTTGTTTCTATGATGCCAATGCGCTCCTTGCCTCTTTAAAACATGAAATGATCAAATCCTTAGGGATTTGACCTCTTACAGCTAGATGCATCATTTTTCTCTTTCTAACTCTTCCAACAACAATCATAGTCCACGATCACATTTCTTATTGATTCTTAGTTATTGCTCTCCTCTATAGCTCAACTCCATGGTAGTTGGAGTTTAAACTCAAGGTTGTATCTAGGTTATGTCTACACCCTATAAAGAAAAGTTATGTAGTTGTTCTCAAGATCTCTTTTGCAAATCTTTGACAGATTTCTTCTTTGTAAATATTTTTTCCTTTTATTCAATAGAAATTATTATTGTTTCGTCCATTCTCAGCCAATTAGATTTGTGTGATCTATTATGCTTCATTTTCTTGGGTGTATTTTTGAAAATTGCAATACATTATGATTATGTTCATTCTAATTAACTAATTTGTTAAGTGAATCTATTGTATTCCTTGCATGGTTATGTTGGTTTCTTGGCTTGTTTTATGGTGTTAAGATTGAAAGAATACAGATAGTGGTATGTCTTGTGGAGTCTACTAGATTTTAGTGAAGCTATTGGAAGAAGTAGATCAACAATCTATTTGGTGTATCACTACATTTTCCCCTTCAAGACTTTAAATTTTTGTTTCTTTCTCCATTTTCCTTCTAAGTCTTAGTTATGTGCACCTAGACTGTGAGAAAGTTAACCTTCTCCAAAGACTCAATCTTTGATATCGAAAGTCACACACTTTTGCAATTTTTTCCATGTTACACAAGGTTGTTTGAGGGTCATACCTCAAGCAGGGGTGTAGACTATTGTGTCAACAAAACCCAAAAAGTTGTAGAATCAAATCCCAACTAATCCTTATGTGGAGATTGGATATCGCAATACAATTATTATAACACATTTGACCAATTATCAATAAATAATTTAAGTAAGTCCTTGTAATTTCATTCATGACATTCATCTTCACTAATAATCTTGTGTTGTAATTCAAGTTGAGACAGGTTGCAAATTTGTGCATTACCCAAAGACTATATTTGGAAATGCTTCCTACTTTTATTTTTGCATCACTCATTCTATTTTTCAAATTTTCCACCACTCTCTACAACTTTTCCAAATATGAGGCTGAATTTGTATCCAACCAAGGAAAATTTGGGGTCTCATTAGTTGGTAGCATCACAATACTAGAATTGGCAAGTCCCTCCTTTACTTTATCAAAAGTATGGGTTGATTTTATAGAGGTAGTCTTATTTAAGATACAACTATGGGTTGATTTTATAGAGGTAGTCTTATTTAAGATACAACTATCATCAGTCGTAAAATCATCTGTTTCAATGTTTCTAGTTTTTTAATGCCCATTTTAGCTTGTTTCCAATATTTCATGTCTTTCTTAGAGTCATAGTCTACAAGTACCTTGGTTTTTCCTTTTTTTATAACTATTGGCCAGTCTATTAGATCTTTAAGGGAAGGGATTTTTCCTTTTTACCTTGGAGGTAGACAATGAATAATGTTTTCCTTTTGGACCAACCTTAGGGGAAACAACATTATAGTTAAAAAATTTGGGGGTGCTTAGATGAGAGGTAATTTCATTAGCCCCTAGATTTTTAGTACTTTTCTTCTTGTATTGGCCAGACATGTCAATAATGTTAGTTGGTGGTGGGGATTGTGACATAGGGTCCTCATAGAAAATGATATGTTTAGGAGGGAAGATAGCCAAATAAAAGTTTTAAACCCTATAAATAAGGCCTTAATGCAAGTAAATTGACATTTTACCTTAACAAAAACTTTCCTTAACATCAAACATAAAACTAAGTAGAATGGATGATAAGAGTTTAGATAGTAAGAAGGTGGTTGAAAGTGTCGATGCAGAGATGATTGAGACTTTTGTGTTGAATAATGCTAAGCTAGAAGGGAAAATTAGAGTGGTTGTGGATGATAAGATGCAAAGTTTTAATTTTAGGGTTTATTTGAATGAAGCAATTCTCAAAAGACTCATTCTTCATAGTCAAAAATGTTGGAATTCTCTAGAATAATTGAGGGGGGATGAATTAGTTATCCAAGGTCCAGATGTATAATTAAAACTTTTCATAGCTTAGTGAACCCGAAAAACATTTATCATCATGTATGCATCCATAAGATTATACAATGACTTAAAAATTGTAGGTTACTATCAAATCAATTTGTAGAAATGTAAACATGAAACATAACAAATTCAATAACACACTTGACCAAATGATTTAAATGGAAACCTAATTTGGGAAAAACCACCAGTAACATGCTACTCTTTTTCACTATTCTGAAGTCATGCCCTGTGAAAGGACAACCCTATTAAAGGTTACAATGCACACTATTAAATTTGACCTAGTTAAAGGATTTCAATCACCCTATTAGGAGTGAGCCTTGTTAGAGGACTTTAGACCATTCACTTGGAATGTCACCCAGTTAAAGGATTGACAAATGACTGTTAGGTAAATCTTCATTCAAAGGATTTACCCTCGATTGATTACAATTATTAGAGAGTAATAGTAAGGCTTGATCTAATAACAACTTACAACTCCATTTGTAGATTACAAATCTTTGTTTCAATCCTCCATTTTGCTTGGCTTTCACACACTTCATCTCTGATAGCTTGTTCACCCATCAAGTATCCATACCCTTAAGCACTCTTGCTTAACATGCCAATGTAGACTCTTCTCTTAGGTCAATGAATGAAGCAATATCTTAGACTCTTTTTCTTCCTTAGGTTCTCACACATGACAACCTTTAGTTCTGACTAGCCATTCCTATAAACAGGAAATTAAGATATTTTGTCATTCATTCTCCATAGTCCACTTTAGCATTAGGATAGATTAGGTAGGATACAATGAATATACCCCTCATTCTATTTCATTTCTAGAAACTTCTCCTCCAATCCTCTTTGAATTCACCTCAAAATGATTTACTATGGATTATGTGCCACCAGCTCAATAATCTTATATTCCACCTAGTTCATACAATCCAAGAAAACAAACTTGTTAGCTCAAATCTATCAAATTCATGACCTTTCAATTAATTTTGGCACTCGACATTTACTTTCTTTTGATGCTCGACACATATTGTGTTTCTCAACATCCTATGTAAAATCACTTAATATGAACTAAAGTTTGCTAGTTCTCAGCATCAACTAAACTTTACTCAGCATCCACATTGTTACTTGGCATACACTAAAATAAAATTTTACTTAGCTCCAATTGATTTTCTACTTGGCTTCAATTGACTTTTCTTAGCACCTATTGTCCCCATTGTCAAGCTTTGTAGACAAACTTTGTTATACTTGTTCTTTTGAACTTGCTTAATATAATCAATCTTTTGCAACCATAATTATATTATCAATGCACTATGTTACCACTGTATTAGCTAATTCTTGTACTCCTTTTCATATCATAACTCAACATTTCCTCTAGGTGCTATTGTTACATCTTTTGATAAAATCCTTTTTATCAATCAAATAAGTGATAGTACTCAAATCATGTAAGCAGTTGTCTTACCAGTAAATAGCAAGTTTGACATCAATGACAAAACAATGATTGAAACACATGTATCATACTTGTATCAATCTATTTTTAACAATTTCCTTCTTCAACAAAAAGGCTTGAAGGCTTCTATTACCAACCTAAAAATTATATATGCTATGCTCGAGAAATTATAGTAGGACAAGACAGTAATAACTATGGAATATGAGACTGACTATCCTGCTGGTCAAGTTTCTAGTCCGGGAAAATACATTATGGAGAGCCTAAAAGATTCTTATTAAGAAAAAATTTCCTATTTAAGGGGATGAAAAATATTTTTATGATTGTTGATCTTTGTTGATGTTGATTTTGTTGATCGAGTTGTTGAAGAAGAAAGGGTAAGGTAAACCAAGAAGAATTGTATCAAGAAGATCAAGCAAAAGAAGTGTTAAGTGGAAGTATGATTATGTAAATCAGCCAAAAAGGGAGTAGAAGAAAGTGATTGAGTGAAATAGAGATCTGAATAAGCAAGGTGTGGTGCTAAAACCTATAGCAGATCATTTCAATATTACTTTTTTTTACCATTGTAGCAGAAAAATATCTTACTCGAGAAGACCTAATAATCTTTTGAAATCCTATACGGTAAGATTCAATAGTGATATTTGCAAGTCCTCTAGATAAGGCCAATCTTTAGAAATGTCAAGGAGAGATAAGGTCTACATGATCTTTGGTGACAATCCTCTAACAAGGTCACATAGAAAATATGTATATAACCTTTACCAAGGTTGGCTCCTAACATATATCACTTCAAAAGAGTGAAAATATTTGGGTTGTTGGTTCCCATGTGGTTTTTCCCTTTATAGGGTTTCCACATTAAATACTTGTATCTAAATGTATGAATGTTTATTGTGTTGCATGTTTATTTCAAGTTAATTGTTTAATGTTTCAACTCAATGTTAACTAAATCTTTACTTTGATACTCGATATATTAAGGAAGAGAAAATTGACAATTTGATACAAATTTTTTTATCAATTTGAATTGTGATTTTAGATCCATTTACTAAGTCAAAGACCTGGAATTTTATGAAGTCTAAGTTGGTGAAAACTATTTTAATGCCTGTAGGATAATTGGTTATAAATAATTCATCACCCCCCACCCCCCCCCCCAGTTATCTAATAGGATTCACACTATCACTTGTTTCTTCCATGTTTTCTTATTGTTGTACTTTCAAATTTTTATACCTAGTTTGAACTACCATAAAGGTCAAAATGCTAATGTTTTGTTGTATGAATTCTTAGTAGACTAGAAATGAAGATCTCTAAAGTGTTGAGGTTGATAATGAAAATGTAAGTCTGTAGGAGATGGTTACTCACTATGATGTTGACAAAGATTGTTCAAAATTTTCTAGGTTGAGGATGATAGATCCGGATAGGGAAACTCACTAAGTTGTTTTCGTTTTAAAAACTAAAGGTTTGATTTTAATGACTAAATTTTGATATGGTAGATAAGAAGAATGAAAATGTAAATGATGTTTAATTTTTTGTTTTTTCTCTCTAAAATTTTCTATATTAACCTAACTGGAAAGAGAAGCTAAATGGGTATCTAGATATGTTTTTGTTGTTTTCTCAAATTGTCACTAAGTGCTCATTATTGTAAATGCACAAACAGAATGAATGGATGTAAAGGTATACAAAATAGAAGTAAATTATTAGTGATTATAAAAGTGCAAATATAATAATAGATGTGAAACTATTCTAGGAAAAAGTGAAGATCTTGCAAAAATTTTAGTTTTCCTAAAAACTAACCTTTTTTATTTTTTGTTTTTTTGTTTTTTGGATTTTTTCAAATATTTGTTGTGTTTTTCTAGTGTTTTAGAAAGAAAAATATACACACACATAAAATAGTATTAATAATGCCCTAAACTTGTTTCTAATATGAAATGCATAAACACTTTACAATCCTATGGTAGACAAGGATGAAATCTTATGAATTCCCACATGGACTAGGTCCAAAAATGCTAACTTAATGCAGATAGAATAGTGCATTGGAGGCATAGGCTCCCACGTATAGTGTACTCTCTCCTAAAGAACACCAATCTACAAATTCCAATGGTGATGAAGTCCCAAGGAGCCATTGTCTCACAATGAAGCCATGAGTAGTGTGGAATGTCTTTAGGAACCCTTAGCACTAGTAGATAAAAGGTTTTTAGTAATCTAAAATAAGGTTTTTAAGTGAATATTCAAGGTACCAAAAGATTATAAGTATCCAGCAACCTACTTAAAGTTGTAACCAAACCTACTAAGGATCTAATATACCCTCTAATGAGTAAAGGAGTATGCCCTCATTCAAATATGACATTGTATGATAAGTGCTAATACTAGTTAGGGTTTGGCTTTGTCCTTATCTCATTTGATATAGCAGAATAAATGAAAGAATTGCATAAGGTCATTCCATGAGGTGACTATACCTTGATCGAAGGAGATCTATCTTAAAAAAATTACTCAAAGTTCTCTTAAACCTAAGGTCCATGAAGGCGAGGGGAGAGGATATCTTTTGTAGCAAATTTTTGGGTTACGTAAATGCTTCAAGAGCAAAAACATATCAAACAAAGTATTCTAATCTAAAGAAAACACATGAAGGGGAAAAATAAAATGTGTATTTTAGGCCCAAAAGAATATTATAATTTTTATTTAACCACCCCTTTAAGCACCTGCAAACAAGGATTAGAAAAAAAAATTAGAGGCCTTCAAAACATGACCTGCAAAACATTCTAAGATACTACAAATAAAAACAACAATATGTAAAGGTGTCAAAAATTTAAATGAAACTCTGAATTTTTCTAACTATTAATTATGACTAAAGTGCAAGTACAGAGGCTGCAAGTGCAGAAACATAACATAAATACACAACAAAGACTCGAGTACAGTAGAAAGTAATCAAAGCATCATAATATGCAATGTAAGTGCAGATATAATGAGATCACAGGAAGACCTAATAGAAGTGCAGATGCAATGAATGGATACAAAGAAACACAAATTTTTTAGGAAAAAAAAAAAGAAATGGAAGTGTTGGAGTTCTTACTAGCAAGGAACATATTAGGTGGGTTTAAACCTAATACTAGGAAGCATAAGACAGGGATAGGCCTAAGTGTAAGAATTTGCCTTAGGGAAAAATCACCAAAGATCAAGAAACTCAAGCACAAGCATAGAATAGACCAGAGTATGATCAGAATAACAATATAGTATTTAATTGATGTATAAGTACACTAGGAGTGTCTATATATAAAGTCCTATGGAATGCTTCTAGAATATCTAAGAGTCGGCACACTGATAAGTCTTACAACTAAGCACATGTCTACCAAGAGTGGATTATCCTCCATTAAGAATAGGAGTAAGTGTGATGATGAGAGGATAAGCCTACAAAGGTGTAACATGAAAAATAACATTGTAGACACTATGTGCTTAATTAAGAGTGCAAATGACTATGTTGTCTACATGAAAACTTAGTTAATTATGCAAACTCTAGTGTTGTAGACATCATGTGTTGAACTAGAGTTTCTTACTTCTATGTTGTCAACATGACAACTCATAAAAGTATGCAAACTCCCAAGTGTAAACCTAATAAATAATAAAATAATGCATTGACCTAAGTAAACTTAAGTAAAGTATAAATAGTGAATACTTATTTACACCAACACCCCCCCTAAGTGCAACTTAGGGGAATTCACTTAAGCTCACATATGCATGATGGGTCCTGGCTATGAGGTCATGTTAGGTACCCATGTACAAAAGAAATGATCTACATACAATGTGATGCAATGCAATCTCTCATAAAGTAGAGAAAGAGGGAAAACCTCATGGGAAAAACCCTCCTCCAAGAAGAGAGATAAGTACAATAAAGAAGATGAGAGAGAAAAAGACCTCAGATGAGGAAAAGATCCCTCCCAAAAGAAAGAAGAGAGAAGTCAAGGGACTCCCATTTTTACAACATCCTGCACCCCCAAGAGATCTCACAAATGAATATACTTGACCTCAGTGAAGGGTTTAGTGAAGATATCTATAACCTGCTCTATTGTAGGACAATACTATAATGAAATGATCTACTCATGGATTAGCTCTCTGATATACTACATATGAACCTCATTGTGTTTAGTCTACTAATGTTGAACTAGATGTTTAGAGATCTCAATGGCACTCTAATTGTCACAATGTATGATTGTAGGTTTAGGGAGATCAAATCCAAACTCCTTTAGGATGTGCTATAACCAAAGAGCCTCTGTAGCTACATTGACAACTTGATACTCAGCTTCAGTTGAAGAAAGAGCAACATTATTTTTCTTCTTACTCTACCAACAAATAGGGTCAGAACCAAGGTGAAACATGTAACCTAAAGTAGACTTGTGAGAATCAAGGTCCCCTGCATAGTCTGAGTCTGTATATCCAACCAGTTGAAGTCATCTACCTATTACATAGTGTATCCTGTATGAATGTGTACCCTATATATAGTACAAGATGTTCTTGGTGGCCTTCCAATGAAGCTCATGTGGATCTTTGAGAAACCATGCCAATTGCAAAAGCTATATCAGGGTGTGTATGTGTCAAGTAGATGAGACTCCCAACTAACTATTTGTACAATGTAGCATCAAGTGGAGGGTACATTTGGTCTCTAACTTTACACATGAAAGAAAGGGAGTAGGAGGAGGCTTGTAGTCACTCGTGTGAAATCAAGAAAGCAAGTCAAGAGCATACTTAGGTTGAGAAAGTGTGATCCCTACTAAAGACTATGTAATCTCAACACAAAGAAAATAATGTAGTAAACCCAAGTCTGTCATAGAAAATCTATCCTACAAAGAGGTCTTGACACTAGCAATTATGGATGAAGTACTTCCTATAATGATCAAGTCATCTACATAAAGCACAAGTATCAAGTGTGAGTCATCGCCCTGAAGAATGTAGACATTCAAATCAAAATGACACTTGGTGAATCCTATTGAAATAAGAAGGAATCCATCTTGGTATACCAAGCTCAAGGAGCTTTCTTGAGACCATAGATAGACTTCTTCAATCTAAAAACCATAGTAGAATCCTATATGAACTCCTATGGCTGCTCCATATTAATCGACCACCATTCAAAAAGACACTCTTTACATTCATGTGATGTACAACCCAACCATGAGCTACAAGAATAGCTAGTGTTAAGCCAATGGAGTTCATCTTTGCAACTGGCACAAAAGTCTTTGTATAGTCAATACCCAAAACTTGTGAGAAACCTTTGGCAACTACTTTGGCCTTATGTTTATCAACACTTCCATCCACTAAAAAAAAAATTCAATAGATCCACTTACATCAAACCACTTTTCTTCCCTTAGGAAGGAGAACTAAGTCCCAAGTGTTTTTTTTCATCAAAGAGTTATATTCTTCCTCCATAGCCTTGTCCCATTCTAGAATCCCTAATGCTTCCTTAAATGATTGTGGATTTGAATCAATGGCAATATAAGCATGTGGAAATGATTTGTGTTCTGATCTCGTCCTCTAAGTATCTAAAGGATTCCCCACCAATGAACCTACTAAATCAAGGGTTTGTTGTGCCCAATGAGGTTTAGTTGAAGTAGAAGGAATGTCCTCAACTATTTGGGGACCTTGCGAAGGTGGTGTCCTATGATTTAAAGTTGAAGGAATTTCATCTTCTGAGTCACTATCATCACTATTATCACTTTCCATGAAGGAGAAAGAAGGAGGAGTTGAAGAAGCTAAACTTGGACAAGTTTCTTCAAAGTGAGCACTCCTCTCAAAAATGATTTCATGTGTCTCTGGATCCATGAGTTTTTATGCCTTAAGATGGTCAGGATATCCAACAAATATACAAGGTTTTCTTTGAGGTTATAATGCCTTTCACTTTTGTGGAGGTATCCTTGCTCATGCTGGACAACCAAAAACTTTAAAGTGCTTTACACTTGGTTTTCTACCACACCAAGCCTCAAAAGGTATAATTCCATCTAAGGCCTTATGGGCACTTCTTTTTTGGATGTAATTGGCACAACACATGGCTTCTACCCACAACACTTGATCTAGAGACTTATGTTGAAGCATACAAGTGTTCATATCCTTAAGGGTTATATTCTTCCTTTCAGCAACACCATTTTTTTGTGGTGTGTATACAACTAAATGTTGAAGATCAATACCCTCACAAGTGCAAAAGTCTATAAGTCTGGAGTTGACATATTCCCTGCCATATCTGTTCATAGAATCTTGATGGCTTTCCCTAATTTTTTCTCAACTTGAGCTTTGAAGGTTATAAACTTATCAAAGACTTCACTCTTATGAGCAAGAAAGAAGACCCAAGTGTAGTGTGAAAAGCCATCAATAAAGGTGAGAACATAGTGAGCCTTACCAAAAGATGGTACTAGCAATGGGCTAGCTATATCACTATGAACCAATTCAAGAATAGCAGTAGCCCTCTGAGACTTCTCCTTGTCATATTTCTCTTCGAGATGCTTTCCTACTTCACAACCTGGACATATACCCTCTAAATACTTGACTTGAGGTAGACCAATGACCATATCCTTGTTGCTAAGTTGTTGAAGGTAGCGATAATTGAGATGTTCAAATCTCTCGTGCCATAGGTTACTTTGTGAATTTGAATGAGTCAACAAGGCAAGGGAAGTGGAATTAGGCACAAAATGAGAAAAAGAGTAAAGTCTTGTCTCATGATTAGCCTTTCCAATTGCCACCATTGAATCATCCTTGAGATTTTTCACCACAACTGTATCAGGAAGGACCTCCACTTTGTTGCAACATCCATAGTGAGTTATTTGGTAGATGGAAAGAATGTTGGTGCTAAGGTTAGGAACATGTAGAACATCCTTGAAGATTCCATTGTCCAACTCAGCATTCCATTTTCCTTCAACTTCCACTTGAGTTTCATTTTCAACATAGATGTAAGGTACATTTGATGGTTTCAAAGAGGAAAAATGCTTTCTTGAAGCACCCATATGATGTGTAGCTCTTGAATCCAGAACCTATTCCTCATCATTATTTGTACTTTCTACCAAAGCTTGTCCCTTACCCTTTGAAGTGGTTCAAGATCCCTTGTCCTTATAGGCATTTGGAACATCAATTTTGTGTTTCCTCATTAGGTTTACTAACTCATCAATCTGCTTATCCTTACACTTATGTTCATCATGACCATTCTTCTTACAATAGGCACAAGTTTTCTTCTCCCTTTTATTGGAGTTGTTCACCTTCTGATTAATTTTGGAAAAATATTTTCATTGTTGTGAGGAAGATTGTTGAGTGGAAGAAGATTGATGTGAGGAAGATTTTTGTTTAGAGGTAGATAGTTGTGTGTCATCTTGTGGCTTAACCTTCCACTACTTTTGCTTCTTTTTGGAATTTTTACCACTTGAATTCCCTTCATTAGCTACCAAGGCTTTGGTCTTGGAAGACTGGAGAATTCTCATAATCACTAAATTGGCATGTTCTAAGACCAACATTTTTTAAAATTTATTGAATGAAGGCTTAGTGTAGGCACTACCCATCGTTAATTTGTGAGTATTATAACTGCAAAAAAAAGTTGCATATTCAGGTGGAAGATGAGTCATTATATGTTTGATCATCTTTCTATCCTTGATGGGTTCACCACAATCCTTAAGTTATGCCCTATACATGTCTACCTAGGTAAGATAATCTTTGATGGTGTCAAAATTCCTAGGATCCAACTTGAGAAGTTTGTCCTCAATGGTGTAGGCCATATCTTTATCTACAGTACCATACAATGCTTCATGTTTAGCCCAAACTTCTATTGGATTGGTAAGTTTCCTAACATTATATTTGACAAGATCTATGATATTCTTTAGCAAGGTTCCTAGGGCCATTTCTTGTTTGGATTCCCAATCTTCTTTTTGAGCCTCATTAGCATCAACAGGAGGTTTCTTTGTTGTACCAGTTACATATCATAGTAAACCTTTTTCAACCAATGGTTCCTTATGTTTTCTTTCCAAGTAGCATAATTATGTGGAGTTAACTTTGAAAAAGAACCCATAATGTAAGAGCATAATATCAAGGAGACACGAAACACAATACACACCCCCACCCCCTTTTTACTCAATCAAAAAACCCTCCCAAATGAATGATTTTGGCACTTTATACTTAGTATGTTTACAATAGGCCACTTGTCAAAATAAAAAAAGTGGGCTTCTAATTTTGTTGTTACAACCTCATTTTGGAGTTCAAATCTGGAACTTTACAATGTAGCTCACAAATACAATAATTTTGAAGCAATAAAAAGCAAAATAGGACCTATTTTTGAAAGTGGTTTTTTTGTCCACACAAGCCTATAATTTGATTGCAGATCTAGAAAGTAGACAAAAAAAATGCACTTTCAAAAAAAAGAAACCTATTTTGGAGTCCAAATGAGCCCGTATGGAGCATTTGCAGTTGTAAAATGTAGGATTGAATAGGTATAGGTGCCAAAAAAAATGTTATTTCTGACAAATCCATGCACCAAAATTAGAAAAGAATAGCACCACTAAAAAATTCAAAAATTTTACCCAAAGTCAAAAAAATCACACCGAAGTTGGAGTCTAGATGACTGAGTTATGGCCTCTCAAAGTCAAACTATCAAATCAAAATTGAATCTAGAGAGAGGTCTAGAGAGGAAAACATGTAGTTAAATTTGACAGTCAAATGACCATCGTAGCAGTTTAATTTTGTCACTAGCTGACGATCAGATGATCATCAATTTTAACATAGAGAACTGCTAATGTCAGCAAAAAATTGCCTCCTTGGGATGACGTGGTAGCTAACTAGCTGTATCAGCCATATGGATAGAACACATGGATTGTAAAATGATTTTAAGTTGTCAATATGGTCTCTTACATGGCATAGGGGTGACTTCCAACTCAGTCAGTCCATGTGGAGGGGTGGCTTGCTGACTAGATAGTCTAAGCTAGCATAGATCACTATTAGAGTGTATATGATGAGTACGCGTGGCTAGGTGTTGTGTATGCCACTCCAGTCCTACATGGACATCTTGTGTGACTAAGGACTAGGTGTGATCAAGTCACATGTCACCAATGGATTATGAAATAGTGAGCCAAAAAACCTAAAAAGCTAGTGAATCTTTAGAAAAAATTGTTGCCAAAGTTCTGGTTTTACAAGAGACGGTATTCAACAGGCAGTGTCGGAGAAGACTGTGATGTTGGTGAAGATATTTTTGGTGTGTATATGATGTGGGAATTAATCCCACATGCAGCATGGAGTGGATGTCACAAGCCTTTATAAGGCACTATCAAAGATGTTTTAAGCAGCTTAAGGGACACCGTATTATAAGAAGCTGGTGTGATGTGTGCCTACCAATATCCGATGAGGTCTGTTAGAATTGTAATTTGGTTTTCGATAAATGTTTGAAGGAATATTTTGAGAATATTTTTTGTGGAGCTGGGGTTTCACTACCCAGTTCCTGCAAAAAAAATTCTCTACAGGTCGAATAGGTCTTTAAAAAATTCAAAAATATGTAGACAAAGTGCAGAGAAAATTAAAATGATAGATTTGAAACTCAAATGAATAGATCAATAATGACCATACCAAATTTGCAAATCGGGCCTTCAAGTGCCAATTTGCAAAGAAAAATTGCCTCAAATTTGACTATAGCCTAAGGTACGCATATTTTTAGTCAAATTTCATTGAATCGATGCTTTGGACATAATGGCAAGGTCCACTTTGGCTCTAGATGCTCCCAATGACTACAGATGCCCCAAATTTGAATCGAGTCCCTTCGAGAGATGAAGCAACAAGGTTGCCAATGGCTATGTGAAGAAAATCTTCCTTAGCTCTGATACCATGTAAGAATTTTCCTTAGGGAAAAATTACCCAAGATCAAGGAACTCAAGCATAAGCACAAAATAGACCAGAGTATGATCAAAATAATAATATAGTATTCAATTGATGTACAAGTACACTAGGAGTGTCTGTATATAAATGCCTTTGGAATGCTTCTAGAATGTCTAGGAGTCAACACACTGATAAGTCTTAAAACCAAGCACATGTCCACTAGGAGTAGATTATCCTCCATTAAGCATAAGAGTAAGTGCGATGATAAGAGGATAAGCCTACAAAGGTGTAGCACGAAAAATAATACTGTAGACACCTTGTGCTTATTTAAGAGTGCAAATAATTGTGTTGTCTACATGACAACTCAATTAATTACAAAAACTCCAGTGTTGTAGACACCATTTGCTGAATTAGAGTTGCTTACTTCTGTGTTGTCAACATGACAACTCATAAAAGTGTTTAAACTCCTAAGTGTCAACCTAATGAATAATAAAATAATGCATTGACCTAAGTAAACTTAAGTAAAGTGTAAATAGTGAATACTTATTTACACCAACACTAAGGATCAACTAAATCATATATTTAGCAAGGCTAAATCTTAGTTTTGGGCCAACATTAAAAGAGTCATCGATACTCACTTCGCTTTAGGCTCTATAGGGCCAAGGCGAGCAAACCTTAGGGATTGATCTTGCTAATTTGATACTCTTTTCTTTAAAACTTTACCCTATAGCAGAAATGGTCAATCTTCTTCTATGATTTTCTTATAAACTTCCAAATTAAAGTACCTAACTATAAATGAAGGGAAAGTAGATGCAAATAAGTAATGACCAACACTTCTAGTTCATCATTACATAAAATGGTCAATTGGTATTCAATTGATGATTGAATCAAAATAAGCCATGTATACAACATCAAAAAAATGTAACCTCTAAACTAACCAGTAATTTATCCATTGGACATTTAATAAGTCAAAAACACACACATGTGGATACCCAAAATATACTTGTATACTCAGATATCTTATCTATCTATCTACCTTGCAACTAGACATCAATCTTCAAACAAAGTTTGCAGTTATCAAATCCTCCTATGATTCCTACAATTCTATCAATGCAATATCAAGCAAATTACTTAGGTCCTTGACCCAACAGCAAGACACATAGCAACATACAACTTCAACACAAGTTGCAACTAGACAGTATGCACTTTGGGCATAGTCAATAGAAAACTACAAACCCACAGAAAAGGAGATAAACTTTAGCATGAAATTTCCAATAAAAATTTGTATTTATTCCTTGAAATCAATACATCATGTATATGCATAACTCAAAGAATATACAAGGGATGATTGTATAAGTTAAAATGCTTCAAACAACACTACACTACTGCTAATGATAATAGAGAAAATGTTGAGAAAAGGTATCATAGTCATGAGAAAATTCTCCATAATTGGAACAAATAATTTTGGTATCACAGCAATGACAAAAAGTTGAAGCAATACTGGAACCCTTACAAAGACAAAAAAAAAAAAGAGAAATATAGGCAAGAAGAAGAATCCTGGATTGGATATGCTACTACCAAGTGTACATCTAAAACTCTTCCTTCATCTACCGGAAATCAAAACTCATCAATTGTTGTTGAAATATCTTCTTTAGAAAAATCAAAGAAACTCTCCCCTAAAAGAAAAAAATCTTATATGCATCAAAGCTACGGTAGCTTCAATCAGATTTGGCTTGACTTCATCTGCCCTTGAAGTGAATTCCCAATTGCCTCTACCAACAAAACATGTCTTACTTGCAACTACCCATGAAATATTCATTTCTACCATTTTGGTCATGAATGAATCAAATCATATCATAAACTATTCATAACTTGATCTTATCTCATTCTGAAAACATCAAATCTACATTCATGTTCAGAATCCCCCGAAATCAAAAAAATCCCTATACCCTGTACCAGTGAACACTTGTGCAAATTTTGATTGTAGATTTGGAAATTTCATCTTCTACCAAGTCTGAAGGTATATCATACTACATATTTTTAACAAAAATTGCCCCTCCATCATGCATTTGAAAATAAGGCCCCCATTCCAAGTTTAGATATTGAAAATGAAAAATTTAAAAATTCTATACTTAAAACTATAGAAAAAACTTTTAAATCACAAAATTTTCCATTCTGGACTTTGAACGCTCAAAATTTGCATACATATAATAAAATATTGATTTTTCCATTTTTGTAATTTTTGACTTTTCCTTTCATCTGGGTCAACCCTCTATTGACCACATGAGTGCCATGTGGAAATTTCCTATTGGTCAGCTCCACACCATCATTGTTTCCACCTCAGTGACCATTGCCACATTTCACATCGGCGTGCACTTGCAGGCTTAACCCTAGGTTCCACCTTAACTCCTATGACTAGGCTTTGCACCTCAGAGGCTTTAGGCCTTAACCATGATTAAGCCATGTGAAACTACAAAATGGGCATTTTCGTATAGTTGGGGCCTTGAACTAGACTTAGCCTTTTTTATTGACAATCATGCAGTAGTGGTCATCTTCACAGTTTCACATTGTCATAGCCATTTTCGCTAACTGCAAGATCATCCTCATGAACTCACACTTGCATGACACCTATTCATTACTAACATCATCCTCTATTTGTGGTTGGTGGTTCAAAATTTTCCTCTAGTCATGAATTTGTGTCAATTGTCTACGATATGCAAGACCCCAACATAGGCCTTTTTCTTTAAAAGCACTTGTCTTAAAGACATTACATGAAGTGTGTGTTCATACTTTTAAACACTTTTAAAACCTCCTCACAAAGAATGTGGGATATTTCCAAATCCTTTTATTTTAGAAAATTGAACCATGGTGATCTGTATTTCACAGGCAAAAATCATCTAAAACAAAGGAAGTCGTATATACAAGGACATGGATCCTCCATCCACATGGTTTCATCTATACATCAATCGGTACTCCAAATTTATAGCATCATTTTATGTTAAAAACTTAAGTAGAAATGTTTTTAAAGATGTCTTCCTACTTTGGTCAAATTGAAGGAGTTCCTATTGCATGCATCAGATCACTCCAATGGGACTAGAGAAGACCTCTATGTTCAACCTAGCCTATTGCTCATACAATGCTAGCATCATTTCATAGCTCATGGCCTCCACACATGACTCTCTTGTTGCCACACTACCCCCAAGACTTCTTCGAATGCATCCTCTATTCACAGTTGGGGAACTGACTTTTCTTTGGGGATGAAAACTTTTACACTCATCAAAACATTTCTAACTGACACCTCAAGTTTCTAATGAACAATACTAGAAGTATCCTCACTGTTTCATGTGTGATCTATTGATGCCTTCATGAATTGCCAAATGTTCCCTCTGATGGCTTGCACAAACAAGGGTGGATACCATGAGGATCATAAAACATGCATTGTCTTCTTATTGGAGTTTCTTCCTCTATTTCTATCACTACTTGAAAGAAAGAGTAATAGCCTCCCTTTGTTGGGATTAATCGCATGTGGAAGGTTGGAAGCTCTATGTTAAAGGTGGTTCAATCATTCGCACATTTTCCTTTGCCTAGATAAGCTCCATCTGACTGATAAAGAATTCATTTGATGTTCATATTTCAATTGTGTGTCTCCATAATTATATCATGTTTATTTGTGTCTACCTCTTTAAAACCATGTGTACAATCTCCCATTAATCTACATGATTTACTCAAACGCTTTTCTCTTTACCGTGGATACACAAGCTTATTTTCTCTCAGATGACGATATTTTCCCATTCATATTGGACACCCATACATTCAATTCCATACTTTATTTCTCAATATATATGGAGAAACACAAGCTCAATCAATCTTAAAAGAGGTTATGTTTATAACAATTAATTTGAAAATGATGTTAAAAATCACCTTTGAAACATTGAAACCCATATTGACCAATTCCAGCTTTAAAGATGATCACAATGTTTTATGAAAATGGTATCTTTGATGATAAGTGCATATTCTAATGGCATCCATCAGACTCAAAAGATTCTTCCCCTTTAAGTAATTTGATGAATTTAATCGGGCCCCAAAGCAGGTTCGGCTAAAAAAAAATTGAACCGAAACACTTGATTCCTCAATTTGACCTTCTTGAATTCATTTCAATGATTGAAAACAATAGAAATAATTAATTGAAATTTTAAAACTCATTTTTACTTCTTTCTATAACTTGTGAACTTCGTGCCAAGGGGTCCACTAACTAGCCTTAAAAATTGACAAAAACACCTGACTAGCCTTATAAATTGACAAAAACACCTAACTAGCCTCTATGCTCTAACATATTGATTCTTTGGTCAAAAATCTATTACCCTATCAGATCTTGTGTCATGATGACACCTGGGTCAAAAGATATTATCCATCAAAGTTTCCTTCTTAGAACTATCTGCAAACAAACAAGTCAGAAAATGATAAAACACATTGAATTTTGGCTTTGAAAATAGGTTAAATTGATACTTGAAGGCTTGAAAACTGGGGTGCTAGTTCATTTCCATAAGGGGAATATAATTTTGTGATTTGAGCTCATGACAAATAATAGACACCTTTGGTGAGCAGGCAAGGTGGGGTACTTAGAGTTTACAAAACAATGAACATCAACAAAATTGTGGTTTTCGCAAATGGAATGGATCTAGGAAAGTATGTTGATTGATTGGTCAAGACTTGAAAACTAGCACACTTGAAGAATTTTTAGACTAGAAAATAATGGTATAATCCATTCAATCTCACCTATCATGGATTCAAAGATATGACATCCTAAATAGGGGAACTAATCAATTTGCATTTTATCACACTAATAAAAAGTTATAAATTGCATTTGGAATCTTGTTTGAAAACTGATCAAATGGATTCATCATAGGCTCAAATATAAAACATAGAAAGTGGCTGACCTCTAGAGTGCAATGCAAAAGTAACTTTCTTAGTATGGTCAACTAGCTCAAATTTATAATTGGTCAAATAGGGCCTCCAAGAATTGAGAGCAATTTGCATCAACATAACAATAGTAAATAGCCAACTTTGAGGGATTCAAAACCCAGTCAAACACATCAAAATGACATGAAAAATGAAGCATAGGTTCTCTAATATACATACTAAATATTCCCATAGAAGAAAGTCATGAAACATAACTAGGTGCAAGATATTCAAATGCAAATTGGGCCTTCTATTGTTGTTTGACACTAAGGCAAAAATGCAGATTTGGACATTGCTCTAAACGAAACTTCACGGAATGACTCAAAATGAAAATTTATCATTATGGAATGCATGAACATACTGAATGCAAGGTGTTAGAAATATTAAACAATGCTTAGGCCTCACAAGGATAATTGGGTACATATGCAAGAAATGTGTTTATAAGGCTCAAAATCAGGGATGTAATTTTGAGTCCCAACAGCAGCTCTATCTAGGGATGCATGCCCCTTGTAGGCATGGAAAAGATTTAGATCTCTAGAGGAAGCAGACTAACCTCAAAATTTTCTCAAACAACTTACAAAAAAGAAGGAAACTACTCTAACTGTACAATACAATGGCCATCAAAACTTCTCAAAGCTTATTATCTTTGTCAAACACTTGATTCTCATTTACATCTTCCTGAGGTAAGTTGGAAAAACTTTTCCATCAATTTCACCAAACACATATAATTCTCAGTTACCTTAGTCAGAAAAACAAAATAACTTTCCTGACTTTCATAGTGCATTCTAAGAACATCCTTAACATAATGCTCACTATGAAAATAGGGGTAAACATGCTCAAATATATTAGGGTCAAATAGATACTTCTCTTTGTTAGATAAATTATGTACGCTATCAACTTTGAATGTGAAAAAATCATACTCAACTTGGGGAAGAGGATTAGACACACCTTGAAATTGTGTATCTTTATGTATAACTGGTTTGTATTCAAATGAGTATTTAGATTTATACTCACAAATGTCATCTATGTCAATGATTGAAACTAATTTAGGGCTCTCCAGTGATTCTTCACAATCAAAAAATGGATTAGTTATCATATTAGAGCATTCATCATAAAATTCCTTGCAAGGTGTAGGCAAATCTTCAATAACAACTTCATCCAACACCTCATTGTCATCATCAAAGAATGTAACATCATAATTACAATCACTGTCATACCTAGAAGAAGAATAATCTGATCTATAACAGCAATAACACAATGCATCACCATCAAGCTTGGCCTTAACCAAATCTAAACATTACCTAAGCTCTTCAAAAAGTGGGTTGATAATTCCATGCAGAGCTCCCTTATAAACATTACAACAAGTGATGTGTTGATCAACATTAAACTCTTCACCATACAACAGATTAGTGAAAACCTTGAAACCATTTCCACCATCATTTTCATGAAAAAATTTAGCATGTGAAGAGGAAAAATCAGAATCATCAACATCATTACTTGAAGACACAATATCCACTTCATCAACTAAGCATGTGGAATATAAATCAATATTACTCACATTGTCTTCACTAAGATGATTCATATGACTTTCCCACCAATCATCTCTTATCCTATCACTAGGTGTTGATGTAGTAATCCTAGAATTACTTTTATGTTGTTGATTAGAACTACATATAGTCCCATGGCATTCATCTACGCAACTAGGTAGTTTATCTTTGTAAATAATTAATTTGTCCTCATATTGTGTAAATAATTCCTCTCTAAACATTTCAACTACATGTTGATTCATACAACTTAGAGATGGAATTTCATTTCCATTTTCAAATCTAGAAGAAAAAGCCATACCTTTACTTGAATAAGGATACTCACTTTCCTCATTGCCCTCTTCTTCTCAATTTGCATCGAACTCGTATATAGATGAACATGTAATATCATTGTCCCCACTTTGATTTGAGTAACCACTCTCATCATATTCTTCATATGACGCCTCTTCATAATACATTGGATCAGCAACATTGTTCACATCACTTGAAATAGAACTTTCAACCTCGTCACCCACATAAAACTAAGATGAATGCCTTGCAAACTCTTGATTTGTTACATTCTCAAAAAAAAGAAAATCATCAATAGGAGAATCAGCAACTAAAATTAAGTCTTACATATATAACTTATCAAGTGAATCAACCTTATCATCTACTACTGAAATACTACAAGCAAGTGCACTCTGTTTAGCAAGAATAGGATCATCTCTCCTTTGAAACAAAGAGACTTCAACTTCAACTTCACATTTTTTTTGTTATAAAATTTTAACAGATTATCTACAATAGTGGGGGAACCTATACGCTGATCTGTATTTGAAATATTGGTCTTTATTTTTAACTTCATTGCGTAGGAAAACATCCTTAGAGAAATGACTCCTAGTTAGTCTATACCTTTCATTTTTTTCAATCTCTATAGTTTTCATGAATGCCTAATACAAAGTCTTGGGCTCTTTATCCCTCAACCAATAACTCATTCTTTTATCAAATGCATCAAGATAAACTATTAGACACACTTGATCATCTGGTCTAAAGTTATCATGAATCTCATTCAAGGCTCTTGCAAATCTGATATAGAATGCAAAATAAGTTCACCATTCCTTACTTAAATTTTCAAAAACTTCTCAAATGAATTAGATTTGCTTACCCTTTCCCTAAATTTTTGCATGAAGGATGAACGTAACTCATCCCAAAATGAGATATAACATGCTAGCACAAAGGAAAACCAATCTCTAGCATCACCTTCTAAAGTTTGAACAAATAACTTTATATGTGCATCTTCATGAGCAATCTCAAAATCACCAACCAAATCATTGAACATCTAAATATGTTGATTATCTTAATCCAAATGGTTCCTAGTGAACTTAGGAAAATATTTTCTAAGATCATATGGAATGGCATTTGGGAAACCATGAATTGTTACAAGCTAGAGTTGACATTGCACCAAATAATTGACTTGTCAATGCCTGATACAACCACTAGACTTATAGAACATAGGAGGCAGTTAAGCCATGTCAAGAATCTCAAAGGGGAAAGTTGGCAGTTAGTCCAACATGAATACCATCAAAAATTAATGGCATGTACCTTTTGGCAGAGATAGATCTATGATTTTTTTCAATGGACTACATACTAGGCTAAATGAAATCTATCATCTCTTACAAACTTACAACTCACCAAAATAACTTTCAAAATTTAGAACATATAGTAGATCTGAGAACTCATCTACAAACTTATTCTCTAACATACTCCAAAGTGTAAACATTTGTGAAACTATCTTTCATAGAATATGGAGATGCATTAAACACTTCTCCTACTTAGTGCTGAAAATATCACTTGATGGAGAAACTTTTTGTATAACTTATCTTCATGGAAAAGAAATATCATGAAAGTGGAAAAAACCTTAAATGTGATGCTTGCAAACCTCTTCAATGTTGTGAACAACATTAGATTCAAATCTTTTCTTGATTTAGAAACACTTGCATAACATCCCACATTATCTTTACAACCATTGCCAAGGGCCTGAGATGACTTCTTTAAACCTACATTCCAACTGGTGTAACCTTCACAATACCCTCAATTTCACAATACATTGGTACAGAGATATAAATTTGAGTCACCATTCGCTAATGTGAGAAAAGATTTACCTAGCTTGACAAGACAACAAGCTAGTCCTAAATTTACAACAAGTACTTGAAAACTTACACAACAACCTTGGAATTTCACACCCTTAACAAAGTGAAAGAAATTCATATTCTTCACTCTTAAATTCATGGTAGCACTTCATGCTCACTTATCTATTTCTAATCTTCAAAGATACTACTATTAAGAATAAGGCACAGCTAAGAGACGCAAAATCCAACATGGATATGAGATACAACTTATAATTCCTTATTGTTGTAATCATTTCCTTGTGTCTCTCCCCAGAAGAGTTGTCATTTTGTTGGAGCTCTTACTAGTAAGGAACATATCAGGTGGGTTTAAAACCTAATACCTAGAAGCATAAGACAAGGACAAGCCTAAGGATCAACTAAATCCTATATTTAGTGGGGCTAAATCTTAGTTCTAGGACAACATTAATAGAGTCATCAAGACTCACTTCACTTTAGGCTCCGCAAGGCCAAGGTGGGCAAACCTTAGGGATTGATCTTGCTAATTTGATACTCTTTTCTTCAAAACTATCCCCTGTAGTAGAAATGGTCAATATTCTTGTATGATTTACTTATAAACTTCCAGAATATATTAGCTAACTATAACCAAAAGGAAAGTAGGTGAAAATAAGTAATTACGAACACTTCTAGTTCATCATTAGATAAAATGGTAAATTTATATTCAATTGATGATTAAATCAGCATAACCTAGATATGCAATAGCAAAAACATGTAACCTCTAAATTCAGAAGTCCCTAATCCATTGGGCATTCAATAAGTCAGAAAAACACACATGTGGATACCCAAAATATTCTCATTTAATCAGATATCTAATCTATCTATCTACCTTGCAAATAGACATCAATCTTCAAATGAAGGTCATACTCATCAAATCCTCCTATGATTCCCATAGTTTTTTCAATGCAATATCAAGAAAATTACTTAGGTCCTTGACCTAATAGCAAGACACATAGCAACATACAACTTCAACACAAGCTGCAACTGGATGGTATGCACTTTGGGTATAGTTAACAGAAAACTAAAAAACCATGGAAAAGGAGATAAACTTCAGCATGAAATTTCCAATAAAAAGATGTATTCATTCCTTGAAATCAATACATCATGTCTATGCACAATTTAGAGAATATACAAGGGATGACTATATAAGTTAAAATTCTTCAAAAAACACTACACTACTACTATTGATAATATAGAAAATACTAAGAAATGGTATCAAAATCATGAGAAAATTCTCCAAAACTAGAACCAACAATTTTGGTACCATAGCAATGAAAAAAATTTCAAACAATATTGGAACCCTTAAAAAGAGGAAGAGAGATAGAGACAGAGAGAGATATGTAAGAAGAAGAATCTCAGATTGGATCTCCTACTACCAAGTGTACAGCTGAAACTCTTCCTTCATCTAAGGCAATCAAAATTCATCAATTGCTATTGAAATATCTTCTTTATAAAAATCAAAGAAACTTTCCCCTAAAAGAAAAAATTTGGTATGCATCAAAGGTACAGGAACTTCAATTAGATTTGGCTTGATTTCATTTGCCCTTGCCATGAATTCCCAACTACCTCTGCTTAAAAAATACTTATTACTTGCAACTGCTCATAAAACACTCCATTCTTCCATTATGGTTGTGAATGAATCAAATCATATAAAAAATTGGTCATAATTTGATCTTATCTCATTCTAAAAACATCAATTCTACATTCATGCTAAGAATCCCTTCAAATCACAAAACTGCCTATAGCCTGTACTAGTGAATATCTATTCAAATTATGATTGTAGATTTAGAAAGTTCATCTTCTCTTAGTTTTGATGGTATATTGCACTGCATGTTTTTGACAAAATTGCCCCTCCATCATACATTTGAAAATCAAGCCCCCATTCTAAGTTTAGATATTAAAAATGAAAATTTTAAAATTTCTATAGTTAAAACTATAGAAAAAACTTTAAAATCATTAAATTTTCCATTGGGGACTTCGAATGCCCAAAATTTATAAAAATGTAATAAAATATTGATTTTTCTATTTTTATATTTTTTGCCTTTTCTTTTCATCTGGGTCAACCCTCTATTGACTACATAGGTGCCACATGGTGACTTCTTATTAGTTGGCTCTGCATTGTCACTATTGCCACCTCACTAACCCTCGCCACATGTCACATTAGTGCACAGTCATGGGTTTAACATCGGGTTCCACCTTAACTCCTATGATTGGGTGCCTAACTAGGCTTAGCACCCTCAGAGCCTTCAAGCCTTAACCACAGTTAAGCTATGTGAAACTGTGAAATGGGCATTTTTGCATGGTCAAGGCCTTGAACTAGACTTAGCATTTCTTTTTGGTGATCATACATTGGCATTCCTCTTCATGATTTCATGTCATCAGAGGCATTTCTGCTAACCGTGTAGTCATCCTCACAAGCTCACACCTACATGACACCTATATGTTGCTAGTAGCATCCTTTGTTTGCAGTTTGCGGTTAAAAATTTTCCTTTAGTCACAAATTTGTGCTAGTTGTCCACACCATGTGGACCCCCAACATAGGCCTTGTGCTTCAAAAGCACTTATCTTCAAGACATTACATGGAATGTGCATTCGTACTTTTAAACACTTTTAAAACCTCCTTACAAAGAATGTGGAATATTTCCAAATCCTTTTATTTTAGAAAACCGAGCCATGGTGATCTGTATTTCACAAGAAAAAATCCTCTAAAATAAAGGAATCCCTATATACAAGGACATGGATCCTCCATCCACACAATTTCATCTATCCATCAATCAGTACTCTAAATTTACAGCGTCATTTTATGTTAAAAACTTATGTGGAAATGTTTTAAAAAATCGTCTTCTTGCTTTGGTCAAATTGAAGGAGTTCCTGTTGCACATATTTGATCACTCTAATGGGACTAGAGAAGACCTCTATGTTCAATCTGACCTATTTCTCATACAATTCTAGCATCATTTCATAGCTCATGGCCTCCACACATGACTCTTTTGCTACCGCTCTACCCTTAAGGCTTCTTTGAATGCACACTATGTTCGCAACTGGGGATCCCTCTTTTCTTTGGGGATGTAAACTTTCACACTCATCAAAACATTTGTGACTGGCACCTCAAGTTTCTAATGGTCAATACTAGAATTATCCCCATCATTTCATGTGTGATCTATCAATGCCTTCCTAAATTGCCAAATGCTCCCTCTAATGGCTTGCACAAATAGGGGTGGATACCATGATGATCATAAAACATGCATTGCCTTCTCAATTGACTTTATGCCTCTATCATTGTCACTTCTTGATGTAATCACCTAAAAATGGTCATCTAGACTATTAGCCCCCTTTTCAACATTTTGGCTAAATTAATTTAATCATTTACCTAGACCAAATTGTTAATAATCAATTTATTTGATTATAACCTATAGTTTGACTATGCTATCCTAAGTTCATTATTTGATTAAAAGAACATGTCCCCTTTTAATTAAATAAAAGACCCCATTCTTCTAACCCACTTAAAGTGCACACATAAAGTCCTTTTTCTATTTTGCAATTAAAAGAAAAGGCTTTGTGACTTTTTTCTTATATGACAAGTCAACTTATATTCTATTGGTTGACTTGTGTGTGCACATGGATCACTCCTCTTTTTGAATTCCACCGTTGATCATCCACCATCTTCATCTTGATCTCTACCGTCCATACATCTTTAAAAGGGAGAGAGCTTTCCTCCTCAATCCAATCCTCATTTGAATATTGTCATGCTGCAGGTTTTCTAACAGGTTTCTTGAGAGCTTTGTGGAGAACTTCTCATTTCTTGTCTCATTCTCTCATTCCATCATATTAGCATAAGATCATATGGCATTCTTAGCATAGTTGCATGTTAGTTTAGCTTTCATTCTTGCAAATAATCTCACATAGCTTAATAATGGTATTGTAACATTCTCATACATTTTTTAGCATAGCTCCACTTTGCATCTCATTCTAGCTTAATCTTCATTTGCATTGCATTCTTGAGGAACTCCTTGGGATATTTGCATTCTTGCATCTTGTCTTTGGAACCTCTCATTGCATGGTTTACTAGCAAGAAGAGTATCTCTAAGGCTCATATGAGAGCCTTCTTATTCTTGAAATATACTCTCTTGCACTCCGTGCATAGGGAGCTCTAAGCCAGCATCCAAGCATTCCAAACTCATGAAATCATTTGGGTAGAAGGGTAAATTTAGAGTGGGACACTTTTCGAGTGTACATTTTTGGCGCCCACCGTGGGGCTTGAATCAAGTTTCTAGCTCCATTTGCTTTCATTTCTTATCTCTAGTTTTTTACAGCAGCATATTGGATCTAATCAAGTGCTTTTTTTAGAATTATCACTTTGGTTTTAAGGCCAACCCATAAGTAGATTGGTTTGAAGGCCAAAAATCTAGTTGGTTTAAAGATTTGATCATATCTTTTAAACTAGTTGGATTTTAGTTTTGAAATTTTTTTTTTAGGTTTAGTATGTTTCCAACATGTTGCAGACCGATTTTCAGAGCATTTTGATGTGATTTGCGCAATTTATGACTTTTTCTTTTTTTTTCATAAAAAGCCATTTTTGATCGCAAATCAGCGCATTTTTCAGAAAAAATTACATTTTAAAAAAAAAAATTGAATTCTAAGAGGGGTACTTTCTTTTTTTTTTGACTTTTGAGGTCGTATTAGGGATCAAAAACTAAATTTGATAAATATAGCCTGTTTTGACAAAATCGATCTCTAAGGAGCAAATGAAGAGATTTTTTTGAATTTCTTAAATTTTTGGAAAGCTCTTTGATTTTTAGTAGGGGTCTTTTCTTTTCATTTCTATTTTTGGATCTAAAATCATAGCAAACAAGTCCAATCTTGTTGACTAGGCCAAAATCAAAGAGTAAAAATGAGAGCATTTGTGATTAACTTGCACTTTCTTTGCATGCACTTAGTTGGAAGATAAATTGAATTTTTGAGGCAACTAACCACTTTTTATTGCATATTTTTATGTTATTTCACACTAACTTTTGGTGCTAACAAGTTGTGATTACAGGTTGCCATCCTTATTTAAAAAATTGAAACATTGCATAAAAAGAACGCATGTCAAAGCTTCAAATGCACAAGGGCTACTAACGATTGTTTGCAGGGCTGCCCAATGCATAAAAACCCAATTTTGTTTATTCTTTACTTTTACATGTGCGGCACATACTAGTTGTTCATCTTTTATAGGCACATAAAACTTGTGATTGGAGTCTTTTGGTAATAGGAGAGTATGCTCTTTACCCTTGTGGTGAATCAAAAATCTTGACTTGCCATTTGGTTTCAAGAGTAAGAGGCAACTAAATCTTCTTGACATTTTTTGGAGAAAATAATTGGAATAGGAGAGTGTGCTCTTCACCCTTGTGGTGAATCAAAAATCTTAACTTCCAAAAGTTGATCCACTCTTTGTGTAGTTTAGAATCCTTTAGAGGGCCTGTTCTCAGACAACCTGAGAGGAACGACCCAAGTGGGGACAAGCAAATTACCCGACTCTTCCAACCCACTATAAACTCAAGGCTATCAAGGACACAAAACTTTGGTAGACGTAGTGTTTATTTTCACCTAGTGTGATCACTTATGGGATTTTGAACATAGGGAGATCACTAGGCAAGAATGCTTAAGGTACTCTTGTGATCACGAGATCGATTACTCATCGCAAGGTGAGGTGTCCTGTAATTGGAAGCAAGAGGAACACTATGAACAAAAGCCCTATCTAAACACCCTAAGTTAGTAACTACCCTTTTTAGCTGCTCAACTTCTTGGTGCAAGGACCGATCCTAGTGGATTACCCAGATCACCTCAAGATTTACACTCACCATCTGTGTTCCCTTGGTTATGCTTATGGCATTTCCATGACAAAGCCAATATCTCTTGTGGGCAACCACTTGGTGTGAGGTGAAGGAGCATCAAGCATGGGCCAAGTTGTTGAGTAATGAACCATGTCCTTTAGGTAGATATTGCTTGATGTGTTCTCAAATGTGGTATACCAGTGAAAATCTTTTGAACATACACATTACGATAATTCTAGAGAATTCTTTTGAGACATCACATATGCTTGTATCATGCAAGGTTTCTTTGTCCCTTGCTTTATTGTTTGAAGAATACTCCATGTGTCACTATCTTTCTTGGAAAGAAATTGTTTTTGAACATCAAACTTGCTATGCTATCAACTATTGTCAAACTTTGTCAACCAAGTCAAAACATCAAATGCAAACATTTTCTTGTGTTGCTTGCTAAGGGGAGTCTCATCATTTGATTTTTATTTTTTATGTCTCTAGTTCTTGAACATGCTTAAAGTAACTCTTTGGTCTTGGTACTCTTGGTCTTTCTATCTTCATGGTCTATGTCCACTTGCTAGTTATATTTTTGCTGAAATGGTTGCCTTGATTTCTTGACTACACTCTTGGGTTGGAGAGTTGTTCACTTGTCACCCCGCTTGCTCTATTTATTTGGCTATTTGGGCATCTTGCCTAGCTATTGACTTGAGTCATTCATGTCATAAGTTTCTTGGACATATTGTTTGAAAAGTCGCTTTAATCTCTCTCTACTATCTTGGCAAGGGAACACTCTACCTCCTATAGTTTCAACATCAAGTTATCTTCTAGGCTCTTTTATGCTTGGCTTTGCATCTAAAACTATGGGATCTAAACCTTGTACTATCAAACCTTGGCCAAATCTAGATGATCATGATATCCTCCATGTCACTAAAGAGTTTCAAGATCTATATGCACAATACAAAGAACTAGAAGAGACAAATGATCTTTCTTACCTTCGTCTCTCTAAGCGCATGATGGAAATGAAGTATAAACTTGAGAAAAGGTTAGAGGAGAAGATTGTATAATTAAATGAATCTTCCTTAAGGTCTTTACATGCATGTGAGTCACCTTATTTGAGGTCATCCTCTTCTTTTAGGTCTACATGCTCTACTTCAAGACATCAAATGTCTTCATCTTCTAGATTTAAAGACCTTTGTAGAGAACAAGCACTTGAGGCTATGCCAAAATTTTATGATGGACCTATCTTTGACGAAGATAATGATGAAGACATGAACGCATGCTATTCACTTGAGAAACAACAAGAAGATCCTAGACATATTTTTGATAGAAATTTTGCTCCCTTGGAAGATTCTTATGATGACACTTTGCAAAAACTTCTTGGCAATAAGATCATCATGTTACCTAAGTCTAGCTCTTATGGAAACCCATTCTTGGATATCTATTGTGCTTATCATCAACATAATGAGCATAGTACTTCAGATTGCATTGAGCTAAAACATAAAATCCAAGATCTTATGGATAATGGAATTATTGGAACCTCTAGTGACTCATGTGCTGAGGATACTTCTCTTGAGCAAGATTACGTTGATGAACCTATGTCTAGTAGTGGCTCCATTACATCCTCCACTTCAACCAACACTCGTGCATCTCCCAACACTTCAAATCCTTCCAACATGCCTCCATCAAACAAAAAACCTAGTGCTTTCCATATGCAATATGCGTACCCTCAAGGGCTACCTCTAAAAGAAACTCAAGCTAACCTTCACTTGGCTGCAAACCTTTTCCATGTTACTAATCCTAAATATCCTCAACCTTCATGCACTACTATGCCTAATCCATGCACTACTCCATTCACTCTTCATTCTCCCTTGTCCTTAGAAGTGGTTCCATGTCAAGAGGACTCTCAAAAAAAAAAAGATATAAATTTCAAGAAAGATCAAGATCAAGCACCCTTTCATCTCTTTCAAGATTTTTCCCCTCCATATCCTATATCTTGTCCACCTCCTAAGTATGATGAAGATACCACTTCCATTATCTCCCTTGAGCTTACTGAAAATTATGAGAAAAGTTCTCTTCATATGCTATCCAAAGCTACTTGTCAAGATCAAATCATCCCCTCATGTTCTACTTCTCCACATCCACTTCAAAATTGTGCTCAAGCTTCAAGTGCTTCTATTAAAAATGCTGTTCCTATCAAAGGTACTTATGATTCTATTGATGGCTTTGACTATGTTTCTCAATCTAAAGATGTTGATATCCCTTCCCACTATCCCTTTGCATCTTCTAAATCTATCCTTGGTCCTTATCCATCTAAGCTAAAGCATTCAAACCTTTCATCCATATTGGGGCCTTATGTTCCTCCATCTCCTACATTCACTCCTAGCTCATTCCCTAACTCTCCTATAATACCTCAAGTTCAACAAAGACACTCATCCTTGATGACTTTTCACCCATCTATACATCTAAACCAGTCATATCATCCTTATTCCTCAAAAAATCCCAATTCCTTTGGAAGTGAGAATAAACATAAGAATCCATTGAAAAATGAAGATCACTATGTCCCATCTAATCGACATGTGAATGCTAAGAAGGAAAATGCACAAAAGAGACTACAAAGGTCCACTATTAAGAGAGCTAAATCAAAGAAAATGTGGGTTCCTAAATCCATCATTGAAGAAATGCACTCTCAAGCACCCAAAGAACAAGGAAAATCTAAAGCTATGTGGATTCCCAAGTCTCTTTTAAAAGACTTGAATATTGAAAATACTTCAAAGTTGACATTCAAGCTTCCAAAGGCTTCCATTCCATCTTCTTCCAAAAATCTTCCTAAAAATATTCCAAAGCTTTCCACTCCACTTTTTTCCAAATCTCTTCTACCACCTCATACATTTAAACCTCAAGCTACTTCATCCATGATTCCTCCATCATTATAATACCCTTCAAGGTGTGTGTCAATGTTGATCTTGTACAATATTTCAACTACCCTCATGAAATCCTCTAAAGCTTACACTAACTTTCTACACATGAACTATTATCCTCCATATATTCTTCCTACTACCATTTCCCTTTCATCACCCTATCAACATCTTTGAGCATACCTTTCTATGGTCTTGGATTATCATGACTTATCTTTCCTATAGGAACACTATCTACATTCAAAAAGCTTGAGCTCTTTCTAAAAATTCAAAAAAAGAAAAAAAAATAGAAAAAAAAAAAAAAGTGCCTTGGTGAAAACTACTTCTTGTGGCACCTTGGATAAGTACCATGATGAAAACTTGGCAAACAGGCGTCATGCGTAATTCTTCCATCATCCATCTATCCCCTCTTCTCTCTTTGATCTTGACAATGTTGAGCTATCTTTACATATTGGCTATCTTATCCACAAGATTTTCTATTGTGCTCTCCCATTCACTCATAGCCTCTATCTTGAACTTTATTCTTATTGCTCTATCCGATTGCTATACTATCTAGTTGACCCCTTGGTCTTGATCATAATAAATGAAACATGGTTCTCATAGGTCTCTTGACATGGCTACTCTTTTGGACTACACACTTCATGCTATCTCTCTCATTGGCTTCCACTGCTTATCCTACATGCTATCTTACTCATTGGCTTCCATCGCTTATCTTATATGCTATCTCACTTGTTGGCTTCACTGCTTATTCTACATGCTATCTTGCTCATTACTTCCATTGCTTATCCAAAACATGCTTCATATGACTATTTCACCTCTTTCCCTAGCTTGGGTACTCTTGAGGAGTCAGTCCTTGAGGATCACTTTCACTTGCTTTGTACTCTTTTTTCATCTATCTTTGCTTATCCACTGGCTCGTTGCTCCATCATATCCTATACCTTGCTAGACATTGGGAGAAAATGATATGATCTTGCTTGAGAACTAGTAATCTCTAAAACCTTCTAAAAAATTCCAAAAAAATCATATATGATCCTGAAAAAAAATCCAAAAAATCTTAAAAATTAGAAAATGTCCTGAAAAAAAAATCATCTTAGTGAAAACCTAGCAATAGGGGCTTTGATGTATCACCAAAAAAATTGAAAAAAGCCCTAAAAAAAAAATTTTTTTAAATATTTGTCAAGTGGTGAAAACCTAGAAACAGGCACTACTTGAAACCCTTGCACCTATGTCTATCAGTCTCAATCACCTACTTCGCTACACATTTCTTGGCTTGGAATTGTTTCTTGTCCTCATCTCGAGGGCATAGTTACTTAGCCTATTGAGGTATTCTTGTGCATTAGGGTTTCTTTGACAACTCACAAAATTGTGTTTCTCAACACTTCCCCCACTTTGACATCAAGTTTTTTTCAACACTTTTTAGATAGTTTACCTACGGTCTCGGATGTCGTGATATTTCTCAGTATCAAAATCAAGTCTTAAAGAAATGGCCAAGTGACTTACACACATGCACTTTAACACTTAAACGACTGAGCTATGCTGATCTTTATCTACTTTATGTGATGTCTATGATGATTTCTTTGCCATGTGTTCCCTCCCTAATAGTCTTTCGAGGATGTCATTGACTAGAAGACTGGGGGCATGGGACATATTTTCTTGATTTCTGCCTGTGGGTATACTTCTGTTTTTCTATAGTGTTGTAAGCATTTATGCTGGTCCTATTCAACACGTTAACTTACAAATGTATCATCCTTGACTGTTTTGCAAGACCGTACTCAGGGTTTATCCTAGCACTTATGCCTTGATACAGGTGTAATCTTGCTAAATTAAACTTAGGGAATCTCATCGCGTAGTTATCTTGACTTACATGTCTCTGATGCTTAGATTGGATTTCCACATACCTATCTAATATCGATCATATTCATATCCTCATAGTTATACTAGTGATGGTTGTATGATCTCATGATGTCCCTAATAAATGCTCAATGATGAATTAAGAGTCTAAATGCTATGCGCTTCTTGCTGGTAAACCACTTTTCATATTAGCTTGCATTTTAGGTTCATTTTCTAGCTTAGTCTTGCATTCTTGCATATGGAGAGAGCTCTCTCTTCATCTTTTCGTAGACATATTGGCTAACTCCTTTCATATATTTCTTTACTTTCTTCTTGTTCATGTCTTTTCACCTTCTTAATCTATCGCTTCATCTCTTTTCTATCTTATCATCACATTATATAAAGTTTTGACCTCTTAAATAATTTCAACATCCTAGATTCATTTTCAAGATCGAAATCCAAATTCGAGTTCATCTTGATGGTCAAAATTGTCTTTTAAAATTCTACTTTCTTCTGAGCAGTTAGCTGACCTTTTGAGGTCTAATCTCTGAATCATCACTGGGGCATCTTCATTTCTTCATGTCTTCATCATTTCCATACTTCATATCTACTTCAATTCACTATTTCATGTCTAAAATCACCTTTCTACTCATTTCAACCTAATTTTTATGCTATATCCTTCAAGGTCAACTCTAGTCAAACTGGGGCATTTTATCAATTTTTTTTATAGTCATTCTTGGGTTCTAATCATCTATCTGTCATCTTGGACATTGCTATATTCTAATTTTCTCATGTCTAGCCAATTTTTGCATCCCCTTACCTCATTTTAATTTTGATCCCGAGGGGGCAGAAATACTCTATTGCTGATTGTTACAACTATCTATTTCTTAGGAGCATTTGTTTGACCTTATCACTTGCTCTCGATCTATTTGCTTTGCTAGGTGTTAGAATTCTTTTCAGATCCTAACATCATCTTCCTAGTGTTCAGTACTACTGCTATCAGGCTGTACATTTAGGACTTGCTATCTTTTTCTACATTTCGCTCTTCAAAATCAGATATCTATATCTATCACCGCCTACTTGGCTTTCTATTTTCTTTGACATAATGTGTTCCCAAATCGATCACGCATTAGTCAAAGAGGGACAAATGTAATCACCTAAAAATGGTCATCTAGACTATTAGCCCCCTTCTCAACATTTTGGCTAAATTAATTTAATCATTTACCTAGACCAAATTGTTAATAATCAATTTATTTGATTATAACCTATAGTTTGACTATGCTATCCTAAGTTCATTATTTGATTAAAAGAACATGTACCCTTTTAATTAAATAAAATACCCCATTCTTCTAACCCACTTAAAGTGCACACATAAAGTCCTTTTTCTATTTTGCAATTAAAAGAAAAGGCTTTGTCACTTTTGTCTTATATGATAAGTCAACTTATATTCTATTGGTTGACTTGTGTGTGCACATGGATCACTCCTCTTTTTGAATTCCACCGTTGATCATCCACCATCTTCATCTTGATCTCTACCATCCATACATCTTTAAAAGGGAGAGAGCTTTCCCCCTCAATCCAATCCTCATTTGAATATTGTCATGATGCAGGTTTTCTAACATGTTTCTTGGGAGCTTTGTGGAGAACTTCTCATTTCTTGTCTCATTCTCTCATTCCATCATATTAGCATAAGATCATATGGCATTCTTAGCATAGTTGCATGTTAGTTTAGCTTTCATTCTTGCAAATAATCTCACATAGCTTAATAATGGTATTGTAACATTCTCATACTTGTTTTAGCATAGCTCCACTTTGCATCTCATTCTAGCTTAATCTTCATTTGCATTGCATTCTTGAGGAACTCCTTGGGAAATTTGCATTCTTGCATCTTGTCTTTGGAACCTCCCATTGCATGGTTTACTAGCAAGAAGAGTATCTCTAAGGCTCATCTGAGAGCCTTCTTATTCTTGAAATATACTCTCTTGCACTTCGTGGATAGGGAGCTCTAAGCCAGCATCCAAGCATTCCAAACTCATGGAATCATTTGGATAGAAGGGTTTAGAGTGGGACACTTTTCGAGTGTACACTTGAAAGATGGAGTAAGAGCCCCCCTTTCTTGGGATCAATCACATGTGTAGGGTTGGGAGCTCTGTGTTAAAGGTGGTCCAATCATTTACACATTTTTCCTTTGCCTGGATAAGCTCCATCTGACTAATAAAGAATTCATCTAATTCTCATCTTTTAGTTGTGTGTCTCCATAATTATATCAAGTTTATTTGTGTCTACCTCTTTAAAACTATGTGTATATTCTCCCATTAATCTACATGATTTACTCAAATGCTTTTCTCTTTTCCATGGATCTGCAAGCTTATGTTCTCTCAAATGATGATATTTTCCCATTCATATTGGACCCCCATATGTTCAACTCCATACTTTATTTCTCAATATATATGGAGAAACACAAGCGTGGTCAATCTTAAAAGAGGTTATGTATATAACAGTTAATTCCAAAATGATGTTAAAAATCACTTTTGAAACATTGGAGCCCATATTGACCTATTCAAGCTTTAAAGAAGACCACAATGTTTTACGAAAATAGTATCTTTGATGATAAGTGCATATTCTGATGACATCCATTAGACTCAAAAGATTCTTCCCCTTTAAGTAATTGGATGAATTTAGTCAGGCCCCAAAGCGAGTTCGGTTTTAAAAAAATCAAATTGAAACACCTGATTCCTCAATCTAGCCTTCTTGAATTCATTACAATGATTGAAAACAAAATAGGTCATTAATTGAACATTTAAAACTCATTTTTCACCTCTTTCTGCAACTTGTCAACTTAGTGCAAAGGGGTCTAGTGACTAGCCTTAAAAATTGACAAAAACACCTAACTAGCCTCTATGCTCTGACATATTGATTCTTTGCTCAATAATATCTTACCCTGTCAAATCTCGTGTCGTGATGACACTTCGATCAAAAGATATCGATCATCAAAGTTACCTTCTTAAAACTGCTAGCAAACAAAAAAAGTCAGAAAATGATAAAACACATTCAGTTTTTGCTATGAAAATAGGTTAAATTGATACTTAAAGGCTTGAAAAATTGGGGTGCTAGTTCATTGCCATGAGGGGAATATAATTTTGTGATTTGGGCTCATGAAAAATAACAGGACACATTTGGCAAGCGGGCCACGTGGGGTACTCAAAATTAGCAGAATAGTGAACATCAACAGAACTATGGTTTTCGCAAATTGAATGGACCTAGGAAAGTGTGTTGATGGATTGGTTAAGACTTGAAAAATAGCACACTTAAAGAATTTTCAGAGTAGAACACAATAGTACAATCTATTTGATCTCACCTATCATGGATTCAAAGATATGGCATCCCAAACAAGGGTACTAATCAATCTAGATTTTATGACACCAGTAAAAAGTTATAAATTGCATTTGGAATCTTGTTTGAAAACTGATCAAATGGATTCGTCATAGGCTCAAATATGAAGCATAGAAAGTGTCTGACCTCTAGAATGCAATGCAAAGAGAATTTTCTTAGTATGGTCAACTAGGTCAAAGTTATAATTGGTCAAATATGGCCTCCCAGAATTTAGGGCAATTTGCATCAACATGACAATAGTAAATAGTCAACTTTGAGGGATTCGAAACCCAGTCAAAACATATCAAAATGATATGAAAATTGAAAAATAGGTTCTATGATATGCATGCTAAATATTCTCAAATAAATGAGTCATGAAACATAACCAAGTGCAAGATATTAAAATTCAAACTAGGCCTTTTGTTGTTGTTTGACACTTAGACAAAAATGCAGATTTGGACATTGCTCAAAATGGAACTTCATAGAATGACTCAAAATGAAAATTTATCATTATGGAATGCATGAACATATATTGAATGCAAGGTGTTAGAAACATTAAACACCTCTTAGGCCTCACAAGGACAATCGAGTACATATGCAAGCTATGTGTTTATAGGGCTCAAAATTCAAGATGGTACTCAAAATTAGGGATACAATTTTGAGTCCCAATAGGAAGTACATAAATTTTTAGTAGAAATTTTTAGAAAATATATGTACCACCACGTAGAATAGGTGTGCATCTTTGCAAGATAGATGTGTAGAAAGACTGCCAAACACTAGTAAAAAAAAAATACAGGAATAATGGATGTATGTGTGTAATTAAAGGGTGTATAAGCTGAATAAACTTGTAGAATGAATTGCACACATAAAACTCAAAATGAAAATTAAACTTTGGGGGTTATGCCCCATGGAGGGTGCCAAAAATGTATGCAGAATTAGTTGTAAACATGGAATAGAATATTAAACATGTACTTCTAATCTAATCAAGCACAAATAAGGAAGAATTGCAAATGAAATAAACTAAAAGATGAAACTTTACCTTAACTTACCCAATGCTACATGCCTCCATTTGTAGTGTCCCCACTAATAAGGTTAGTTGGGGATATGCAATACCTGTAAACAAATATCAAAATTGAAACAATAATAAATCTAACTATACTATTCTACCCTCTATCCTAACCCCAACCTTAAAGACATCTATAGATTGGGGTTCATGTTCCATATTAATTTAGTCATCTTCTCTAGAGTTCATCCCTTAAGGTTCACATATGCATATGTTGACATCATCAAAATATTTTGTACATTATGTCAATCTCAAGAATGTCGGTCAGATGGATATTATATTAATCTCACATGCCAACAGTATAGAGATTACATCCATTTAAATAGTGTCAGCCAAATGGAAATCATTCCCATCTCTGATACCAAGATTACTTATCCATCTCTCTTTGTTAGCCAAATGGGTAATTTCACCCATCTTTGATACTAACACTAAGACTTTGTATTCCACCTTGGTTGTGTTAGCCAAATGACCATCACTTTCGTGTTGGCATAATTAAATTAGTTATGTTGTTTGTACACACACACACACACACACACACACACACACACACACACACACACACACACACACACACACACACACACACATACATACATGTATATATATACACATATGTGTACATATACATATAATATACATCCACATATAGATAAGCACACACACACATACATAGATATCTATGTATACGTATATGTTTATGTGTGTGTCTATATGTGTGTGTGTGTATTATCTAATAGTCAAACAATTTGTTATAGATGGAAAATATTGCAATTAATTTATATTCAAGAATCATTTCACTCTTTAATCAACTAGTTAGGGATATTGACTACTATGATTTAATATCAAGTTTCATTATTAGAGGGGGGGTATTACACCATTTCTCTCCTAGCATTGAGTGCTTGATGAATTGAGCTCTCAAATTCTTCAAAGATTTTCCTTCTTCAAGGTATGCTTCAAAGTGTTGGAGATTGATGAAACCAATACAATTCTATTAATATGCTCCTAGAATTCTTCTACAAAATAAATAAAATGATGGAAAGTGATGGATGAACTATGATAATAATGAGGTCATGATAACCTTGTTATTCAAATGATATGTTAAGGGATGCTCAAATATTGCTCAAGATTACTAGAATGCCAAAATACCCAAATGCTCAAGAATGCTTATGATTATTAATTAGTTGTTGAGCAGACATGATGGTTCCTTTTATAGAGTTTAGGGAGGCCCTAGCCTAGGTGGCACCATCCAATGGTGGAGAGAAAAAGGAAGACAAGTGCAAGAGTAAGATTGACTTGGTTAGGAGAGTTAAGATAAAGGAGATATGGTTGGGAAGTGAGAGGAAGAATAGGGACCATGTTCTTCTCACCTTGACATCAAGGTGTTTGATAGGGAGATGGAAGACACATGTCACTCATCTCACAAAGACCATTGAGAGAAGGGTAGTGAGACCATGCTCTCAATGAGAACTCTTTGGACAAGTGTCTTATGAGTCACATTTTACCTAGTGAAGTGGCTTGACCAACTACTAGAATGTAAGGGATGTGGCAATGACTTTTTCACAAAGAGGAAAGTGTCCCCAAGACCAAGTCATGTACGGGAAAATTTCCCTATGACTCACTCTTTGGAGGATAAATAGCCCTTTTTTACCCCTTAGGAATAGGACAGATTGGTGATGACAAATATGCTCAAATAATAATTAATTACTTGTACAAATGTGAGGTGTCATGTGACATGGCATAATGTGTGGATTAGGAGACTTGGTCACCTAAATGAGTATGTAAATTAGTCATTTAATAAATCACTACTTAGGATAGTGAAGATAGCCTAGGTGAATTAAGTTAATAAATTTAAAAAAATATTAAAGATTATAGAACAAGAATACTACTAAAATATTAAATTTTTTAATTAATTGACTTGACCACTTTTAAGTGTATACGTTAGGAAATGTGTTTGAGGAATATTCTTCAAGAAGTTTCTAGTTGGTCAAAATGGCTTATGGAGTTTTAAAAAAATTCCAATGTTTTAGAACAATTTTCAATGTACAGATTGAATGTGATCCAATGCAGTTAGGAGAAAAGAAATAATGAATGGTTATATGTGATTCATGATAAAATAATTAATTGGATGGTTAGATTTAGGTCTTTTTAAGTTTTTGTAATGGATTTTTACTTAAGGGAAAAATGGAGAAGAACCTAATTGTTCTTCGCAAGTAGGATGCAAAGCTGGAGAAGGTTGTGGTTGATTAGTGAGTGTTTGAATCAAGTGCAATCAAGCCATTTTTTTGGGCTTAATTAGATCTGATCAAGCATAAGTAGTGTAAATTATAGATCATTTTATATTTTCTACTCTAACAATTATGATAGTGAAATTCCCAATCAAGTGGGTTCTAAAATGTCCTATTGTAATGTACACTTACCCACCCCCCCTCTCGGTAATCATTCCTATATTAATGGATCCTAAGTCATGTATGCCAACTATGAATAAATTGATGATACCACTATGCTAACAAACAATATTCTCGCTATTGTTCACAGTCTCTCTTCTCACTCTTCTTATGATGAAGATGAAACCTTACGAGTTCCTCCTATGCAACTTCAAAAACTCTCCCATGATTTTGAAATATTTGAGCAATGGTTAGGTAAAGGGCATTCTAATGTGGTATTTATTTCCTTTGTGGAAGGAATGAGAATTTTATTCACAATGATGAGAATGGTGTTGATTTGTTGCAATCTATTATGCATCTTATTCATGACGATGTTAAACGTATCAAAGATTGTGCTCAAGATCTTGGTTTATCCTAGCCTAACACTATTGTTTGAGACATATTCCTATTTCTACTTAGTCACCTATTGCTTCTACATATACTCCACCTCTCATGACTACATCTATCATAAACACTAATCCTACACATATTAATCCTATATATGTTTCCATTTCTTAGCATTCCTTATCCTACAAGTGTTCTTGATGTAGGAGCATCCCTGGTTGGCTTGCAATCCTATAGGATGGTGTGGTTTAGATGTGGAGTTTGGGAACTCGGTCAAAGAATGAAGTATGATTCGATCAATATTGAGTTAGTTTGGTTGTTTTGTTAACTGAGTGACTCGGTTAATGAAGATGTTTGGAAAAGCTTGGGGCACTCAGTAAATATTGGCGGCTTGGTTTGCACTAGGAGCTCATCAATAGTGTAGCCCAAGTCAACTCGGTCATTGAAGGGAGCTCAAAAGATACTAGGAGCTTAGCATATACTATGGTGCTTGGCATGCACTAGGAGCTTAGTAAACACTGTCATGCTTGGCATGCACTGGGAGCTCAACAATGCTTGGGAATTTACTGATGCTCAACTTGGTCTTTCTGACACTTGGCTTGGTCGTGGTTCCTATTGGTGTTGATTTTTCTGTGAGCCAACTTTTGGTATTTAATTTGTGTTGTAGCTGACTTGTGGCTCAACATATATTTAATGTGAGGGATTTAATTTAATTTGTAATGAATTGGGCTGATGTGTGGCTTAGTTTGGTATAAGTAGGGGGTTTTGTGGAGTCTTTAGGCAATCATTATTATCATCTATTTTGGAGAAGAGGATCAAGGCTAGATGTAAACTTTGAAGAGCTAGTAGTTGTGGGTTGAGAACCAAAGGATTGCTTGGTGGACCTGAGTGTACAAGTGTGGATTCTTCTTGGAGTTCTTATCCAATTGTGGACCTAGACTAGCTAGGATTGGGTTTATAAGTTGGATTTTGCAGAACTACTATTGTAATTATTGTTGTATTTGGCCCTAATGTGGAAGGCCTTACAGCTAGGCATACTGCATGTAAACAGTTATATCTATGAATAAAGAGTGGTGATTTGGTATCAAATCTTGCATTTGTGTTGTTTTTGTGTTTCTATTATGTATTTATTTATTGGGGGCTAGGACATCTCCTTTGTGGATTCTCCTACCTTGCATTGCATCAAGTGGTATTAGAGTGAAGGTTTTCTAGAGCGTGTAGATAGATTGTCAAAGTTGAGGCAATTTGCACCAAGATCTTGGGTTGGATAAGGTTGATCATGTGGAGTTGATTGGGCTTCTGGATTGGTGGATCTATTGCTTTGGGTTTGCAAAAAAATTGGAAGATGTCTCCAAGAATATTGGACCCTAGGGAAATTGATGATCTTACTAATGTTGTGGAAGAAAGGATCTTAGAGAAGATTAGCACAGAATTCAAATCTAAGATTGCATTGATGAAGAGTGACATGATTGTTGAAATTGTGAGTGCTTTAGCTGGAGATACCTATTGGAACTAGGGTTGGTCATTTTTCTAGACATGGCTCTCAGGTACATTGACTCCTGAAGACCTAATTGATTGGATTGGCGAATTGGAAAAATACTTTGAGCTTGACGATATTGAGGATCCTCTCAAAGTGAGGTTGGCACAAACTAAGTTGAAAAGGCATGCTGCTCTTTGGTGGAAACAACTACAAAGAGATAGAGAGGAGGAAGTGAGACCAAAATCACTAGATGGAGGTTGATGGTGAGTGAATTGAAAGATAAGTTCACTCTTTTTGATTATGAACTTGATTTTTTTAAGAGATTTCAGAATCTAAAGCAAAAAGATATGACTATGAAGGATTATACCTAAGAGTTCTACAAGTTGACTATTCAGTTTGGGCACAGAGAATTGTCAAAGGAGAAGGTAGCTCGGTACATTAATGGTTTGAGATTCAATATTAAGGATGAGGTTGGTATGATGAATATTGAATCAGTTGAGGATGCTTATTAGTATGCTCTAAAGGAAGAAGGTAAGTTCAAGAGGAAAAGCTAAGGTAATTCTAAAGGGAAGGAGAGGCAGCATAACTTGGCAAAGGCTAAACCAAGTGTTGAAGGTGAACCAAAACCTATTGATCATAAGAGAAGCACAAGTGGAAGTGGATTTAGTGGTAATTGTTTTTGATGTGGTGAAGAAGGGCATAGATCTTTTGAATTTCCTCATGGTAGGAAAGATGTTGTTATGAATGTGGTTGCAGTCGAAGATAGTCAACCTAAGCAAGGGGAGAGTTTTCTAGTTTGGCAAGTACTGGTTGGTCAAAGGACATAAGATTCTTCTCAGAGGACTAGTTTGTTCAAGACTCATTGTAATTCTAGTGGTAAAGTCTGCAACATGATTGTGGATGGTGGTAGTATTGATAACAATGTTGCTAAAGAGGTGGCTTAGAAGCTTGGTTTGAAGAAAGTGAGACATCCTTACCTTATAGGATTGGCTAGTTGCAAGGTTAGCATGCTTTGGAAGTGAGTGAGAAATGCCTTGTTCATTTCTAGTTTGGGTAGTATAAGGATCGAGTGTCATGTGATATTGTGGACATGAATAGTTGTCATGTCACTAGTACATTAGGGCTCATTTTTTGACCTTTATTGGTCAAAATTTTGACCCATTTTTTGACCAAATTCGACCAATGAATTGGTCAATAATTTTTTGGTCAAAAATTTGATGAACCTACTGGATGGTCAAAATTTTGACCAATACATTGGTCAAAAAATGTTGAAGTTGTTAGGTCATTTTCTACCATTCATTGGTTGAACTTTCGACCAATGCTTGGTAGAAATTTGTAGGACATTGGTCGAAATTTTGACCAATGCATGGTAGAAAACTAGATGGCATTGGTTGAAAATTTTTTGGTGAAAATTTTGACCATCCAGTAGGTTGGTCAAAATTTTGACCAATACGGTGGTCAAAAAATGTTGGAATTGTCAGCACATTTTCTGCCATTCATTGGTCAAACTTTTGACCAATGCTTGGTAGAAATTTGCAGGGCCCATATCATGGACAGTGATATCATGGACCCACTTCCTGTGTACTAGGTATGAAGATTTCTAATCGTGAGATGAAGCCGAGGTCAAAGGGTGGCATTGAATCGCTATGAAGAAGTGCTTGAAAGTTAAGTATAGCGAGTTAGCGAGTGTGGCCCACCATTGTTGAAGTAAAATTGTTGTCCACAAGATCAAGTCTGGATCGACGACGCTCGTTGAGTCACTATAAAGAGATGTGCAAAAATTAAGTATAGAAAGTTAACGAGCAATGGACCCACCAACGTGTTCTTAAAGGTTGTTTCAATTGTCTACCACACGATTAAAGTAAGATCAATGATCATCGCTAGCTCGTTGTGGAAAGGTGCTCAAGAATTATGTATAACGAGTTAGCAAGTTGATGACACGTGTTCGTAGTCATCCATGGGCCTGGTTTGAAGCACCAAACTTGAAGGAAAGGTACAGGTGGAGGTGTTTTATTGGCTTGACTGCCAATGTGTTAAGAAGAAAGTTGAGTCAGCTTAGTTGTCATTCCCAAATCTTAGGATTTTTCGAGGATCAACGACACAAGTTTAAAAAAGAAAGTGTGACGACACTCTATTTTTTTGTTTGGCACATTTATGATAAGTGAAAGCTTCGCGTGTGGGAGAAACAGAGTATAACACAAAGATTTTCATTAATTATAGTCCCATGCGAACAGAGATTGCAAATTTTTTGAGCATAAGAGCCTGATTGATTATGTCGTGTTAAGCCTAGTAAAGACATGAAACTATTCTTCTATCATTCGAGAGATATTTTAGAAGTTCAGAGAAGAACAAGTTTAGCAAGTCAAGTAAGTACTCATATTATAACCTCTCTAGCATTCCAATTCTCTCAATACTGTTAGCCTCTTAAGAAACCATTCTCTGGGCAAATTAATTATATGGATAGGAATTTCCACGATGATTTATTGGAATTACTCCCAGAATCTACTGTACAACCTGCACAAGTTAAAAAGTTAATTTCCTTAAACCCTAGGCTTAAAATTGGTGATGGCCTATATGATAAGGGGAACTGGGTTAGGGATGCAACAACTACTCAAACTGGCCTTATCTTGTTTGAAAAGTGGTTTTCGAAAAGAAAGTTGTTTGCCCCGCATGCTAATGTCTGGAATTTTGATTTGGGAAAGTTAGTAGTCCCAAGTGTTTTCATGGATTATGGTTTTCTTGAAGCCATTGCTAAGAATTATGACCAAGCCATTAGGGTTGTAAGAAGAAAGGATGGTGTGCCTCTGGTCTCGATTACTCCTGAAGAAATTAGAGAGGTTTTTCACCTGGAACCATTATCAGACTACCATGTGCAAATCAATCTACTAGAATTAGAGAATGAATATAAAGAAAAGAAGTATGTAATTAGGGGAGGTGCACTAAGGGCACATATTGGTACATTAGTAACTTTACCAGTAATTATTGCAGCCTCTAGAGAGCCTTTTAAGAAGAGTCTTGTCACTTCTCGGGCTGTAGAGATATACAGGACCTTATGCCAAGTTTTTGGTGAAGATGAGCAAGAATTTATGCCTATTGGTTTCATGTACATGATGGTTCAGATTGCTTCCTTTGGTGTAGATGTTATTTTTGATTTTACTTCCTTTTTGGCTAAAGAAATTCACATTGCTTTAGTTGGGATTGCGAAGGGCAAGGTGGAAAAAACTTTTGGTCACTACTCTCTATTAATGCATATGTTTTTGTTCAAAGGAGTGATATATTTTGGTAATGAGATGGAACTAAATAGAGAGGAGAATGGGGAAATACTACCAGTCCAGTTGTGGAGTGCAGATATGACCTGGGATGCAAGTAGTGCTAGTTTTGTCAGATTTGATAGATATTTTGCTGCTAAATTGAGATGCTTCATATTGAGTGACAATCCCAGAATCCCTAGGGTACTAATGAGTCTCAACAGGCCTATGGATAACCCCCATGACTTGAAAGTTTCACATAATTGGGGAGATGTCATCCCCTACCCTGTTTCTACTATTTTTAGAAACTATGGTTTCAAGGGGAACCCTCATGTTTTGTCTTACCAAGTTCCTTTGAAGGTGGGAATGGCTAAAGTATTATGGAAGTTAGGGGGAGTGGAAGAAATTTTTTAAGGCAATTAGGGTCAATTTTCCCTACCCGCACAGTGGCCCATCAGTTTGTGATTACAAAAGGGGGATGGATCTTTTTGCATAAAATTTTGGAGCAGTATATGATGGTTGTCTCTCATCCCCATTTTTGTGATTATAAGGGATTTTTCAATTAGATGTTGAGGCATAGAATCAAGTTGGGACCGATCAAGCACGATTCTTATTATCCAAAGGATATTATAAGGAATGAATTCTCATTGTAGGAGCAGAAAACTAAAAAGGAAAAATGGAGAGTTTATTGCTGGGTCTTAGAATTCATTCATTGTTTTGATAATAAATATGATCCTTTGGATAATGCTATTACAGAGGCTGACAAAATAAGTAAGCTCATGAATACCTTCCCTAAAATAATGGAGGTCATGAATGAAAAGAAACATTTTTTATTCATTCATATCCTGATAAGGCCAGAGAGGTCACGAGGAGGTTGGCTTTCACTCCAAATGTGAGAACTAATAAAATAATTGTACAAAAGAGGCCCAAATATACTATAATTCAGAATAAAAGGGTTCCTATAGACGAGGGAAAACAAATAATAGGATCTACCAGTATAGCCCAAGAGGAGAGACTTGAAGAGCCTAGTCTTAAGAGGCAAAAGGTAATGACAAAAGAAATGCCTCAAGATGAGGAATATTCACCCACCCAGTCCCCTTTGAGGATTGGAGAAGAGCAGCTCACTGATGAATAGGTTGAACAAATGGGATCACAGGGAGATATTTTTATTACTCAAGCAAAATTAGATGAGGATAACCCTCCAGAACTTCCTCTCCCAAGTTTGGATCTAACAATAGCTAATTATAGAGGTAGGGAGTTGGACGCTATATTAGAGCAAGAAAGTCATCAATTTTTGACTGATGACAGTTTTGTGAAATCAAGGGATTTTTAGCAGTTTGCATGGAGGACAAACATGAACATTTTCAAGGAGAAATGTAAAAAGATGAAAACAGAGCATCCAAAAATGGATGAAACTTCCATGCAAAACCAAATTAAAAAGAAATGATGAAGGAATTGCAGAATATAAGCCCTGAGAAGGGGAGGAAAATGATAAAGGCATCTAACATTTTATTATTGCCCAATTGGGATATTGCAGATGCATTAATTTTCAATTTTGTTTTAAGTAGATTGGAGTTACAAGACCCAAATAGAAGAGACTTCCAAGGCACTTCATTCATTGAAGATCAAGCTGCATTGGTTAGTTGGTCATTGAGAAAGGGATCTAGAGCCACACCATCACAATCAGATGAGTCTGGGTTGATGGGAAATATACTTGTAAGAAGGGTTGTTGACACTTCACATGTACAGACAGCATATTGGAATGTGGATTCTTCTAAGTTTGTGTTGGCCACTGCTAAGAAGGAGGAACAGGTTATGTCTGAGTTATAGAATAAATATGAAACACTTCTTGAGGCCTATAATAGGGAGGTAAAAAGGAGAATTGAACTTGAAAACAAGGAAATGGGGAAATCCACAAGGCCAAGAATAACATACCCTCGTCCTCTAGTGGAACCTTTTGAATCCACCCCCCTTGTAGAGATACCAGACACACCTCAAAGGCCTGAATATTATACACCTGAGGAATTTGAAGAAGAGAAGAGCAAACTATGGGCCTTACATGTAGAGTTAAATACACAATATGAGGATAAGCTTAGAAAGGCTCTACTGTATTTAGTGGACAAAATTGAGTGGCCCTTATTGTTTGATCAGTTGGTAAAAGTAATAGATATATGGAAGGAATTGAAACTCATGGTGATACCCTAAAGCCTATTGTTAATAAATGGGGAAGAAGGGAAAAGGAAATCACCCTTCTATGTTATTCAGTTATAAAGTCTTCCAATGACCATGTTGAAAAATTGTATGATATTGCTAATGACCTATTAGATTTTGATAACAAGAGAGTTGCTCTGCAACTGAAAAATTGTTTGTTATTTGAATAATTACAAGAATAAAAATTTTGATCTATTTCCTTGTGCCTTGGAGAGTGGAGCAAAGAATTGGATGACCTTTTCTGCACAAGGATAAATAAAGTTATTAATGAAAAGGGGCATGCCTGGGGGGCCACCACGATAGACGAATTGGTTAAAGTCCAATTGTTTTTTTATTCTTTAAAGCAATAATTTGTTGGTTTTGAAAAGGAGTCTGGTTATATTTTAAAAAAACAAAATGATATCCTACAGTTCAGCTAGCGGGATGATATACAATTTGACACTTGGATGGTAGATCTTCTGTTGGACAAGCAGTTAGAGGAGGACAGTTCAGATGATGATGAGAAACAAGAAGGTGAGGTGTAGGTTATTGACACCTCTGCACCAGAGCTGAAAAAGAAGAAGGGGAAAGGGTAATAATGCCTGCTCAGGGTAAAAGCAATGAGAACTCGTAGGAGAAAACCAATTTGGAGGTATCACAAGATCATCCTTCTTTGGCTAGCTTGGTAGCCACATATTCTAAGGAGTCAGAATAACAAGAGACAAATTAGAAGTTGATGATTCACAACAGAAACTGGAAGGGGCCTAACTGAATGAATATTTGATACGCCTGGCATTCTGTTGTGATTGTTTTTGTCTTTTGTATGATGATTTGTTCCTTGGACACTTGTCAAATCACAATTTCCCTTTGCTTGTTGCAACTCATGCTATATAAATGAGTTTTCAAGGCATTGTCATGGTCCGAGACTTGTGCAATTTTTTGTTTCTTTCAAGAAGAGTACATATTCAGTCGGTCCAATAGTATGTAGAGTTTTTGAGTTTGCTTCCATTGTATTTTCTGATAAGCAAATTGAAATGACAAAAATGGCAATCTATTCTGGGCATTCAATTGGTTTTCTATTGCTTATTGTATTAGTCATATGAAAAGGATAATACAAAGGGGTATTTACACTATATATGTGTCATCAATTTATGTCTCCAGTTTATGGGTTTGTTTACTTTAAAGTCATTTAAATAAGGTTTATTTGGCTGAATGCAGTCTGGATGGGTTGTATGCTAGTTTTATTGTTGCTTTTAATTCAAGCAATTATATAAATGCTTCAGTAAATCAGTAGGGTTTATGAGTTCATAAAAGGGACATTGCATAAGAATGGAGATGGGTGATTGCATTTGATTAATTCTTATACAAGTTATTTGAATTAGATCTCAAGCCAATAGTCAATTTCTTGCCCAATGGATAAGGCACTGGTCCTATAAATCAGAAGTAAACAAGGATGAATTCTGTTGCCGCACATCAAATCATCTTACAAAATCAAAATTATTTTCAATCCTGTTCAAGAATTATAAATGCTGGTCTCAACTCATTTATATCTAATTCTTGAGTCTTAGGTAGCTGCTATTTCCAGGAATATTTGTAAATTTTAGGAGAATTATGACCAAATTTGCTAATAAGGGATGTGTATAAGTTTGAGAGCATTGAAGAATTGAAGTGAGTTGTGTATGTATGTGAGGGTAACAGATGAGAATCAGAATGAAACTAAGATAATTTCATTTTTGAATTCTACTACACCATGCACTTGTACAGATCCTTTCTTGTTCCTCTTTGTGCCCACCACTTAGCCCACATTATTGAGTGTCCTATACAAGAAAGCCTTATAGAAAGAAATTTACCCAAGATTCTTGGAGTTGTTCCACTATAAGATATGATGAAATCATGAACTAATTTCCTATTATTTAAGAAAATGAGAAACACTATAAGACACTTTGTAGTGCTGCAATAATAGCCAAATCACCAAAGTAAGCATGCTTTTTGGATCATATTCTCTCGCAGACACAGATGTAACATGCATGTTGGTTGCAAGTGATTTCTAGGAGCTTGGGGTTCACTATCAATTCCAACACCTTCGACTAAAATTTTTGAACAAGTCAAAAGTTGTTCCACTATAACAATTACTAATAAACTTTATCATTATTCAAGTCAAAAATTTATCATTAGCAAAAATGGTAGATAATTTTGTTCATGGTCTCAAGGAAAACGAAGACTGCTTGACAATACCAAGAAACAACACAGATGACTTAGAAATAGTCTATCACAATGAAAGACATATTTTGCCCATCATAACACTAGCACTGCTCTACTGTCTCATTTTTGGTAATAGAGACACCCCCCAAACATGAAGGATTCACCCCCAAAACATCTTCAAACATGAAATGATCCACTGTCTATTAGACTGGTGTCTAATCCAGGCTAAACCTCCATCAACAATTACCATCCAACACTGCACTTGCACCAAGTTTTCCCACTCTCCTGAATTTGGTTAATATAGTACAAATAAATTATCACCTCATTGTCTCCCACCAATAACAGTGACTACAGGTGGTAGGAGAGAATCTACATTGGAAACTTCAGAATAAGTATAGTTGACTGTGCCTAACCAGTCACTGGTTTGAATGCACCAGTCTATTATTCCTTACTCAACCTGCAATGAAAATTAAAGGAATGTGTGGACAAGATAACAAAAATAATAAAATTTTCTCACATTAAATATTAGTCAAAATGCATTTGATACATCATAGGAACTCACTGTTCCATGGGATAGAGACTGAATTGTAGACAACAGGATTATTTTATTGATTATAATTTTTTCACAATGCCTTGTCTCACCACCCCAACTCTACTTCTCCCCCAAACACTCGACAAATCCCTTCTAAATAACCAAACAACAGTAAACAACCACTGTTGTCTAACTATCTGACTGTTACTAGTTAGTTATAAACTAAAATTTATTGTCAAAGTTGACACAAAGTGTCAACTTCGACAACTTACAATCATATATGCCTTTAATATATTTCACTAACCTTTTTAAAGGTTTTATAACTTCACTAACCCTTCCAAAGACACCTAAAACCCTTACTAGTTGTACTAGGCCTAAAGACACCTAAAACCCTTACAAGCTTTTCTTTGCATTTTTTCTACATTTGATACTTTTCTTATAGGTGGACATGCCTATCACAAACATCCAACATGTTTGTCCTTAGACTTCATGGAAAAAACCCTACAAACAACACACAAAAAATAAGGACATGAACCATCCAAACATCTCTAATAGCTTGTGGATATCCCAAAGATGCATAAGTGCATGACTTGTGAAAACCAAAAAGATAAGACTAACTTATATAAAAAGCGAATAACCAAAATGATTTTATGTCTGTGTTATGTTTGACAATGAAAATGATATTTGGATTCAAGTATGAGGAAATTTGTATCAATCAATTCATTAAATATCATTTGAATACAAAGAAGATTTTAAGAGATTCAAGAGCATAATTATAAGCCAAATTTGTGGAAGACCTAAATTAGACCTAAGTGAACAAACATGTGAAGGCTTATTTTGAATATGATGAGCAGATATAAGGCAAAAAATTTATGAAGGTATATTCCAAGTTTAGAGCATTTATTGAAAAACACTATTTCAAATCTTGGTGGATTATTCATAAGTACAAGGCAGATTTTTTGAGGACCTCGAAGGAGATCTAAGGAAAATCTACCTACATTATAAACACTTTGCATTTCAAAGGTTAGTTCCTTCTGCATTGCATGATTTGAGGTTGGTGTCTCTTGCTAATTGAGTCTACACATTTGTTTGAAGTTATATACATACATACATATATATGTGTGTGTGTGTGTGTGTGTACATACACACATAATTCACCTACAAGAATTTCCATGCTAAATAGTATATGCATCTTGTCTTCTTTTGTTAGACATCAACTATGTGAATGCTTTCTGCATTGCTTTCAGTTGACTAAATATATATAATAAAATATGTAGGTTTCTATGCCAAACTAACTCCAATGTGGACAAATATCTAATAATTGAGATTTAAACTAAGCAAGAACTGTATGTTCAAGGAACCAAAAGATGACTGCAATGAGACTATTACAAGGGAAAAAACTTTAGTCTCGTTAAAGAGAATTGGGATGTGTGTTTGAAGACTTAACAAATTTGAGCTTCACTTGGTTTCAAGAATACTATAATATTCTCTACTTAACAAGGCCAACCACATGAAGGTGGAAGCTCATCTGGCCTCACCCCCCTCCCCCTAACATCAATCTAAAGTACCCATTCTCATCTTATTACATACTTCATTCATTCATTCATCCATTTATGAACTATAACATTCAATCAACACAATCACATAACATTCATTAATATGATATAAAATTCATTAATACACAATACTAATCAAAACTTCATTAACACATAACAATATTCATTAACATAAAATAAAAAAATTTATTAATACGCATCATTCATACATAATTACTTAAAACAAAGTTCTTTCATTATCCAACAAGGTTTATCAAAGAAGATTTTTAAAACATCATTTCTTTTTTTTGTTTTTATGAGCTCTCTTAAGAAAAGCACTCATAGGGACATCCAATAGAAAATTAATACCTCCACCACTATAATGCACATTATGGCCTTCATCAGGAGCAGGTTCTGTGGTAGGATATGAAGGCTGCAATAAAATGTTATGCACATTGTTATGTAGTCAATTTACGTTTAAAACTAATACCAAAAAAGAATTTTCTCAACCATTTAATTTCATTTACTTTTCATCTGACCAATTTACCTGTGAGATATCATTTGGTGCACTGGATTCTTGGGCAAGGCTTACAGATTCTTCATGTAGGCATGCAACCACAACTTTATAGCCTTCCTTCAAGGCAATTTTTCTATCTTCATCTGTGACCTCCACATTGAAATCTGTGCCCTGTGGTTTTTGCTTGATAATGTCAGTTTTCCATGTATGGTTTCATTAAACAAAATTGTTTGCAACATTATATTTAAAATATAAAAAAAATTCATTGCTCTACTTACAAGTCAAGACTGCAGATTCATATAGCCACCAGAGCCAAGTTTGTGCTGGCCAACCTTTTCTATTCTCACTTTTGTAGCCATGGATGTGTCCTGCAATCTATGAATAATTTCAAACATCTTAGATTATATATTTAAAAATATCAATAATTAGTGCATGATTACAATGTACTTAATACTATAATGACATACCCCTTTTTGCCATGTGTTGCTTCATTATCTCTATCTTCACATAGCCTTTTCTCCTTTGCATCTTCTATTATTTCATTCCACTCCATCGGTGGAATCATCGGAGAACAGTCATACTTTGGGTTATCCTTAAGAGCCCTTCTATATTGATCCCTCACAGTCTTTATATGCTTTGCTGCTCTTTCCAAAAGTAGGCCAGTGTCAAAAATGTTTTTCCCAAATTTCTCCTCAATGGATGCAATCAGCTAATTTTCTAATTCCCCAACTTGTAAATTCCACCTTTTTAAAAACAAATAAATTGTTAAATCAATAACTTTAATATATTAAAATAAATAGAAGAAAAGAAAAATTATGTCGCAATGATATGAAACTACGTACCTTTTATGTATGGTGGGTCCAAACAGTCTCAATGTCATATGAAAAAGATGTTCAAAGAAAGCATTATTACCTACAAAAACATAAAGGATTTATCAGTCCAAAATGAGTAATGTAAAAGTAAACTAAATTTACACTTTAAATAATATCAATTTTAAACCACCTGGAAGCTTTCGTTCTCTTAGTGGAAACATAGTTTTCTTATTCAGCAACAATGTCCCTTCATATGAACCAGTACTAATCACACGAACTGCTCCACGAAATGGATCAGTTTCAGTAGTACTACTCTCTATTGCTTTATCAACTGAAACATCATAATAATTAAATGACAATTTTAGTATTGCTCTCTGTTAGTCTACCTCCCTACCTATGTCCATGTCTCTCTATGTGTGACTATATGTGTGTGTGTGTGTGTGTGTGTGTGTGTGTGTGTGTGTGTGTGTGTGTGTGTGTGTGTGTGTGTGTTTGTATGTCTGAATGTATGTATGTATGTATGTATGTATGGGTGGGGTGTGTATGCATGTGTTTGTGCGTATGCAAGCTTCTGTAGACATCATTTAAGCACTAATGTGCTACTTCGTTGTTCATCAACTTGTAGAAAGACATTAAAAAATATAGCAAATCAAGGTTTTACCAGTGCTACTGGGCATAGACGACGATGTTTGCATGGTCCTTGTTGCCGACAATGCAGTAGACAATAGTGGATTTCCAACCAAAGGAGGAGTCTGCACTTCATCATGAGTTGAAGAATAGAATATTGTTAGCAAAGACATTTTCAATGGATAAAGATCAAATGGGATACTAGCAAGAAATTTTGACAAAAAAAAAAGGTAAGTGTTATAATGTTGATCAAAACAAACAAAGTGTTACTTACACGAAGGTACTATGAAACAACCCTGACCATGTTTAGCATGTGATGTCGCAACTAGCACATATGTCTATACAAGAACACATAAAATCAGAGATCATGATCCATAAGATACTATAAAATATTAATATCTATTGAACTTCTATTACTGCTTTAGTAGAATTACTGCTTACTTTCAAAGATTGGATTCTATGGTCCAATTCTATTCTCGATGCCTCTTTCTCCTCACTTCTGTCACCCTTGATGATAATTTGAACAAGCTCATAGTGTATCTTTGTGTAATTTTTTGGGTGATGAATACAGGGTCAGTACTAAGGCCAATGTCATGTAGATATGATGCTCGTATTTCAGATTGCATTTGATTAGCGATCATTGTAGCTTTTTCCTATCATTTGTGACATCAAATATTCGTATACTTTCATCAAAATAACTCCAAAGCCATAAAGAAGAGAACATAATAATAGGACATTCGTTTCTATATTAACATTAATATTTATAATAATTAATGTTTACCTCTATTGAAGGTGTCTGACATGGTGCATCCATATCGCCCTATGAAAAAAATTAGTAAGTCTTAGAAATCAGCAGCAAAATTAAAGTAATAGACTTACCAAAAAAAATATTAATAATAAAGTAGATTGTATATGTAAATCATTTGTCTTAAGTTAAAAATTTAGCGTAACTAATGTTTATATCTAAAAAAATATTTGACATGTTCTACTTAATGTTTATATGTGCACATATTGTTTGGAAAGAAATATTTGGTCATACAAGACCCCATCATAGTTGACATTGATCGTACCTAAAGATTTCATTGATCATCATGATTTTCATCCATTTCATCATCATCATCATCATCATCATCATCGTACTCATCACTTTGATCATCATCGTCACCGCCACCATCTTCATCACCATCATCATCCTCTTGATCACTATCATCATCATGACCATCATCCTCATGATCATCACCATCTTCGTCACCATGATCATGATCGTCATCAACATCATCATCATCATTATCACCATTATTGTTAGCATGACCAAAATCATCACCCTATTCTTCTTCTTCATCACTAGGCAACTGTCGTTCCTGATAATCATTTACTTCCTCTTGTGCTTCTTCAATATCTTCTTCTTCGATCACATTATACTTTACTGGCCTTCCTCTTGGGTCATGTCTAACAAAAAATGACCAACCTAGTTTGTCTGGAACACCAAAGTAAAACACTTGCTCGCATTGACTTGGAAGAACATAGGGCTCATCTCTGACTGGCTCAAATGACCTTGTATTAATCATAGTAAATCCACTGTCGTGTTCAATAATAGTCCAATCGAGATTATTTCGATTCAGTCATAACCTAAACCATTTGATGACAAATAGAACTATTTTGAATGAATTAAAGTCGCATTCAAGTATATCATCCAAAATGCCATAGGATCAATTTTCAGATTGTTGAGGATGTATGTCAGTTCTAGATGAAATATTGGTGACCACGAAGACAACACTTATCTCAGAATCACATGTTTTCTTCGTTTCATCTAACTTTTTGGGCAGAATTTATAGCCATGGTAGTACATAGCTTTGTGGTGTTTGACTTACAATTATTCAAACATGTCAAGAATCTTCTCATTGATTTGTGAGTTGATATTAAACTTATGTCTCATGATTAGTAATCTTATGCATACCTTTGTATCTTTTAAGCCATATATTGGATCAAGTACCATTAGCGTAACATTGGGATCTCCATTATGATGAGCTTCTTTAACCAATGATGCAACACCATCCCATGTTAATGAGCGACCATTTTCTTGAGACTGTTCAATCCACACTGTCATCCAATCAAGATTGTTTGCAATATACAAGTGTAGTGCATCCCACCCAAGACCAACTATAAAGAAGACAATTACACCCGTTAGAAACAACTTATATATATTGATGATGGATAAGAATTGTTAAATTACAAAAAACAACTTATAATTACATCTCACCCTCCTCAATCTACCTTTCCCCATCAAGTACTCCCCTTTGAATTTGTCATTACAGTTGGGATCCCAAATGCGATCTAGATGAATACATGTTGCAAACTTTGGAAGATATTCACTAATATACACCATGGTGTGGTATATCATATATCCCTCTATCATAGAACCCTCAAGATGTGCTCTTTGTCGAACCAAGCCCTTCATAAATTTCAAATGCCTCTCAACCATCCACATTGATCTAGCTTGTACAGGTCCACACAATTCAATCTCCTCAACTTGATGTATGAGGTAGTTTTCTTGAGCATTGAAAAACCTTGGAGGTAAACACTTTTACATTTCACACATAAGCTGTGGAATTTTTCTCTTCCAATATTTTATATCTTTTTTATCAGTTTCTTTAGATGATAACCACCTAAATGAGATTCAACATGCAAAAAGACATAGAGGAGATTTCAAATAAAATTATACAATAGATTTCAGATAAAAAGCTACAAATCTAAGAAAAAACACTCTTCTAACCTCATGTATTTTCCAAGATCATATATAACTTGTTTAATACTATTGTCAAACTGTTGTGGAAAGGATAGAGGTAAGACGAACTGCAATCATTAAAGAATGATCATTTCAATATATTATTAAATAATGCAACTAGTACTACATTCAATCTTACAAATATACTATAAATAGAAAACATGACTTACCTTGACGAAGGTATGCCAATCATGTGTCTTCAACCCTAGCACAAAATCACCTTTCTTTGATAGAAGAGTGCTTATATTTGTAGCAAATCTTGTTGGAAATTTTGTTTTTTTTATGACTTCTTTTAATGCATCACTTTGTTGCTCCATTAATAACCAAGGAAGGGCACTTGTATTTATGCGATCTCCATTCCTATTTGATTCAATGAAAACTTTTAGTGCATGATTAGATTCGTGAATTTTAGTACAAATTTTAGCAATTTGTTCTCTATCATGCCTTCCATCCAACATTTTCCATAGTGTCTCTATTACATTCTTTCCAATATGCATAGCATCAAACAAATGTGTGATTGGGAGATCCTTGTAGTATGGTAACCTACTAAATTGAGTAGGATAACTTTTCATTCCTCTAGGAAGTTGGTCATTAATTCCTTGACGACCTTAATGAGCATTAGTTATAGCATTAGTAAATATAAGACAATGTCAAAATACAAATTGTAAACTTCAGATGACATATTCGACATTACCTTGATGATTTAATCGATCGTATTCCAACTTCCATAAATGAGGTGTCATTCTTCGTGGCCTTGATGATGTCTCTTCTTTCCCATTGAAAAGATTTTTTTCGACAATTCAATACCTATGATTATTGTGGAGAAAGTGTCTAAACTCATCAAACACCTTCTTTCCTAAACTTCTCAAATGATGACATTTCATCTTCGCACCACAAACTGGACATGCAAATTTTCCCTTTGTCTGAAGACCTAAAAGATCATGTATAATTGGATCATGTACAATTATCATGCGCAACTTAAGCATTCGGTAGTAATGTGTAAGCACTATAACATATCAAAATATGTGATCTTAACAATATAACAATTAAAGTTGATGAGTATGGGTTTTTATGAACCACAACTCATGAAATATGCATTAAGTCCATACCTGTTGTTTACAATGAGTATGGGTTTTTTTTTCTAAGAACATACCTATTGTTTACGGTCAGTAAGTTTCTATATCCTCTAACAAATTTGAAGCAATGAGCCAAAGTCACACGGATGAAGATGATCATTGTCCCCTCAAAGCACCATCGTTTGATAAATTTTTGCATTGAAATATGATCTAGAAAGGGCCTTTCCACATAGTATGTTGGCACTATTTGGCAATCATCGATCATGTGGTTATTGCAAAGAGGCTAAGGACCAAACATGGAATCATGGAGATAGTGCACGGATGTACAAGGAAAATTTGTTGCTCTTTAGCTACTAATCTTGCTTTGTGCTTGTCAATTAAAACATTATTTTTAAACTTGATCTTAATACTTTTTATAATCAATTTTTCTTGCAGGTTTGCATATATAGTTTGACTGCTAGAACTGTAAGTATCTTCTTGAAATCACTTTCAATATTGTTTTCTGCATTTTCCAATCGGCAACGATCTTGATAGTATATATAAGATGCTATGTGGGTGAAGCCATGTAGGGACATGGCCCTACATGGGGCATGTCAAAAAGATATGATTATATTCTACTAAAATTTTGCAGTAAAAGAAGTCTTTAATGTCATGGAGTTTAAAGCACATCTGCAACATGAAGATTATGGTAAAGATGATTATGACAGAGAAATATCTCCATGTGTGAAATGAGTCTTACGTTGAAGGCAATATGTGGTGCATCAGATATGGATGAATGGAATCTGCTTGCCACATTCACGTGGAAGAGGAGTAAAGATTCTACACAGCAATGAAGACATCAAATATAAATATACAACATAGATATAAGATGGTTTTTAATCTGAGAAATGACATGGATTGAAAAGTAGGGTCCACTATTAGAGATGAAATATGCGGTGATAAAATAAGACAAATTGGTAAGCTAGAGATAAAATAATCATGTTGTACTATGATAGCATTTTTCATATAGCACAAGTTTATTAATAAGAAAATGATGCACCAAAATAGCAAGTCCTTCATGTCATAACATCACTAATAGTTATGTCATTAAAATTCTAGATCATACCTGAAGCGAAGTCGCAAGAAAAACTAACAAAATGCACTAATTTATTGGCACTATAATCTAGCTTTGTCAATGCCATTATTATCTCTTTCAAAGGTTTCAAAATTTTTGAATATCTTTAAGAAAAAGGACCCATGCCAGACCGTGAAACTCTAAGAGTCCCTGTATAATCCCTGTCTCTTACAAGTTTAAGAAACTCAACCTGTATATCATAACTAGTAGTCTAAAAATATCATGATTGTGAACATAGAAATAATTGACCATCCTTTTATATCAAATATACTAAAAATTATAATCAATGAGAACATCTCAATACTTTCTTTAGTTGAAATAGAAACACAAGATTTTCCTCAAAGAAGTTTGAATTCCACTGCTTGATATTTTTAACAACCATAACAAATATGCCTTTATTTACCAATTCTTGCATCTCCAATACAAATTCAATTTTATTAGCATAATTTTAATTCAAAATACCATAAATAAAAGATCAAAAAGAATTGAGGGTAAGTATCTAAGAAAACATGATCTCCTTAAGGGAAAATTGATCTTTTTTTGCTCACATGTACATGATAAAGAGTCTTACTACTCATTCTAGAATGAAGTTGATTATGATCTCTATTTGTTTGGTAGAATCCACCATTAAATTCCCTTGTGATTCACTCTCATTATGTCTCCCTTTCCACCTAGGATGATTTTCTAGATGTACTTCTAATTTATCAGTATGACAAGTCTTGTTGGAGCTGCAAGGTTCACTACCATGAACATGTTCGATTGGAGATCTCAATTCAACATCTTAATCATGATTATGTGAGAAATTTAATGGGAGTTCATACATCACCACGTCATTTGAAATGGTTTTAATAACTACCTACTCTTATCCACTCCTAATGTTAATAGTAGAAAATTCCTTTGAGCATGTATTATCTGGATTGGTATCATCTGTAATTAGCTTCAATGATCTACTTGTGAGAGAGATGTCTAAACTTGTCAACAAAAGTCACAAATTATGAAAATTTGAAGTAATATCTTGCTGAGGATAAATTATTTATTTCAATAATTATTGGTGTCTCAAAACTAACAAAAGACACCCTTTGAAAATGCATCTTGCATTTTCATGAATCCATAAGTGACCTTATATGAGGGAGAAATTATACTAGAACGTACAAGGCCTCTATATACACAATATTCTTGAATCGGGTCATCAAGCATTCACATGTTCAGCTTCATTCGGCTAAGTTCATTCTATGAGAAGAAATACACATAAGAAAATGAATTCATTCAAAAAACCTGTGACAACTTATCATGACAGACAAAATGGAGATGATACCTTCTATTTGGAAAATAAGTAAATATCTCCAAGGAAATACCAAATTCAAACTCATGCTCAGGTTGCATGTGTCAACATTCCCCATTGACCTTAGTCACAAGGCTAACTAACTTATCAAGACTATGTATCCCACAAATGAAATTGGTATAAATGTTACAACCACCAAATTTGGAGGGCATGGAAATTCAGTCATCACTATCCTATGTAGTACACTTAATTTCATATGTTGGAATCATTTTGTGACTTGTACACATGATAGTCCAATAGTTTTTAATGTCATCTTCATCACAATTTTTCTATGATAGTCTAATAGTTGCAGGTGGCATCTTTGTCACAATTTTTCCATGATAGTTTTGTTGGTCTGAATTTTTGCATAATCAAATTCCTTTGTCCAAGGTATAGAAGAATTAAAATTGGGATCCACCTATGGTGAATAGGGTTTCTAGCCAAGTCATATTTTTTAGGTCTTTGAATCAATTTTTTGTCGAAACCCTAGGTCTTGTTTTCTTTTAAATTTTTCAGGCGTGAAACTAAAAATATGCGAAGATTCCCATCCTTTTCAAACTATCTGCACCTTGAGTCGCATCTTTTCTTTTGTGTTTTTGATCACTCGATCCCTAAAAGATCTACGGCAATCGCTATCTCGCTATGAAAAGATACAAGTATTTTACCCTTAGTGACATAGTGACCACCACTAAGTTGAAAAGTGGTACCATCAAGTGGAAATATAGTGACTGGAGATTGTATTGTTTCAGAGATATTTCATCACATTTATAACAGACATGTCAGAACCTAAAAAGGAATTAAAACATTGAGGTACAAAAGGCATCAACAAAAATCTTAGCTTTTTCGATTAGTCTCTTTGTCGCTATCAGAGAAATTAGGCACTTTTCCGTTAGCGACATGACACCTTCACCAAAAATAATGGTTGGCAGTCACTTTTAAATTTTTCGATGATTGTAAGTTTTTTCAAGCTGCATGGTGCATGTGTTGTTTTATTATGTGTCAGATGCATTAATGAGGGTAGTTATGACTTCACTCGCCTTTATCTTTCTAACCCTAAATTTTGATGAGTCACCAGAAATCGCTATGTCGCTATCGGATAATTGGTGTCTCTTGCTGTTAGCGACATAGCGCCCAGACAGAAAGTTGTACTACAAAAACTTTTCAGAGTAAGTGGGTCCCAAAAATTACTCCATCAGATATCAATTATAAAGCTTTGGAACACACTAGCATCTAATGGGCTACACGTATATGCCGGGAAAAGCAAAGACACCGAGATTCGCTATGTCACTATCAGGAACTTGTTCTTCTCGTCGTTAGCGACATAGTGCTCGGTCGAGAAATAAATAAATATGGGCCTCAAGCAGCATGGTAATATAGCCAGGTCTTCAAAAATTTGAATCCAAATGCCAGTGGGGCAGGATTTCATCACGTCATCAATGATTGGACCCACACCCTATTCACAAAATATATGAAAGACTCTGATCTTCAGATCTATCTCAGATCCATGATTGTTGCTATTTTGCTATGGCGAGTTGCACGAAGGTTACAAGTAGCGACATGGTGACAAGGGGCCCACCATATTTCTTTTGACCAATGCATCAAATGTCATCCGTATGATCAAATCAGGATCAATGACGGGCGCTATCTCGCTATGGAAAGGTGCTCACTCTTTATGTATAGCGAGATAGTGCCTAAGTGACACATGTTCTTAGAGTTTTGTGGGTCCAGTTTAGAGGCACCAACAATGAAGGAAAGGTACACATGGAAAATTTTCATTGGGTTGACTACCATCTTGTCAAGAGGAGCATGAGTCGTCTTTGCTTGCATCCCTAGATTGTAGGATTTTTCGTAAATCCACGGTGTAAATTTGAATATAGAAGGTGATGCCACCCTATGCATTTATGAGAGATGAAAGCTTAATGTGTGAAGAAAAATAGAGTATAATAGAGAAGATTTTCTTAATTCCACCGTACTCGAACAAAGATTTAGAGCATTTCTAAGCAGAAATAGTTGTTGAGAAGATCGTGTTGGATTCGGTAAGATTGTGAAGCAATTTGTTCACAAAAATATTGCAGTAACACTGAGAAGAACTAGAGCGAAATTCAAAGTACTTGCATTATAATCCTTCAAGAGTTAATTAAAATGGCTCCAAAATAGAAAGCATTTTCTGATCAAGAGAACTATTTGGATAGGAATGTCCACAATGATTTGCTTGAACTGCTCCCTTCTTCCACTGTTGAAACTGTAGAAGTTAAGAGGCTAACTTCATTAAACCCTAGGCTGAAAATAGAAGATGGGTTGTATGACAAAGGAAACTGGGTTAGGGATGCAACAACTTCACAGACTGGTCTTGTTTTATTCAAAAAATGGTTTTCAGAGAGGAACCTTTTTGCCCCACATGCCAACATCTAGAATTTTGGTCTAGGGAAATCGGTGGTTCCCAGTGTTTTCATGGATTATGATCTTTTGGAAGCTGTAGCTAAGAATTACAACCAAGCCCTTAGGGTAGTGAGAAGAACTGATGGTGAAATCTTGATTACAATCAGCGCAGAGGAGATTAGGGAAGTTTTTAGTTTAGGGCATGTCACTGATTATCATGTGCCCATTGATTTGAAAGGGTTAGAAAATGAGTATATGTCTAAGAGAGATGCAGTTAGGCAAGGAGCGTTGAGCGCACACATAGGTAGAACTAGAACACTGCCAGCAATAATAGCATCCTCCAGGGAGCCTTTCAAAAGGGCATACTTCAATTCTAGGGCTATAGAAATATATAGGTCCTTGTGTAAATTTTTTGGGAGAGATGAAGAAGAGTTCATGCCTATGGATTTTATGTATATGATTACTCAGATTTCCTCTTTTGGTGTGGATATAATTTTTGATTTTGCTTCTTACTTAGCTGAGGAGATTCACATTGGACTGATTGGAATTGCTAAGGGTAAGGTGGAACAAACTTTTGGCCATTATTCTCTGTTAATGCACATGTTCTTATTCAAGGGAGTAACATATTTTAGTAAAGAAATGGAATTAGACAAAGAAGAGACTGGGGAAGCATTACCAGTTCAATTGTGGAGTGCAGATATGACTTGGGATGTAGAGAATGCCATTTTTTTCAAGTTTGATAGGTATTTCGCTTCAAAGCTGAGATGCCTCCTATTAAAGGACAATCCCAAAATCCCCAAAGCATTAATGAATCTCATTAGGCCTATGGACAACCCAAGTGGTTTGAAAGTATCACATAATTGGGGAGATGTCATTCCATATTCTGTTTCTACTGTATTTAGAATATATGGTTTTAAAGGAAGCCCTCATGTCCTACCCTACCAAGTGCCTTTGAAGGTAGGAGTTGCTGAGATATTGTGGCAGCTGGGAGGAGTGGAGGAAACCCTTCTATTGAAAAGACAAAAGGGGTCAATTTTTCCTACTTGCACAGTGGCTCATCATTTTGTAATCACAAAAGGAGGTTGGCTTTCTCTACACAAGATTTTGAATCCTTATAAGATGGCCACTTCCCATCCTCGTTTTTGTGATTCTAAAGGATTTTATCATTTGGCTCTGAGGCAGAGAATTAAGCTTGGTAAAATTGAGCATGAATTTTATTTTCCTGAAGACTTAATAAGGAATGAGTACTCCTTGCAGGAGCAAGAGACTAGGAAAGAAAAGTGGAAAGTCTTTTCTAAAATTTTGGATTTCATTCATTGTTTTGATCCAGATTATAGTCCTTTGGGTGATGCAGTTACAAATGTAGATAAGATGAGAAAAATTATGAATAATGTTCCTAAAATAATAGAGGCAATGAATGAAAAGAAGCAATTCTTTATCAGGTTCTACCCGGATAAGGCCAGGGAAGTAATGGGAAGATTGGGTTTTACTCCCAATATAAGGGCAGGTCAATTAATTGTCCAAAAAAGGTTGGGATATACTATTGTTCAAAATAAAAAGAATACAGTGCACAAAGGCAAACAAATAATTGAGTCCACTAGTAGGGTTTTGGAAGAGAGGCCTACTGAGCCCTCCCCTAAGAGGAGGAAAATAATAAGAGAGGAGGATTCTCATGTTGAGGAGTATTCACCTTCGCAAACCCCTTTGAGAATCGGGGAGGAGCAGCTCACTAATGAGAAAATTGAACAAATTGGATCACAAGGGGGAGTTTTTGTCACTCAAGCAGAGATCGATGAAGGGAACCCCCAGGAACCTCCTGTGCCAAGCCTCGAGTTGACTGTAGATGATTTTAAGGGAAGGGAATTGGACCCTATTTTGGAACAAGCCAGCTAGCAATTTTTGTCAGATGACAGTTTTGTAAGGTCTACGGCTTTCCATCAATTTGCTTGGAGGGAAAACATCCACAATTTTGAGGAAAGATGTAAGGACATGAAAACAGAGCATCTAGAAATGGATGAAGCCTCCATCCAAAACCAAATAAAGGAGAAAATGATGCAAGAATTCCATAACATTACCCCTGAGGATGGAAGGCAAATGGTAAAAACTTCTAACATACTATTGTTGCCTAATTGGGATATTGCAGATGCATTGATTTTCAACTCTGTTTCCAATAGACTGGAGTTACAAGACCCAAATAAAAAGGAATTTGCAAGAATTGCTTTTAGTGATGATCAAGCTGCTCTTGTTATGTGGTCATTAAGAAGAGGATCCAGGATTGTATCAGCATAGCCTGATGGTTCAGGACTGATAGGGAATATTATTGTGAGGAGAGTTGATGATACCTCACACGTAGAGGCAGCCCACATGAATGTGGATTATTCTCAATTTTCCTTCGCTACTGCTAAAAGGGAGGAAAAGGAAATGTTTGAATTACAAAGTAAATATGAGGCAGTTGTGGATGCCTACAATAAAGAGGTAAAAAGGAGAGTTGAGCTTGAAAACAAGCTACTGGGAAAATCCACCAGGCCTAATATAACATACCCTCACCCCCCTATTGAACCTTTCAAATCTACCCCCCTCATTGAAATACCAGACACACCCCAAGGGCCACAGTATTACACAGCTGAGGATTTTGAAGAAGAAAAGAGTAAATTGTGGGCCTTACATGTAGAGCTGGAATATAAATATGAAGATAGACTAAGAACAACTCTTACATATCTACGAGACAAGGTTGAATGGCCACTAATCCATGATCAATTGGTCAGGGTGATTAACATTTGGGAGGAGTTAAAGGCAAATGATGAGGCTCTAAAGCCTATTGTGAACGAATGGGTGAGAACGGAGAAAGAAATAACCTTCTTATGTCTATCTATTATAAATAATTCTCGTGATCAGATTGATAAAACCTTTGACATTGTTTCTGATCTTGCTGATTTTGATAGCAAAAGGATACATTTACAGAAGATAATAATAGGCTACTTAGACAAATATAAGAGCCAAAAATTCAATTTATTTCCTCATGCCCTAAATAAGAAAAATAGTTTGAAAAGTAAAGAGGAATTGGCAAAGGAACTTGATGATTTATTCTATTTAAGAATGAATCAATTCATAAATGAAATAGGGCATGCATGGTGGGCTACCACAACAGAAGAAATGGTGAAAGCCAAAATATTCTTTGATTCTTTAAAATAGGAATTTGTTGATATTGATAATGAGGTTGATTATATAATAAAGAAACCGAAGGATATTTTGTAATTCAATTGGCTAGATGACACATTATTTGATAGGTAGATGGTAGAAATGGCTTCTAGTGAACAGTTTGATGTAGATGAAAGTGACAGTGATGAGGTGCAGGCTGAGGAAGTCCAAATCATTAATACCATCACTACTCAAACCCAATCAGAAGAAGACGACAAGAAAAACCTGTCACTTTTAGTTGTAGAACCGGGACCAAAAGATGCCAATACAATTAAAGAAAAGGAAAAGGTAGAAGTTGTCCTTACCATGCAAAGTGAAGGTGGTGGAAGCCTACAGGTGGAGGTTAATGTGCCCTTGTCAGAACAAGCTTCATCGTTGGCTAATTTAATAGTTACATATGAAGATAAATCAGATCAATAGCCAACTCAGCAACATCAAAACATGTAACAGAAGTTGACCCACCAAAAGGAATGATTTGATTTCGATATTTTCTGTTACCCATAGTTTTGTCATTTTGTGATAGGTGTATGTAGATATTCCTTGTAAAAGACACCTGTCAGTTTCTCTTAGCATGAAGCTTGTTGCATTTCACACTATATAAGTGAAAGTCTAGGGCAAGAGAAAAGGTTTGAATTCTATTTGCTAAGTGATACACTTAGTATGTTTTTGGTCCACCATTTTTGAGCAAAAATTCGTGATGTATTTTCTCTGTCAGATCTTGAGAATACATGAATATAGAATGATCTATGTTTCTTTCTGAAGGTCATTCTGAGTCTATTGTAAATTGTATACAATTTTCAAGGAAAATGAGTACAAATTATGAACTATCCCCATATCAGTTCTTTCTGAACTTTGTCTCCTTTTGATTACTTGGTTATCTTGATGTTGTATAAGTAAAGGCTTGTGAAATTGAATGTAGTTCAATTAGGTTGTATATCTGTTTATCATGGCTATTAATTCAATGGATTAAGTAAAAGCTTTGATGAATTTGATAAGGTTGTTGCAGTAGTGGAAAGGATTTTGAATGACAATTTCTGATAAGAATTGCTGATAAAATTTGTTGTAAGGCAACAAATTAGATCTAGAGATTTGTAGTAGACTTTGAACCCCAATGGATTAGGCACTGATCAAATTTAATCCAATTGAAAGAGAAATGTGTCACACATGATTGTCAAAATGCAAAATTATAATCAACTTTACTTTTATTTCCTATAGATCTTCAAAGTGGGCCTCTGCTTGTTTGCATGGAATGTTTTAGCTTTAGTTAGCCATTGTTGTTGAGAACATCTGCAAACCTATAGAAGATTTTTGGCCATATCTATTGTATGGGATGTGTTTATTAAAGTATCAAGAATTGTACATGTATTGGAGAATTTGAGATGAGAATCAGAATGAAACTAAGATAATTCTCATACAGTTTTCCCAGTCTTGTATCATCCCTAGGTACACCCACCCTAGTTTTGCAGAGCCAAAAGAGTAGAAAACCACCCTTGGTTTTGTACAAGTTGGGCCCAAATGGTGTGCACATACAAATGATAATAAGAATTGGCTAGTCTTTAGACTGTGTGAGTATTGTCATCTTGGTATTAAGCATTTTGTTGCTTAGTAGTTTTAAAACACCAACAAGTTTGTTATTCATCCAAATGGAAACCCTTGTAGGAAGACCTAGTTGCAATGCAACAATTAAATGTAATGTTGAAATATAGGAGAGAGATTCTTTTGGTTGAACTACAAGATAAATCATCTTCTAACAAAATGACAAAGACTTTCGGTGAAGGATCCAAAGTACATCAATTCAATTATAGTCTATTAAATTTAGGTGCCATCTTCATCATAAGTTTTTGAAGATAGTTCAGTATTTGTAGGTGTCATCTTCATCAAAAAATTTCCATGATAGTCTATTAGTTTGAGGAGTCATCTCCATCACAAGTTTTCCATGGCATACTTGTAGTTAGAGGTGCATTGAAGACCTTTTATCACTACATGAGCTAGTAGTAGATGGTGATTATTCATTATCATCATCATCATCTAACATATAATCATATGAATATCATGTTTTATAGCCCACATGGCCTAGGTATTGAGGGTACAACTCCAAGCACTAAACACACCAAATTTCAAATTATTATCTTTATGTGTTGATGTTTAAGTTGAATGTTCTAGAGTTGAAGAGAGAAACACACTCAATTTTTTTTTCTTTTTGTTCTTTTTTTGAATATGAAACTGTTGTCTAAATGATACAATATAATTATGTATTATTAAAACAAAAATACAACAAAAATATGATACCAACACAACTATATTTATAAAACAAAAAATTTGTCATTATTATTTCTTCTAAGCTTTTACAACTACAGCTTCTACATATACATTTCCTTTATTTTCTTTCATTACTATAACAAAAAGTATAATAGTTGTTACAATAGACCAACATTCCAAATGATAAATCTGCATCTACACACTTTCAATAAAATGAAACAACAAGTGCATTACATTCTTTTTGCAACTAGACTCTTTTTAACACTTATCATCAAAACATCACTGAGAAAAAACACTTGAGCGGAGACTCTCCCATTTATATTACACAACAATGGCTAAACTTTGGCATAAAAAATAATAATGATAGTAATAGTATTCACTTCCATCTTCAATATTATCATAAAAACCTACAACAAAAATACACATGTACCTATGGAAATATGCTCGAAGAGAAATCTCTCTCCTCAACCACCGGAGATGCAGGTGTGATTGGAGGTCATGAATGGAAGAGCTTTTGAAGTCGAGCACATCAGAAAGAATGAAAGGAAGACAATATCAAGAGTTTCGAACTACTATTCCACCCCTCCTATATTGATGCAAATGTAGGGCCCCATTTCATATTATTCCCAAGGCTATCAGGCGTCATTAATCAAGTGGGTGGAGAAAACCTGAAACGAAACTGGGCTCAAAGAAAACCATGCAAAAATGCAAAGATAACCATGCGAAAATGCTCCAAAAACGTCAAATGAAATCGGGCGTGAAAGACGTAATGGGGAAAATGTTTTTTTAACATTCTGGATGTATAAACCCTGTGTTGGTCAAAATCTCGACCAACACAGGTCTTATATGTAAAAAAATGAAATTTTTGCCTTTACATTTTGACCACCCTAAATTTATTTAGTTGATGGTCAAAATTTTTGGTCGAAAAATGATGTTAAATGTAGTAGTGTGTGTTGCTTGGTAGACCTTAGCAGTATGATTATAGGATTGTACATGATTGTGTCAAGAATGTGTTTACTATTGAGAAAGGTGGTAGGAAGCATTCCTTGATTCATTTGTAGAATGAAGAGGTTGGTAGAAGGAACCTAAGTATTGGTAGCCGAGTCGAGTTGACAAATTTTGAAAGGGTTAGTTATCAGCATGAAAAGCAGACCTATAGCACATAGAGGATGGACATGAAGAAGTAGAAGAAGAACAAGGGAAAGAGTATAGAAGTTGAAGACTTGAAGGATATGTATGTAAAGAATCAGTTTGGGATTTATGTGTTGAATCCCATAAGATGTTCTTCCAGCTATTAAGAACATCTTTTTGAACCTGGGGTGTTTGATGAAGGAGCATCCCTGGTTGGCTTGCAATCCTACAAGATGGTGTGGTTTGGCTTTGGAGTTTGGGAACTTGTTCGAAGAATGAAGTATGACTCTATTGATACTGAGTTGGTTTGGTTGTTGTGTTAACCAAGTGACTCGGTTAATGAAGACATTTGGAAAAGCTTGGGGCGCTCGTTAGATACTGGGAACTCAGTTTGCACTATGAGCTCGTCAGTAGTATTGACCAAGTTAACTTAGTCATTGAAGGGAGCTCAAAAGATACTATGAGCTCACATACACTTTCGTGCTCAACATGCACTAGGAGCTTGGAAATGCTTGGGAATTTACTGATGCTCGGCTTGGTCTTTTCGACACTTGGCTTGGTATAGGTTGATGTTGGTGTCGAGTTTCTGTGAGCCAACTTTTGGTATTTAATTTGTGTTGTAGCCGACTTGTGGCTCAACATATATTTAATGGCAAGAATTTAATTTAGTTTGTAATGAACTAGGTCAACTTATGGCTTAGTTGGATATAAGTAGGGGGTTTTGTGGAGTCTTTAGGCAATCATTATTATCATCCAGTTTGGAGAAGAGGATCAAGGCTACATGCAAACTTTGAAGAGCTAGTAGTTATGGCTTGATAACCAAAGGATTGTTTGGGGGCCCTGAGGGTACAAGTGTGGATTCTTCTTGGTGTTCTTATCCAGTTGTGGACCTAGACTAGGTGGGATTGGGTTTGTAAGTTGGATCTTGTTGGATTTTGTAGAATTGTTATTGTAATTGTTGTTGTATTTGGCCTTAACTCGGAAGGCCTTACAGTTGGGCATATTTCATGTAAACAATTATATTTATGAATAAAGAGTAGTGATTTGGTATCAAATCTTGTATTTTTGTTGTTGTTGTTGTGTTTCCGTTGTGTGGTTATTTGTTGGGGGCTAGGACATCTCCTTTAGGGATTCTCTTGTCTTGCACTGCATCAGTTCCATGTATTTCCCAACCATCATCCATGCTTACTTACAATAATGTGTCATTTTTGTATTCTAATGCTCCTTCCACTTTCAAAAATGTTCCAAATAATTCACATGTTTCTAATACTTATCTTTTCATTGAATCTACTGTCAATAGTCTTGCCCAAACCATGTCTTACTTACAAAAAAAATCTTCATGATCAAAATTCAACATTTCCTCTCGTGATGATTCTAGCCCTCCATCTTTAGACATCATTTGCATTGTTATCACCCCACACCTGTAAATATCTCACTTGGAGACTATAAGAGGTGATTTGTTGACTCATTTGGAAATATTTCAAATGTTATGTAGTATTCTCTCATAATAATAAACTCATGGCTAAATTATTTACTAGAAAATTTAGATTTAAGGTCATACAATGGTATTGTTCTTTGCCTTCTTATTCTATTGACTCCTTTCAAAACTTGCTAATATTTTCATTCAACAATTTCAAATTAATATTGATCTTTTTTTTGTTTTAACTAATTTGATGCATTATAGAAAATGTGAATTGGCCTAGATTTAAGAATTTGCATGCTTAAACTTCTTATCATGTGTGTGACATTAATGTGCAACATAATTTTCATTTGTAATTTTCAAAAATACTTTAGAGATAAGATATTTAGTTTATGAACTTACTTTATTTACCTAATTGTGTGCAACGCTTCTTAATTATCGTCATCAAATGAGTCAATTTAAGAGCTCAACTCCATTGGCTCTAATTGATAACAATGATGTTGGCTCCCAACCATTTCAAAAGTTTTCAAAATCTAAATGCTTCATAAAGATCATACAACATTGATGTGTAAGTGGGAGTAGTATCCAAAGATATGCTTCCTTTGTCATCTATTTTCAATCCTTCTCATAATTTTATATATGTTTTGAATCCTTGATAGTGTGATGTTGAAGTTGATTAAATCTAATGTCTTAACAACCCCTCTCATTAAACAACTTTTTTTCCAAACAAACATCTAAATCATTTGATCCTAAATTGTTTTGAGAGTACCATCACCAATCTAGTTATTATACTAAATTTTTTTCATTTGAAGATCATCTTCTAAGACCTTATCTATTCTAATGCTATAACTATTGAGGGTGTAAGTGATATAGAAAACAAATTTGATTTTCCTCCCAATTAAAATTTGCAAATTTATACCAATCCCTTACATCCAATTATCCCAATACTATTAAATTTGTACATTATTTACCTTCCTCTTCAATCAATAGTGTTGAGTCTCCTAAACCCATGAATATTATAAATTTTGATCATGTGTACAAAGCTTAACAATATTGTCAACCTTAACAATGAATCTGAACCAAACCAAATCCAAAAACCTTGCACTATGTTATTTGTAATAAAACTCTTAGGGAACCTAATGATTCCTTTTACATTGTTGTGAATATTAATGCTCTCCCCTCTTGTGGGCTCCTTATTAATCCCTCTTGCATGGTGAGTCTTATAAGTGAAGAACATATTTTCATGAAACGCTTCCATCAAGGCTCTAATAGAAATCATAAATAATGATTAAGAAATTCAATGGTTTTACTTTTCCTACCCATGGTTTCATCACCTTTCTTATCGACGCTGGTAAGAAATTCTTAGATGTTACATTTTTTGTCATCGTGTCTTCTAATCAATTTTAAGTTGGACTTCCTTGGCTTACTTCCATGAAATTTATTCTCTTTTGTCCATAAGTGCTCAAACATTCCCCATCATGGATAAATCATTGCCATTAACCGTAGTTTATATTAGCCTTTAGCAATTTGTAGGAACAATCATCGAGACTTCTTTTGGTCTAATACGTCTCAACCGATTCAACCTTGCCAAGATCATTTATTATTATCCTATCAAACATTCAAAGCCTAAAAGACTTGTGAACTTAGAAGCGTCTAAGGATGGGCCATTTCATTGTCTTGAAACTAGTTACCTTCCCACATCTTTAACTCCTATTATTTATGCTTCAATGCCAGCTCCTATATGTTATAAATGTCCTACATCTCTTATCTCTCAACGTAGTATGGCTCCTCCTCTTCTTTCTTCTAAGAGATAAAAGGACCCAATGTTTATTAATCCTAAACTAATCCAAATTTTAAACAAAACCAATTGTATTTGTTGTGCTTGTAATCATGGTTGTAGACATCTTGCTAGGGCTTGTGAGCCTGCTTCCTAAATCATTTCCTCCCCTCGGATATCTTTTAAATTCTTGATTCCCTTTGAACAACCTATGGATAGCCCAATGGAGGAAGATAAATTAAAGAAAATCAAATTAAATAAACTTGATGATTTTTCTAATTTTATTTTAATTATTGATCCTCAACCAATCCAAATTTCAAACAAAACCAAATGTAACTATTGTGCTTGTAATCATAGTTGTAGACATCGTGCTAGAGCTTGTGAGCCTTCTTCCTAAATCATTTCCTCCCCTCAAATATCTTTTAAATTCTTGATTCCCTTTGAACAACCTATGCATAGCCTAATGGAGGAAATTAAAGAAAATCAAATTAAATAAACATGATGATTTTTCTAATTTTATTAGATATTATGTTGCAACTAATTTGGATACAGAAGATACTCTTGATGGTGATGATATTTCTAATGCAAATGATGTTAATGCTAATGATTTGATGATATGCATGAGCTTATTTATGTTTATCGTGATTTACTTGCTTCATTTGCACAAATTTTATCCTTGGCACCTAATGACCAATAAAGTGGCTCATCATTAGAGCATGGTCCTTGTTTCGGATTTGTGATGGCTTCATTTGTCATATTTGATGTTGCATCTCTCATGTGTTTTAGTGTTTGTTATATTCTACGGTTAGATTTATTTAGACAACCCTTGTTTCTATGTGGGTGTAAGTTGATAAAAGAATTGACTTACCATGGCATTCTTATATTTGTATCTCATTTTTTATATATGACATATAAATGTTATGTTGTGCATTTTCTTTTTTAGTAAATGTGTCTTGTGGTGTCTTTGGAGACATCGGAAATAGTAGCCACTATCTATTCTTTTTTGGTGTCTACAATGTCAACCCAAAAATAATTTTGTTTGTATCTTTTATGTGATCTTCCATTTGTCTTGTACTTTTTCTACCTTTGGGGGATATTTTAAATTCGTTTTCTTAATAATTCTTGAGATATTGAGTTATCATATGATCATACTAACCCCAAAGCTAGTGGATCCCTTTGTGTTCTCTTGTCTTTTGTCCTTTATTTTCCTTAGTGTGTCCCTTCTTAGGAGTATATCATAATGAAAACATTATGTGGGTAGATTATGCTCCATCAACTCTGCTCCTTGTTTCACATTTTGCACATATAATAATAATTCATTTCATTTCATTGGAGGAATATTTTCCTTGAGTTTATGATTTCGTTTCATTACATTATATTATATTATCATGTTTGCACATTATTCATTGAATTCCTTTGTAGTCATTGTTTGTTTAGGCTTGATCCTACTTTTGGCATTATGATATTTCTTTGCATGACCCATAGTAAGTCAAAATCTTACTAGGCCAGTTGGTCATGACTATTTTCTCTCTCCTTCAAGTGTCACTTATTTTTGTCTTGGTTTTGGGTTTTGAATTTCATAAGGATCGCCTAAGTCACTTGGGGGCTTGGTGTCTCCTTGTCATCTAATTTACCATAAGCATGATGTAGTCTCATGCTCCCACTAAAGTAGGCACAAAATGCATCATCCTAAATTGAAATCACTTATGATTAGATGTTCAAATAGGCCCCATTTTAGTGTTCTTGATCCTTCTTGTCTATTATGCTTGATCCATCTTTGTACCACTTCTCATTTCAATATTATCTCCACCTTCCCATGGACTAGATTTCAATGCATTTTGGGAGGAAGAAGTCGGCCCAACCAATCTCTTCCCCTTGATTTTTCCCAAAATTCAAATCAAGGGTCCATCTCATTGATTAAGTGAGAAATATAAAGTCATGTTAGCTTCCTTTGAATTTTCATATCTAAAATTTTGTGAGACGCAAACAACCTATATATCCACATTTTCAAATGAGACAAGTTGGAATTCAAGTGCTCTCCTAAAATTTTGCAACCAATCATTCTCAAAAAAAAAAATGATGTAAGATGTCCTTGGAAGGCAATCTAGTCCATTGTAGCACGCTTCTCCCCCTCATAAAGGTCGAGGGTACCTCAATAAATAAATAAACATTCTTCAAGGCAAGAGTCACTCAAGCATGACAACATTAAAGATTCAAGTACTTGCAGATCTATGCATTTATGAATGGAGTCCTTGATTCTTCTCTGCATTCCAAGATCCAACAACTACATGCAACAATGTACAATCAATTACAAACATCTTCATACTGCATTATAACCTCAAAGTCCATGTATAAAGGTACAACAATTACATTGTAGATCTAATATCCAAGGCAACTTTGTCCGTCCAAAACATCTTCAAACTAGTTTTACAAGTTAGTTACATCCTCTGGACTTTATTTTTAGCATTTTTATTGAGTTTGTCTAATTTATGTAAATTTGTGCATCCCAAAACTTGTATTTTATATTACAAGGTAATTGGTACATACTTGCTTATTAATAACAGAGAACGAAAGGTCAATTTATACAAAAGGAAGAGACGATGTTTCCTTAGGAAACGATCGTAAAGAATAGAAACATTCTATTTCAGAGAAAGCAAAAAACGAAAGCAAACTAAAGCTAAAGATATTTACAAGATAACCATTAACTAATAATAGACATCTTATCTATTATTGTAATACCCTCCCTTAATGGTTAATCTATCTAACACACCAAGCTGTCCTCTGAATTTGACAAACTTATCAGGACCAAGAGGCTTGGTGAGAATGTCTGCAGTCTGATTTGAGGTAGGAACATACTGCAGATCTATAGTCCCGTCTTCAACCAGCTGTCGTATGTAATGACATTGAACATCCACATGCTTGGTTCGTTCATGGAAGACTGGATTCCGTGCTAACTTGATAACGCCTTCGTTATCAACAAACAGAGTAGTCGGTCCTGCTGGTGACATCTGCATATCCCCAAGCATCCGAAGAAGCCAGACAGCTTCACATCCTGCCTTAACAGTCCCTCTATATTCAGCCTCTGTAGAAGAGAGAGAAACTGCCTGCTGCTTCTTGCTGGTCCATGTGACTGCACCGGATCCCAAACTGAACACATATCCAGATGTTGACTTTTTATCATCAACAGAGCCTGCCCAATCTGAATCTGTGAACCCACTGAGTTTAGGATTAGAACTTCGAGAATACAGAAGTCCATAATCAGAAGTGCCTTTCACATAACGAAGCACACGCTTTGCTGCCATCCAATGATCAGCCTTAGGAACTGTCATAAAGCGTGAAATATAGCTGACTGCGAAGCTGATATCAGGCCTAGTAGCAAATAGGTAGATGAGGTTGCCTACTAGTTGCCTATACGTAGTATCATCAACGGAAGGAGAATCAGACTTGGCTGATAACTTGAGACCTTTCTCCATAGGTGTAGATGCAGGTTTGCAATCCTGCATTCGGAATTTGTCTAACAAGGCTCTGGCATATTTGGACTGAGAGATGAATATACCAGAAGACTGTTGCCAAACTTCAACACCTAAGCAATAATGCATGAGCCCAAGGTCAGTCATATCAAAAGACTGGCATAAGTGTTGTTTGATTCCCTGAATCAAAGATGTCGAACTACCAGTGATGATCAGATCATCCACATAGATAATCAGAAGGATGATGTCACTGTCAGTAGTCTTGATGTACAGATTTGAGTCTGAAGAACTCCTCTTGAAGCCTTGATCACTGAGGTACGTATCAATCTTGATGTACCATGCCCGAGGGGCCTGCTTCAAACCATAGAGAGCTTTTACCAATCTGAGAACCTGATGGTCTTTACCAGCAACCTTGAAACCAGGAGGCTGCGTCATGTAGACCTCTTCATGGAGATCACCATTCAAGAAAGCACTCTTTACGTCCATCTGATGGACCTTCCAGCCAAACTGTGCTGCCATGGCTAGGACTAATCTGATGGTGCTCATCTTTGCAGTAGGAGCAAAGGTCTCCTCATAATCAATGCCCTGACGCTGAGAAAAGCCCTTTGCCAATAAACGAGCTTTGTACTTATCCAAAGTACCATCTGATTTGTATTTGATTTTGTAGACCCATTTGCAGCTAATGGGTTTCTTCCCTGGGGGAAGATCAGAAAGGACCCAAGTGTTGTTCTTCAGCAGGCTCTGGTGTTCAGATTGCATGGCATGTTCCCACTCTGGAATTACTTTAGCCTCGGAATATGTTTGAGGTTCAAACACACTGTGAATGTTGGCCATAAGAGCAAAGTTAACAGAATCTATAGTTTTGCTCTTTTTCCGAGTAGTTCTCCCATCAATGAGCTCATCATCATGAAGATCAGCAAGTGTCTTAGACCACCACTTAGGCCGGAGAGGAGAATGACCAACAGTGGTACTAGGAGATGCTTGATCAGCAGGATCCTGATCAGAAGAATCTGGATCAAACTCAGGTGAAGCATCTTCAAAACGAGGTGATCCTGCAAGAGAAGCCAGAGGTGGCTGTACAGGTATCACTGGTAGGACTGGAGCTGTAGGAGCTACTGGAGCCCTCCCATCAGGTGGACCTAATGGAAGCCGAACTCCCAAATCATGAACCTGCATAGGCTGGTCTGCTGGATCAGGAACAGGAGAAACAGGCATGAATGGTCCTCGCTGCTCATCAAAGACTACATCGCGGCTGTATATGAGACGAGATGTCTCAACATCAATAAGGCAGTAGGCTTTGTGAAGACTGCTATATCCAGCAAGCATCAGTTTCTGACTCTTGGCATCCAACTTGGTGCGTGAAGCATCAAGGATCCAAACAAAAGCAAGAGAGCCAAAAACCTTCAGGTGACTGATTCTGGGCTTGCGACCTAACCAGGCCTCTTCCGGAGTTTTACCTTTGACCGCCACTGTGGGTGACCGGTTCAACAGATAAACTGCAGTGTTAACTGCTTCTGCCCAAAAACGCTTCGGAACATGTCTGTGTTCGAGCATGGAACGAGCCATCTCAGTGATTGTCCTATTCCGACGTTCAACTATACTGTTCTGTTGTGGCGTGTGGGGTGTGGTGAACTGGCGTTGGATGCCATGTGTATCCAAGAAGCTGGAGAAAACATTAGAACAAAATTCCCCCCCATTGTCTGATCTAAGAGTAATAATAGATTTCCCAGACTCTTTTTCAACTAAGGGTTTAAACTTCTGAAATACAATAAATGCATCGAATTTCTTTTTAAGGAAATACACCCACATTTTTCTACTGAAATCATCTACAAACAACAGAAAATACCTGTACCCAAGAACAGAAGGAGTGGCCATAGGACCGCAGATATCAGCATGAACAAGCTGAAGTACTTGAGAAGCTCGCCAAGAATCGCCACTGGGGAAAGGTGTGCGATGTTGCTTCCCAGCCTGACATGCGTCACAAACTCCAAGGTGTTGGGTTTGAATCTCTGGCAAACCAAGAACAAGCTCATCCCGAGCAAGTTGTGAGAGATAATGCACATTTAAGTGCCCATATTGCTGATGCCAAAGTGAGCTGATGGAAGATCACCGAGCAGCCATAGCTAAGTCCTAAGAATCACCAGAATCAGTAAGTCTGAAAAGACCATGATCCTCAAGACCAACTGCAATAGTAGACTTAGTCGCCCGATCAGTGATGGTGCACTGATGTGAACTGAAGGTGACTGCCAAGTGTGGAGAATGTCGCAGCAACTGATTGACCGAGAGTAGATTTAGTTCCATCCCTGGAACGTAGTACACATCAAGGAATATGAGCTTCCTCCCAATAGACTGAATTTGAATGTTGCCTTTACCAACAACCGTGTACTCTTCTCCACCACCAAAGATAACAGAATCTGAATAAGGCTGGTAGTCAGTAAACCAGTCTCTGTGGTGAGTGAAATGTCGAGAGGCACCTGAATCAATGTACCAGGCAGATGATTGTACATGATCTGCGGGTCTTTTAGCCATAAAGGCATAAAAGGCAGATTCCACCTGCTCAGTGTGCTCTGCACTGTTCGCTTTGGGTTGCGAACCTGATTGCTTAGACTGGGCAGCTAAGCGTTTCCGACATGCAACCTTCATGTGACCATACTTGTAGCAATAGTTGCATTGAATGTTCTTCTTTTTGGTACCATCGGATGCTGGAGCAGAAGACTTCTGCTAAGATGGTTGCTGAAACTTGCCCTTATCCTTCTGAAAGGATTTCGCAGCAAAGGCTTGCTCAGTGGAGGTGGAACTGGAGCTGCTACCGAACTGTTGTTTCCACCGATCTTGCTGAAGTAGCAGGGTGCAGAGATCAGTGAACTTTAGATCAACACCAGTAGATGTGATGTTGAGAGTCTCGATAAAATGCTCATAGGAATTTGGTAAACTCCGAAGAGTGATTACCACAATATCCTCTTCCTCCATCTTGCGACCGATGGTGAGTAACTGATCACGGATTTCCTGAATCCGATTCAGGTGTGCCTGGAGCGAGGTGCGCTCATCCATGACAAGAAAACAGAGTGTTTTTTTAGAAAGAAGGCTCTACTCTTGTCAGAAGTCTCATGAAGACCTTTTAGATGTGTCCAGATTTCGGCCGCTGTCTTGCCGGATGGAATCTGAGAAAGCTGGTCATCAGCTACGGATAGTTTGAGAAGCATTACTACCTCTCGATTATTCAGATCTCATGTATCTTGATCAGGACCCGGAGAAGTCGGACGCTGCGTAACACCCAGAACAAGTTGATCAGTGTTTCGATATTCGAAGATTGCAATGATGCGTTGCTTCCAGGTTCCATAATTGCGACCATTGAATTTGGAATTATGCTCGAGCAGAATATTTGTCAGAGATGCCATGGCACGTTTTTCAATGAAAAACTATGAAAATTTGTGAAGGCACGTTCTTCGAGGCAAAAATACGGAAGACCCAGAGAATCAGAGAATGACCCAAAAGAGAGCTCGAAAAACCCAGAAGGAATCTGCTGTCATTTTTTGAATCCGCTAGCTCGAAAATCGAGGCACAAAAATCGAGGCACCCTGAAAAAATAGACAACAACCCAGTTGAGCTCTTGAAAAACCCACCAAGAATCTGCAAACAAAAAAAAATTTCGACCCCAAAAATTAGGGTTTCGAAAAAAAGCGGCCCTAGCTGAAAAATCTTTAAAAAACTTCAGATTTCTTGATGAAAAATGGTCGAATCTGCTTCCTAGAGCACGATGACAGACTGAGACGGCTAAGAGCATGAAGATTTGATATAGAAACATGCAAATTTTCACCCCAAAAATGCAAGTCTCCAAAAAATGGCCACGATTTCCATGCGATTTGCAGACCCGTAATTCGGGAATTTCTCCAAGCAGAAAAACCCTAGGTGGGTTTTGGAGAAATTAGCTGAAATAATTTTGGAAAAATTTAAACAAATAATTTCAAGAAGAAATTATAAATTTTTTCGAAAAAATTTAATTATTTAGCTCTGATACCATATTACAAGGTAATTGGTAAATACTTGCTTATTAATAACAGAGACCGAAAGGTCAATTTATACAAAAGGAAGAGACGATGTTTCCTTAAGAAACGATCGTAAAGAATAGAAACATTCTATTCCAGAGAAAGCAAAAAACGAAAGCAAACTAAAGCTAACGATATTTACAAGATAACCATTAACTAATAATAGACGTCTTATCTATTATTGTAATATTTTCCTCCTTTTTAGCCCTCTATCTTAAATCATTCGATTACATCCTCCTAATCAATTGCACATGTTTTTTATAGACAAAGGATCATTACACATCTTGTTCTTAAGTCAAAGTTGCAAGAGTGACATCATCTTACACCAAGTCTTGGGCTATTTGTTGAAGATAAATAGGATATTTATATATTAATATAAATCATTTCCCCTAGCCATATGTGTATGAATGGCAGGTGCAGTAACTAATGAGATGAACTTTGACTAGGTCATGTGATGACATGATACATAAACAATTTTAAGAAACTACTTAATTGTGTCTTAGAAGAAAAAAACAAGCTGAGATAATTAAATAAATTTAAAAAACTCGTGGAATAATAAAGGAATGACTAATAATTAAATAATTCATATTTAATTAATTTTTCCAAACCATTTTAAGATTTATACAAGAATTGTCAGTGTGTTTCCACAATCCGTAGTAGTAGTAGTAGTAGTAGTTTTGTTGCCTGATTAAGATTGTGTTCCTTTTGAGCCAATGTTTCAGGTCACACTCAGTCAACCATCATCAAGGCAAGAGAGCAACAAGGAGATGAAAAAACGTCATGTGCTAGCTTTAGGTGTGCTTTGCTTAGAACTAGTATCATTTGAGCAATGTGTTTAATGTAATAAGGAACGGGACAAAAAAGCAAAAGTCTATCATTCAAGAGGAGAATTTGTTGATCTTTGTTAGCTCTAGATCTCATGTGCAATTGGATTATTCTTCTGAAGAACTTTATCCTCTTAATGTGGGTTGATGTTGCATCTAAGATGCAATTTGAACAATCAAAAGAGGTTTAGAGTTCATGGCATTAATAAATTGCAATGTAACGATTTGGGTAATTGTCTCAAAAAAGTAAGCTAAGCAAAAGCCTGGAATTTCATTGTTAGTGGATTGTTGTTAGGAGTAATGTCAAACATGTAGAAGTCAAACTCAAATCCAACAATATAAAACTACTATTTATAATATCATGCTTTTGGATGTTCAACGATTAATCAGTCAAGGATACTCTAGTGAATCTTGCAACACTAAATAGTACTAACATGCAGAATTTGAATTGTCCCTTTTAGGCTAAATGCTTTGAACAAAAAGATCAATTTGACGACCCTTTTGGCTATTAATGCCAACATGGAGGATTTGGTAATCACTCCTAAGAAATGGCATGCCCCTCAGTGACATTATAAGCCTTGAAAAACACGTCCACCATTGCATGTCTTAAATATAAAGGTTAGGTCTTTTGTCGCAATTTTTTTGCAAATTATGATGATACATTTTAATGAAGGCTAAAGTAGCCTATGGGACCCACACGATCAGCCCCCTAAGGTAGGAGGGGAACTAATATAGCTGCAGAGTTTTGATTAACTAGTCTCTCCTTTACTAAAGTTTGATAATCAGATCTGATGTTCTCTTCACTTGATCCTCCTCGAAAAAGTAGTTCAAGTCCCTGTTCTGTAATATCTTTGTATAACCAGATCTGATGTCATTGTATACTAGGCAATATCTGACAAAGTGCTGCTCTGTCTCTACCACTCCCATATCACAGAATAAACACGTTCTATCTATCCACTCTTCCGAACTTGTCATCTACCAGTTTCACATCGCAGCCGGTGTTACCTAGTTATGATACAAAGTTCAGACATTTTCAAACAGTTGCTACTTTTTTTTAAATTAACATTTTTTTTAAATTAACTTTATATATCACAAAAGATGCTTCAATTTCACATAAACCAGGGGTATCATAGATTCATGTTGGTATTTAGATTTAACTTTTGGAACAAGTGTCACAAAGGGTAATTTTTTAAAAGAGATCACACGTGAAATTACAAGACTTCAATGTTGGAGCCGCGATTCAGAATAGAATTATCACGTGGACCGCTCAAAGATCCCACAAAAAAGGCAAAGAGAAAAACGTTGAAAGGTCGCATATCCAGCACTGAGTACACTACAACATGACTTTAATAATTTATCAGTTCAATAAAAAGTTAAAACCTTTCTAAATGTAATTTTCTAAGATTAAAATGTTCCGTCACAGTATTAAAGGTTCCTGTTCACCTAACATAACCAAAAATTGACGGTAATGACATTTTAGATCTAAGTTTGACTTATCTTCGAGCTCCTTTTATTTAAAATCATAAATAAATAAATATACAGCAAACATAAAACAAAAGCCTCTTGAATCCAGCGCATTATATTGGTCCATTTTATTGAATACCCAACCAAAATGGTCAGAGTCCAAAACGGCCAATTTAAAGAAATGATGAGAAATTTGCAAATTCGCCCATCATATGACCACAAATCCTTCCACAAAAGGCGAATGACCATCTTGCCCAAGAATTCTCAACCATACAAAAGCTCACTTGGTATTATGAATGGACTTTTATATTCATCAATATCCTCAGAAAATATATGATCAGATTACATGCACAACTGTCTGGAACAAATCAAGTAGTTATAGGCTGTCCATTTGAACTTCCATCAAGGACGTGGAAGTTGAAATAATATACATGCTTGAATCAACTTTGTAACGTGGCAAACTACATGGTTTGTTGTCCGTAAAGAATTGCTTTAGTTGACCTAAATTTCTTACACTAAGACAATCAAAGGAGAGCTTCCAATTGTAAGAACCGATGAGGATAGCTGGACAAGAAAGCCTCACATATCAGTTAACTGCTGCATTCATTTTAATGGCAATGGCAATAAAACGACTGCCTCTTATGGGAGACTATAAGTCATGCCTCTCTGAATTCTGAATGATACAGAGAAACAAGTAAAAGAGATGGTAACCAATATCATAAATGTATTTACACAAATCAGTGGTCCCCTACTGAAGTTGGGGACAGTCCCTGCAATCACTAACCTACGAATCCTTTCTAAAGATGGATTTGGTTAATTTTGAGACATTATACATGAGCCATAATGGTAACTACCATGAGAATAGTTGACTTGTGGCTCCTATATAGTATACAAGAGTCAAAATTGTGTTAGTTGCTCCATGTTGTTCAGAAGCAATATCTACGACAATTTGGACTATGTTACAAGGATTGCTTCCTCCCTTTTCCCCTTCCACCATTGCTAAATCTCCGGTGTTTCTGTCCTCGAGCATCCCAGTCTTCATCATCAAAGTCATCGTCCTCATTCTCACTTTCACCGGCACCAGCTTTGCTAATTCTACGTGAAGGGGTAACAATCTTTGCTCTGAGACTTCTTGCAGTTAGATGACCATTTGGCTGAACTCCTTTAGTAGTGTCTGTCTGTGAAGCTACAGCACGAGGACGTTTTTTGGGTATATGAGCTGTGTATGTAGAATAGTCTATAGAATCTTCCTTCAGCAGCCTTTTAAATTCCTGGTAAGACGGGCATCATACATGTAATCAATAATGAATTAGCTCAGTTTTAAACCCAATATAGAGAAGCTAGAGAAAATATACTTGTGAAAATAAATAATAATAAAATAATGTAAAGAAAGAAATCCAAAACAAGCAGATATATTTTCCGGTTTACTGTGAAAAAATAGATATAGACAAGCTGAAAATTTGCAATAATAGAACTACCGTCACATGACAAACCTTACTATAATAATATTCTCGCAGGTCTACCTTCCACACACACAAGGATACTGGTAGGTTAAATTTGATTTTGCAGTTATAATATAAATGACAGCTACAGATTTAGCTATAAAGTTTAAACATATATTCATGAAAGTATCATTTGCAAAGACAACGGGAAAATTTTAAGTATGAAAAAACACCTTGAATGCAAAATCTCTACTTATAAAGACACTTTATGCAAAAGCCTACACAGCATATTAAACAACTTTAGCAAAATAATGACATGATATATCCAGCCCATGATTATGAAATGTAATGCCCCTAGTGGAAAACAGTAAACACACTAGATTTTTAATCAACACTTTGGATCACTCCATTATCCATCATCAGGAAGAGGAGAATAAAATCAATTGCCCAGCTAAGTTCTTGAAAAGAAAGATAGGAAAGCCAGATAAAACAAAAGTTAATTTGGGAGAGGCATCAGAAATCAAAAGAAAACAGTAACACAAGTTATAACTTTGGAAGCTTATTACAGTTACAGCTATGATCATTACCATGAGTGTAATAAGAGTTTTTGAGATCTATTTCCTATCAATTATTAGAATTATTATTTATATAAAATTAAAATTAAAAAATTAATTCAAAAGACTACACAGTTTTCTATCAGAAGCTTTACAGTTCATTAACCAAAATAACTATAAAACTACAAAATGTGCAAATTATTTAAGTTTTAACCATAAACTTTATAATATAAGTCTCACGAAATAAAACCTTCAAAAACATTGAGAAAAAAAGCAGCAAAGGCTTAAGGTACAGCATTTCAAACAAACTCAAAGACAAAACTTTGGGTGCATGTTTGTACATCTACGCAAGAAGGAAACCAGAAACTTGAAACATCAGAAAATAATTCAGGTCCTGGAAATAAATATATTAAAAACTATTAACGGTACATGTAATAAATCATAAATAAGATTTATTACATCCATAATCCATAACACTAAATTAGGCAGATCCGTCAAAACCAAAGTTAATCGTGCAACTGTTTCATTTTGTTAAAGCATGAAACAAAAACTTAATTAAAATAGATACCTTAAGTACATCTGTCTAACAGATGCTGACGGATCAGTGTAAAGTGCCTACTTATAATATATTTATCTAAAAGACACCAAGAGATATGATATAATAACTCCATCCAAAAGATGTCAAGAGATATGAAAGCTGCCTTAAGACTGGCCACTAAATCAATAAAACCATATGACAATTCAAATGCTATGATTTTATTATCAAAAATATTTAATCGCTCTTGCTTTTTATTTTCACTTTGTTGTCCTTCGAATTTACATGATTTATATTTTCAGTAGTACTTTTCTTTGTAAAGAGTAGTGAATCTTATTTTGGATGAAAACCAAAAAGCACTTACTTGAAAAGCTACCATTCATTTATTCAGTTGTTGAGTGCCAAAGGTAATTTTGTTTTGTTTACTTGTTATTTTGTTGTCCGTGAGGAGTTTTAACTTTTTCTGAGCATTCCCATGCCATTATATCCTATACCATACTCCCACTCCTGGTTACACCTATGCAGTAGCACCAAGCACTCATGCAGTTAAGTCGATAAAGAAAAATATTCTCTTCTACTGTGCTTTAAGTTTGTTTCCACATCCACTCATTTTAGGGATCTCCAACATGGCATAAAATAAAGTTAACGAGACAGATTTGTGTTATGGTAAATCAATACTATATTGTTATATTAAACAAAGAAGGCAAAGGCTCCTTGAATAAATTTACACAGACAATGTTTCTAGTTCTAAATGAAACAATTGTGAACTGAAGACAGAAAAGGAGAGTTCTTAAACTAGCTAAGACAACTAAGATAGTCATTAAAGAAACATTTACAATTTTTTAATACTACCATAATGGTCATCATTCTAAATTTCTACCAAACCTACAAAAGACAATCTACAGGTTTTTTGGTCACAAATGCATAGAAGGCTACCCCCTTTTGGTCACGGATGCATAGAGAAGGTTGCACCCTTTGTGTCAAAACACTATAAAATAAGCTTGCTGCTGAGGCCCTCCCTGAATCTGCAGAACTTTTGGTAATGATCGTGATAACTTGCCAACTTGCCAGCCTGATGTTAGGAAACAAAGTTATCACTCCTTGTAGCCAAAGACATTGAGATAAAACTAAAAACAGGATTCGGAGAAAAAATCATCAAATCCATGTGCAGATCGTTGCCCTAGCAATTCTAGGTGCAAACCAAAACAGCTGGATTATAGAACAATTTTTGTGGAAAAAATCGCCAAAACCCTCCAATGATGTTTTAGAAAAACAATTAAAGAACCCAGAGACCAGCAACACCAATCATGATTTTTTTGAAAAAAATCAGAAATCCCAAAAATAGTTCTTGAAGATAAAATCGAGAAAACCAAACACAATTATTGACAAGAAAAATCAATCAAAACCAGACACTCAAACATCAGCAAGTAGCTGGCACAAAATTTGAGGCACAAATCAACATACAAAACGTTGTTAGGAAAAATGGTAAAACCCTTGTACAAAAGTATTATGAAGAAAAAAATTGTGCAAAACCACTATTTATTTATGAACAAAAATTATAGAGCCCTCCCAGAAATTTTTTGAAGGGAAAGACCTATAAAAACCCTACCAGAATGTTTAAAGGAAATTATGAAAATCCAACCAGAATTTTTAAGTGGAAAATAATATGGAAACCTATCCAGATTTTTTTTAATGGAAAAACCCATCCAAGTTTTTTGAAGGAAACAATTTTATATAAGCCATCACTGATGTTTATGGAGAAAAATTAGAAAACCAATCACTATATTTTTTCGAAAAAATGGACAACAAAATGCTAGTTCACATGGGTAAAAGATTACCAAAAAAGAGTGGAAAATTGAAACCCTAGGATGCATCATAGAAGTGCTAAACCAACCGCAACGTAAAACAAGCCCTTGACAGAATGACCTAAATCCTCCTGCAAAGAAAACTCGTCACTGATATGAAGAAAAAACGGTGCATCAAAATCATGGATAAGAGGATGTGAACAGTAGTCAAACACAGAAGAAAACCAAATGTGGCTTGACCAAAAAGAAGATACAAGCAAAAATGGACAAAAACAGAGCCCAAACAGATGAAAAGTAAAACAGTTCACAAACACAGTTCCCAAGTTTGAACGATGTCCTTTTTTAACAGGATTTAATAATAAATAGTAATTATAAATAGATAATAATATTGAAACATAAAAATAAATAAATATAACAGTAATAAATATAACCAGAAGTATAAATAAATAGGAATTGAACCGGAATAATAAATGAATAAATAATTACCAAAGGGCAAATATGAGGAGGACTTGAAGTCGCATTCTTATTCTCTATCAAATAAAATTATATAAGGATAGATGGATATTTCCAAAGGAAAGCACCTGCGATAGAATATGGATGTTGAGTATACTCCTAGGACACTTAGTGATTAATATATATGTCAAGGAGTAAGGACTAAACCAGATAAACAATCGTATATTCTAGCATATACAGAACTCGTATCCATAGAGATGCATTGCAAGGAAAGAATCTACAATAGACTTTGCATGGAATCATCCAGAATACAGATGCAGAGGGTTTGCACAATTCACAATTCACATACTCAAACGAAAATCTTTGTATCACAAACACACAAATATACCATGGGATCTATCCATCTATTGGGGGAGTATAAAGAAAGTTGAATGTAGACTGGAGAAGACAGGAAGAAGAAATAGAAATATCATTGATACATCATAATAGTTGATCCAGGCCTTCAGTCCATTGTTGTGGCTTACCGTGACAAGCAAAGATCAGAGCCTTCGATAATTCCACAGCATAATCTCACCAATTTGAGCATTTAAGTGTATCGTCAAAAGTCTATGTGCAAATCATATTCACAACACTAAACAGAAATAGGCAAGTGGAGGTCGCAAACTCCACCATCTTGGTAAATGACATAGAAGATTATACTCAAATTGTAAGACGATATGCTATAAGTGATTCAATAAATAAATATGATTCCACACTCATACACTTGATGGGAAGTCAACAAATTGTATATGGCTGTAGAAAAATTGAAGATGGTCCTTACAGGATCTCTAACAAATTGGTACAGCACCATTACCTTAACCTGTATTTTTATAGTGTGCATTCCTATTTTCTATTTCTCTGCCTTGGAGAAAGAATTTCAGTAGAAACTAATTTTGGTGGGCCAGAGATGACATAAGGAAATAAGGAGTTGAGCGATAGCGTCTAGATTTTCATCTTGCATGGCCCTGCATTGAACATGATCAATTTGACAAGCTAATAATTATAATATATAGAATTGGAGAATTAGAAAAGCTAAAGGAGTCATGAAATCACCAAAAGAGCTATATAGATGCAAGGAGAAGTTCAAGAGAATTTTGAGTATGAGACAAGGTGTTTTCCCCTAAATCAAAAGAGTTTGAAGTAGTAAGATATTTGTAACTACATATTATTGTATATAATCGATATCATTGTTCAAGACAACCTTCATATTGTGGCGAGGAATTCTAGCAGTGAATTAAAAGTCATTTTCAAATCATTGGCAATGCTATCCTCACATAACATCAAAATAGGCCCACATTTGCATTGATATGTCTTCTTTTTTAAACATTATCATCATATAAGATATTTGTTTGTGGCAAAATAAAGACTTTAGATAAGATATATGTAGAAGGAAGTCCCTTACAACTGGAATTATAAGAAATTAGTAAAAACCCCAAGGAACTTATAAGGAGGACATTACAGTTTCCCCCTCTCTCACCCCACCATAAAATCAAAATGCCAGTGAATGAAAAAAAACACAAATGCAGAAGTAAAACAGCCTTCGAGAAGGAGGCAAACCCCTCAAAAAAGTCCCTACAATCTGCAAATCAAAGAAACCCTCAAGACAAATTGCATCAAAAAGACCCAACAAAAACTTTAATAAAAAAATTGTCAAATTCTGAAAAACACCATTGATTAGCTCTAATACCGTGTTATAGTAAATCAATGTTGTGTTGTTATATTATATAGAGGAGACAAAGGCTCCTTAAATAGATTCACAAAGACTATGTTTCTGAACGGAATCATGAACTAAAAGACAGTAAAGGAAACATCCTAAACTAAGACATCTAAGATGACCATTAAAGAAATATTGTAATATTTTAATAATCTAACTATTTCTTAATGTGTGCTTTATGACCTTTTTCTATATAATTCTTGATAATATTATTGAAAAATTAGCTCAATCAGAGTAGCCAGATACTTTGTCCCTTTCTAGGTGCACAAATTCCCATATCCAAAACAGATACATATATGATACATCCCATATACACCAGTTATTGTACCTTTGTGTGCCCAAAAAACCTTGATTTCCCAACCATGCCAAATACATGCATTTAAAAACACTTTTTATTTTAATTACATTAATATTATTAAGTCAAAGACTCAAAACTAAGGTTAGAAATTACTAGGCCCAACTTAAAATATTTATTAATATTATTTATTATTCTAATACATAAAAAAGGACCTGCAACTAAACTGACATTTTGACAGCTTCACATAACACAGTTGCTCATGTAAAGTGCCAATACCTCTCAAGATGACAAAGGTAACCTTCCCATGATCAATGTATATCAAAATATCATCAGAAAAAACTCAAATCAATCTTTAAAGACGTTCCCAAAACACCCAACTCACAAAACAATGAAGACTAAACTGGCGTTAAAGCATCTGGGAGAAAAAATGAAATCACCAAAATGTCAAAATGCCCACATATACAATAGAAAACAATCTTACTCACCTCCTTGGGCCATACTTTGATTTGATGACCCCTCAATCTCAATCAATCTTCAAAAACTAGTTACCTCTCTGAAACTCGTCCAACAACTCATCTAAACAAAGAAGATTACATAATTTAAATATTTTTCTTGTTGAGTGCACAATAATATATGCACATCCTTATAATCCTGTCCTCGTCTACCAAAAAAACTAACAAAGCTAAAGAACTAGTACTTGTGCCCACCAACAATTGTATGACCCTCCAAATTTCCTCTTGTATACCCACGCATGCCTATGAAAAGAACTAATCACTCATTTTGAACATAGTTCCCAATCTATCACATTGTATAAATCCCTATCAAATGGCAAACCTATGGAACAGTCCCTAAATGGTAACTAATGTTGATTTCCAAACCCTCCATACAACTAGTTGATCACCTCTATCACTCAATGAAGGTGTCATAGGGCATTTAACTGCCCAACACTGTCTCCTACCATCTCAAATAGTTGTGATATTACACTCCTCATCATGGTGCTGGACCTAATGCCACTAATCACCCTGTCTTGTCCATCAAGCGTGTATTTGTAGATTCATGCTCTAAAAGTTCTATAAATTACCACTTAGAGCATGACCATTGAGCCACCAATATTATATCCACTACTCTTGTGGCAAGATATAGATATTTATGGCCACTAACAATTCTCCTATGAAACAATACATTGTCTAATCCTCTTCTCACTAAGGAGAAACCATCATCAACTATCATACCAAATCCACTAAAATCTGCCTATAACCAAAGTATTTACAAAAGAATACCATCTGTAAAATTAGAGACACCGCCACTTGCAATCAAGATGACAAACTTGTGACTTCGAATTCATCCTCTAGCCCAAAAATACAAGAATCCTTATAGACTGAAAGTGTTATCAATGATACCTACAAAAATGTATGAGTTGGAGTCTCAAAAGTTGCTTCATATGTCTCCTCTAAAAACTCATCACCATCTCCTACCTCCTATACATAGGTGTGAACAATATCACCATCTACATCAATCAATATAGTGCACATGCCCACACCATGGACTTTATGAGTTCCAACCCAAGGTAGCTTGTAAGTGAAATAATACTAGCATCCCCTCATCTCATTCCAAGTCCTAATCGAAAAACCACATTAATCTCCACCTACAACTCCAATGTCTCTCAAAACCTAAAAAGCTATTGTGCCTAAAACCATAGACCTCTTAATTCCATGCTATGGTTGAGAAACTAATGAATGTTAAATGATGGGTCATGATGGTGGTCCAACTTTTCCAATTTATATGGCAATCTACCAAGGTGTTGTTGGTAGTAGGTAAGGCCTAGCACCCTCCTATTCCCCCCAATGGCTACTCTTCAGTGCCTTGTCACAATTGAGATTCATTTAATGAACAACATTAGCCATCATATGCTCCCTCAATCCACAAGCAAATATTTAAACTAAATTCATGCGACATATTTGGAATTTTAAATGACATATCCTGACATATCCTATAATGTCCCCATTTTTGGCAGGTCTACGCAGTTGATGGAGTTAGCTCATCATAGCAACCCTCGTGAGCTGACAAGGAGTTTTGGGGGTCCTAGCTGTAGATTTACTATTTTTATTAGGTCTATTTTTGGCAGTTGCTAATTTTGGCAATGCAGTGGGTGGCTTTGGTAGTTGGTCATCACCTTCGGTAAATTAAGTTAATAATTGCATTAGCTCTTATTTATTATTAAGTTGCATTATTATAATAATGTATATATTATTATAACAATGACATTAAGTGATATTTCTAAAAAATGTGTTGGAAAGTTTCTAGTGTTGAGTTCTTTTGGGAAACTTCCACAATTTCTGAAATGGAGTTTTTTAGGAAACTTTGGGCCAATGTAAGATTATAAATGAGAGCTCATTTCATGGGGAAAAGCACGCTTGATTATATATTTGATTTTGTGTCTTTGTGGCTTTTTCCTGGGTTCTTAACTGTATGCCCTTGCTGATGTATAAGGGTGGAAAATCTTTTTTGCAATTTAGCTGCTGAGGTATCGCTAAGTTTACCCAACTTCTCTACTATTCATCACTGTATCTGAGAATTGTTTTCATTCCACTGCTGAAGTATAGTGGATTTGATATTTGTTTGGATTCTCCTATTGTGCTCACTATGGCTAAGGAGACGAACATCATAGAGGTTAATTAATTGTTGTTGTTTGACAATTAAGGAGGGATCGAGCTGGTTATTGTGATAGCTGGAACTGTTGTTTTGGAAATATGTGTGGTATTGGCGAATTTCAGTTTGGACATTACTGAGGTTTTGCAGGTGATTGGCAACATTGAAATATGGCTAGCAAGTGGCCAAGTAAATCTTCTGCAATCCCGTGGGTAACTCGTGAAGTGACATTGACATCAGACGTCCTTTATAATTTTGCTGCTGTTGTAATTGGGATCTGAATTCACCATTCAGGTATTGGGCGTGAAGTCTGGTTGCATTTGAAATTGGAGGTGGCAAACACCAAATATTGAAGCCACGTGAATGCACTCTAGACGTCCTTGCTAATTGGAGGCAATTGCAAACATATTCAGCAAACAGGTTCTTGCAAAATATTGTAATTTGATAATAAGTTTGCTCATAAAAACTTGTCTTTTCATTTCAATAAATTTAAATAATTCTGGAGTTGTTTTTAAGGTCATTGTGTTCTCCACTATGTTAATATGCAAACTGAAGAATTCAAAGAAAGAGTTTAAATAAAATAAAATAGTGGAATTAGTTCATTGGCTGCCTAAGATTTGTAGAGGAAAAGCCAAGGGTTTTTTTTACGATGGTATCAGACCGGTTTCCTACCAGCCTATAGGAATTGAGCTTAGTTATTATTGATGCTGACTTTGAAAAGTTTCAGATTGATTTTGTGATTTGGTTACCAGCATTATGGATGGCGACAAAAGATCCATTCCAAGTAGATATTACACACGCAGGGGGCACACTTCTTCACCTAGGGATGCAATGGTAATGGGGGTTAAGTGTGTGCGATGATATATCTACAACTACTTATGTGATAAATGAGTCATCTAGTGAGGCACTTAGCAGTAGTACCTTGGATGTTTAGGTGTGTGTTGTTGATAGTACGCATGTTATTGATTTTGAGGTTGACAATGGTTAGTAACCTAAGTGGAGTTGGGCTCAATTTACACCATCTTCAGATACAATTTAGTTTCCTATAGTGGTAATTGGTGGTGTTTCTATATTTGTCGTTTCTGATGATGTGGGTACAATGGAGGTGACAGCATTTGCGGAGAGCAACAAAGAACCACATATTGCACCTAGTTCTCTCGTGGCTTCATCTTTTGTAAGGGTTACTAGAGATTATCAGAATTCTAGTGAGGTTTGTAGTGAGGTATATTTTATGGGGAGTTCATACTACTTCAGATTTGTACAGTGTCGTCGGTAGAAATTGTCACCCGACTGGATTGTCGTCAGTGTTTCTGTAGCCGACGGAGTGATTGTCGTCGGTGTTTCTGTAGCCAACGGGATGATTGTCGTCAGTATTCTGTAGCCGACGGGTAAATAGTTTGTAGCAGACATAATGTTTGTGGCCAACGGACTCCTTCGGGAAGGTTCGGCAGATAGTATTTATATCCCATTTGGGATCATTGTAATTGATCTATAATTCATCATATGAAGCATAATGTATGTCTGGCATATGCAAATATAGTAAGGAGTTCTGCTATTCTTATCTACTATTCATATCTATTGTTTATATGCGTTGGTTTCTTTACCCAGTACGAAACATTTGGCACCATTGCCCGATGGACCTGGTACGATGACAAGCAAATGAAGATTAAATGCCAAATCAATTGAACAAGAATAAGAATAAGTTGAAGGAAAAGGATGAATTACGCGCAGCACAGGAAAATTTAATTTTGGCACAACAGGTTGAACGCAAACAGAGATTTCCGCAAGTTACCGACGGACACAAAAGCACTGAAAAATTATTGGAATAGACTCGACAACGGCTCAATTTGGTGGAAGAAGCAAGGGAGGAGTTTCTGAACCTGCATACGCCACGGGAAGAGAATCCTAACGAAAGGAGATCGACTCGCACGGCTCGAAGTGCCGAAGGAGCGCGAACGTGGAGTGACCTCTTCGTCCAAGGTATACTTCCGAAACGAACAGCTTCGGTTGACAAAACCTCTTCTTCACCAAACAGCGCAGAAGTCGAAAACAGTGCGGGTGTTGAAAACAACGCAAAAGTCAAAAATAGCGCGAGTGTAGAAAACAGCACAGGTGTGCAGAACAGCGCGGGTGTGCAGAACAGCGCAGGTGTTCAAAACAGCGCGAGAGCTCAGAACAGCGCGGGTGTTCAAAACAACACAGGTACACAACAAAACCCTCACTCTACAGTGATAATGGCAGGTCGAAAAGAAAAGTTGCCTAAATTTGATGGTGAAGGAGCCGCCGATCAGATTCGACATTATAAAACATGTGAAATGATCTAGAGAGCAAATGGCATAACGAATACGAACGAATGGGTCCGACAGTTTCCAGCCACCCTACAGGGTGTTGCGATTGATTGGTTTACTGATACAGATCCGCAGAAGTTAAACACTTGGGATAATATTAAGGAGTTTTGCGCAGAATTTCAAATATTGCACGACGATAATGAAATCGTCGCCGAGATATTCAATACCAAGCAAAAGAAGAATGAAACAATACGGGTCTTCACTAGGAGGTCGAAAGACTTAATCAGTAAAATGGAGAATAAGCCGGCAGATGGGCTCCAAAAACAATGGTTCATTGAAGGCCTTCACCCGAAGCTACGGAAAAAGATGAAGATCGTGCCACCATCAACATATACTGAAGCATACAATCCGGCATTGAACCTCGAAAGTGAACAGAAGACAAAGAAGAAGAAGAAGACCAGCTCATCCGATTCAAATGACAATGAGCCTTCACGAGAAGATAGCAGCAACAATGAAGGCAACAACAAGAAAGTCTGTTCTCTTCAGAAGGACATGCTTCAGATGATGAAAGAGTTCAAAAACATGAACAAGGAGACTAAGGGCAATGACCTATGGTGTACATAGTGCAAGAAAGAAGGCCATACGAAGGGATCCTGCCCAAAAGATCAATTTTGTGAGATTTGCCAAATTATGGGACACTCGGTAAAGGAATGCCCTTTCAATTCGAAAACAAGAACACCACAGCAAGTGTTCCTGACACAGGAGGCATCCCTGTCAAGAGGGAACGGGAACGCCAGTACGAAAAGTGCCACATCGGGAGGATATAGAAACAATCAGCGCAGTCAAAACAACAATAATGGCGGCAAGAGTTGAATCCAGTACGATGCCAATGGCCAGCCGATAGTTCAATGTCGCACATGCAATCTGTGGGGTCACTTTGCCCGAGAGTGCACAACAGCGAACACACCGAAGTTGCTATGTCGATGGTGTGGACCTAGAGATCATGACGATGCTAAGTGCCCGAAGTCCGGAGTAAACTTGATTACTGTCGAGATGGATGAGGAAGAAGTTTTGGCAATCACTCGAAAACAGGCGAAGCTCTACCCTGATCCGAAGGAGGAAAAGAAGAGACTGGAGGAAGCCCGCGCAGAGATCCAGAGAGCAACTCAGGTAGAAACGGCACACCTGAAGGACATGCCGAGTACCCCCGTATGGAACTGCGCAGAACACAACATTGTACGACAAATATTGCAAGTCGAGATACCCGTCAAAATAAATGATTTATTGCTCACTATGCCTCAACTCCGTACGGCACTCACGAATATAGTTCCGATTGCTAAGCAACCAGTAGAGCACGAAAAGGAGAAATAAGGGGGCCCAAGTGCAGAAGACCCAATGCTGTTAGCTCTTTCATCCAGACGCTATCTGGCAGTTGTCGAAATGGGCATTCTAGGGACTATACTAACAGACACGATCGTGGACGGAGGGTCTAGTGTCAATGTGCTGCCAGAGGATACTTGGAAAAAGTTGGGACAGCCCACATTGTGGCCACCTACCTTCCAGTTCTTAACAATTGATCAACATGGAATCAAGCCATTGGGAATACTCATAGCGCAACCAGTAATGATTGGAACACAACCATTCCTATTGGACTTCGTCGTGATCCCACTGAAGCAGAGGGGATATGATGCCATTCTAGGCTGAGGGTGGCTGATACAAGCCAAGGCAAAACACGATTGGAAGAAAAATACTTTCACTTGAAAGCAAAGGCCGAAAGTATGTCATCGATCTACACACTCAGATGGTTGGAGACGAAGCTCTATCGTCGGATTCCGAAGGAGAAGAGGATGAGAGGCAGAGTATGGAACCCGATCAGGGGGGAGTCCTACAGTTGGAAGGAGGATCGACAAACGACGATCTGGATTCGGTGAACGGTCTTTATCACTGGCAGATAGAGGATTACGAGCTCTTTCCGAGTTGTAATATGCTAAGGATCGACGAAGGTAAGAAAGAAGGAAATGAATGTCCGAAGGAACACAGAGAAGCCGAAAAAGGAAATGAATGTCCGAAGGAACACAGAGAAGTCAATGAAGGAAATGAATGTCCAAAGGAACAAACAGAAGCCGAAGAAGGAAATGAATGTCTAAAGCAACACAGACAAGCCAAAGAAGGAAAGGCGGGTATGACTAAAGCTAAAGGAAAGAACATACAGTACAAACGCAAAAGAAGGAAAGATTCCACTGTACGACCGAGCAGGAAGAAAGTATTATGTCGAACCACAGATATAGCGGAAAGGTACCGGCAACAAGGAAGACACACGATACGGTCTGCACAGGCAACAAAGAGGAAGGGTTCAATAAAAGTTGTAGCAGTACAGAGTGAATGTGTTAGTGACGGGCAGAAGGGGTAGCTGACGGAGTCCATGGTAGCAAGCTTCGGGAACAAACTGGGCAACGAAGGTGACATAGAACAGACGTAAGGCCTGGCATGACAAACATCTCAAACTCAACAGGTTTTTGCCGGGGCAGTTGGTACTCAAGTACGATAGTCGGAATGAAGTCAAATCGAAAAAGTTTAAGGCCAAATGGGTTGGACCGTATCAAATCCAGAAGGTCGGTGACAATGGAGCGATAAAGTTTGTGACGTTGGACGGGCAAGAGGTACCTCACGCAATGAATGGATCTAATTTGAAAAAAACGGTGCCAGGAAGACTGTGTTACTGTCGCAGAATGGCCAGCTGACTCCCTCGTCGTTGCAGAATGGCGATGCCTAGAGGCAACATTGAGGTGTTGTTTATTTGTTTTATTTTTGGCAAAAAAAAAAGTGGGCCGCGGGAGATGCCCCATGGGCACATGTCCACGGGAGATTGTTCCGCAGATAACTCTCCGCGGGAGATTGCTCCGCGGCCAACTCTCTGTCGCATCTGTCCGCGGTAGATGACCGCGAGCGCTTGTCCGCGGATTGGGTCCGGCGGGCAGACTGTCCGCAGGGTCTCCCTTCTTGCCTTCCCACGGAGTTCTTTTAGTCTGCGGAGTCTTATTTTCCCCAAGGTCTTCTACGTTTCTGCGGAGTTTTCCCACACTTCCGCAGACCCTTTTTTCTACTTGTCTGGGCCGCGGATTGTTTTGTTCGCTAGAGTTATCAAATTCGCACTTTCCCACGGACTCTCTTTTCCACGCGTGGAAATCATTTCCGACTGCTGAGCGTGTGATTTGTAGGGAAGTTGAGTCGCCTTCATTTGTGCTTCGCCCGCGGCCTGTAGCTGGTGGAATATTGAAGAACTCGGACAAGATTTCGGGAGCCAGTCATGAGAGCAGTCCATGAATTTGCGAGGTTAACTTGGAAGCTGCATCACATATCGAAGATGTGGGATTTGTACCTATCGCGCCTGTGTGATTGAAAAGTAGATTTGGGGAAGCTTTTGATTTGTGACCCAATTGGTTGTAGTCGTGAGATTGGATGGGATTCTGAGGAGCTTCTTATTGTAGTTGGGAACTCTGTGGATTTTTGTTTTGGATCGATTGGAGGCAGACAGGCATCTGGATATCTCATGCGGATTGGTTTTTCTATCGTTGCCATTCTCAGTCAGAAGTGAAGGAGTTAAAAATAAATAAATAAATAAATTTTAAAAAAAACGACGATAGATTAAGGCAGTTCAAAATGAGTAGCAGATGATGCCAAAGGGAAGGGGAAGTCTCAGTGATTGCCAGAAAGAGTGTAGAATCGGCAAAAAATGATAGAAATAGTGTGTTTCATGCATTTTTGTATGAGGTTCGGAGTGCAGATTTGGTCTTCGCAGCGACCCCACCCTATACTGTGATAGGCAGCGCACCTACGGCAGCACCCCAGGACCCCACGAGGGCGCTGCCCCTCGACCCCGCCGGGGGCGTTGCCCCCTAGACCCCCAGTCGTTGCGGATATCAGTCATGAAGTGTGACCAATTGCGAAGACTTGAAGCTGTTGCAGGCATGGAGTGTCTGTGTACCAGAAGCACTGGGAGTAGGTGTTGGCCGAGAGGCTGTCTTGGTGGATGCATAGAGAGCTCGGGAGGAGTGGGTCATCCAAAAGGCAGTACAACGACACTTAGCTCAGTGGACCTAGTGTTAGAAGCAGAGAAAGCAGCACGGGTGGCTATCAAGGTTAGCTTGAGGAGACAGTATTGTGTTAGCAAAGGCTACAGATGTAACGGGATGAATGTGGAAGTGATGTGACAAGAAAATTTTTTGTTGTGGTCACTCTGTTAATGTATTTTGTTTGTTAATTTATCTCAAATATTTTGTAATTGTCATCCGAAGACAATTTTTTCTTTTGGGGGGGATGATGTCATCGGTAGAAATTGTCACCCGACTGGATTGTCGTCGGTGTTTCTATAGCCGACGGAGTGATTGTCGTCGATGTTTCTGTAGCCGACGGGATGATTGTCGTCAGTATTCTGTAGCCGACGGGTAAATAGTTTGTAGCAGACATAATGTTTGTGGCCGACGGACTCCTTCGGGAAGGTTCGGCGGATAGTATTTATATCCCGTCTGGGATCATTGTAATTGATCTTCTATCATTCATCTTATGAAGCATAATGTATGTCTGGCATATGCGAATATAATTCGGCTATTCTGTTCCATTGTACAACGACACTTGGTTCAGTGTACTCGAAATTGGAAGCAGAGAAAGCGGCACAAGTGGCTATCAGGGTCAGATGTTAGATTGGCTAAGGTGACAGTGTTGAAGACCAGTCAGTCAGTCAATGTATTTTGGTTGTTGATTTGTCTCAGATATTTTGTAATAGTCATCAGGAGACAACTTTTCTTTTTGGGGGGGATGATGTCGTCAGTAGAAATTGTATATCAGTCGACGGGTCCCTTCGGAAAGGTTCTTGTTATGTAGCCGACAGGTCCCTTCGGGAAAGTTCTTGTATGTAGCCGACAGGTCCCTTCGGGAAAGTTCTTGTATGTAGCCGACGGGTCCCTTCGAAAAGGTTCTTGTTATGTAGCCGACGGACCCCTTCGAGAAGGTTCTTCGAAAAGTATTTATACACCCTTCGGATTATTGTAAATCATATGAGAGCACAATGTAATATCTTGGCATATGCGAATATAATAAGGAGTTCTACTATTCTTATCTGCTATTCATATCTATTGTCTGTATGCGTTGGTTTCTTTACCCAGTACGATAAAAAATACAGGATTCGTATGTTGTGCAGAGATTGTTTACACCTAAGTCCGATGATTGGTGAAATGATTGGGTTAGTGCAGAGGACATACTAGGACCTTCTATGGATCTAACTACAAGTGACGCTTGGGCACAAGTGTTCGGTGTTATATTGCAGGCCATGTTATTGGTTCTGTTCATGGTATTGGCATTCTGTTGGTTCAGTGAGAACAAGGACATCACTTGCTTCTTATGGGATCCCGATGGAAGTTTTTGTATGATGTCAAATTGCTCGAGGACAAGCAATCTTGGGGAGGGAGGATTGTAATGTCCCCATTTTTGGCAGGTCTATGCAGTTGGAGTTAGCTCATCATAGCAACCCTTGTGCGCTAACAAAATGTTTTGGGGGTCCCAGCTGTAGATTTGCTATTTTTAGTTGGTCTATTTTTGGCAGTGTAGTGGGTGGCTTCGATAGTTGGTCATCACCTACGGTAAATTAAGTTAATAATTGCATGAGCTCTTATTTATTATTAAGTTGCATTATTATAATAATGTTTATATTATTATAATAATGACATTAAGTGATATTTCTAAAAAGTGTGTTGGAAAGTTTCTAGTGTTGAGTTCTTTTCGGAAACTTCCACAATTTATGAAGTGGAGTTTTTTAGGAAACTTTGGGCCAACAGAAGATTATAAATGAGAGCTCATTTCATGGGGAAAAGCACGCTTGATTATATATTTGATTATGTGCCTTTGTGGCTTTTTCCTAGGTTCATAACTGTATGCCCTTGTAGATGTATAAGGATGGAAAATCTTTTCTGCACTTTAGCTGCTCAGGTATACCTAAGTTTGCCCAACTTCTCTACTATTCATCACTGTATCTGAGAAGTGTTTTCATTCCACTGCTGAAGTATAGTGGATTTGATATTTGTTAGATTCTCCTGTTGTGTTCATTGTGGCTAAGAAGACGAACATCCTGGAGGTTAAGTAATTGCTGCTGTTTGGCAAATAAGGAGGGATCAAGCTGGTTATTGTGATAGCGGGAAGTGTCATTCTAGAAATATGTGAGGGGGTTTCAGTTTGGACATTGCTGAGGTATTGCAAGTGACTGGCGACATTGAAATATGGCTAGCAAGTGGCCAAGTAAATCTTCTGCAATCACGTGGGTACCCCGTGAAGTGACATTGACATCAGACGTCCTTTATAATTTTGCTGCTGTTGTAATTGGGATCTGAATTCACCATTCGGATATTGGGCGTGAAGTCTAGTTGCATTTGAAATTGGAGGTGGCAGACACCAAATATTGAAGCCACGTGAATGCATCCTGGACGTCCTTGCTAATTGAAGCCAATTGCAAACATATTCAGCAAACAGGTTCTTGCAAAATATTATAATATGATAATAAAATTGCTCAAAAAAACTTGACTTTCCAATTTCAATAAATTTAAATAATTCTGGAGTTGTTTTTATGGTCATTGTGTTAATATGCAATCTGAAAAATTCAAAGAGATATAGTTTAAATAAAATAAAACAGTGGAATTAGTTCATTGGCTGTAAGATTTGCTGAGGAAAAACCAAGGGTTTTTACATATCCTTAACATTTTGTCACTCAAACAAAGGACAAAGATAGATTGTTTGGTGTTTGTGATGAGCATTACTTGCTATGCCAATCGAGGTCTTTAGCACTTCCCAATAGCCACATTTTTCCTTTTTGTCTAATGCAACAAAACCCAAGGGTAAATGTAGGGTGACACACTTTTTTCCCAACCCAGTGAGAAAGATGTTGATGTTTCAAATGAAAGATGAGGAAAATAATGTTACTAGTGAATTTTTTCCACCAATGGCATTCCATTGCACCTTAATATAAGAAGATTGCAGTAAAGAGTATAAGAGTGAGCTCTTCATATCTGCCACTAGAGGAGATGAAAGTGAGGACCATTATCTTGGATAATAATTGTTCTAGAAAAAAATGAAGGCAACACAGGTCACGAGCAAATACAAAACTGGCATAAAGTAATGAAGAGGGCCTTAATTTCTTAGGACAATTGATTGTTCAAGGCACCACAAGGATGTAGAGTTGCAATATCACATCCTTGGATATATTATTCAGGAGATTCACCTTGAGAATGTGGTGTCAGTTGGGAAAAATGCATCCTATCTAAAGTAATGCAGAAATTGGTCAAAGCAGCCTACATATGTACATGGGGGCCTCCTTGTGTGGATGCCATACACAACGCACTCAAGCACATTGCGAAAATAGAACAAGCCAGACAAATAGTTCTTGATGCTGGAGATGTGTAGATGTTTATCTACAATCGCCACATATCACATGCACTTTTATGGACATTCTTCAAGAAAAAAAATTCAAATCTACAGAGAATAAATTTGTGTAGTACGTAATAAAGTAATGTCGTAATTAGAACGAGTTAGGCTTTTTTGGGTTTGAGTAGTTAGGAAGAGAGGGGATGAATTGCAATTTGCCTCATACTTCATTCTCATGGAAAAGATAATTGAGTTGCAAAAGCCATTGCAACAAGAAGTCATGAAACAAAGAATTGGTAATAATCATTAGAGGAATGGAATTGATGACCCTGTATATTTTCTGCTAATTCTGTACCTTTTAGTTCAGACTTGTATTCTATCCTTGGTTGCTGAAAGTGAACTTCTTAATAATCTGAAGTATGAAGGAGTTGTTTGCTTTTATCTTGAACTGAAAGTTATTTATCTCTGCAATAAGTTCGACTGGGTATTATTGCTTGAGGGAGCAGACGAGTTGTACTTGTGTGTCCTCAAACTACAATAACACCCTCCCTAAATATCATGACTAAAGGGCATGTCCCTCAAAGGAATATGACCCTTCCTAAGTCGGTTCAAACCCCTCTCCCAGAAATCAGCGACTTAGCAAGGATGGATTACAATAATCAGTAACTAACACCACGTGTTAACATTAATATTAAACTATCTCAAAAACCACCGCCTATCACAAGAGGTGTTTGTTGTATATTTAATGTCTTCAAATGATATTAAGGAGGAGGAAGATTAGGTGCAGTCTGCACTCTCAGACCAGTAGATTATCATAGTTATAAACTTAACAGGCCTAACTTGAGCCCATCATTGGGGATATGTTAAAAAGCCAGAGGAAGTAGTAAAGAGCAACATCTTTTTTTATTCCAAACACATTGCCTCCATCATATATCCAATTTTCACAATAATCAAATATGGGAACGCTAATGCCCCAAACCTTCATGTAAGAACCCCTGCTGGATCTACTTTATATTTTTAGATTTGTGTTAAATGCATTTCGTCAAATAGTTGGTCTGCAACATTAAAAGTGAATTTTCTAATCTTTCTTGTGCCAAATCTTGTTATAAAACATGAACCCTTTGCAAAGTGATTTTGTCAAACACTGTCACTCTAAATAAAGGACATTACTTCATTATGCTGTCATTAAAAGAAACATACTGACAACATTTATATAGGGTAAATTGTTAAACATGATTCATACACATTAAACCAGGTAGATGACACGCAAAACTTTATTAAATCAAAGTATTCATAATGCATACAAATACCAATTTTGATATTCTGAAATTTTAGTACAAAATTAGAGAGAGGCTGGTAATGTAATATAGCGCATGTGTTATGCCACAAAACTCTCCAATGTATACGTCACAGATCTCTGTAAACCCTCAAGTTGGTTGTATGAAGAAAACATGGCTGCTAGAGACTCCAACACAGCCTATAAAGCGCTGTGAATAGTGTGTACAAATAACATCCAGCTGAGACCAATCTGCAGTACATAAAAATGGATGCCTAGCGCTAGCAATTTACAGCTTCAAACAAGATCGATCACTCAGAAATTTTCCTCCAATATCTTCAGTTTCAGCAGTGTATCAGAACACAACTCATGGGCAGATATTAACCCACTCAATGTGCATTGAATCTGAGAGAAATTCACAATTTCTCCAGCTATGAAACCTTCAAACCCTTAAACTCACAATTCACCAAATATCAAATGCAATTGGAATGAATTGATCAATGTCTACAGGCTTTCTTTTATAACAAATTGAGCAAAGAGGCTTCTTCCTTACACCAACAGCTAGTAGCTTCTTCCATACGCGTTTCACTTAAATGCAAACTTTCCTTCTGGTTGCATATTTGAATTTGAAATGATATAAAACAATAATCATTTAGTCAAATACTCTACTTAATTCCTTGGCACAGAAATAAATGGCCCCTTCCAATGATGACTCAACCCTCAACTTCAGTAAAATTATAACTTATCCAGGTAACTTCCACCATTACCAAAATCAAAAGAACTTGTGTTACTGGATTATTCATCTTCATAATTAGTGTAAGGTACAATCTATGTCCAAAATCAAGTATACTATAAACTTAATATAGTCACAAGCTCAGACGCATGTTTTCACATTGCCACAACCTAAAGAATTAATCAAGTTTCACATTGTCAAAAAAGACAAAATCTAATCTGTAAATTAACATCTAAAATAGACAAGCATAAACCAAACCTGCACCAACCATCCAGTGCATTTTCTCTGTAAGGTACAAACTATAGAAGCTATTCTGACTAAAACTCAACTAAATTATAAATATGAGGCTAAAAAAATAATTAGAAAGAGATGCACTTAAGTAATCCCTGCTGTTTAAAACATATTTATTAATGGCAAAATCCCTCAAAATAAGATTTCAGAAGGTAAAAAGTTAACCAACTATTGTGGAATCTATTCATTTGAAAATTAAGAACACATAATGCTACCTATTGTGTGTCAAAAAAATTTGCTTAAGCAAAAAAAATAAGACTTGCCTGATACTGTGCAAGCATTTTAGAGACTGTTTTTGGAACCTCAACAGGCGTTTCCTTGATGCTAAATGGTATGTTTTGTTTTGAGAAAGCTTCTCCACTCTTAATTGGCTCAGAAGGGGAGAAAGCCTGAAATTAAAGAATGGAAAGGAGATAATGAATACCAAAATGAATTCCAAAATAAACAATTGCTCCAAAAAGTCATCAATGCTAAGAATGTCAAAAAAGCAATGTGTGCATGTGCTATATAGATGGTGAACATGTTTGTATGCACAGACATGTGAATACTTCAATAATCTAAAAGCACTTTATAGAGATTACAAAAACATATCAGGTTACCTGGCAACGGGCATCATTTAAGCCATAGACAACTTTCAAGTGCCTTTTCAACTTTAACAGTAATGCCAAAGTAATGGCACCATAGCAATCACCCTGGATGAAATTCAAAACGGAAACAAAACCATCTTTTCAGAATTATTTTTGACAGAAATAACACCTATGTACAAATGTTATGTTGCCAGCATAAATATAATCCTATTCATGTTTATTGGACAAATCACCACTTTTTTCCATTAGCATGTGTGATTGCCAATACCAGGTATGATTAGCATAAGAGATGTTAAAATACAACCAAAAAAAGTGTGTGCCCACATATCCGATTCTCCCATTAGTGAAGAGGGAAAAATTAAAAACGAGTACATATAAGAAGAGTGAATTGAAATCTCGCAAAATTCATATGAAACAAGTTAAAAACGAGTACTAAGCACTGTAAAATACTCAATGACCACAACCTTGTGTCTCCTAGCATTTCCTTTGACTACAAAATGACACAATAGAGAAATATTCTATCTACCTGAAAGGGATTAACTATTTAGGGATGTTATAGTTATAGGAATTGAGGACCAAGGTTAAAAGTCACAACAAAACAGTCAACTAAGTGGTTAAATTTAATTTTATACGTAAAGAAGCAACAAATAATTATGAAAGCCACAAGATCATACACAAAACAAATAACACCAATGTATGTGGAAAAAACATTTCTGGTATAAAACTCACAACCAAAGAGAGCACAACTTGTTTTAATCTCAAATACATGAGCACATACCAGACTAACTTCTCCCTTCAATAGATATGTCCTCCTACTTGCAACGCTCCCTTGATCCAATTTCAAACTATAATGTGAAAGTGGTATCTCATGCCCTCATTTTATAGCAACATGGGCAAGTTCAAAACCACTGGGATGGTAAACCAACAAAGAAAACACCAAGGATATGTCATAACATGTGCCAAAGAGTTACAAGAATCTTTATAAAAGATTCTTGATATTTCACACCAACCTGACTGTCTAATTTCACCAGCAGCAGTACAAATAGGCCACTAAAGCAAAAAGAAGCAACCAACCAGGTCCAAATAAGGCAATGAACTTCTAACATCATCATAGATATTTTCTTACACATCTTAGAGCATCACAAGTTACCATAAACTCTCTACCACTTCATGAAAAGCAGCCAGAGAAGCCTGCACAATGGAGCCCCCTCTTCAATACCTTTTACAATAATTGTTGCTAAGTGTCAAGAGAAATAATCTAATTCACATGCCTCCAACCCCACACATACATCCCATTTGATTCATTCCATAATCTTCGGAAATAAATACATATAACAATAATTATGTAAGGACTTCTGAGGCTAATAGCACACTTACTCCCAACAGTGGGTTCAAGGTAGCATTCATGGGTTAATAGCACACTAAGGTAGCAACCTTAGTGTGCCAGCTTGTATGTTTACATTTTCTGACTTTCTGTGGTCTCTTTGGAGGATGAGGATGCTCCCATACAAGACTTGCATTGTGCAGCTAGTGGACATGGCATTGTATTTTCTTGTGGTTCTAATGAAATAACTGATAACAATGATGCACTCATTGAAGAACGATATGATAATTATTGATTGTAAGTTTCTTTTAATTAGACATCTGGGAGTGAACTATCAAATGTCTTAATCAATATTGGTTGTGTTTTCAATTCAATTTGTATTTTTTTGCAAATTATGTATTTTTTATATATTGTGCAGCTGAATCCAGCCATACCAAACTTAAAGAGGGAAAAATCACAATACTGTTGGAATAATCTTACATCGTCTTTTATTAGTTTATGATTTACATATAAATATACTGGACTTTTAGTTAATAGTTAGTTGACAGCAATAGTTTCCCATAGGGAGGTTTTTAGAAAAATACTCTATGAAGCCATGACAAAATGTTACACCAAATATTTGAATGAATTCTCAACTCTTCAAAATAAATATCTTATTTTGTTTCTATATTCCTCTATGATAATGGTGTGATATTCTGCAATTACATGTTGACCATTTGACACATCAGTAACACAAAGCCCAGACCCAAAATAAGCAACCTACGTGTGGAGAGAGGCCTACTATTGTCATCCAAAATCGTGTCATTTTGAGTTCAAGGCATTAATTAACATCCACATCAAAAGATGTGTATAACTCATTTTATCTGGTATGTATTGGGACTCTATCAAAGGGTATAAAGTTTGATCCCTAATGTTTTTCAGGTTCTGATCATCACATATATCTCTCATCCTACAACAATTACATCTGCAATTTGGATCATCAAATAAATGGACTGATTAAAATCAACCACAATTTCACATCATCCAAAAACTGATCATCAAGCATCAAACACCTCATCTCAAATGTAGGCTTCAACGAATATCACCTCCAAACTACTCATGCAAAACCTATTAAATGGAACACAATGCCCCCTTTTGACTCAAAAAGAAGGTTAAGAATTTAGGCAAACAAAAGATGAATCAAAGTTAGAAGAAGCTGGATTGAGCAAATCTACCCAAGTACATTTCTAAGAAATGACATCATTGTGGAGATGATTGAATTGGAATAAAAAAACATTATTCAATTTTCAATGAGCTGTACAGCCAAAATCAAATTTACAGATCTGATTTATTACATGCACATTATACACTTCCAAAAAATATCAATATTTTTTGTAAACCATAAACCAGCCAGCACTGCAAATTGGAGCAGCTGCCACAATAATACAAACAATTGATTTCAAAACCTAATCCATGCCATCATATAGCCAGTTCTTGAAAAACTGTGTGTCCTCCTCCTCCCTAAAATAAACAATTTCTCATAGGAAAAATTATCTGTGGTAGACATTGTCATGCATCACAAACTTTAGAATCAGATGTATATCTTATTATTAACTGCCAATCACGATATTAGATCTATCGACGGATCATGTTAGCCTCATTAATGTCAATGCTATCTCAAGATGTGAATTGTCCTTATCATTGAGAAAATCAAAGAGCTTCTTGCACAAGCACCTCTTATAATAAGTCTCCAATTCACATTAAAAACCTTGCAAAGGCTCCATCAGCTGTTTCTTGACCATCACAACCAGCATGCCTACAACAGAATTGGTTTGTCAGTGAATGGTCTCTTACAAGGCAATTCCTCGCAACATTTACTTCGTTTCCTGTTTCTACTCAAACTTTATTTGTGCCCAAGGCATAACTGATAAGAGGTTTTCTTTTTCGTTTCTTTCTTGCTTTATATAATTCGGAACCATTGCTCTTCATCACCAACATGAACTTCTAGTTCTCCTTTGTCTTTGCATCAAATGTATCTTCACCCCTCTTAACATCCCATTGTAGGATTTTTCCCACAGCTTGACCATGGGCAGCCTCCCTCATACTGGTTGGCTTTCCGAACTAATCTGAAGAACTTTCACCAGTTATAGTCCATATTTGCTTTCTGCTCAAATTGTGACACTTCCACAGTTTTAAAATTATCCAAATTTCTGTGCAGCTGCTATATCTTTAACAAACATCTTAACTTTTGAACATACCCATCATACTTGAGCCTGAAATTTCTCAACCTCAGTCAGCTAAATACCAGGAACCAAGAAATGTCTGCCATTTTGACTTTCTAGCAATCGTTCTATTTTATTTCATTAGTTCAGGAGCTGCTATACATACTAACAATTTATTACCAAGAAATTTGTTTAGCAAGAAACTACAGAAGAAATGTTTGCGAATTTCATTTATGAGCAAATTTGAAAAGTTGTTTCACAAGAAAGATGCACTAGAATGCAAGAACAGAACAACACGCAGCTGAAATCAGGATCTGCATGTAAATCTTACCATAGTTTCTCATGGCATTGCACTGATGATACCTTGTAGAAAGAAATCTAGGTTTAGCTAAAATGTTTAGAGTTCAAATTTGTCTACTCTTTTTATTTTCACTTTCAAAGGCATTCTGGAGATTCCTGGGGATGCAAGCAGATCTCAGGGCATATTGAGGTGTCCCCAACCCCTTCTCACAAGAAAAGTGTTCTTGTCACTGAGACACATATCAAAGAAATGGAGAAATGTGCCCCTGTTTCAATGACATTTTGCCATCACTCTTGCTAACTGAGTTATTCTATAGGCAGCATATCAAGTTGATAAAAAACAGGATATTTATACAACCTTTTCAATTAAGAAGACACATATGATGCCATCAAAATTACATTTTACATCCTCGCCAAAATTTAAGCCAATATTAGAGATCAAATTACCTTCAGTTTTTGTATATATACATCTGGAATGCCTTGAGTATCGTCTTCATCAATAGACGAACTGTTGATTGTCTCAATACATTCAATATTATATTCTTCTACACCTTCCTTGTCTTTCTCAGCCTCCTTCGCTTCAATAGTGACCTTTACTAGCGCTCCTAAAGGACTATTCGAAATCAAAGCCTTCATGTCAGACTCTAAGCTTCCTGCTCTTACTTGCATGATTCTATTGATTGCATAAACAAGGTAGAGAGGTTCATCGGGTAGAGTGAAAGGGAGTGAAGCAAGAACTTCAGCACAGTATCTGAAAAACAATCAATTCGGGTTCTTTTTAGAAAAGCAATTTTATAAAAAAAACTGACATCTAATCAGACTGAGAATACATACATTAAAAATGAGTCTCTTTCCCTTTATCTTACATTAGAAATGGAAGTGGTGAATAGCTCCAGTTTCCAAAATCAAATTTACGAATCACAGATGACAGAAACTTATTTCTTGAAATACGGCTGCTGCGTATAAGCTTATATATACGAGAAACGCCCACTTTTGCAGCCGCAGATGTGCTCCCATCATGCTTAATTTTTATATTTGCTGATCCTTTGCTTGAATTAGGTGCTTGAATGGAACTAAAAGCACCTGATTGGATAAATTGGAAAGACAATTGAAGACCATCACCCAATCGACTTTCAAAAAAAGATGGGTACCTGATAGACAGACTCTGTTAGAAAATAAATGAAAATTATTCAACCTATTTGAAGACAATAATAGCAATCGGATAACAAAATCTACAAAAAAACATTATACTTCTCATTCATATGCGTTAGCAAGCGATGTGCCAGCTTTGAGTTTGACTCTTGTTGATCAACTTCTAAAGCTATCAGATATGGTACACATGTAATTGGATGGACCAGACCTTGCCGAAGGACAATCTCCACAAGCTGAGAAAAGACAAGGAACCAATAATTCAATTGCAGTGTTTGTATTTGTTTAAAACAGGAAAAATGAAGTGTACAACTTTTAAGAAGCTAAGTAATTTCCAATAACCAATACACCTAGAAAAACAAAAAAATCAAATAGTTGTTTGGCATTACACCTTCAGGGCAGATTGGCGAACTTGATCACTCAAATCCAAGCATCTGTTCAATATGTTATTCCAATGTAACTGAATTATTCCTCCACAAATGTTACTATCACCAGCTCCAGCAGCAACAGGTACTGCACGACCCGCCTCAGGCTGGTTACCTTGCTTATTACAGTTTCCAGAATCATCTATCCCCATTTGCTCCTCAGTGTCAACTAGATAGTCATAGAGGTTGCGTAGCGCTTGAATCTACTCGAGTGAAATTATCCAAAGAATTAGCTCATACGGTAACCGATTTGCAAGGCATATCAAAAGGTAATGAAACCCCACATTACCTTTATGTGTGTATCAGCATTAGATGACAAGGCAGCCTCTAGAATTCTCCCAATATCTTTCTCCATCATGAATTCAGGTCTAGCAATAAAAAAGAAACCTAAAGCCTGCACAGTATATAAAGCAAAATATATTGAAGATAAAGTGTAATTACAGTGAAGACTTATAATTATAAACAAACAGAAAACATATAAGAAAACAAATTAATGCAGAATCAGAAACAGTCAATTACCTGTAGAGATCGAACCTTAATATTAAAATCATCTGCACACAGGTAATGCTTGTACAGAGAGAGAATTCGAACTATGTTGACTTCACTGTTATTCGGAATCATATTTGCTCCATAGCGAACAAGAAGGCCGAGACAAAAAAGACAGCGCAGGACATGCTAGAAAAAGAACATATTAAAAATCAATCTTCACTCTCCACATTTAGAGTTTTATAATCAAATTCATACTTTAGCTATGCTTCATAAACTAGTCCGAATTTATGTGTTTTGGATTCCGGGATTACAATTTTAATTCCTTTTTACAAATTTGACTCTCTTATAAATCTTATTTGGGATAATAGTTCAGTCGCTAATAAATTAATAATTGGCATATACTTTGTAAGTGTGGTAACATTGTGCACATACATTCATTAATCACATTAATCAAACACAATAAGGATATGCGTATGAATTTTTGAGCTAGAGAAGAAAGAGGAATCAGCAACAAGAAACTTAGAAGAAATATTTGGAGTTTGAGTGCATTATATAAGAGTTCTGCCACTCTCTCACATGACTAGTCCTCCAAGATTGTTTTCAGGCTAACAGAGTAAAGCAGGATCTCACAGGTCCTTGTAGTGAAAACAGGGAGAGCAAGAAAATATATATCTTACCATATGCCTTGCAAATTAAATTAAATTACTTGACTTGGGTCATTAAAGGAAAGAGGGTCAGTCATTAAATTGGTAGACTAATAATGAGATGTCCAGAAATTGAGATAAATATCTACAAAAGCAACAATCATGGCAACTGATGCCTGAAAAAGATCTGAAAAAGAGCATAACTAATATGCTCAGTTGCTGAATCATCAATTTATCTGTCTGTCCTCTAAGGTTGTAGATTTGATGTGGAAGTCCATCCTTGTGCACAGCTTCTAAAATCGAATAACACCAATTATGTCTTCAAATTTACCATACGTAAATGTTGTGAAGGTAGTACTCCACTTGGGAATTTGCAATGAACTCTTCAAGAACAGTACCTCAGTCAAAGTGAATAAACCTTCAGTCCTGCACCTCTAATAAACAAGTTGAGAAGAACCAAGCAAAGAGAGATGCAGAGTAGGTACGCAACTAGAAGGTTCATCCTACAATGGCACCAAAACACTAGATTTTTTAATTTCACTAACAACCTGTGAAACAATAGAAAATTCAAAACTTGTAGTGACTTTATTAATAGAAATATCAATGAGTCCACATGCCTTAGAACGTACGTCCACTACAGCTTGCCAAGAAATCTCTGATACTTTTAAAATCTTGCTTATTGTGATGTCCCACATTTTGATCCTCTCGATTTTGTATATATATTTTATGTTCATCTTCCTATCTGAGAAAATGCATTTGATATCCCTTATATACTTGTCATGTCTGAAGGGATGTGACTCTTCTAATGTCCTTTGTTTAATTATTATTTAGTAATGTAAAATTAATTTACACTAAATCCTTTCCAATATATTATTAGTTATTAGAATTTTCATAATTGCTATTCTTTATTTGATTATTAATTATCATTTATCATTTATTATTTTTAATCTAATAACTATACATTTCAATCATAATATTTGAAGTATTACTATTTTATATAATATTATTATATCAATATAATACAATTATCATATCAATGTATTGATATATAGATTATGTTACATTATATTGATATATAATATTATATCATACTTTATTAATATATTATATAATTTTATTCAATTATCATTACATCAATAGTTAATAATAATGTATATTGACTTTATTTTATATGACATCTATTTATCTTTATTGTTTATTACACCTTGTTAATGTGTTAGTTCTTTAAGATAAAATATATATATATATATATTTGTGAAATATATTATTATAAGGTTTTATTATATTGTTATTTGGTATATATATACTAGAGTGTAATATATATATATGTATATATATTTATATATATTACTACTAAATAACATTATATACCTTATATCAAATCAAATACCATTAGCTATTGGTGGTTTGACCAGCTGATTAATCAGTGCGTTGGAGTTTGATCAAAGTTTTAAGGAGTCTGTTTATACCGGGAGCCACGTACCCAATGGGACATGACTCCACGGTGGAGTCACTCTGTTACATCCCAATTTTTTACCTAACTTAAAATGTTCATATAGCTGTTGAGGTTCGCATGAAATCAATTGACAGTTAAATTTGTTATAATCTTGCGAAATGGTAAGATGATTAATCGTTATAATTTCACGTGAAGGTAACATGCTAGTTGATTATTTATCACAAATTCATAGAATTGAAAAGGCAGTTAGCCGTTATAATTATTTATGATTAAATAACTTGTTATGATAATATGATTTAACTGCGAAGAATTTCCTTGTAGGAAGCACTTTGAAGGGGTGGAAGCATTATTAGAAAAGAATTTGGCACAGGAGCATCACCATCACTGGGCAAATGGGTATCAATCATGAATCATCATGGTTGAGGACCTAGTGACTTGAACATCAGGATACAATCGATGGAACTGCATGAGCTATTTATTAAAAAAATTTAAAATGTAAATTAACTTTATTAAAATATTATGGGTACCTCAAAGGATTTTGATTCACCTTTCCATCACATTATTATAATAAATACCTATGTACATACACATAGATATAAGAATAAAATGACACCATAATATTATTGTTTATTTTATAATAGTATGATGTCATCCCATAATTATATCTACATGCATATAGATAGATATAAACCATAATCGCTTTCGATTTATAACCTTCAAATCTTTTTCTATCTTTTTATTCATTTTCTTACTTGAAATCAATTGAAACACTTGGCACATTTATTTGGCGTCCAAGAGCCAAGATATTCCTTTTATGTTTCGGCTTCTTGGAAGCCAAGGAGACGCATTACCCTTTTATTATGAAGTAGAGAGAGAGGTGGATGAGATACACTCATTTTTCCCATCACCCAACTTCCCTGTTCAAGCATCCAACTTCTTTGTTTTTTCACCCGACTCCATATTACCCGACTACATTCTTCTTAGCATTCGATACCTCTACAATTACCATCTAGTAACCATTGCATTGCTTTTCCTTCCACGATTTCCTTGTTATACTTAAGTTCTGCTGAAATCGTGAGCAATATTTATACTAGAGATTAGCGTTCAAGATCTATCCTATTAAGAGTGAGACAGGTTGTTGAGCATCCAGCAATGCTCCATTCTTTCCTACAGATTTTACCAGGTTATGTGATTAACCCAAAAATCAAACAATGCATTATAAATTCTTAATCAGTTATAACTGCAGTCTGATTTTTATAGCAGTAAGATACAATTCTGGATTATGAAGCAAATCATCCTTGTTTATAATATCATCAGTTAAGATGAATAAAAGCCAAGTATCCATAACATGATTTCATATTTATTTATGTCATTGGAAGTTAGAATTAAATGATATTATTTTGCAATGCTAATAACTACCTTTCTTAGAGCACAAAAAATGTGATAAGCTGGAAATATATAATATTCTTTTATCAGTTAAGGATCAACCAAAAGAGCAGGTTGCTCTGAGATTCAAACACCTGGGACTCACTCGGTTGTATAGCCAAGGAAAAGGGTGAAGAGGTGCGAGAAAGGAATCTACAATAACATGAAACAGAATTAGATGTGACATAACAATGTTTATCATTTTTAAAAAGAAATCATTTATTAGCTCATGCATGATCATGTTTATTATTTTCTCCTCTGTCAAGTCAAGTGGTGTGATTAGATACCAGGATGCTCAGTGGCTGACAAAGTGTTCCATGTCTATTCCGATTAGGGAGGGCCTTTTTAGTTAAAGAAAGTGTGGGGATAAGTTTAAGGTCCGCGGTTGGGAGGTTAAGCCCCTAATGTTTCCCCTCTCCACAAGATATTAGGACGTGCATCTGATAAAGATAAGTTGAGCATTCAAACAATTATCAGTAACAGGTATTTTTACTTTTATGATATTTATACAAGTAGAAGATATGATGGATTAATTTATATTGTTGAATTCAGTTATCTCCTTTGATGTAAGCAATATTTCTCGTCAATGTAATTGGTAACCAGTTATGATCTTCCAAGTAAATATGGAATATATCTATAGGATTGTTCTTTCAGTCTTTCATTTATATGAATAATGATTATGAGTGTATTTTCTAATCTTGTGTTTTTGCCATAGCTAGCAATGGGAAGAAAAGAAATGATCTAGTGGTATCTGATGCCCTAAGTGATACAATGGTATCTGACGCCCTAAATGATCCAGTGGTATATGATGCCCAAATGATCCAATGGTAATCGATGCCCTAATTGATACAGTGGTATCCGACACCCTAATTGATACAGTGGTATCTGACGCCCTAAATGATACAATGGTATCTGACGCCCTAAATGATCCATTGGTAATCGATGCCCTAATTAATGCAATGGTATCTGATGCCCTAAATGATACAATAGTACCTAATGCCCTAATTGATACAGTGGTATTCGATGCCCTAAATGATCCATTGGTAATCGATGCCCTAATTGATATAAGTGGTATTTAATGGAATCATCATTTGATTTTGATATAGTGGTATTTGATGGTAATCATCATTTGATCCTAAGTGGTATTTATGGACTAACATGGGTGTTTGCAAAAGCATCCCTAGAGTGATTTCATTTTCAAATACCATGGTATGTAAATTTTAATTTCCATAGTAAATTCATTGATGGTGTTTTCAATTCTTAGTTATGAAATTTTGTTTAATTGATTGTAACTGTTAATCTCATTCACATGAACGTAACTAATATAACTGTCTTCCTATGAAAATGAAGTAATAACTATACTTCTTTGATATGTTAGTTTTTAGTTAAGACCCGAGAAAAGTGGTTGTTACACACTCCCCATCAGGGACACGGCTCACTGTGTCCTTATTTATTGTGCCTCCCAAGCACTTGCAAACTATTGATATATTCTATCATATCATAATTTATTAATATATTATATAATTATATTCATTTTATAATAATAATGTCTATTAACTTTATTTTATATCATCTATTTATCTTCATTGATTATTACACCTTGTTAATGTGTTAGTTCTTCAAATAAATTTTTATTATTAATATATATTTGTGAAATATATTATTATAAGGTTTTATTATATTGTTATTTGGTATATATATTATATATACTAGAGCGTAATATATATATATATATATATGTATTGCTACTAAATAATATTATATACCTTATATCAAATCAAATCAAATACATTGGTTATCGGTGGTTTGACCGGCTGATTAATCCTTGCGGTGGAGTTTGATCAAAGTTTTAAGGAGTCTGTTTATACCAAGAGCCACGTACTCGATGGAACGTGACTCCACGATGGAGTCACTCCCCATCAAGGACATGGCCTCCTGTGTCCTCATTTATTTTGCCTCTTGAGCACTTGTAAACTATTGATATATAATATTATATCATACATTAGTAATATGTTATATAATTATATTTAATTATTAGTATATCAATAGTTAATAATAATGTATATTAACTTTATTTTATATAATCTATTTATCTTTATTGTTTATTACACCTTACCCTCAGGACTATAATTAGGATTCTATGTGGGGACATGACACTTATGTATATCTTGTCATGAACTAAGGTGTAGATGGCTGAACCAAAAACACAAAAGGATGTAGAAGTTTAGGAAAAATGTTAGTGTTCACAACTTATCCCTAGAACAAGTAGAGAACACTTCCATTTGTCATCCCATCTCCATGATACTCATGTTATAGCTTCCAACCACTACAATCTACTATGTCGTGTATAATTTTAGTGCCATCACCGTGGTAGTCATGTTATAACATTTAACCATTATAGTATACAACAAAATGTACGGTACAGTCAATTAAAATTGAATAATTTCTTGCTCATAAAATTCTTGGAATTGAGTGGATGTGAATTCGTCCTTGCATCAAATCATAGTCCCATGAAAGTTCCTGCCATACCTTAAACCTCGAAACTACACCAAAGCAATCAAATTTCTTCATGAAGTAAATCCACATCTTGAAAAATCATCCACCAACAATAGAAAATAAATCAAACTTAAGGCAATGGAAGACTTCCGCAATAGCTCAAATAGATTTGCATTACAAGATATCTAATGGCGATCAACATACCGCACACCTTCACTAAACCTCTTTGCTCACCAAACAAATGCCTAATTACATGGTGCAATCAATTGCAATTGAATAATTTCTTGCTCATGAAATTCTTGGAATTGAGTGGATGTGAATTCCTCCTATCAGCAAATAAATTGTAATAGAGTCTTGATTTGTTGCCCCATGAAAGTTTCCGCCAACACCTTAAACCTCAAAATTGCACCAAAGTAATCAATATTTTTCATGAAGTAAACCCACATCTTGAAAATCATCCACCAACATTAGAAAATAAATTAAAACTAAGGCAATAGTCAATATTTTTCATGAAGTAAACCCACATCTTGAAAATCATCCACCAACATTAGAAAATAAATTAAAATTAAGGCAATAGAAGGCTTCCACAATAGCTCACATAGATTTGCATTACAAGAGATCTAATGGCCAGCAACATGTCGCACACCTTCGCTAGGAATAGCTTCCTTCTTTGCTCACCAAACAAATACCTAATTACAAATTTTGTTTTTTTTTTTGTATAAGAGGCAGCTCTACTGAGCTTGGCCAAATATTGAAAGTTAAAATGTCCGCATCCTTCTGAAGGAAAAAAAAAACCAACATTTTGCAACAATTTTATCTTATTCATCCAAATCGATGTGCTTCTTCCCACTAAACTTGACTTGAATGTCAGGAATTTCAACAAGCTGACTAATAGACCATAAGTTTTGTTTATTCCCTAGTAACATGGGGATGCATCCCGCCCCTTTTTGCCCCACGTCTCGAAGACTTCAACGCACCGGGGACTTGGGGACTCTGTCCCCCCATCCCCAGCAAGGCCACCAAATTCCACCACCTCCACCGAGGATGGGGACATCCCGATGTTGACTATTTGCAAATTCGACTATTTATGTTTAATGTTAGATGTTCCAATTCGATGCAATGTTCAAGTATTTACTCTTTTACATCTTTATATCTTATATTGCAATACATATTTTCATAACTAGCATTTTAAGTACCATATGCATATATATACCCCCCCTCCTGTCCCCCGTCATCGTCCCCCATCCAACCCCCCACCATCCCCAAATTAAGGCCACTTTGTCCCCCCGTCTCGGAAAATTGTCCCACCGTTTCGCCGTCCCCCCGTCCCCCAAGGCTGTGTAACTGGTTTATTCCAAAAATGCAAAAATATGTACTAAAAAAATCAGTCATTTATTGCAATTCTTACATTATCTATCACTTCAACCATATTTATTAAGGAATTATTTTGTTTACAAAATAATTACTTGACCAATTAGGGACGACGTCCTAGATGTTAACCCTAAGTGAGCAAGAGTTAGTTTTTTATTTTCCTAAGCGTGTGCCCAAGTGAACCTGAATCCATATGACTAGAACCAGTAATGAACCTCACATACCCTAATAGTTTTGATGTGTGAAGCATCTGGTTGCTCTAGAATCAAAAAACAACACTTGCTTTTAAAACTGTCTTTAGAAGATGGAATTAAAATAGACTTCTCAACTAAAATGTGCTTGTTCTCAAGAGCAGCCACATCAGCTCCACCAAGAGGCTTACAAGATAATTGATACTATCTTCTCATGCATTCATTCTTACCATACCAAAAATTGACATAATAAAACAGTCTATCTTTTTCTTTGACTGTGAAGTATGGGAAGAAGTTTGACCCTTATAGCACACAGCAAGTACACTCTCTAAGCTTCCTGATGTAAACTCTCTTAGTTGTGTTTCTCTGCATTCCTTCTGAAATAACTATGCACTGACTTTACTAAAAAGTTTCAAACTTTTGAGTTTTGGCAAACAAGTTTAGACACTACACGAATTTCACAAATGGAGGCAAGTTGTTGATTGTAAAAGTCACAATATCATCTTCATCAACTGGTTCGTTCACAGCAGATAATTAACCCTTGAGACCATTAATTTTCAGATGGTGCTCAGAGAAAATAATTTTTTTTTTTAAATATAAAACCCAATCTTTTCCTTAAGTTTGATGCATATTTTTCAGAATATCCTATATGACACTTGCAGAAGTAGAATAGAAAACTTCAAAGATAAGGTCATCAAACAGTTTCAAAAATAGCATAGCTTCCTGGTGATATTTATCCTTATCTTCAGAATTGGTTGGAGGCTTGGTTTCAGTGCCTGAAAGGAATCTGATCACATCTTCTATAGGCAAAAAGAAAAATAAATTTTATTACTTCATGCATCAATTAGCTTATGTGCATCAGACAAAATGAGGTTTTGAGTATTGGCCATTGCACAACAAAGATACATAAATGCAAACCCTATGGGTTCTGCTCGCCTAGGGTTCTTTTTTTATATGTTGTTGACACATATTGTATATCAAAATCCTTTCAGGGCAACCACCTTTATCAAATATTAGTTTATTTAGTGGCACAGCACAATCAAAAGTGCTCATTAGGCACAAGTAGGTGAAATCTTGATTGGATTGGAACCATTCTCCTTATCTTGCAAATAGCATCCTATAACAATCAAACTTCTGCATGGGCACCTGATCTCCTTTTAATGCTAGGATGCTAGCCCATACCAATGAGATTTTGCACTTATTAGCTCTACACACCAAATAGGCACCATTTTCCTCATCAATCCTTCCAGAAACCACCTCAATATAAAATTATAAACCAATTAGGAATGTCGCATCACTTCTACCACCACCTACAAACCTACACTTAGCCACCACTGCATTTTGACAACGACACTGGGGCACCCATTTTGGGAAAGTGACTTTGATACACGTTTTATGAGAAACAATTGGTGGTCTCTAGCATCTTGTGGCCTATACATTGAGGTCTTCGGATAGAAACAATACATCATGTTTTTAGCACTATTATGCTGTCCGCAGTCCTCTTCAGTGTTGATCTCCTGTAAAAATCTGAGCTTGAGAGTATATTGTAACTGATATTGTTGTTGTTGTTGTTCTGAATCATCACTTTGGAGGTTAGATTATTCCCTGAGGGTTCTCACAAGGTTTATCAGTGTAAACTTTTATGTGGTCAACTCATTCTTGTTCTACTTCAAACCTCTATTCTTGTTGTTGTTTAAAGTGTTGTTGTACATTCTACTCCTGAAATTTGTGTAGATCAAAGACTTTTCTACCCTCTCCTCATAAGATTATGTAGGAAGTTATTCAACGTTTCCTTTTACAAAAAGGCTCATGAAAAAGTTGTGGACCCTTATCCTAGCCACGATATCACATGGCATTTGACCAAGTCAAACAAGGCTTTGTAAGGAAACTAAGTAAAAGTGGAAATTATGAGAGAAGAAGGGGGTAAAGGCTCTTTCAAATGAAATTGTAAGATGATTTCCTGTAACAATTAGCAAAATACAAAACAACCTAAGCTACTGTGGTACCTCCCCCCCACCATACCAGGAAAAGTTTGGTTCGGACTTGGTTTGGACTTGGTTCAGGCAGGGTACAATTTTTGCCCTGCGGATTTGAATACGAGTGAACAAACACCAGAAAGTTCAAACCCAGTTTGAACCTGCAGCGAACTGGGCCCTGTGGACAGCAAAAAAGTGCTTTTTTGTGCAAAAATGAAATTTTTTCTGGCATCCACAACCCTAAAAGTTGTTATGAATTGCTTTTGGTCGCTTCTCATTGTCATTTTATGTTTCCAAACAGGTTATTTTGTCTTAAGGAAGAGCACATAAGTTTTTGAGCAAGCATCCAATTGTGTAAGGAGTTTGAATATTAATAGTTTTTCTGATTTTCATTCCATTAGTTGAACAATGAACGTGACACAATGATACTTGATATTTATAATGTTTTGAATCTTTGATGTTGAAGTTGATTGAACAATATGATGGTATGATCACTATGATTACAAGTTAACTGTTTATGGTGTTTTTGTTGTTTAAATGTGTTTATGCTACTATGCTACATTATAATTTTTACATGTTTTTGTACTAACGAACCCAAACGAATCCAAACCCCTTTCCAAAATTTTGATAAACTTGCGAACCGGTTCTCAAACTTCGAACTTGTAACCGAACCCAAACCAGCAACTTAGAAAACAACAAATTTTCTTAGCCTTTACTCATACCAAGAAGCATGTTAGCATATTTTCTTCTTTATGATGCTTCATGCATCCAATAAAGTCCTTAAGAATTCACGTCGTTGTCAAAATGTTTCATTTGGTCAAGGCTACACGAATATGTGAAAGATGGGATTGTTTAAGGTATTTAATACTTTGATATAGTCAAAACCCACATGCATGTGATTTGGATGGAAGTCTTTAATGAAAAGAGTTTTAAATTTAACAAATCTGAATCAATTTCTACAGCTTCTTCACGTTACTGTCTCTTTCATAATGGTCTGCAAGCTCTTCAATGCAGCCAATGGTTTCTACAGATTTAAATGAGAAGTATTTAAGAGGCTATGACAGCTGAAACTATCCTACAAATAGATTCCATCCAGGAAGAGTGCTTGTAATATCTATTTTTGCCGTTTTAGTTTCTTTCCATGATTATCCTGGTGTGGGTTTGTTTTATGAAAAGATGCATCCATGTCAAGTAAAAGAGATATTAAAATGTTTTTGTAAGTCCCTATCACTCACTATTTTCATTGCATGTAAATTCAATCATGTGGAAATCAAGGATCAATGCAGGTTTGTATCTCTGCCTGAAAACACTCTAATGCTCTCATCAACATATTTGCTATTGTCAAGTTTGAAAGAAATCTCCACAAGACCATGTTAGAGATTTGTCCAGGGAGTAGCTATCAAAGTACCTACATCATTACTGAGAACAACAGTAAGATTCAAAATGGACATATGACAGCAGAGAGAACAGTGCTCACTGGTAAACGGGCACAATCATTTCTGCCATTCAGGAATAAAAAGACAACACTCAAAAATATTCTAAAAGCTTGCATTACATGGTAATGAATACTAAAGGTAAGCTTCATGTCGGAGATATGCATGGGATTGGGGGTCAAAACCAACATAAAGGGTCAATAGGTCATTTTCAATAAAGTGATGAACTAAGGTGAGTACTGTTTGAGTCTAAAAATGCCAATAATGATTTTAAGGAGATTGGTGACTGTGCAAATGCAACTGTTAAAAGATCAGTAAGGCTTGTCACAGATACCCCTGAATATATAAGGGATATCAGAGATTATCCTTTAGTGGTTGGTTGTACTTTTTGATAAAGAAACACAGAACAGGGATGACATGAAAAAAGTGAATAAACATCTTTATTTAATCACAGAAACTCAATCATTGATTAAACATCATGATGAAGGAATAAAGCAAGATGAAGTAGATGGTTGCTGATCAGATAACGGATAGAAATATGCTGATTTTGGCAAATTAAAGAAAGAAAGAGAAATACTTATTGCAGAGAATCAGAAAGGAACAAATGGAGTTCGGTCCCAAAGGTCCATGAAATGTTCTATAAAGAGACAGAGCAGTTCTTATGATGATAAGCACACATTAGATGGATGTCCAAAGACAGCTTACCATATTAAGGAGAGCTTGGCAGTCACTAAACACAGAAATCCACAAGATATGGCATATGGAGCAGAGGTGGAATGAGTGATATTCCAAGCCAGGTGAACTGAAGACATGATGGGGTTATAGAGAGTTAATAATGAGGTCAAATGGCCAAGAGATCAACCCTGAAAGTTTATGACAGTAGAGAAATCTGTGAAGATGGCAACCATCATGTGAGATGGCCAACGTGGATGTTAAGGGGCAATTCTTTAACAGTGCAAGTGATTGGTGACTTGAAGTATAGAGCTCTTCATTATTTCTGTATTGTTTACAAACTGTCCAACCCTCCTTGCATATACTCTTGCATGATTAAGTTTAGATGACTTGTCAGTCATGTAATTCAACTCTCTGCCATGGCTGACCTAAAGATTTGATGCACACTAAATAGGATAGTAAAGAAGGAATTCAGTCCTTGTGATGAGGGTGATAATAAACGAGAAGACTGTGACAAACATACAAGAGGAAGAGTGTGTTAAGTAAGATTGGATGATAAAGCACAATGCTAAGCAAAAAGGGCATCACAGTCCAAGTGAGGTCCACATTAGAATGCAGCACAGTCACAGGTTAATGATAATGAAGATAACAGGTCTGTTGTGACAGCCATTGCCATATGATAAGGATGCCTAATTAAGAAGGTTATAATGAGCTTGAGAGATAGACTTTTAATGGTAGAAATATTCAAGGGCAATAATACATAGGGATGAAGTAAAAGGGATACTCAGGAGAAGAATATAAGGAGCTGACAGACACACATAAAGGAAGCATTATGTCTTCGGCAAGAAAATTGCATTCATTATGAGATAAAGGCGAGCTGGAAACAAGACTATAAGGAAAAAGTCAAGAGCTATAAGTACACTTTTCCATAAAAGTTGTGAAAGTAGTGCCTATTTGATGAATGGCAATGATCATACAGCAGCATGGAGATTTAATAGTGACCTGCAGTGAAAATGAATAGGACTGAAATGCATAAGAGATTGCTAGGGGTTATGAATATGGGCATTTATGATAAAAGGCTTGCTGTTGCATTATGAGATCTACAAAGAAAAAGTAAATGAAATACAAATACTCTGTTGAAATTGCCTTAATTGAGTTCCATTGGTCTAAATAGCAAGTATGCCACTAAAAATAGCAAAGAGGGGGCAAAATATTGAAGTGATAAGAAACAAAATCCTGGAAATGAACAATGCTAATGATGTAACATCTCAAAGGAATTCAGAGCATCCATATATCAGATATAGTTGTTGCATTGAAAGCAGAAGTGTAACAGGCCTCATGGAATATGACATGACTATTTGTTGGAACAAGTGTGAGGAGTGCAAAAATGAAAGCATATCCTCAAAAGAACATTGCAGAGACTACATAAGTGAAAGGGGAGAATTCTGGTAACTGGGTTTGGGAATAAGGGTTTACTTTTATAAGATAGTCTTGGCCCTAAACCTGCAAGGAGTGAAATAGCGGTCATATACCCATAGCAAAGCTAGGACAAGCAGCATGGTAGCAGGCAGCCAACAGAGTCTGGATGACAGTTCTTGAAGAATAAGGAAAGATACGGACAAATGATCAATCATTAATATGGTCATTAAAAGAAAACCAAGAAAATCAATGTTTTGTCGATGGTTGAAAGAAGCAATCACGATGATATCAAAGATCTTGTAACAAACATAAATGGCAGAATACTTCACTGATTAATCAGAGATCAAATGATCTATATATACAAAGAGGAGAGTCGAATAGAATAGAAACATTCTATTCTAGACTACACCTAAATATTAGAAACATTCTAATATTAACAGAGATACAATAAGATACAATAGTGAGCATTAAAAAGAAACATAAACATTATTCTAATGACCCCCCTTAATGCTCAATCTATTTACTACACCAATAGATCCCCTGAATTTAACGAACTTGTCAAGACCAAGGGGTTTTGTGAAAATATCTGCTAGTTGCTCTGAGGTAGGGACATAGAGTAACTGAATAGATCCATCTTCTACTAACTGTCGGATGTAATGGCAATGAAGCTCTATGTGCTTGGCTCGTTCATGAAACACTGGGTTCTTGGCAAGTTTGAGGACTCCCTGATTGTCTGAAAACAAAGAAGTCGGACCTACTTGAGGAATATGCATATCTGCAAGCATCTGACACAGCCGAACTACTTCACAAGTTGCCTTGACAGCTCCTCAATATTCTGATTCTATAGAGGAGAGTGCCCATGCCTGTTGCTTCTAACTGGTCTAGGTAACTGCTACAGATCCGATACTGAACACATAGCCAGACGTAGATTTCTTGTCATCAACCAAGCCGGACCAATAGGAATTGGTGAATCCACTGAACTGAGGAGTAGCACTCCTTGTGTAAAGAAGACCATAATCTAAAGTACCATGTACATAGCGCAACACACATTTCGCTGCAATCCAATGATCAATCTTGGGGTTTTTCATGAACCGTGAGATGTAGCTAACTGCAAAACTGAGATCAAGTCTAGTAGTAGCAAGATAGATGAGACTACCTACTAGTTGCCTGAAGAGTGTTTCATCTATAGGAGGAGAATCAGATTGTGCGAACAATTTCAAACCAATCTCCATAGGAGTGGAGGCAAGTTTGCAATCTTGCATTCGAAACTTGTCAAGAAAATTTCTAGCATACTTGGATTGAGACAAAAAAATATTGTTGTCAGTCTACCAAACCTCAATACGTAAACAATAATAAAGCAATCCAAGATCTATCATATCAAAAGTTCTGCATTGATCCTGTTTGATTTCTGAAATCAAATGTTCTAAAATCCCAATAATGATCAAATCATCCACATAGACAACAATAAAAAAATATCATTACAAAAGTTTAATATACAGATTACTATCTGACGGGCTACGCTGAAATCCCTAAGCAACCAAGTACTGATCAATCTTTATGTACCAAGCCTGAGGGGCCTGTTTAAGACCACAGAGGGCCTTTTGGAGTCTACATACTTTTGGTTCTAAACTGGCAACCTTGAAACCTGGGGGTTGCGTCATGTAGACTTCTTCCTATAATTCACCATTGAGGAAAGCACTCTTCACATCCATTTGATGAACTTTCCAACCATACTGAGCTCCAATGGCAAGAAGCAGGCGAATAGTGCTCATCTTGGTTGTTGGGGCAAAGGTCTCCTCATAGTCAATGCCTTCGTGCTAGGTGAATCCTCGAGCAACAAGTCTAGCTTTGTATTTGTCCAAGGTACCATCTACATGGTACTTGACCTTATAGACCCATTTATAGCTAATGGGTTTCTTCCCAAGAGGGAGATCTGAAAGAATCCAAGTGTGATTCTTTTGAAGACTTTGAAGCTCAACTTCCATTGCCTGTTTCCATTCTGGAATTCCTTTGGCCTCTGCATATGTCTAGGGCTCAAGGATATTGTAGATGTTGGCCATAAGAGCAACATTAACTGTGTTGTGCTGAATGCTCTTATTTTTGGAGATTCTTCCCTCAATGAGTTCATCAGGACGAAGATCACTAATTGTTTGAGCCCACCATTTTGACCGAAGAGTCGAGGATCCAATATCAGATGCTGTATGAGGAGCAAGAGCAGGAGCTAAAAAATCTAGAGGTGGCTGAGGTGGTGTATTAGTAGCATCAGATGACTCATATAAAATAGAAGGACCCAAGTCAGAGATTGCTAAAGACTGAATCTCAAAATGTGGCAAGGAGGCAAAGAGTTGAAATGTTTCGAGCTCCTCATCAAACACAACATTACGACTGAAGATTAAACGATCAGTATTTACATCAATCAGTCTCTAGGCCTTATGTGTGTGACTGTATCCTGTAAACATGAGTTTCTGGCTTTTAGAATCCAACTTAGTGCGTTTGGCATCAGGAATCCCTACATACGCTAGAGAGCTAAAAACTTTCAAATGGTTGATCCTAGGTTTACGAGAAGACCAGGCTTCCTCAAGAGTTTTATAGTTAACTACAAGGGTGGGTGACCAGTTAAGAAGATAGACAGTTGTGGATACTGCTTTTGCCCAATATTTTTTGGGAACATTTCTATGTTCTAACATAGCCCTAGCCATTTTTGTGATGGTACAGTTTCGACGCTCTACAAAACCGTTTTGCTGAGGGGTGCAAGGTGTGGTGAACTGATGTCGAATGCCATGAGTAGTACAGAAGGCAAAGAAAACAGAAGAACAGAATTCCCCCCATTATCAGTCCTAAGAGTACGGATGGGGGAACCAGACTCTTTTTCTACTAGGGCTTTAAACTAATGAAATACAAGAAAAGCATCTAATTTTTGCTTAACAAAATATACCCAAGACTGAAATCATCCACAAAGAGTAAGAAGTACCTGTTCCCAGTAACAGGAGGAGTATTCATAGGACCGCATACATCAGCATGGACCAACTGGAGTACTTTAGATGCCCGCCATGATTCACCATCCTTAAATGGTGTCCTATGTTGCTTCCCTAATTGGCAAGCTCCGCAAACACGATGGTTCTGGGTCTAGATATCAGGAAGGCCATGGACTAAATTATCCCGAGCAAGTTATGCTAGATATTGAATGTTCAAGTGACCGTATCGTTGATGCCAAAGGCTGCTGAGAGAAAATGATTTGGCAATGAAGGTGCGCTCAAGGGAATCACCTGAATCTACAAGCCTATAAATAACATGATCCTCAAGACCAACAGCAAGTGTAGTGCGAGAAGCACAATCAATAATCGAACACTTGTTTCCACTAAAAACAACATCCAACTAAGGGGAGTGCTTTATAATCTGACTAATAGACAGAAGATTACGTTTCATGCCAGGAACATAACATACATTGAGGAACATGAGTCTCCTTCCTCCAGACTGAATCTGAACATTGTCCTTGCCAACAATGTTGTATTCTTCGCCACCTCCAAAGATTACTGAGTCAGAATAGGGAGTGAATTCAACAAACCAATCACGCTTGTGAGTGAAATGTCGAGAGGCACCGGAATCTATATACCAGGCAAAAGATTTCACATGATCTGCTGGTATACTGGCCATAAAGGCATGGTAGATAGATTCTTTCTACTCTGAGTGTTGGGCAGCATTGGCTTGCTTTATAATCGAGTCTGACTTCTCATGCTGCTGATACAGATGCTCATAATATGTGAATATCTCAAATGGCACAAACTTTGAGGTGAGAAAATGAAAGACCTAGAGAAATCAGAGTACCCAAACAATAGCTCGAAAAACCCAGAAATAATACGTTGTTGGAATCCGGATCCGCTGGCTCGAAAATTGAGGCACAAAAAACGAGGCACCCACAAAAATCCAATGAAGACCCATTTGAGATCTCGAAAAGCCCACCAAGAATATGGAATAAAACAAAAATTCTGAGCTCAAAAATTAGGGTTTTGAAGACAACCCTTGTCGGAAGCCATTGAAGGTCAAATTTGCAAAAAAAATGGCGATTGGAGGTAGAAAATAGTCGATTTTTCCACAAAGAATGTCCTTGCTAGCAAAGACGTCACTGGATCTGCACACATTCAAATAGAATGTTATTCAAGCGCACGTTTTTTAATGACTGATTGCAAAAAGAGACATCTGCAAAAAACGGCGCGATTTGCAGAGACAATCACAAGCACTGCCACAAATTTGATGCAGCAATTTGCAGAGAAATCATCAATGGAAGACGTGAGTTGCAGATAATATTAGATAAGAGCAACCATTAGACGCATTTGTTCTCAGTACATGGAAATCGCAGGCTGCCAGAGACCAAGTCGCGATTTTCAGATGTTCGTTCTTAAAACCCTAGCCGAGACTAGCGCATATGCGATTTATTTGTTTTGCTAATCTCCAAGGTTCGAAAAGATGAAAGTCTCATAAAAATGGAAACCCTAGAGAGGTGTTTGTGAAAAAATCTCAAAAATAATTTTGAAAAATTTTAACAAATAATTTTAAAAGAAATCATTAAAAAAAAAAAATCGAAAAAATTTTAAGTATTGGCTCTAATACCATGTTGCAAACGTAAATGGCAAAATACTTGACTGATTAATCAGAGATCAAATGATCTATATACAAAGAGGAGAGACGAATAGGATAGAAACATTCTATTATAGACTACACCTAAATATTAGAAACATTCTAATATTTACAGAGATACAATAAGATACAATAGTGAGCATTGAAAAGAAACATAAAGATTATTCTAATAGATCTTCAAGAGAAATTAAAGAAATTAAAATGCCCAAATCTGAGGGTGAAGACAGCTTTAAGATAATTCTATGACAACATAATTATTGGATGAATATCCCATCCATAACAAGATAACAGTCCTACGTAGGACAGTATTAATGATGTAGATATAAGTCCTAACGATGATTAAGAGGAAGCTTTGAGCATGCTTGAGATAACAGAGGTAATGGAAGGAAGGGATTCTTGACCATATCTAACAACACAGTGTTGAAAGACAAAACTCAATTGTGATTGTCATCTAGAATTTAAGGGATGCAAGTTCAATTTTATAAAACCAAAGGTGCCTTTTCCACATGCTTAAACCCTCCCTAGCTATAATTAATTTGCCAAGGTGCAGTTTCAAGCCTTCATGACTTAGTCTCAAGTAATTTAAGGGGTCTTTAATAATCTGTATAGTTTTAATCCAAAAGACATTTTCAACTCAAGGTAAGGCATCAAGTCACACATCCTGTAACTTCAGAAGCTGATAGAGCAATTTTGGAAGGCTTTTGACTCAGTGCAAGCATCTCAGGGCAGTTTGATGAGTTGGGCAGCAAACGGAGAACAACTGGGAGGACTTAAGCAAGTGGTAGAGCAGATCTAGGACCAATTTTTACCTTATTCAACGCAGCATCAAACATCTAGGAGTTGATTGAGGAGCCTTATCAATAAACGGTCAAAATGGGAGACTTTATTCATTTTTCCACCTTTTTTGGACGCTTTTGAAGCCTCAAAATAGCCACTTGCCAGCTGGACACCTAAAGGTGTTTGACTCGGCAAGTAATGCAACAACTACCATTTACTTCTCAGCACATGTTTTCTTGTAGTTGCACTCTATTAAGCAGAGTCTTGGGCTCATTTATAAGTTGGTTCTTTCAATTTTTAGGCTTGCTCTGTAATCTGAAAGACAGTTCTTTTTGTCCTTGTAATGGCATTGCAACTCAAGAGTTACTTTCAGATTTGTACAAAGCTGTTGTAACACCCTCAATCAATAAAAGATATGCTTATTGCTTTCATAAGAACCTATTTTACTACTGTCTTATCATATCATTGATGTATCTTCTTGTCATTTGTATGAAAACCCCTGGATATGTCTAATTATCAGCACCTTTGGGTAGAGAATATGTGTTGTGTGCAAGTTATAGGTGTTTACCGTATAGGGTAAATGGTTTATTAATGCATTCAAACAATAGACAAGAACATGTAACACAGAAGTATGCCTTTTATTATTCACATGTATACAGAAGATACCACAATATTCGATATGATTGATACAATGATTCTAATGATGTTTTCAAAGTCCCTTCCGGAGGGTGTACATAAACTTTCCCAAAGGGGTGACTCAACCATCACATGCCCATTCCAATACAATTCTACTCGTTGGCTACAATATAGATATTCCCAACAACATCATCCGCCCAACAGAAAAGTCATCTCCGAATGACAATTAACAAAATGGAATACATTAACTGACTAACTATAGATCTATTTCCGTCACACTACTTTCACATTCGTCCCGTGCCTGCACCAAACTGGTCTCCAAAACATGTTGCATATGTAGCCTCTTGCTAACACAACACTGTCACCTTAGCCAATCTGACCTTGATAGCCACCCATGCCGCCTTCTCTGCTTCCAACACCTGGGTACGCTGAGCCAAGTGTCACTAGATGGTCAGCTCCTCCCGAGCTCTCTATGCATCCACCAAGACACCCTCACGTCCAACACCTACTCCAAGTGCCTCAAAGCATAGCACTCTTCTCGAAAGGCTTGCTCTAGTGCTCTCTCCACCTCTGGCACAAAGACACTCTATGCTTGTAGCAGCTCCAGGTCTCATCAACTAGTCACACTTCTCATGACTGATAACTATACTGACTGGGGGTCTAGGGGCATCGCCCCCATCGGGGTCAAGGGGCAGCACCCTCGCGGGAAATTAGCACTCTCAAACCCACATAAAAGTCCATGGCACACATCATTTTTGTGATTTTCTTCCAATCCCACACTCTTTTTGTCAATTGCTTATGTTTTATTCATTACCTGTTTATGTTGATCCCTCCAGTACCATACGTTTTCCATTCTCAACTGTTTTGATTTGTTGTCATTTTTTATTTTTTTAAAGAACCTCCTATCAACCTTCTTCTGTGTTTACCGGTGTACTACAATCTCCTTCTCTTCAAGAGAGTCTATATAGTGATCTCAGACTTCTATGTTTTATAGCTGACTATGCCTATGTCGTACGGTTCTTCTTCTTTCTCCAATTCCTATCGTACGGAATGGCTCTAAGTTCTTTCATAATTTTCCAATGTATATATCTCCTTGCTGCCATACGGCCCTCCTGATACCGTACAGGCTTCCTACTCTGGTTACTGATTCTTTACGAACGGTACAACTTAGTTCTCCGACACCAATGTCATATAAGTTTGTTGTATGGTCTCTTCTTCAAGCTGAGCGTACGATACACCTCCAGTTCCTGTGAATCCCCAACCGTACGGTACACCTCCAAGTCTCTTTCTGCAATTTTCCAGCCGTACGGTGTATTCTAGTATGCTCTTTCTACGCTTTCCTCTGCAACATTCCTCTCTCTGCCCTCAAGTGACCGTACGGTCCTCTTTGCGTACACGTTTAGCACTTTATTGATGCCATTTCCTTGTTGCCATATGGATAGCTACAAGAATGTCGTACAGTTAGCCTTCTACTGCTACGATATGGTCCTTCACAATGACATACGGTCCTCCAAATTGTCTCTATGTTTCCGTACAGGCTGTATTGAGTGTCTTCATTATTTTCACTTCCATATGGCCGTAAGGTTATTGGTTTGCTTTATATAGTTGGTCGAGCCTACACAACTTCTCTATTCCTTCCCTAATGGTTGTACGATTTCCAATTTGTTTCTTTTCAAGCCGTACAATCTTTAAATTCACTAATAATTTTCGTACTCTTTTAATAATCTTTCCTTTTACCACTCTATTATTGTCCTTATTTATTATATTACTTCCATACCAGCACTTCAAGAATTATGTTCACTTTATATTTTATTTGCATTTACTTATCTTACATATATACATTATTTACTACTTTTATACTGTCTCTCAATTGTTCGTCCACGAAGGTGCGTTATTTCTTTCATGATAGACTTTCAGCTTCGACCCATTCATTGCATCGGCTACTTCCTTCCTGTCAAGCGTCCATGATTTTATTGCTCTATTATCGCCCACTTCATTGATTTTATATGGCCCGACCCACTTTATTTTAAATCTACATGGTCCAATCTTGTTGCACCTCTTATACTTCAAAACTAATTGTCCCAATTGGAATTTGTTCAACTTCAAGTGCTTGTCATGCCATGCCTTATGCTTGTTCTATGTAATCTTCATGACCCGTTGTGCCTACAATCATCGCTCATCGAGTATATTTAAATTATACAATCTCTCCCTCAAAATATCCATATCGCCCAGTTTGTTCTCGAAACTCGGTACCATGAATTCCATCCACAACCACTCCTTGCGGCCAATAACTATATTCTTGATTCTAAAGCCTTCACTCCGTACAACTGCAGCTTTTATTAAGCCCTTCCTTTTTGTTTCTAGTGTAGACCATACAATGTGTTTTCCTTGCTGTTGGCACCTTTCTACTATATCACTAAATTAATTATTAAATTATAATGGTGCTTAATCATTTTGTATTTAAATGTACGTTTATAAATAATTATTAAAACTTCATAACAAAAGATAAATTAAAATCTTTTAAGATACATTTAATTATTTTAATTAAATTATTTATTAAATAACTCAATTATTTTAATTAAACTATTTAAATAAATAACTCATGCGGTTCCACAGATGTATCCTGTTTCAAATTGCTAGGTCCTCTTCCTGTCTGCCCAATGATGGTGATGCCCTGGCGAAGTCTTTTATGACAATGCTTCCACCCCTTCGACAAGCTCCCTGCAAGGAATTTCTCTGTAATTAAACTATAAATTATAAATAATCATATCAATTAACCTTTCATCTTAATCCCATGAATTCGCGATTAACGATTAACTAGCCTTCACTTGAAATCATGACGACTATCTTACCATTTCGTCAAATTATATCAAATTAAACTGCCAACTGACCTCATGTGAACCTCAACATCTATATTTCAAGCTAGGTCAAAAATTGGGATGTAACATACCATTCCCCTTGAGGTTCATCATCCTCGATGAACTGGAAATTGCAATGAACAATATAAAGGAGTATTTTAAAATTGTAATGTAATGTACCATTCCCCTTGTGATTCATCGTCCTCAATGACCTCTACAGTTTAGATACTAAAAGAATATTCCACATACAAGATATATATATAACATTGTGATATCTTTTCTTTTCTCAATTAGTCAGAATGAAAATCATAATCGAAACTCAAGATCCATGTTTACTTTAAAGTTTCTAGGAAGATACTTGCATGGTAACATAAAATTGAACACGTACTCACTTGAGTCCACTTTATCGTAATGGTGGTCATCTCAGCATCGATTGAGTTGATTCTATTTCATTTTCCTGTCATACTCATGTAGACACTCACCATATCATTAGTTTGATTCCATATTGATATGTTCATTTAAGAGGATTTTCCAAGGTTCAATTACTGAAAGTAAGATAGGTATTCAAAAATTGAAATTCTTCAATCAGCAAGTTCTAGATCATAACTTGATCATAATTTAAATTACTCATACATACCATCTAGCGTATGGCCCTCATTAATGGATAGATCATCCTTGGAAACTTACAAATTACCTATAAAAGCTTAGTGAATCCATGTCTTTCCATTGTAACCTTGGCCTTCAAGCCCAATATTTCATTACAACAATCATTTCATGATAGGATATCTCCAAAACAATATACAACGGCTCAATAAGTAAAGTCAACATCGCATGTGTATTATACACGTATAACCATGTGTGAAAGGGTAAAGCATGATATACTATGCAAGATCAGCCTCTGAAACAATTCATAAGATTCTCTTCATTCATTTGTAAATACTTGGAAATTCATCTTTTCCATTTCTGTGATTCAGGCTTCCATGCCCATTTCATCAAAAGTTTACATTTGTAAACAAGCATTGATAGTTCCAGCTCCTTACTAGAGCACATAATGATTTTGTCATTCAATCATCATCAGAAGAGATCATGGTTCACAGTTTTGTTTTCATTCAGTTCAAGTTCAAATAGGTAACAATTTATTTCTGACATTAATTTGGGTCGACAAACCCGATCATGATAGATTTAGATAACATTTTATCAAGATTATAAACTATCTCTATTGCGCAAGTCTAGGCATCAAACCCTTTTTAATCTTTTCATTTTGGTCCTGCCCTTGAGTAATCAGGTGGGTTGAAGTCCCAACAGTTATTCGACAAAATAACTTAAATGTCTGGACAATCAACAAGATCAATTGTTTCGGCAAATCTGCCTAATTAAAGTCCCAACAGTTATTCGACAAAATAACTGAAGCGTCTGAACAATCCACCCTGGCCAAGGATTTCAAAATTTGGGTCGTCAAACCCAATCTCCACCACTCAACTTGCCAATCCTTTTATCTTTTTATTTAGGTTTCAACTTTATGATATCATAGTTTATACATTTGTCCATTTCATATCATTTCAGCCTTCCTAGCTATTCTAAATGATTTTCCATTGTGTTTTTCCAATTTTGATTGCAATATCTGGATATGCAAAATAGATCTTTTTCAACATTTACATTTTCAGTTTCTCAAAAACAATGTTGGACCCAAGGTTTCAGTGTTGAAACCAACGCTCTGATACCATATGTAACATCCAGTTTTTTCTCAAAGAATACAGTTATTACTTCGTTTCATAGGAAGACAGTTATATTATTCAGGTTCATGTGAATAAGATTTATCGTTAAAAATAGTAATACAAAAATTTTTAACTAAAAACTTGAATTACCATCAAAGAAATTCTTACAAAAATTGAAAACCACATACCTCGGAAAACTGAGTTCGAATCAAACTATGGATGCTTCTGCAACCACATGAGTTAGTCCACAAATACACTATAACAATTTCAAATGACAACTATCATCTAAAAACTGTTATCTTAAAATCAATTTAAATACTTCTATTATTTTAAATTAGGGCATCACATACCACTATATCAATTAGGGCATTGTTTACCTTTGGTTCAATTAGGGCTTCTAATACCACTATCTTGCATAGGGCTTCCAATACCACGAATTCATTTTAGGGCTTTTGCGACCATGGATTTAATTTAGGGCTTCCGTGACCACGAATTTCAATTTAGGGCTTCCGTGACCACGGATTTCAATTTAGGGCTTCCGCGACGACGGATTCAATTTAGGGCTTCCGCAACCACAGATTCAACTAGGGCTTCCAATACCACTATATCATTTAAGGTTCCAGCTGTCACCCAATCAATTAGGGCTTCGGATTTCTTTTCCTTCCGATTACTTATCTGTGACAGTTTCTCAAGATTAGATAAATACTTATATTCACTATTCATATAAATGAAAGTACAATGATGATAACAATGAAATACTTCAATTTAATCTTACCTCCTCATAAATAAAAATAATAATACCTATTTCCGATAAACAATTGAATGCATGGCTTATCTCTATCTGACGCATATCTGACATCTTGAGAGAGGTGAAACATTGTCAAGGGCTTAACCACCCAACCTTGGACCACAATATATATCCCCACACGATCTCTAACGAGAAAGGCCCTCCCTACCCGGAATAGAGAGGGGTCATCTTGCCATCCACTGGACTTCCTAATAATTAAGGACTTGGCAGTAGGAGATCACAATAATAGGGAAGTGCATGAGTATTATTTAATTTATATTAAATGATAAATATTGATATGACATAACTGATACTAAATCTTATTATTACAAATTCCTCTCTTTCACCTTGTCACCCTTCTTCTTGGCTACACAATCGGGTGAGTCTAGGAGTTAGGAATTCTCAAATTAACCAGTTCTGCCAATTACACATGCATCCAGCCTTTCACAAACTATGATCTCATAATTATCTTCTTTAAAGATCTCAAATTGAATATCTAATTAATTAACTCCACCTCTTCACCATATTGCCTAGTGAGTTTTCAATGGTATTCGGATTTATGATAATATTTTCATCTTAGTATGGTTGAATGAATGTATAACATTCTAAGCTAAGTTTAATTACTCACAACTTTTATTGCATTTCAATCTCATGCATGCATGGTTTGATTCACTCTTATGAATTAAGAAAGCATCTATGATAGAAGATCAGTTTTCCATTAACTAGAAAATCTATTACTGTCCATTATGATTTCAGCCTGTGATTATATTAGTTCCAGTTCATTGGATGTTTGTTTTTTCATTGAATTCTTATTCATTTCAGTTTGAGTATTAAATGGAAGAATTTAAACTCTAAACTTCATAGCTTTTCCATTCATCATTGAGACAGTTTATGTTTAAATGGTCAATCAGCGATATGAACATATTTGGATTTTTATATAATTAAAAGAAAAATGTCAGACTTATATGCATAAAATAGTGCATAATAAAACCAAGGAAGGCAGACAACTGGAAATGAAACACGATGGGTTACATGTACAGTATGATGATACAAAGAACAAAGTAATTGCCAAGACACATGAGAAATCCTGCACGTCTACCTATAGGAATGACTGCATATTTTTAATCAAGAAAGAAAAAAAGAGGTAAAACATATCTTTCATGGAATTCTAAAGCTATCATACGTGACTTTATTCTGTATTGAATGTGACTCGGGTTCTTGAGAGAACTCTCCAACCAGTGGCAATATTCCAGCCATAAGCTCCTTATGTACTTATTGCTTCCTCTGCGACTCCTATAAGCTTAGTTGAAGGTTTAAAAACAAAAATATGGTTTGCAGGCTGAAAGTAACAATGAACGCCAAGACTTGGAAAAGGACGAAGTGCCAAGTTATGCTTGAATTTCTTATAATATAGACGTGAGCTTGTCTATACGGCTTCCATCAGTTACAAGATTATATTCGGATATCTAAAAACAAATTGAATAAAAAGAAAGGAGACGGAAAAGAAAGAAAGAAGGAAGATAAAAGATTTTTTAAAAGTTATTTTAATTATTAAAAATCTAATAAGCAACATTACTAAATTAATTATTAAATTATAATGGTGCTTAATCATTTTGTATTTAAATGTACGTTTATAAATAATTATCAAAACATCATAACAAAAGATAGCTTAAAATCTTTTAAGATACATTTAATTATTTTAATTAAATTATTTATTAAATAACTCAATTATTTTAATTAAACTATTTAAATAAATAACTCATGCAGTTCCACAGATGTATCCTGTTTCAAATTGCTAGGTCCTCTTCCCGTCTGCCCAGTGATGGTGATGCCCTACCTAATTCTTTTCTGACAATGCTTCCACCCCTTCGACAAGCTCCCTGCAGGAATTTCTCTATAATTAAATTATAAATTATAAATAATCAATATCAGTTAACCTTTCATCTTAATTCCATGAATTTGCGATTAACAATTAACCAGCATGTCATCTTCACTTGAAATTGTAACAACTAACCATCTTACCATTTCACCAGATTACATCAAATTAAACTACCAACTGACCTCATGTGAACCCCAACGTCTATTTCAAGCTAGGTCAAAATTGGGATGTAACAGCAGCATTGGGTCTACTACGCTTGTTCCACTTCCCTTCTCCTTCCTAGGTTCTTCTACTAGTTTAGCGGCTAGAGCCATGCTTGTGAGTGTCATTCGTAGTTGGGGTCTTGTGAGGATCAAATCATTTAATTTTACAAGCACTTCAATTTGTAATATCTACCTTATGATATTTTGTTCTGCGTAGTTCCTCATTGAGGTACCTGCAATGTCCCCCTTCTCCATTTGTGATTTCTCTGTCTGCATACCCTTCTCAATTTCTGCCAGTGCTTCTTCCAGTCTCTTCTTTTCTTCTGTTAGGTCTGGGTATAGCTTTGCCTATTTATGTGTAATTGCCAAGACTTCCTCTTCGTCCGTTCCCGATACGATGCTGATCAAATTCACTCTTGATTTCGATTTTGGGCACTTGGCATCTTCATGGTCTCCAGGACCACACCATCTGCATAACAACTGCGGTGTGTTCGTTGTTGTATAGTTTCGTGCAAAGTGGCCCTACAAGTTGCATGCCCGACATTGAACTATCGATCGGTCATTCACATCATACTGAATTTGACTACGGCCCCCATTATTATTGTTATTATTGTTGTTTTTGGTCTTGTTTTTTTATCCCCTTCTGTTGTTTCTGTACCCACCCAAGGTGTCACCGTCATTGTTTGTGTTTCTGTTCCCTCCTGACGTAGATGCTTCCTGTGTCAGGAGCACATGTTGATGCTCTCTTGTTTTCATATTGAACGAGCATTCTTTTGTGGAATGTCCCACGATTTGGCAGCTATCACAAAACTGATTCTTCGGATAGGATCCCTTAGTGTGACCTTCTGTCTTGCATTCTATGCACCATAGCTCATTTTCTTTGGTCCGGATATTCCCTTTCTGCATATTCTTAAACTCTTTCATCATCCTGATCATATCCTTCTGGAGGGCTTGGATCTTCTTACTGCCCTTTTCATCACTACTGCTATCGTCAGAGGAGGATTCATCCGAGGCAGATGCTCTGCTTTTCTTCTTCTGTTTTGTTTTCTATTCACTTTCTAAGTCCATCACTTGATTGTACACTTCAGTGTACGATGATGGAGGTACAATCTTCATTTTCCTTTTTAACTTCAGGCCTAATCCTTCTATGAACCTTCTCTTTTTCAGCCCGTTTGTTGGTTTCCTTTCCATTTTATTTACTAATTCTTTTAGTTTTCTAGCATATACACAGACTTTCATTTCTTCATTGTTTTGTGGTGTGGATTTCTACTAATATCTCATTGTCGTCTCGTAGCAGTTGAAACTCTGTAATAAATTCCTTCTTTATGTTTTCCCATGTGGTTAGCTTTGTCGGATCGGTGTCAGAAAACCAATCGATTGCTACACCTTGCAAGGTGGCTAGGAATAGCCTTGCCCATTCATCCTGGTCATTTTCTCCATTCGCTGTCCAAATCGTCTCACAAGTTTTGCAATGTCTGATCAGGTTAGCCGTGCCATCCCCGTCGAACTTTGGTAACTTTTCCTTTGGACCGGCCATCGGTACCCTTTCTTTCTTTTGTTGTGTCTATACCTGTCGTTGATCTATACTCTCGTACCGCTCTAAACACCCGCATAACGGACACCTACATTCTCAAGTGGTGTGAAGGCTTCCTCAAGGACTTGGTTGTTTCAACCAAATTGTATTTGCTCGTCAGGTGTATCAAGGATGAAGAGTTCACCCCACGCTCGTGTTCCTTTGACATTCTGAGCCGCGCTGGTCCTTTCCCTTCCTTCTAGATTCCCCCTTGGTGTATACCAGTTTGCCATTTCTTCCTTTGTTCCCTCAATCACCCTTCACCTTTCTCGGGCTTCTTCTATCAACCTCTCCCTTGATCAACTTGGTGACTGCACTCCATTCGTCATGCTCCCGTGGTACCGCGGTCACCTCCTGTGTCACCACTACCATACCCTTCAGCAAGTTGTTGGAGTTTGTGCCTCCAGTCGCTTTGTTGTGTCTAGTTTAATACTTCCCATGCCACACTTTTGCCATCATCTTCTGGATTCTTATTTCTATCTTTATTCAATGTGTTTGGCATTCATAACACCCGGTCCTTATAGGCAACGGCGCCAAATGTTTACCGTACAGGGTAAATGGCTTATTAATGCATTCAAACAATAGACAAGAACATGTAACACAAAGTATTCCTTTTATTATTCGCATGTATACAGAAGATACCACAATATTCGATATGATTGATTACAATGATTCTCATGATGTTTTCAAAGTCCCTTTCGGACGGTGTACATCTACTTTCCCGAAGGGGTGACTCAATTGTCACGCGCCCGTTCGGATACAATTCTACACGTCGGCTACAATATAGATTTTCCCAACAACAATAGGCAATGTGCATTTCCTTCTAAGATAACAAATATCATGACCTCCCTGAAGAATCAAAGCATGGGTATATGAAATTTCTGAATTGTCCACAGGACAATTGAGTATTGTTTGTCTAAAACAGCCGTATACGTTTGAAAAACAGGTTGTTGCATCACCCTAAATAGAAGTTCGTTCATTTTATGTCATTTGCTTTGGTTTCAACAAATCAAGTAGAATATGTGAAGCTCCAAGGCAGTCAGCCTACTTTGAAGGTTAGTCTCAAGAATCAAGGCTCTTACTTTATGAAACCATCCCATGTTTCCATAAGTAGTCGAGTTGAGAGCTCAACAAGGGTGCACATTTTGTTGACATCAAGGCTCAACACTAATGATACATACTAGATTCCATTTTTTAAATGAAATTATTTACTAATATGGCCATTTAATATACAAACGTAATCATCAAAAATTGTAAAATGAGGATACGGTCACAATCCATATTCTTATTATTGAGTTCCCTAATAGCTGTTGAATTTTCAGATATTAAACTCTGAAATTAATGCAGTAATAATTCTTACTAAATCACCTTTCTCTTTGGCAATGTCCTATTCTTCTTGGCATTAAGAACCCTTTGGTTAAGGAATGTCATTTCTCAACTTCTAAGACTTTGCATAAAAGAATAAACACCAGCAGGAAATTGTTTGGGTGGCCCAAGCTGCAGGTGTGTCCCTGGGTTACCCCAGGTACTGCCCAAGCAGTCTAGGCAATACCCTAGCCAAACTAGGGATGTTCTAAGACCAAGTCAGAACCCAGGCTTGCAGGGTACAACCTGGTAACATAGATTACTTCAAAAGAAACCTTGGTACAATGCTCCAATAAAAGAGCACATAGCACAGTGTTCCACCACCTACTGGGGACAGGGACTGGGGACCGTCAAGACGAGTTTCGAGGATGGGAAGATAAGAGCCTAAATTTTGGGCAGATGGGGATGTGGCGGTAGGATGATGTTGCATATGCTATATACAGTATATTTATACTAATTAAAATGCTAGTTATGTAAAGATGTATAAGTAGTAAAATGGCATAATTGCAAATGCCAAATACTAAATACCTAAACAATGAATTGTAAGACAGGAAAATGAGTGAATATGCATGCTAAGGCAACTGCTAAACCTCTAAAGCATAAAAGATATAACCTATCCTAACATTAAAGCAATCGAAAAAGAGTAATAAAAAGATAAAATGGCATAATTGCAAATGCCAAATACTAAATACCTAAACAATGAATTGTAAGACAGGAAAATGAGTGAATATGCATGCTAAGGCAACTGCTAAACCTCTAAAGCATTAAAGATATAACCTATCCTGACATTAAAGCAATCGAAAAAGAGTAATAAAAAGATAGGCAAAATACAATAAAAAACACCCTCAATTGGACTCCAATGTCTTTTCTTGCCATGTAGATAGAGATGTAGCCCCTGTGATGACTCTATGCACTCAAGTAAAGCAAATGGGCATGACAACGAAATGATTCAAAAGACGGTGGTTAGGAAATCAATTGGCATTGAGCCCAATTTATAGAGTTGCTATCAAAACTGCAAAATTGACAAAGATTGCCCAAATTGGGCAAGAATCATAATTATGACAAATTATGCATGATTGATTCATAATTTGAAAGGCATAAATTAATGCACAAATTGAGGGAACGTGGGTAGGCTAAATTAGTGGACAAGAATAGGGAAGGTGTAGGCAATGAGGAGGCTTATAGGTTAGATGGGGGCAAACTAATAGGGATTGATTCCCATATGGGAAAGAGAAAAAGTTTGGAGTTGAAAATTTATTTATTCCCACAAATTAGAAATTAGGATTTAAGAATTTTGAAAATCTAATAAACCATGAAATAACTAATAAGTCAACTGATTAACATAGAATTAAGTTACCCATAAGAAGGGAAAATTAGAGAATGTTAATTGATTTTCATTATGTTAAGGCAACAAAGGATTGGTTTTGATAATTATGATAGGGTTTCTGAATCAATTTTGATGCTTCTGAACTGATTTTGAGAGGGATTGATTAGGTCAAATATGAGACAAATCAAAGAAAAATATTAGTAATTAAATAAACAAATTTCAATGTCTAACCAAGGCAGAATGACATGATGTAGACATATGATAAAGACCATATGCACAAGATAGGAGAATAATAAGAGTGTGCAGAATGACATTTCAATCACAATGCAAAATGTTAACAAAATACGTCGTAGATGTGAACCATTTTTGAGTGTCTACATGAATATCAATTTCCAAATTAGAGATTAGAAATTAGAATACTAAATAAAATATCAATTTGACAAATGAAATGGTTGAATCAGCAAATGGAAGATTTCTATGATATCAAAAATATCATAAAGATGATTACAATGAATAGCATGATGTTGCTGTTAATGTTATTGTAGCTATGGTCGGATTCCTTCAGACCAGCATAGATAACATAAAGGTTGTGATAATATGATTATATTGATTACATAATTAATAATTTTTAATGGGTAATGGGTCGAAGTTGAGATTACTTGTTATTATTTGTTGAGATTAATTATTATTATTTGTTAAGATTGCATAGACTCTAACCCAGGGCCTCCCAAATAAGAGGTTCACAACTTACGGTTGTGTTGCAAACTCTTGCCTAGTTATTATATTGGTAGTCTTATATTATATATTATTATATTATGTTGATAATATAATTTTTATATTGATAATAATTATTTTATATAAAATGTAATAATTATTACATTACATTATAATTGTTACATTAATAATAATTATATTATATCAACATATGGTGTTCCCTTGGTGAAAGGGTACCACCAATATCTATAAAGAAAGAGTAATTCTTCCTTTTTTGGATATAATACAACACACATAATCTGCAAAATCATATAAATTCACTACCAATATGTATAAAGGAAAAGTAATTCTTCCTTTCTTGGATATCATACAACACACATAATCTGCAAAAGTAATATACAAATAATTTAGAAAACAACATGGTATTAAAGCGGGTAATTTACAAATAATTTAGTAATTTTTCAAGCATATCCACATTGATGGGATTATCTACATTTGATGGTGGAGTTCTCGGATCAGTCTTTCTTCATTCCTGAGAAGTCTTCGATTTTGACTACCTAGACAAAAGAGCACGGTGTTGTTGGAGGTAAAGAAGTTCGAAGGCATGTGATTTTATTGGGTGTACATTTCTAGTGCTATAAAATTGCTATCAACCTCCAACAAAGACTCAGATATATGTTATATTGTAAGTGTTCGGGAGATGGGACGCCAACTAGCTATCAATAATTCTTGTTAACCAAATATTGAGAGTTATTAAGAAGCATGCTATATCGCCACCAACTCCCTGGAGATCCACAACCATGATGTAGCTCCTCTAAATACATATTGGAATTCAGTATTTGTCGATGTATTAAAGTTTCAATGGCCCAGATAGATTTTAATCATATTAGCATTAATAAGTAGGAGATAATTTAAACAGCAAGTCAAATTGTGATATTGCTATCAAGATTTAACTGTGTGATTTTGAGTCAAACTCATTGGCCCATGTTTCATGAGTAGTGATTCAACATGAATCCATCTCTCATGAAAATAAATGGAACACTTAGCACTCATTGGATCTAGGTGACGCTCACAGGGGTGAAGCACCAGGACTTCCCGGGAGATCACCCATCCCAGTACTACTCCAGCCTGAGTGCGCTTAATTATGGAGTTTCCTCCATGGTTAAACCCAAAGCTTGCAACCCCATTTGCAAAACCTTCACCAAGTGTTGTGCCTTATGAACCATTCATTAGAAAGCCCCTTAAGCTCATCAACTGATAAGTAGGAGATAATTTCTACAGCAAGTCAAATTGTGATATTGCTATCAAGATTTAACTGTGTGATTTTGAGTCAAACTCATTGACCCATGTTTCATGAGTAGTGATTCAACATGAATCCATCTCTCATGAGAATAAATGGAGCTCTTAGCACTCATATTAGCATTTCCATATGCTGAATAATATCTCCAACATTAATAACACAGGTATACAATCTCTAAAGTGGCTTGCGCAGACATGGGAAGAGTAGTCAGGTATCGCAAACTCTCCAATTACATTAAACAAGTGGATAACTAGATGAATGTCATGGTATTAGTGACACATCTTAACAACATCGGTATCATGTCAAATTTGGTAATGCCTAGCATCTTTTAGCAAACACGAATCTAATTCAGTAATACAGAAAAGATGACATTTGAGGATTTGTCTAGCATTTGTGGGTAAACTTGGGTGTCGCGTCCTTCTCACTAGAGGCATTTTTAATAGACATGTCGGGAAGAGAAAGCCGATCTAACAAACATTTGTGAGTCGGATATAAAATATTGAGAGTAATACCATCTCACATGATATGGTATCAAATATTAAGTTGGATATTAAAAATTTAGTGTGATACCAATTCAGCAATAGCAAAGAATGTCCAATGTGAATGATCTTATAGGGTTAGTTGGCAAATGATTGAGGAAGAGATAAATCTGCAACAACATGCTTTGGCAGGTAGTCATTTGTCATCTATCCTACTCTAAAACTATCACACATTGACTTAAACACCACCCCTCTATGGGAAGCAATAGAATGCTTAGTTCTGAAGACACTTATTTGGATCGGGAGAGGGCAGATACTAGAGAAGGTATTTGACATATTCCACCAGAAGAGCTGTCCCTATTTTATAAGGATCCTCACGGTGATATGGAAGGTCAATTCCCCAAGGCTGAAATGATTGGCTAGTATGAAGCTGGATATTTTGGTATAGAATTGTCAATTCATCTGCAAAGCACTCCAGTTGATAAGCCTTTAAAATGCTTGGGGGATGTTATGCCACACATATAGATAAAAGAAAAAGTTCCTCCTAGGTTTGACATCCCTAAACAAGTGGATGCTACTACTATAACAATTACCAGTAAATCTGGCATCCATGCAAAGGGAAAAGGCAATATTATTGGCAGTGACTTTGAGCTTTGTCAAAATGAATACAAAAGCAAAATAGATATGTTAGAAGATGAGAAAAAATTTATGGAGTCACTAATGAACATAACTTTCAAAATTCTCAAGCTAGTTGAACATGTGGAAGGAGCTTTGCTTGGTTTCCAAGGACTTAGTTTTGGGGGAATATCATCAAAAATGGATTGGACTTGAATTATAGAGTTGGTTGAAGGTTGTCTTCGTACCATTTTTGTGGACTAGCAGAAATCTCTCCCAAACTTTTTTTCCTTATGTTTGGTCGCCAAGAGATACACCATCTTTGGCAGCTAACAGTGAAACTATCACTAATATTGGAAATCACTGCCTCAATTCACTAATATGACATAAGATGTTTCTCAGAACATGTCTGATGTCAATCCACATGGAGACATTATGTCTATTATGAAGGGTGTTTCAAATATTGTTGTCATTTCACCTATGAACAAAGCAATCATCTATGGGAAAATCATGGACAATCACAATCTTGGGGAACTCTTAGTTAAGGTGGCTTAGTTATTCCTCATAAAGATCAAAGCATTCTGAGCAACAATTAAGTTTGTCTGAGAGCTTGATCTTATGACAGTAGGTCCAAGCTAGTCTTGGATCTAGAACTTTCAGACGTATATGGTTCATGCTAAATGATGAGTCTTGGAGAAAAATATCTTCGATGAGTAGGGTATGCTTATGTGACAGAGGAAGCAACTAAACGATCTGCTTCAATTGACAACCGAGGCTAATTGTCATGTTGATTTAGAGGAAGTGGACCATATAAAGATGATTTCTCCACTAATCAGGGAACTATAATAAGTCAAAGGACTATGATTCATGGGATGAAGTTCCATATGTATAGGTTGAAAGGCCTTTATGGGGAAATCTAGGTTGTGATAATCCTAGATAGATGGATACTTATTGGATTGAGGAGCATTCAAGAGAAGAGCTCGATGCATCCTATGTGGAAGTCATGTGAGCTAAAAAATGAAGCCACGGCTTGCTACCATGAGGTTGACTTGGCAACACATATATAGATCAGTTTCTTTGAAGCGGAAGAATTAACATTCAAAGGGAGTCTAACAATCAATCACAAAAGCAACCTTGGACGAGGAGGTCACAAGGTTAATATCAAATTCAAAGGGACTCTGACATTTCATTAGAAGAAACCCTAGACAAGGAGGTCAAAAGGCTGATATCTATTTCAAAAAGAGCCTACTTAATTATTTTTCCTCTGAAAGGGAAAATTTTGTAGTGTAATCCCTTGTATCCATTTTTTCTCTGAGATAGAGAAATTTGAGGTGTCAACACTTATAATGCATCTTTTTCTGATGGCATGCGTGTGACACCATGACAACACCATGCAAGAGAATTTGTGGTGACTTTCTTGTACTTGTCTGTTCATCCTCTAGATGAGCCATGGTTAATATCATTGTAAGGTGACAATGTCACAATGATGGACACTCATGCATCTTACCATCATTGTGAGGTGACAATCTCACAACAATGGTTGACATCTTGTGAATTAATATCTATGGATAGCCATAATCGATGGACATCATGTGAGGTGATATCTATGGATAAGCCATATTGGTGGATATTACGCGTAGAGGTATCTATTGTTTAGGTGGAAAATGAAAGCCAATGAATGTAAACTATGTGGAGATGAGTTCATTAACCAACCACTTTCACATTAAGTCATTCAATACAAGAGAAAGAGGGGCTTCCAAACATAACTCTCAATATAACCCAAGTTAGATTAGCAAAACCCAAGTAGAATGAAGGGATGCTAATGCTAAGCCCAAATTACATCAAGGAGGTACACAAGCAAGTCCTCTTTCATGCAGTATTGATTAAGATGTGCAATGTGAATGTAAACTGAACCAATTGATTAAATGACAAGAGTAAAATAAAACTGGGTGTTATATGTATACAATCGGCCCGATTACGATATGGAAATAGGTCTATATTAAGAGATAAAAGAAAGGGTAGAAAACTTACCTTGAAATATGCAAGAGAAGATGCTTTTTCACTCTAAAAACCACGGATCTGCAGCTATGACTGCGATTTTGACTACGACTCTACAATCATGACAAAAAACCCAAAAAACTATGAGAAGCCCAAGTCTTCAAGTACAGGTCAACCAAAATAAAACCTACTATAGGTTTATGGAAAGTTAGACATATTCCCAGGGCACTATAACAAAATTGACCCAAATTCTCCTAAAAGCCCTTAGCGAGCAGTTTTCATGTCCAGAGTCACAATTTTGATATCCTACTTCTGCATACAAGAAAAATTGATTTTGCTTGTTACAGGAGGGCTTGCCTTGGTCAAGCATTAGATTGAGGAATCAACCTTGAAATGAAATGGAATGGAAACATGTAATGAAGCAAGACAAATGTTAATATTCACCTTGCTTGATGAAACCCTTGCCAATAAGGATTTTGCAATGATTGAATGTTATAGATGTTGGATCTTTAATGAAGGATGTTGGAAAACTCCACAAATGCAATGGATCTACCAAAACCAAATCGTGATGTCATGGATGTAAATGTGCACCAAAGAAGAAGAAGAAGATGATGATGAATATCACAATGTAAATCTCCTCCCTTGATGGCCAACAAAATGCTATATTTTGAAGAGGAAATGCTCTCAAAGGATCCTTTAATCTTGAAAAGATCTTGAGAATTTCCTTGAAAACTCCTTGAATTCTTCAATGAATGCTTGAACTAACGTGTGATTGCTTAGGTATGCTTGTGATTGTCTTGTGATGTAAAATTGAGGTGCCTAGGGTTCCTTTTATACTAGTTTTCCAACGCGAAAACAAAGTAAGTTGATAGGGTCACCTAATTTCCAAATTTGAATCCTCGAGACAAAACTAGCCCCTGGACCCAAAATGCTTGGGGTACAAGTAGGCTTATACTAGGGTTATCCCAAGAAGGGGTAACCCTGCGGTCTCAAAAACTACACAGATGAAAACAAAAGAAAAGGTACTGAGTGGGAAAAAGAGTTGATTGAGCAGAAATTCGTCCATGGTCTACAAATTCACTACAAAGTGGGAGTTAAAAGATCTTAAATGATTAGTGCTTCTATTTTAAGAAAGTACATTTATAAGCGATAATCGTAGATATTACATGAGGTGATATCTATGAATAGCCATAGTGGTAGATATCATCTGAGGTCATACCTATGGATAACCATAATGGTGGATATCACGTAAAGTGATATCTATGGATAGCGATAATGGTGGATATCACATTAGATGATATTTGCGGATAAGCTATAATGGTTGATATTACAGGGAGTAATATCTTTCCACATATGGATGCAACCATTAAGGTTAATCATCACAATAAAATAATGTAACTTGTAAATGATAAGAAGGATTCATCCATTGCTAAGAGTGAGTGTTGATATTAGTGTCGGGAGAACAAACCAAAAGATACTCAGAATAATTCCTCCCTAGCTAAGAGGGAATGTTAATGTTATTATAGTTATGGTCGGATTCCTTCAAGCCAATATAGATAACATAAAAGTTGTGATTATATAATTATATTGATTATAAAGTATTATATTGATAATAATAATATTATATAGTATTATATTATGTTTATAATATAATACAATTATATTCGTTATATAATTATATTATATTAACATGGTGTCCCGCAATGAAAGGGCAATACTAATATGTACAAAGAAAGAGTAATTCTTCCTTTCTTGGAGATCATACAACACATTCGATCTGCAAAAATAATATACAAGTAATTCAGAAAACAACACATGATACCAAAGAAAGTACAAATTTTCAAAATTTAATCAATTGAGGCCTCTAATCATCCCCAAAGGCAAACTACTCATCACTAGAACTATTGTACTCTTCATGGTCAAGAATTGTCAAACGAACAAACCTTGGTATGAAGGCACTACATCATCATTCTCATCTATTTGTGATGGCTCCTCTAACTCCACAGTCCATCATGTTTTGCACTCTCTTGGTACACGTGTCTTGCAGTCAATGATATGCAAGGCACAATGTACAACCACTAGCTTTTCTATTCTCCTAGAGGCAAGGTTGTCCCTCTTAGTAGAATGCATGAAGTTACAAGTAAACCCTTTCCTCTCTACAACTAATCAAGGAGAAAATTGAGAGAGCAATGAATGGTTAGTGTGATAACTTTGAATTTTTGTCCCGATGAATGGTTAGTTTAATAATTTTGAATTTTTGTCCATGATAGTTCCACCACAAACTCAGGTCCTCTTGTGATATAATTCTCATATCCATCTTTGCTACATATGAATAACCCTTAAGAATGGCAAATTGAATGGCAAATTTTGTCCACTCAATGTGAATCTTGCCAACAATTTCAGCATCATACATCTTGCCAATGCACCTACAAAACCCTACTTTCACCTCATTATCTTGAATCAGTATAACTCTATTAGACCTAGGCATGTACCACTTTGGATTCAATGCATAATCAGCCATGTGCAAAAGAGAGTGTTTAGTGTGTCCCATTTGAGTTGAATGATCGAACAAATGTGCTTATTGTAGAATGCTAAAGTGGGGTCCTCTCTCACAACAACCCTCATGTAGTCAAGCATGTAATTAATGTACCTATACATCTCTTCAAGGGTGGGTGCATCCCCATCCCAATATATGATAACCTTATAAAAAAGATCAATGATAGAGACTATCTATTTTGCATCACTTCAAAATACATCATATTCTAGTCTAAACTATCACCTTCACCCTCCTCCCCTACTTTGTCTTGGCCTTAGTCCACCGATTCATTCGCCATAACCGTGAGTCGTAGTGCCTCTTGCAACTCAAGCATTCCCTCCAAGAGAATGAAATAGAATGCATACCTAGTCTCAACTGGTACCAAGAACTACTTCACGAAGCTCCTGATGATTGCATGTGAATTGTGGTGGTTACAAATAAACATTTGCACATTCTTGCACCGTTGATGGCTCCTCTAATCCAATCAAATTTTCCCATGTCCTTGCATATATTGTTCATGACAAGTGCACAACATAGAGTCCACCAAATATGTTTACAAGTTGCCTCAAAAAGCTTACCTTCAACTTTGCATTATGTTGCATCTATCACTACTTAGATCACATTTTGTGGCTCAACTTCCTCAATGGCCTCTATAATGACCTCAAACTAGAAATCAACATCTTTGGAATACCCTAAACAATCAACCATCCTGAGTATGCTCCCTCTACAAATGTAACTATTGATGGGAGCTTGGTGCCTCTGTTCCCTATAAGTGAAGGTATCATTCAGCATAGATCAATACATTTGTGACATGTACTTAAACACCTCTCGTGGATCCTTGTCTCAGGTTGTTGTGGCATTCATTGATAACTCCAGCTTTTGGTGTAACAGCAATAGTGATTCCAACAAGTGGTATCAAAGCACTAGGATACAAGTTCAAATCCTTCGAGAGATGCTAAGGGTGGATTGTTGGGAGGTCGGTGCCTCTAACTCCTCAAGGTGAAGGTATCATTCAACATAGACCAATGGATTTGTGACATGTGCTTTACAGCCTCTTGTGGATCCTTCTCTCAAGTTGTGACGTTCATTGACAACATGAAATTTTGGTGTAACAACGTGATTCCAACAACCATGATGTTGATGAGTAGATGATGGCTACTGTTCATCCACCCATTCATAACTATGTTGCATCCAAGCTCCACCCAACATGCCTTCACCTTCTCCATCAAAAGATTAATCTTGGCATAGGGTTAGTCCAAGATCATGGCCCTCAATTTGTGCTCACTAAGTGGCACATATGATAGTCCTCCCCTCCCTATCATCTCCTTATAATGAGATTGAGTTACATGAAATGGGATGTCATTGGCAAAGAAGAACTTGTAATGGCATCATTTATCTGATCTTTGACCTACACATTGAACCAATCATCTATAGGGTTACTTTGCATCTTGCATTTCCCCTTTCCCTGTGATTCGCCCTCGGCAATCTAATTGGATGAAGATCCTAAGGTTAACCTTGACACCATTCCTGCTCTTCGATGCAATGTACGAGTAAAAAATAAGGTTGGCCCTACATCCATTTAATAGTCTAAACCTGAATCCTACTAGACAAAGTAGTAGGCATTGCAACTATACTATCTTCGAGAAGACCCTAAAGCTTGATGAACTCAATTTTGTACTCAACATTTTTAGGCTCTTCCACAAATTTCAATGGATCCACACTAATTTCATTTATAAACAAGGAAGTGTGTGTTAACTCTAGAAAAGCTCCAAAACCATTCCTTACTAAAAATGTTGCATTTCCATTTCCTTGTGCCACCACCTCTTCGCATTGGGGTTGTTATTTTCGTTGAAGATTTTTTGAGAGGAGACTTGGGCTCATAAGAATCCCTAACGAACTTTGTCAAAAGCTTGAAGCGGACAATCTATAGCAATTGGTGCACTGGCCATAGAACTAATCTGGCACCCCAAATCAGCCCCATTTCATCCCCCTCACTGTCATGCTCGAGTTCATATCTTGATTGACTTAGCACCATCAAAATGAATTTCCATCTCGTCCTCATTCAGATAATGACTATAATAGGGGCTCATTGTGACACTATATTTCACAAGATGAAAGTCAATTCGATAAGCACCTAAATATCAGCCTACTTTAAAATATTAAAACTCTAAATTTTGGTTTTAACAAATTTCAAATTCTAAGGCAAATTTTTTTTTTAAATCAATCTTTCTTAAGGGCAAAATGAAATGAAGGATCATTTGCCCTCAAGATTCAACATAAAGTCTAATTTAGAAAATGAAACAAAACATGTAAAAACATTGAAACAAGAAAAAGAATTACAATGAAAATCAGAAAATAAAACAAAAGCACCCTACTTTGTGCAAGAAAAATCTCTTTAAGGTGTAGAATCTTCCGGTTCTTCTTCTTGCTCCTTGTCACTCCTCTTTCACTTGCACTAACTCCTTTGGCTTCAATCACTCTTTTCTTTCCTTTTCCACTCTTTTCTATTTGTTGTAGCAAACAATGAGAAATGCAATTGTGAGTAAAAATGAAGCTTGGAGGGGTTTTTGTAAGCTTGAAGGGTACTAGATGGGACCCACCACCAATTAGGATTCGAATGGAACCAAAAAAAAGTAACTATATACTTTATGGGTTGTTTGTCGACAAGGAATGCGCAAACATCCTTGCAATGGCCGGGGGATGCCAAGGCATCCCTGATGGAGTCTCCATTTGAAAGTTAATGATGGAGAAACAAGAATTATTCAGGTTATTGATGTGAAGAGTAGGATGGTCCTACAACAATTAAAGGACCATGGCGGACCTGTTAGATTGGTGAAATATGCACCTCAAGACAAACTCCATCTGCTTTCTGAAAGTGATGGTCAAGTAGTGGGATGCCACAACAGCTAATACAAATAACATGATTTGGTGAAGTTCCGTATACATCAGTAATAGTAAAAGAATGAAAGCAATGAGGAAGGGCTGAGATATGAAAATCAGTGATATCACTGAAGGCAAACACTTGGCAACATATATCTACCTCGGCATTTCATCATTTATATTTACAAGGATGTAAAGGATGTAAAGGACAGTAACGTCCAGAATTGTCATAACAGAAGTATGTGTTGTAGCTTTGCTGTTTCATTATCTAACTAGCTCCTATGCCCTTTTAGAACTTTCTCTATGTCATGCAGCCCACTTCCAACCTATGAGACTTGTCAGGGAACACACCCAACATTGTCACAATGGCCTCCAAGCATACCCAGCACACAACTAATCTGGAACAGCAGAAAGAGGCAAATGAAACAAGAACAATGGGAAATCACCTATTCGCAGAATAATTACAGTATTGACAAATGTTGGAGCATGAATGGATGCAAATAGGTCTATCAGAAATGGCAATCAGAATGAGAACCACATCACAATCTTACAGTCGTCATATTAACTGATATTGAGGCTGAGTACAAATTTTGATTCAATGGCATCGGTAGATCATTCAATGAATTCTAAAAATGATATATTAATGGAGTAAATTCATAAAGAATCTAAACATATACTAATTCATGACAGCTCACAACTAGTGGATACATGGAATCAGATGACGAAAGAGTACATTCTGAAATTGTTTAATGGATAAGCAAAGATTCGGTTCCTAAAAACACAACAGACATCCATGAGGCATGAAATGGCATTTGTAACAATCTTTTCAAACATGGACATCAATAACGCTGAAGTGTGATCACAGATTATACATGGAAAACTACCTACAGGTCATGGGGGCTCCAAATCCACATTCTCAAATGAAGAGTCACAGTGATCAAAGGCAGAATAAATCATCAAAGATGGTGATATATCCAGACTTCCACATTTAATTTTTATCATGTTTGGAAGATGCTTAAAATAAAATAGTGGATGAGTTTGATACGATGCACACTATACAGAAATGGAATTAATAACATAATGATTGACAATCTGATAGCAACTAAATAATAATTTGAATAACACAATAAGTCAGTGGCATCCTATAAAAGATTTGTAGGAGAGAGGCCACTGAATATTGGACATAGAGACCAGCTGTAGAGACGCCGGAATTAACTTCCCAGAGCATATTTCACTTGCCACATCACCATGTATGAACCGAACTTGACAACAAGGGTGGTGAATTACAAGCGCACTGAAAACGTAAATGGCAATTCAGTATAAGCACGAAAGAAGATTGGGGCAGAGCCATATTGAATCGGAGACTATTGAGATCGAACAATACCATTTAGTTATTGAATATAAATAATGGAACGTTCTAACAATGTAATGAGCACCTGGACAGCATACACTCATATTTGAAGTCTATGATGCCTTCAATATATTCAGTGACAGGGTCTGATAAGGTCATCCAATCATTGCAAGAAGAGAGCATCGATTGAAATCAGAATACATAAATTCATCCCCCAAACACGAACAACGGGAATCCATTTCATCAGAGGAGCAAATAATCAGAAGTCGAGCAGTGACGTTGAAGGAAATGGTGTTGAATTTGTTGATTTTGAGATATCATTATTTTCCTAGGCAGGTGTGAATGTTTAATATTCATAGGCAATACAAGTTGTGTCCAAAGGATCTAGTCACATGTGCAGGAAAGTGAGAGAAATCCGCCAGGCAGGTTTGAAGCGACAAGAATTCTTATCGCAGGAGCCTCCCACGCAAGGATTTTGAATTACCTATTAATACCAACTATTATTTAATAATTTAAGTCTAATGTTCTTGTGTTTTTTGTGGCAGGTTACTGGAGTCACAAATACTGGAAAATGAGGCAAAACTGTTTCCCACTGCTGCATACGATTCCTTAATAAAATATAAATGGCGTGAAGCAAAATTCCCAAATTACAAATAGATGTTAATGATTTGTTATGTGAAGAGATATGTTGTTTAAAGTGTAACTTTTCATAGAGTCACAACTGTTTGGTTCGTGCCTCTTCACATTTATAAATATATGATCTAAAATCAGACAAAGACACAATTCATATACAATTTTCACAAATTTTACATACTCAATATACATGCACATTTCAAATATTATATTCTTTTGTTGGCAAATGAATGAATTTTTTAACTAAGCTCGTGAATTCCAGATTATTGAATAAATATATTCATATACGATTCTGGAGTCAAACTGCATTGGACGGATCATCCGTAAGGAGTTTCTACAATGCAATTTTATTTTTGGCATGATCAGTAAGAAATATTTATTTTATTTCATTTGCATGAAGCTTTAGAGTTAAAATATTATATAGTTTCGTCCTTTATGTTAAATTCTGGAATCGTTGCAAATGTAGTAACAATTGTCATTGTATTGATTGTCTTCCAAATGCAAATGTAAGGCTTATAAATATGAGAGGAGATGAAGAGACATGTCTCTACAGTTAAACATCACTAGTTAACATACTAATATAATAGTATAAATAACCATAAATGTAACTCATCTTAAGCATATATGTAATATTAATATGTTAACCATATATGTAATATATTATTATATTATTATATAATAATATGTAATATATATTATTATATTATTATATATAATGTATAATATATAATATATATTATATTACATATATAATATACATTATATATTATATATATAAAATGTTTATCTTAAAGATGATTTACCATCAACAAGGTATCTCATGTTAAAATCAATCTGACAGAAGCTACAACCTTAACACTCCCTCTTAGCTAGGGAGGATTTATAGAACACATTATGCTCTCAAGAATATGAAGAGATATCATCTCAATATGATATTCAATTCACTATGAATATAAATTTCTCACTTTTCATAACACACAATTGAAACAATTTCTGTAACTTTAAAACACCACCTTAAGTGTGGTCTATAGTAGTAACTATGTCATGGTGTCTAGCAAGATCCGATCCAAAGAACCATGACAAGTTGATTATCATGGTGTCCGGCAAAATCCGGCCCAAAGAACCATGATAACAGGTCTACCATTTATAAGTTCGCCACCTTACAATGGTTAGCTTATGTCTATTCATTATCATGATTTCTAGCACTCTAGGACAACAATTTAATGAAGTCTATCATGATAACAGGTCAACCGTTTATAAGATTGTCACCTTATAATGGTTACCTCCTGTTTATATACGTCAATGAAAGAATGTCACCTTTCATTACATATCATAACATCATCGTGTAGTAAACTACATGATATCCACCATGAACCACCATAGTTGCTACTGAAGGGTGGAACAAGGATTTTAACCTCAGACTTCTCTCTCATAGAGAAGACCACATTACAAGGAATTTCACTTAGAACTTCTCCTCATAGAAAAGATATCCACAAAGGATTTCATCTCAAAATTTCTCCTTCTGGACAATGATCCTGGGAAGTCAGTCCTATAGTTACTTCATCAAAAACTCTCTTCACCCAAGGATGCCTATTGAACTCACTCTGAACCTTATATCAATCTTTTGATTTTCTAGTGATAAGTCAATACTTTCTCATGATGCACTCAAGAGTAGGCCCATCAAAATCATGCAATCACACACATGTATTTCTAGACTCCCTCTAAGTATTAATCTTCTAAGCTCCTGCGTTGCCTTCGAAGAAATGTCATACTCCCTCTTAATGTAGAAGGATACTCATAATCTCAATCATTAAAGATATTCATTTCAAGATCCTCGCTTGATTATGATCATCAAATGACTAATGAATTCTTGTCTACACTATATTTGATAGCATGTCTAAAGTACCAACCTTCTTTTCCTGCAAGAATTTCCTCAACCATAAAGGAAAAGATCAAGGCAAATGATTTTTTACAATACATATAGAAATTGAATTTAAGAGAGAATACAATGAGTAGATAAATGTAATACTCAAGGACAACAAATACTTATCTACACATGAATGGAACATCTTCCCTTTAAAGATAGTTCAAGAGAGAATAGAACATTGTTTATCATTTCCCCCCCACATGTGAAGTTCCCACTTTTATATTGTCGAACAATTTTGCATCATATTCAATTATGGAAAACTTCTTTCTGTTCTTCTTTGCAAAGAATCATCATTGGGAATCAAGGGAAAGAACAAAAGCACATTTTGATGATCCATTTTCATCCTTTCTTATTTCATATCTTTTATAGATCATTCCTATTATTATGTTCTCTCTTACTGAAATTTATTTTCAAGTCACTCTTTAACATAGGGTTTTGTCTTAAATGTTATTTGCGTTTTTTTTTTAAATATATATAGATATATAAAAGTTGATACCGCAACAATTTCTCTCTAACTCATCTGGTAGAGATAAGATGCTAGTGGCATTGAAGATCACGTCATCAAGTAATTCAATCTATTAAATTGATATTGGCTCCAAATATTATAAGTTCAAGTGACATAACCCATCACTATTAATGAACAAAATATATTTTTGGAGTGTAATTTGTCTTTAGTAGACCCCACCATGTTGCTAACGTAGGGAAGTCTCGTATGTAATGTCAATCATCACTGTTATGATCACTCTAACTTTCCACCAATCTTATTTGGAGGTCTTAGACTCCAGAGAGGTCATTTGCTTTGGTGACATGGTATTTCAATAATCTACATTATATGTGTTGAGTGCCTTAGTATGCGCACCAAGTCATTTGCCCTTATTATTAAACATGTTTCAATGATTCCATTGCTTATCAACAAGACTTAAATATTGATTCCCGCCATCTGTAATCCTAATGACATCCTCGTTATGTCTTTAAACATCGTATTGTCACTCATTTTATTGTTATCGTACTTCCCTTCTGATCTCACTTATTTCATAGTTCCATAAGCTCGAAAATATATTTAAATAATCAATGATCATGTTTCCTTATCAATTTTTGTACACACTATTAGCATGTTTTTCTATGATGACTCGGGGTTTGGAATCGAGCAGCATTGTATATTTGTATCACTGGTCAAGGGAACTATTAATAGTATGATATGAATATTTGTTTATAGAAATAACCACCATAGACATGGAGTATTGACAAAGACTTTCCACTATATTATTGAAGAATTAGTGATCTCTAGTTATTTCTTCCTTTGTGTCGTCAAACATAATCCTTCGTATTCATTTGGTGGTTCATATTATAAACTTGGTGCCATGTCAGATACCATGTTAGATTTTCTCATTGAGAAGTTTTATTCCCCCTTTGTACAATCTAGATGGGATTATATTCATAGTATATGCAATGCTCAACAAACTTCCTTGTTCATGCTCATTGATTCTAGTCATTGTTCCCTTATCCAATGCATAGTCTCCACGTACAACCCAATGAGACTCATTATGGTTCCTAGTCCTTTGACAAGCCGCTCCTCAAATGTTGGTCGCTGATGTGGAGTTTGATTGCTCCAAAATCACGATGTCAAAATGTCTTATTTATTTGAAATTGAATTCCTTCTACAAAGTATGTAATAATATTACACCTCTCCTTTCATTCAACTCAAATCTTATTTTCAAATCTTAATGTCATTGAAGTTATTTTATTTGTTTCGAAATTTAGCACATATTTGCGGCATAATATGGACTTAGCAATTTATTGTTGGGATTTATCATGCTCTTGTAATAGTATTCTAATATTTTGATCTCTTTATTATCCAATGTCCTTTCTATTTAAGATTTGGTTACTTTCTATTCAAATGCAAATGTGTGGTCTTGACACAATTCTCTTTTCATGATTCTTATTTCCTTATACAGGTCACATGTCAATTAGGGTCAAAGCTTCCTGCTACATTGGTCATCTGACGTTTTACTTAGCTTCTACCCCTTTCTTGCCATATCTTCCTTTCACTGTCAATCCCTTATTGTAGTTTTCCACCTAGATTTACTAGGATGCTATGTCTTGTGAGGTTCTTTTGTTTTGTTTTGTTTTAATTTCCACCTCCATTTCATCTATCTGCTAAATTGGGTGTGAAAATATCCCATGTCCAACTATCTTATAGTACGTACGAAGCTATCCAAATAGTTGTGTAGACTATTACTTTGTCTCTCCTTCTATGGAATATGCCATGTAAGATAGTACAAGTGATTATCCTTATATTGTATAGGTCTTAGGATCTTCCTTTAAGAAATAAAGCTTTCTTCAAAGGAACTTGGCTCTGATACCATGTTAAATTCTAATATCACTGCAAATGTAATAACAATTGCCATTGTATTGATTGTGTTCCAAATGCAAATGAGGGCTTATAAATATCAAGAGATGAAGAGACATGTCTCTACGGTTAAACATCACTAGTTAGCATATTAATATAATAGTATAAATAACCATATATGTAACTCATCTTAAGCATATATATAATATTTGTATGTTAACAATATATGTAATATATTATTATATTATTATATAATAATATAAATGTATATTATTATATAATAATATAAATGTATATTATTACATTATTATATAATAATATATAATGTATAATATATAATATATATTATATTACATAAATAATATATTATATATATATAAGATATTTATCTTTAAAATGGTTTACCATCAACAAGGTATCTCATGTTAAAATCAATCCGATAGAAGCTACAAGCTTAACACCTTATAATTATTATTTTTAATTTATAAATAATTTATATGATAGATAAGTGGACAGGATCAATTATAGCATTTTAAAATCAAACATCATAGATATTGAGAAACATTTAATTGTTTCTGAATCTATGTCTAGTTTGTCTCCAAACCACAGGAGTTAAAATACATTCTAGACTAATTTAAAATTGCGTCCATATATTTGATTTGTCGCATCTTGATTACTAAATTGTTTATAATTGATGTGTGTAGAATTTTATAAAGTTGAATGCTTTAAAGTAACGAAACTCACTATGAGTCACCCAAGTCACCCGAGTTGCAGAGTCAGGTTACCCCTACGACGTCAAAATGACCTGTCAGCCTAACCCGCCAAGTCATCAAATATTTTATATTTCTCTAAGGTATTTCTATTAATATACGTTGACTTGTCGAGTCACTGACGAGTCATGACCAAGTCCGAGTCGGGTCACGAGTAGAATTGCCATTGCCGAGTCAAAGCCGAGTCCAAGTCTCATTACTTTGTTTTAAACTTATAATACTGTATTGACTATCACCCTTCGGCACTGGTCTTTATATTTTTCATAATTTGCAATCCATACACTGTCTATTATTTCATATCTTTCCTTTAAAGAATTAACATATTCATTTATTGCAATCATCTATAATAATTACTTTTATTTAAAACACTCATATTCATTATTCTTAATCCGTAATGTGCAAGTTAAAAGCTTTATATAATTCTTGCCATTTGAAAAACTTCCATTGCATTCGTATTCTAACCAATTTTCTATAAGCATCCTGGGCTTAAGTCTTTTGTTCAAGATTAGGTACAACTACCTAGGTTTTGCAGAGCCAAAAGTGCAGGGAACTCAGACTACACCGTTCAGTTCCGTCAAGTTGGCCATAGCCGGTTGGATATCCAGCATCAAGTTGGCAAGACTCATAGGGTTCCAATCTACGGTTTTGGGAACCAACAATCCCCACATTCCAGCAACACATGGATGGCGAATGGTTAGTGGTGGACGAATGCCCCATCCTTGTCCCTTCGACATCTTTGTCCCAAGAATGCAAGAGTCAAGGGGTTGAGATGCAACCCCATGTTTCAATAATATAATATGACTCAGTTCCTTGTTTTTATGCTCATTTTCTACTCCCTTAAAATGCTCATTTCATGGATGACTTTCCATTATGTAGCCATGCATCTTCCATCCACTTCCAACAAAGTTGTTTCTCTCTTCAATTTCAAATTCGACCATTAAATGTTCTTTAAGCCAAAAGCAATATCTAAATTTCTTCATTCCAATATTTTTCCATTCACTCCTTATGTTTGTCCACAACCAAACAAAATGTGGATAAGAAGATATTTCACTTCCTCGTCTAATTTTTTACCATCAATCTTCACTCGAGCAACTCCAATTTTCAATTGTTACTAGAATCATTCTACTCTCCTCCAAATGTGATTCCTCTTTTCATATTTTCATCTACTCATCCTTTGATTGGTTGTTACCAAATGCAATGGAATTTGCCCTGTTACCACTAACTCAATGCATTTGCCTTTCTCTCCTTATTGCACTGCTATTTTTGTCTCCATTTTTTCATCCAAGCTAGGATTTCATTGAATTTTCACATAATTCAACAAAAAAAGATCAATGTTTGGCAAGTATAAAACCTCTTTCATCCTGTATTTCACATCAAGTCAACCCATTTCGACAAGTGTCAATATATCTAATTAACATTCTTAAAAAGGGCATTTATAATGGTTCAAAAAGCATGGACACAAAAGATAACAAGCAGGCTGCTATGAGGCCAGACATGCATCCAAGATGTGTACATACACCATATGTAGCAAAGGTAAATGCACATCCACAAAGAAATGTCAAAGTGAATATGCAATAACACCTTTTTTATACATCATTTATAATGCCCCATTCAGAAATTACCTAAGAATATGCCCTAGAATAAAATGCATCTTCACACCAGACAAATGCAATATAGTTTTATGGTTTTTATACTTAACACCAAACAAATGAAATATAATTTATAAAGTATTACCGATTCAATGCCCATATTATACACTGCATGCTACAACAATATGTACAAATCATCCTATAAATTCAAAATAACAAAGATATTCCTAAGAGTGAATGAACCTAAATAGAACAGAAGGTCAGAGAATAAGCATTAAAAAATATAAGGAAACACAATGGTGCAGTAAAAACTCTGCCATTACAATGCAACAACAAAAACTTGTGCAGTACAATCCCTTGCATTTCAATGCAACAGTGAAAACTATGTACTTAAGATGCATGTTAGAGTGCATACTTCCTAAATTTTAATGATGTCTATCTGATATAATTTACTTTTGTTATCAAAGAAATCAAGCAAATACATGCATATCTATAAACATGCTTCAACTTCATAGTTCATAATAAACTCACCAACTTGTCTTTAGCCTCTAACCGTGCTTTGTAAATTTCTAAATGCTTATAAAACCATCTCACTAGATGCTCAAATGACTTCACACCATCAATAAGAACTTTACCAAGGGAACAAAGACACCTGTAAAATAAATGTGTTTTGGTTATATAATTTATGAAATAAGATAAATGCGAACTGCAAAACCCAAGTCAAACTCAAAATATCATGTACATATCTGACACAAAACTGCTATTTTCTCAATGTTGACAGCTGAATTTCCAATCTGAAAGCATGAGATAACTAGAATTTCCACTGAAATTTTGCTGAAAATTCATTTGAAGAAAAAATAATATTATATCTTTAAAAATTGAACAGAGAATGCATTTTAAAATATTATACCCTTATTCAAGATACCATAAGATACATTCATTTGCCCATGAGATGTACTAATTAATTACAATACGTAACAATGGCATGCTTTAGTGTTAGCCATGGTCATTTTGTGCGGGTCAGGAGGGACTTCGATAATCATCAATATATTTTGTGAGTTAATGACTAATGTTTTGATTTAATCAAAAATATTTTGTGTTAACTCACAAAAACTTCACTGTACTGTAATTGTCTCTCATACAAAATGGCAAACAGGTAAAGTAGAACATTAGCTAGCTCTAACTAGCATCTTAGATGCTAAAGCAGGATGTAACTTTGTGGAAGTGGTTCTGTACAGAGGTTTATGGAGACTCTTCACCAACTATAGTATTTAGAGTGTTTCTTGACCTAAATTGGGAAATACGCCTCCTCACAAATTTCACTTTACTTCTGCATAATTCTTGAGCTGATATTTTAACAATTCCGAATACTGCAATTCTTTTTCTTTTTCCTTCCGTTTTTGCAACTAGTATCAATATTAACAATCTGGATTTCAGTCTTTAATATTAAATTCATTTTGAAAGCTTCTGAAACAAAGCTTTCTGCTTTCTCTTTCCAAACTCATTTTTTCATATCTAAGAATCTTTTTCCCTATTTCTTGCAGTTACAAAAAAAAATTACTATTGGTTAATGGGTTTCCTCTCAGGGCATTAGAGTGACAATCTATCTTGGGGAGAAACTCTCAGTCATCGTATACAGAGCTGCCTTTGGATTTATTGTGCCTGGGGTGATTTCCATATCTTCACTGCACGTTGATTTATGCCCATTACAATAGCATTCCAATATTTGATGATGCATTTGATGACCTCAGCAGTATTAATCAGTTTTCGCATTATACATAGAAAATATTAATATCCCATAGGTATTTTCCGAATGTCATGCATTTTATTTCACTTGCCAAATGTGGATGTCTCTTCTTTAAATTTCTCAACAACTGTCTTCTCTAAGGGCAACAAAAATGAAAATTCTCCCCCATAAACCAAAAAGAATCTTGGGTACCACCAGGGAAGGGATTGGTTTAGAATATATTTTTAATTAACTTTACCGTTGAAGAAACAAACTCTTTTTATAATCCTAAAAATTTATAATAAAATTCTAACATTCTATCATTTTGCTTGTATTATGTTATGAAAAAAATTAAAGTTGAACATGGATGATTAAATTTAAGGTGCAGTACATTTTTGGATTAGGAAAGGGGCAGTACATTTACAGCATCATAACCTTTAGGATAAGAAAATTTCAAGCATCAAGCTTTTCAAGTGACTTCCAATGTCAGCAGATTGGTTCTATCCTTCCTGCATTATATTTCAGCCCCAAGGAATGTGAAATGCCCATTTTTTGCAAGAGTCACTCATCAAGATAATGACATATATCTACCATTGTGTTCCTTCGACTGGTCCATTATGGAAGCTCAAACCTCTTATTCTTGCTCAAAATGTAGGGGTAAACTACCCTTTACCGTGCATAATCTAGACAAAATGGGATTGCATGCACTATCAATTTCAGTCCGTGTCTAGAGGATTGTCGACAAAGGAAACTAGGAAAAGAGCTGGTAGGAATATTAAAATAATGTAATGTTTTTAATGGTCATCTGAGTTTAGGTTGTTTCTTTTTCGGACTTTTGTTTACATTCAATTGTTTTAGAAACACGTAATGTAATTGCCTATATAATATAACCTTCATGTTCATTATTTAATATACCTTTACCATTACATGGTATCAGTGCAGATCAATGGGGTTTTATAAAGTTTACTAAATTCTTTTTAAAAAATAGAACCCTCCACCTGTAATATTTTCCAGAAGTTTTTAAATATTTTTCAGTGGAAAAAACCGTGATGTGAAATTTCTGCAATTATCGAGGCATACAAGATTGAGGAATCTAGTCTCCTACAATTTTGTGGGCTCCAACACTGCTGTTTGTTCATGTTTTTTTTGGAGTCTGCTAGAGCGTCTCTGTGCCTGTGAGAAATATATTCACTCACATTTGAACCTTTGATTTTGCAACATTCAACTTCATTTAAGTGTTGTTTTCTATGTTCTGGTGTTGTCACCTCCAGCTTGAGGTTTTCTCCCCCATATCTGTATTTTTCGAAGCATGCAGCAAACAGGGTTCTCCCGCACAGCCTATGATTTTGACATTCTTTTGCAGGATTTCTTGGTTGTCCTTGGCAATCCCTTTGACCATTTGGGGTCTCTTGTTGAACATTAGCAAATTTATCTTATCATATCCTATCTGTTTTCCTTTTGGGTCTGTCCATTATAGCCAGCATTCATTCTTCAAGCCTTGTTTTTCGGTATTTAGTGGCCAGGCAATTGCATTTTTGCTGCTCAGAATAAAGGATTCATTTGTTGCCCATCTTTAAGTACCCAGCGCTAGCAATTCATTGATATTCTCTGCAGCTAGAGTTTTTAGAGTTGTGGGTTTTTGACATTTTTAGAAAAAAATGTGGAAAAAAGTGGTGTCTTTTCTGGGGCTTTATAAAAAAAAATCCAAAATAATTATTCTAGAGTTTTATAACCTTTTTCAAAATAAATTATTCTGTTTTTTTATATCTAGGTTTCGCTTGATTTTTCCCCAAAACTTGTGATACTGCATTTTCATTTTTACCTGATTTTTGTATTCAAAGTCGTGGGTTCTTTCTCTGCTAGACGGTTTTCTATTTTTATTTTTTTTCCCACAAATAATCATGACTAATAGTTTCAATGTCTTGGTTTTGACTGATTTTCCTCCTTAAAAATCATGTTTGTGCTTTACCGATTTTTTGCTTAATAATCGTTTATGGGTTTTGATAAACTTTTCTTCTTAAAAATCATGTCTCGTTTTTTCATTTTTCTCTTCAAAAATCAATCATAGGTTATCTAATTTTTCCCCAATAAGATATGATTGTTATTGTTGGTCTCAAGGTTTGTAATGTCCCCTTCTCTAGGCTAGGCCATAGGGCACCTTGGTGGTCTATCTTGCCATCCGGATACACTAATGGCATTTATTTTGAGGATGCCAGCCAGTCACAGAATTCTATTTGGTTTCGTAAGGGAGATAACTAAGTGTCAAACTTTCTATAGTTAAGTCACTTTATTTTATAAAGTTTCTTTATTATTTAAAGTCACTTTCCAACAAAAGTAACTTAGGTGACTAGAAGACAAAATTGTTTTTTTATCCCACATTGCCTAGTTCTTGTATTTCCCCTCACATCAAGGTTATAAAGGCAAGGAGCTACATGGGGATTCACACAATGAAATGTGATATTATTCAGAATACGAGAAGGTTGCTTAAATGTGACTAATTATCTCTCAAGGACAAAAACCCTTAATGAGATTTGTCGAGACTGGACCTAGCCCCAGAATCCCTTCTAGCACTGCCAGAATCAGGTATGATTTGTAGATTAATGTATTGTTGCAGTCGGGTTTTCAGTAGTGAATAGACTATTGGTGAAGATTACATATCACTCCCTTGTACTAGCCAGATGGCCGTATGAGCATGTTTCAGTGCAGTCGCATGTGCAGAAGCAAGTGATACCTAAGCATAGCAGACATTTTCCTCACAGGATAGGGGATGGAAACAGTGGCAGCAAGAAATAGTGCCAGGGCAGAACGCAAAGGAAGACTGGGAGGCTGAGCTTTAACTGCGGGAGATTGGGAGTAGGGAGCAGACATAAGCACATTGCTACAGCAGTGAACAGTCACGGCATTACAGGATCAGACGGGGGAAGTACTGTCAGCACCGTAAATACTCCAGTATGGGGTGGACGTGTTACAGCCCAGTCCTGTTGGGGCATGAAAATGTGGAGGCAGACCTCGGCAAGTTGAACCAAGCAGCCAGTAACAGTCCCTATCCCATGATACGGGCTGTCTGAGGAGGTAGTCTCTTCTCTGCAACACCAGGTGCCTTGCATTTGTTTGATATTGTTCTTTTGTAAATCGTCTAATTCCTAGGACAGTCCCGTTTGTGTATTTATTTAACATTGTGCTGAACGATTATATTGAGTATATTTCGGGTGCATGAATGTCTGGTTGAATGTATTCGAAAAAACATACTGTAAACTGTGAGATTCTTAGGCACAATCAGAAGTGCTGAACTAGAACAGTGACCAGCATTTATAACCATAATTTAAGCCTCTTTAGAAGTTATTGCTTTTGCTTTTTGGTTTGGGTTATTTCAGGGATTTTTGTTTTCTTATGCAAAACCAAAAAAAACATTGAAGGGCATGGTTGGTTTCTTCTTTGAAAAGCAGGAAGCTTTTTGTGGGTGATCTCAGCTGCACATCAAGGGTTTGCCGATTTTCTCCATAATAATTGTGGCTTCTTGCAATCTATTTTGGGACATAGTACTCATCTGCAAAAAAAATTGACTTTATTAACAAAATAGCATCTGCTTTTTTCTCAACGACTAGAAGAATCAACGATTTTGTTCTCAAAATTATGGTTTGAATTTGAAAAGATGAACTCAGTGTTTCTAACTACAGGGAAGGGCAGTTTTGCTTCCTGACGTCAGGATGAAAGAATTTTGGTTATCTTGATCATTTCCAAAAGTTTTTAAACAGCGGGGAGGGTTTCAGCAGCAAACTCATAACCCAGAGAGAAGGCAAAAGCCTTCCATGCATTCGGGACTACAAGGGGTTAACCTTCTATGCATTTGAAACCAAAAGAACTGCAGATTGTCTTCTGCAGGGTTCTTAGAATGATGACCATAGAGGGAGGGCGTTCAAATGATGTAATGTTTCTTTAACAGTCATCATACATAGCTTAGGCAGTTTTTCTTTCCAATTTGTGTTTACGTTGTTTCTTTAGAAACATCATGTAATTGCCTATATAATATAACCTTTGTCTTCCTTCAATATACAGTTACCATTGAAAAGAATGCCTTGCTTCATTCTTGGATTGCAATGAAGCCCTTGGTGTAGGAGCACCTAGGTTTTAGGTCCTCCAGTTTGATAGTAAGCAAATAAGAGTCTTTGAGAGACTTAGGAGTAGTCCTTCCTTAGTTTTGGGGTCCTTATGCATGTGGGGAAACAATGGAATGCATTTTAGACAACTTGGTGTAAGAATGTTGTACTGGCTAGAATTTTGTCATTTAGATCTATTCTTGCTAAAATTTGTCTTCGAGGACCAGTTTAGTGTAGGAGAGTAGCTAGGAGTGGAAATGGCCTAATAATGGTCTAAATAACTTCCATATTTGATTTGGAGTCAAGATGTTTAGCTTTATAAAGTTTAAGGTGTAAAAATGCAAAAATTGTCAATTTTTGCAAAAGTTGCACAGTGACAATTTTGCACCTTTCTTGTCCAAGAAGTTGCAAAAGTGGTTGGAGAGCACAAGAAGGTTATCCACAAGCAGGAGGTGGTTTAGTTGGTTGCAAAAAGAAATGTTAAAGCCCTCCAAATCACAATGAAAGAGGTTGGAAGTTTGAGGAGTACAGATGCTAACAGTAAATGGCAAAATGCTGACAGTTTGAATAGAAAAGAATGGATTTGATATCAATGTAATTCACCTGATCTTTTGTGTTTGGATTTAGTTTCTGCATTCTTTTCACTTGTTTTTTGTTTTAGTTTCAAGGTTCTATCAATCTGTTGGTGGTTGTAATAAATGTTTTTGTGATCCGTCTGTTTGTTGGCCAGTACTGGGGCAGACAAATTGGTGTCTACCAGCATTCCCCATGGTTGGAAAACTCTAAAACCTTGAGAAATGCTAGTAGACACTCTGTTCTTTGTATCATAGAAGGGATGGAGCATGAAACACAAGGCAATGCACTTTCCTTGGAAGCCCTAGGTGAGACTGGGCAGTTCTCGGCTAGAATTGAAACAAGGAATGCTGATTTCTTGCAAGGCTTAGCTATTTTGATGGAAAGGGTGTAACGTCAGGTAAGAGCATAGAATGAAGTTACTATGGGCACAAGGAGAGGTGTTACAAGTCACTGGTGAGTGAGAAAAGACAGATTTACCTTTGATTGTCCTTAAATACTGTCAAACCCAAGTAAACCCTGGAAATTTGGGTTAGGGCATCTGGTGTACCTTGGGAAATCAAGACCTCGGGAATCTTGAAGGTCTTTGAAAAGGGTATCCTGAACTGTGATTAGTTTAGAGCTTTGTTAAGGAAAGTTTGGCCCAAATCAAGTATTAGTCCATTAGGTGGGCTAATTAAGGGCTACTAGCCCTCTAAGGAGTTTTCTCTTGTTTTGAAGAGATCGTATAGGAGTTAATGGATGAAACTTTGAAGATGGATGTAATCCTATCCAAAACACCCTAGGAAGAGCCTCCAACCCTTGCAAGACAAGAAAAGCCAGTAGGGAGGCATAGAAAGAAGTTGCAAACTACTAAAGTAAGCTTAAATGGGTAGGTTGGTCTATTGGTAAGTTATCTCTAAATGATTACGGTTATCTCTAAATGATTACAGCATCATCTAACTCCACTACCATAGATTCCTCCTATCAAATTGGTATCAGAGCCCAAAATTTGATTTTGAGAGACATAAGTGTATGTCTGACTATGAAGGAGAATCCTCCATAGGATCCACCATGGTAACAAATGCAAAGTTAGCTAAGAAGGTTCAAGAACAGGATGAGGAAAAACCTAGAGTTAAAGGCAAAGATAACAGCCTTGGAAACAATGCTTGAGAAAACAACTCTCAAGATTGAAGCAGTGACCAACAAGGTCACCCAGCAAGAGGAGCATGGCAGGCAAACGCAGCCAGTGTCTGATGAAGATGAGACACCCACACCTGATCCTGAAATAGCTGAGGAACCATTTCTTAGAGCAATCAAGGCCCTAAACCAAAAAGCCTTGGAAGGAGTGCCATTGTTTAGGGGAAAGTTAGATACCGATCATGTCTTAGAATGGTTGGAAGGCATGGAAAACTATTTGAGAGTGAAAATGTGACAGAAGCCCAAAAGGTTAAGGTAGTAAAAGCAAGAATGAGAGCAACAGCTCTCACATGGTGGAAATTCACTCAAGATGAAAGAGTAAAAGAGGGAAAGAAATCCTTTGCAAATGGGAAGAGTATGGTGAGTCAGATTCAACAAACCTATCTTCCTGAAGGCTTTGAAGTGCAGTTGCATACTAAGAGATAGAATCTCAAACAAATAGATAATGATGTGGCAAGTTATACTGAGGAGTTTCAGAAACTTTATCTAAGTTCCAAAGTGCAAGAGGATGAAAGCATTAAAATTGCAGGTTACATTAATGGATTAAGGTCGAATATCCAAGAGGAAATTCAGTTGTGGAGTCCTAATTTAGTGCAGAAGTATTACCAACTAGCTCTTAAGGTAGAGGAGAAATTGAAGAAGAAGCAAGATTTTAATAATAGGAACGAAGGCAAAGAGAGAGAGTAGAGCAATCAGAGAGGCAATTTTGGTGGTGGAAGAGGCTAAGTAACTAGACCCAAAGGGGATAATAAGCCAAGTGAACAAAGTGGTTCAAGCAGTCCAAAGGGGATAATAAGCCAAGTGAACAAAGTGGTTCAACAGGTGGTTTCAATCAAAGGGGCAGAGGTAATGGCAGTTTCAAGGGCAGAACTAGAAGCCAAGGTAGAGGTCCCTCATACTTTTCCACAATAAAGTGTTGCAATTGTAACCAACTAGGACATCCATCATATAGATGTCCAGAGAAGGCTTCTACCTCAGGAGAAATGAAAGTGACCTATGCTCAAGAAGACAGCAGTAGCAAGAAAGCAGTTGATCACCCATTGGATTCAGATGAAGGTGAGAACTTAATGTTCAGAAGAACACTCATTAGACAGCCCATGAAGGAGGAGCCAAGCCAAAGACGAGCCCTGTTTAGGGTCAAATGCAAGGTGCAAAACAAGGTATGTAAAGTTATCATTGACTCTGGGTCTATTCATAACATAGTTTCAGAAGAAGCAGTAGGAAAATTAAAGCTTAAAAGACTTCCTCATAACAGTCCTTATAGAGTCACATGGCTAAATAAGGGTCAGCATGTAGAGGTAAAGGAACAAGCATGGGTTGACTTCAATATTGGTAGGTATAAGGACAGGGATCTCCGAGATATACTGTCAATGGATGCATGCCATCTCCTTTTAGGGAGGCCATGGCAATAGGATAGGGAAGCCCAGTATGATGGCAGGCAAAATGTTTATAAGTTTAAGAAAGGAGAGAAGTCTTATACCATTCAGTCCTTGTTACAAAGGAAAGGCACACAATTGGTGGGACCTAATGTCCCAATGGTGGGTGAAAAGGAATCCTAAACATAATGAAAGAAGGAGAGGGCACAAGGTATGCCATCATTGTAAAGCCACAGAATGCACAAAGCACATTCAGATCACAGTTGCCTAAGGAAGTACAAAAATTGTTGGATCGGTTTGAAGATATTGTGAGTGATGGGAAACCTGCATTGCCACCTAGGAGGGCTATTATCCATCATATAGATTTCATCCCTGGAGCAGCTTTGCCTATAAGGCAGCATGTAAGATGACAACTAGTCGGCATGAGGAGATAGCCAAGCAAGTGCAAGAAATGCTAGATCATGAGTTCATAAGGAAGAGAGTGAGCCCATGTGCAATTCTAACTATCCTAGTGCCAAAGAAGGAAGGTACTTGGAGAATGTGTACAGATTCAAGGGAAATCAATAAGATAACAATTAGGTACAGATTCCCAATCCCAAGAATTGAAGATTTGCTTGATTGTTTGGGAAATGCCAAGTACTTCACAAAAATTGACTTAAAAAGTGGATATCATCAAATAAGAATTAAAAAGGGAGATGAGTGGAAGACAGCTCTTAAGACCACTGAAGGGTTGTATGAGTGGCTAGTGATGCCCTTTGGTTTGTCAAATGCACCCTCCACATTCATGAGGCTCAAAAATGAAGTTTTTGCTGATTATTTGGTTAAGTTTGTTGTCATTGATGATATCTTAATTTTCAATAGCACTTAAGACATTTGAGTCTTGTCTTGAAAAGATTGTCTGACGACAAGCTCACCATAAACCTCGAAAATGTGATTTTATGAAGGAAGAGTTGATCTACTTGGGTTTTGTCATCTTACAGGAACAGCTCAAGATGGATCCTAGCAAGGTGCAGGCCATACTTAGCTGACCAACACCCAAGATTACCTCAAAGATAAGGAGCTTCAATGGCTTAGCCCAATTTTACAAAAAGTTCATCAAGAAATTCAGTCCTATATGTGCACTCTTGTTGGAAACCATTAGAGGTGGGATTAGAGCAAAGTTCAAATGGACTAAACAAGCTATTAGGATTTTTGAATTGTTGAAGCAGCAGATTGCCACTCAACCAATCGTGGTCTTACCTAGCTTTGCGAAATTGTTTGCTGTTGAATGTGATGCCAGTAACCTTGCCATTGGAGCAGTCCTTAGCCAAGAGGTGTAAACCAGTTGCCTTCCATAGTGAGAAGTTAAATGAAGCAAAGAGGAAGTATTCCTCCTATGACCTTGAAATGTATGCCTTGGTCCAAGCCTTGAGAAAGCGGAGGCACTATTTATTGCCTAAAGAATTCATTGTTTATTCAGACAATCAGGCTTTAAGTTTTCTTAAATCCCAAGAAAAACTAAGCCACAAGCATATGAAGTGGGTGGAGTATATCCAGGCCTATACATTCACCATAAAGCATAAAAAAGGTATTGCAAACAAAGTTGCAGTGCACTTACCCGTAGGTTGTTGACTGTTCAAGAAGTACAAATTAAGAGTGTGGGAATTGAAAATTTCACGGAGTTATACCCTGATGATCCAGATTTTGCCAAGCCATTTCAAGTTTGTACTGAGTTTACTAACCATTTCCATCATGAGTTTTCTGATTTTACCTTGCAAGAAGGCCTCCTGTTCAAAAGCAATCAGTTATGTGTCCCAAGGGGATCTATCTAAGAGAATCTAATCGAAGAGAACCACAATGGTGCTTTAAGTGGTCACTTTGGAGTGCATAAGACAGTGGATCTGGTTCAGAGGTCTTATTACTTGCCTACTTTGAGCAGAGATGTTAAAAGGTATGTAGAATGTTGCATGGTTTGTCAGAAAGCCAAGGCAGTTGCCACCAATGCAAGGCTATACCAAACATTGCCTATTCCCCAAAGGCCTTGGGAATATCTAAGCATGGACTTTGTGGTGGGGCTGCCTAAAACCAAGCAGGGTTTTGATAGTGACTATGTCATTGTTGACAGGTTCGACAAAACAGCTCACTTTGTGCCATGTAAAACCACTAATGATGCATGTGCTATTGCAAATTTAATCTTTAGGGAGGTAGTAAGGATACATGGACTTCCTCTCAGCATTGTGTCTAATAGAGACACTAAGTTTATGAGTCACTTCTAAGTTTATGAGTCACTTCTAGAAAACTCTGTGGCACAAGTTAGGTACAGACCTATCATTTGGATCTGCCTACCATCCTCAAACGGATGGGCAGACAGAAGTGGTTATTAGGAGCTTAAGAAACCTCTTGAGATGCTTGACCAAGGAGTATGGTCAGAGTTGGGATCACATTATTGCTCAAGCAAAGTATGCCTACACTGATACTGTAAATAGGACTACTAGGAAAAGTCCTTTTGAAATGGTCTATGGAGTGCATCCTAGAGGAATTCTTGAACTAAGAGACATGAAGGCAGGTGCAGAGATCAATGGAGTAGCTGAAGATTTTGCTCTTTCCATGAAGGAAATTCATGACATGGTAAAGCAGACCTTGGAGCAGAATACAGTGAAGATGACGCAATGGGCTGATGCAAGGAAGAGAGATGTTCAATTTGCAGTTGGAGACTGTCATGGTTCACCTTAACAAGCACAGGTTGTCCAAAAGGGAGTCTCACAAGTTGCAGATGAGGAAGGTAGGCCCACGCAAGATTTTGGCGAAGTAGGGAGCCAATGCATATCAAGTTTACTTACCTGCAAATATGGGTTTATCCACTACTTTCAATGTTGTAGACTTGGTAGCTTATAAAGGGCCTATTAAAACTTCCATTCCAGCAGGGGATACAAACTTGCAAGACCTTGTAGCTACCTTGCCAAAGCCATCTACAAACAAGTTCCAAGCTGAGAACATTTTGACCTCTAAAGTGCATAAGGTGACTAGGAACAAAACCTACATGAAACATCTTGTGAAATGGATTGGAAAGCCAAATAGTGAGGCCACTTGGATTGCAGAAGGAGACTTCAAGAAGCATGGCGTTGATCCTTCTTTAATTCCCTCTTAAAGTCCTAAAAGGATTTTTAGCTCATTGGGGGAGTATGGTGCAGGAGCACCTAGGTTTTAGGTCCTCTAGTTTGATAGTAAGCAAATAAGAGTCTTTGAGAGACTTAGGAGTAGTCCTTCCTTAGTTTTGGGGTCCCTATGCATGTGGGGAAACAATGGAATGCATTCTAGACAACTTGGTGTAAACATATTGTATTGGCAAAAAATGTTGTCAATTAGGTCTATTCTTGCTAAAAGTTGTCTTAGAGGGCCAGTTTAGTGTAGGAGGGTAGCTAGAAGTGGAAATGGCCTAACAATGGTCTAAATAACTTCCATGTTTGATTTGAAATCAAGATGTTTAGCTTTATAAAGTTTAAGGTGTAAAAATGCAAAAATTGTCAATTTTTGCAAAAGTTGCACAATGACAATTTTGCAATTTTGCAACTTTCTTGTCCAAGAAGTTGCAAAAGTGGTTGGAGAGCACAAGGATGTTATCCATGAGCAGGAGTTGGTTTAGTTTGTTGCAAATGGAAATGTTAAAGCCCTCCAAATCACAATGGAAGAGATTGCAAGTTTGAGGAGTACGGATGCTAACTATAAATGGCTAAATGCTGACAATTTGAATAGAAAAGAATGGATTTGATATCAACGTGATTCACCTAATCTTTTGTGTTTGAATTTACTTTTTGAATTCTTTTCACTTGTTTTTGTTTTGGTTTAAAGGTTCTATCAATCTCTTGGTAGTTGTAATAAATATTTTTGTGATCTGCCTGTTTGCTGGCTAGTACTGGGGCAGATTTCACAAAATGGTGTCTACCAGCATTCCCCATGGTTGGAAAACTCTGAACCCTTGAGAAATGCTAGTAGACACTCTGTTCTCTATATCACATCTACCAGCATTCCCCATGATTGGAAAACTCTAAACCCTTGAGAAATGCTAGTAGACACTATGTTCTTTGTATCATAGAAGGGATAGAGAATGAAACACAAGGCAATGTACTTTCCTTGGAAGCCCTAGGCGAGACCGGGCAGTTCTCGGCTAGAATTTGAAACAAGGAATGTTGATTTCTTGCAAGTGCTAGCTATTTTGATGGAAAGGGTGTAATGGAAGGTAAGAGCATAGAATGAAGTTACTATGGGCGAAAGGAGAGGTGTTACAAGTCACTGGTGAGTGAGAAAAGACAGATTTACCTTTGATTGTCCTTAAATGCTATCAAACCCTAGTAAACCCTTGAAATCTGGGTTAGGGTCTTTGGTGTACCTTGGGAAATCAAGACCTTAGGAATCTTGAATGTCTTTGAAAAGGGTATCCTAAACTGGGATTGGTTTAGAGCTTTGTTAAGGAAAGTTTGGCCCAAATCAAGTATTAGTCCATTAGGAGGTCTAATTGAGGGCTACTGGGCCTTAAAGGAATTTTCACTTGTTTTGAAGAGATCGTATAGGAGTTAATGGATGAAACTTTGAGGATGGATGTAATCCTACCCAAAACACCCTAGCAAGAGCCTCCAAACCTTGCAAGACAAGAAAAGTCAGTAGGGGGGCCTAGAAAGAAGTTGCAAACTAGCAAAGTAAGCTTCAATGGGTAGGTTGGTCTATTGGTAAGTTATCTCTAAATGATTAGGGTTAACCTATGTGTAAGTAGAGCATTCCAAGGAGTGGGCATCATCTAACTACACCACAACAGATTCTTCCTATCAACCGTCCTAGAGAGGATAGAGATCAAAGAACTGCTTATTTTTAGGTGCTTTGTCTATAGATATCATGTTTGAAAAGACATCAAGACCATGGAGATGATGAAACATTCTTGTAGGAATACCTAGCTTCCTACTTGGATTTCAACCAAGACCTCTTGGAGCGGATAGAGGTCAAATAACCACTTCAAGTGTCATGTGGATAATAGATCAAAGCAAGCTATCATTTTTAAAAGACATCAAGGAGATCCCTTGAACATTTTCACTATCTAGATCAAAGTCATTTGCACTTGACCTACATGATTAGCTTCCATTGAAACATTGGACAATTCAAGAGACTTTTCAAGCCAAACAAGTAACCCAATCATTCTTTCCACAAATTTCAGCCACCTTTTGTATTACACATAGATTAGCAATGATAGATGCATGATGCCATATCCCCTCTGCGAGTGGCCAATACGATACTTGAAACAACTTATTCTTGCAGACAATGTCAAGGATAAACTACTCTCCACCATTCACAATTTAGTTTCCAAGAGAAAAAAAAATAATACCTATGATATTGGATTCCTCTTAAAATCTCGGGATTCTAGTTTTGAATCCTTTCGTGTTCCTCCTAGATTACTCTAGGGCTTTAAAATGAAATTCATGTTTTTTGTAGGTTCCGAAATGAGGAAACCATAGGGCACCTGGATTTGCTTTCTAGAACCCATAAGGAACCTGGAGTTCGTTTTGGAACCCAAGGGAGCTCTGGGAATCCAAAGGAACCCATGAGTTTGGGCATCCAAAAATGAGACAACTTTGTTATTTATTTATTTTTTTAAAATTGAACTGAAAGTAAACGCTAATATGACTCTTTTAAACCCCAATTTGTCTAATTAGGGTTGCCGAAAGTCATTTGATAGTCATTCATTCCTCTCTCAAACATTTTTCACCATTTTGGTTTTGTTCTAATACCGTAGCATTTTTCTTTAGAAGTTAACAGTCTGGAGGACTAAGACCTGCATCAAAGACTGAGTAATCATTAGGAAGGCAGATTTAATTGGCAAAGGTAAGTAAATCTTCATCCTGTTTAAGTTTTTAATGAATTTTTCAAGTTTGTTTTAAGTTTTGAAAGAAGTTTTAAATACTTTTTTTATAAATGATAATGCTAATTTCTTTTTAATAAGTTGTTTGGCAATGATGTATTGTGTTTTCTTTTCCATTTTAGTTTTTTTATTCAAAGTTAGACAAATGGCTAGAAGTGGAACTGGAAGCTCTATTTCAGTTGTTGGGGCAAACCCTTTTAAATTGATGCAAATTCACTTGGCGGTACACAACAATTATTATGGTAATGCCTGGTGATGAGAGTTAAATTTGGCAGTGTAACCATTGCAATGTAGACTATTCTAGCTCATACTATCAAGTGAAAGCTCACTTCATTGATAGATATGGAAAAGGAATGAACCCTTGTAAAGGGAAAAGTGGGAACGGGCTACCAGCTCATTTAATCTTGCAATATGCTAGAGAACGAAATGAAGCAGATAGGAGATCCAACAAAGAAAGCAGTGACTACCCCATCCCATGCCCGGCCAAGCTCAAGGAGACCTCGTAGTGGCTCACTAAAATCTGCTGGCCCTCCTTTCTTGCCAATGCCACCACCTTTTGAGCCAAATATTGTTCCACCAAAAAAAGATGCCCATTTGATGTGGCTTTCAAAAATGAAATGAGAGATTTGTGATGAAAGTATTGGTCATTTATTATATGAGAATGGGCTTCCATTCAACCTTTTTAGATCACCTTTTCGGTGAGATATGGTGAGTAGCCTTTACAAGGGCCCTGCTGATTATGTTAATCATAGGTATGAAAAGGTATGAACCACCTTATTGTCAACGGAGAAAACCTTGGTGGAGACACAATTGAAAGTGATCAAGGATACATTGGTGAAAATAGGTGTCTATCATTTATTTGGAAGGAAGATTGCAAGAATAGTCCTTCGATCAATGTTATAGCAGTGCTACCTAGAGGGAAGATGTTCTTGCAGCCACTAGATTGTGAGGGTCAGGTGAAAGATCCAATTTTCATTGTCAATATCCTCATGAAATCATTTGAGATTGTTGAAGCTGCAAATGTTATCCAAGGCATAACAAACAATGCCAAAAATTGAAGAGCAATTGGGACTTTAGTAGAGGCCACATATAATCATATTTTGTTGACACAGTGCACAATCCACCCACTCGATTTAATCATGCAAAAGATTGGCACTCAAAATGAATGGATCAATAAAATCTACATGAAGGCTAAGGAGATACAAATGTTTGTGACTGATCACATGACAAAAGTCATACTCAAGACCATTGCAAAGTTTGAGGGTAGTTTAATTTTGTTTTTATTTTTTATTTTTTACTTTTAAATTTTATAGATAAACTTAATATGCCATGTATGTTTTGACCTTATGTCATCATAGGTTGTTCAAACAAGATTTGTATTGCACACAATCACCTTAAGACGACTTCTAAAGGTGCGAGAGGCCTCGAGTGATATGGTTATCAACACTTTGTGGAGTGTATAGAGACAATCAAACATAGAAAAAGCCCAAAAAGTAAAAGCATTGATCCTTGATGATGAATGGTGGGTACTTGTGTAATGTCCCCTTTTTCTAGGACATTATAATCCTGTGTGTTGGCTCGCTTCGCCTAGGTTTCAGGGGAGGAAAGGTTCTTTGCAAGGTTCAGTTCGAGGTTTGGCCTAGGCATTTCTAGTTTCAGACCCATCAGAGCAGTTTGGCACGTTGTCCAGATACTTACTATTTTTAGTAAGTGAACAAAGCGCAATATTTTCGGTACCTCAGTGTTGGTTTGGAAGCGTCTCGTCAAGAGCTTTCCAACGAACTATTGCATGTGATTATCTAAGTTCATTTGGTCAGCTATTTTAATGCCTGATGATTATATGGTTTCCTAACTAAGTGACTATTAAAGTCATTTAACTTGTCACTTTATTTTAAAAAGTTACTATGTTCACTTAAGTGACTAAAGGACGAAAAAGGTGCTTTATCCCACATTGCTTAAAAGAGCGTGCATCACTTTGGAAAAAATTATAAAGGGACAACAAGCTCCACACATGAGGATATGAAGATTATAACATTGAAGACAAATATTAATCTGAGAGCTGGAAACAGTTGCTGGTTATTTCTTCTAGGACGCAAACCCTTGAAGAAACATTTAAAGGTTGGACGCAAACCTAGCCTTCTTACAAGTTTTATCTATATTGCCAATCTGACTGTTATTTCTGTTTGTAAGATTGGATATTCTGAATTATTGCATGTTATTGTATTGCTGATGTATAATATAGTAACGTTATTGGGCAACTACTTGTGTTAATTGCTGGATTAAATGTGTACTTCCAAACATTGGAGGAAATAAACATATTTTTCTGAGTTTTCTCGTATGTATATCTGCTGGTTATAAATTGGTTAAAGTTCTGAAATTGGTATCAAATACTGGTTTACTGTTTGGATTTAAATTTGTAAGTTTATATCAAGGGTTTTAGTATAATATCCGTAAAGGGATATTACAACTTGCGGAATATCTTTTGGAAGTCACTAAGCCCATCATGAGCATGATTAGATTTGTTGATACTGATCGCCCATGTTTGCGTGATATTTATGATGGCATGGGCACCATGGTGGAGCACATGAGACAATAATGGTGGGCAAGGAACTTAATGATACTTATTTTAAAGAAGCATAAAAAATAATTCTCGACTGTTGGAACAAGATGACCACCCCCTTACATCTTTTGGCATATGCTTGCTTGCCAAGGATTTATAGCCAAAAGATTATTTCACAACGAATAGGGTGGCACCATATAGAAATCCAGAGGTTCTCGCTGGTTACAAGACTACATTTTCAAAGATGTATCAGGATGATGATGATGAAAGTCAAAACATTGTCCTCACCAAGTTTGCCCAATTTGCATCTACTAAATATTATGACATTAGTGGTATGCTCATGTTCAACGCTTCATTTTCTTGCAGCCTCTTGCAATTGAACTTTGCTCCCAAGTATGTATCCATTTTCCAAAAAAAACTGAAACTAAATACTAAATTTAAATGTTGTTTGCTAACTCGAACAAGTTGCAAATTCTTCACCTGGGCAAAATTGGAGTACATACTCCTTTATCCACTCGGTTGAGCGCAATCACTTGATCTCCAAACAAGAAGAGGATTTGGTCTTCATACACTACAACATTTGCCTATTGGCACATAAGAACAAGGACTACAATGAGGGTGGGACAAAGAATTCAGATCTAGTACCTAATTGTACTGATTTAGAGGCCACAACTGCACAACTTGGCCAAGTCTTCCTAGATGACCAAGAGACAAATAGTTCACATCACATGGTGAGTGCCACAGCTGATGGTTCAAATGAAATTGAAGAGGAACCAAATTTTGACTTCAATTCAGATGAAGATGATGAAGAAGAATATGGAATTCAATATTAAGTTTACAATTTTACTTTTTAAATATGAAATATGGCTCATGATTTGAATTTTCAGCATGCAATGCCATTTTGAGAATTGCAGAGTAAGAATATGATATAATCATATATTGACAGTTATGGATCTATCATTTTATGAGAATCACACTTCTAACTTCTGATTATTATCATTATATGTTTGAACTTTAAAGTTTTGAACTAATGATAAATAAGCATTGACATGTTACATGTATGGAATCTATGAATATTCATACATACATATATATATTCACAAATATATAGAGATATATATATATACACACACCCGCAAAACCAGAATCCAGCCCAAAAAAAATTGCTGAATCCCCAAACCCAAATCTGAACCCTAACCAGGATCAGCTACTTAGCATAATACCTAATATTCAATGTTTAAAAGAGAATTGACCACGGAAGTTGGGAATGAGTTTATAAAGAATATCTTGCTGTTGTCTCAAAAAATTCAATCAAACCCTCTTAACTTAAAGCCATCTTCATAAACACTTCATCAAGGCATACATAAATGTTTTCATCGTGATTGAAAAATAAACAAAACTACAGACTATCTCAATAAGTTTTCACCTCTTGGATCTTAGAAACAATTAGCTTCGGAGCATGAGACCTTTATTTCTTAGGATTGTTTTAGAATACACAATTTTGTTTATATTAATTGAACTTGGCAACTATTAGGATTTTCACCTTTTATTTGATTGTCTTGCCTCCTGGTTTAAGACCAAGTTTTAACCTTAGGCTTTAAAATATAGTTCTTAGAAACACTTTAGCAGCACTTCTCATCAGTTATTGAAACATGTGTTTTCCTTTTCCATTGACCTTGGTCATTCAAGGACATCAATGTTTTTTTTCCTCCTCTTTCTTCCCCACTTCTAGATATAGCTCTTTATTAGTTATTGGAACGTGTGTTCTCCAGTTCCATTAACCTTAATAATACTGATATCTTTAATGATAAACTTTTTCTCCTCTTTCTTCCCCCTTCTATATCTAGCTCTTCATAAGTGAGGAAAACAGTTTACATTTTCATTTTCTAAGGTAATACTTTTTTAGGTCCAATCAATTGCTTTCAAGCTGTAACCAAGAAGTTAGCAATACTAAGCTGATAATGGTCCTCACTTGCTGCTTTTCAGACAGCACAAACAAAGTTCTAGATAATCAGTCTAAAATCTGAGCTAATACCTTTTGACACGGAATTGTACAGCATTTTCTTGTTGGTGAATCCATCGATAATTTTATGAGTCCCAAAAATCAACCTCATTTTTACATCTTATCCAGAACATAATACATCATGACCATCTTCTCTTCGAATTTGAAAATTGTCTCAAACTTAAGCTAAAGAGTTTATAGCTACACATCAATGGAATTGCAACTAAAAATATGCAAAGAAAAGGACAACAATGTGACCATGAACAAAAATCAAAGAGAAAAAGATTATATCCAAGCAATTTTTCTCACTTATAAACAAACCATATCTAATCCAAAGATAAATGTAAGTAACAAAATGTCGCATATCACTAAGAACAAATTCTATATATATACATATATTTATTAAAAAGAAAACTGACTGACTTGATGCAAGCATGCACGACTGTCAGGAAAGAATAGCGAACTATCATTTGTTTCAAGTCCCGTTCCAATTCTTCAACAAAATTTTGAGGAGGTCTCCGAAGCAAAGGGAGGACTGTATCAATTACAAAAAGAATACTCTGAAGCAGCTGAGCAACATCTCGATTATCAGCCTGTTGAATAATACAAGACAAAAGGATGATTATGACACTAATATAAACCAAGGTATCTAAGGAGAGAAGAAAAACCCATCATATGGTAGAGCATAGTAATCTTTGAATGAAGGATAACTGATCGAAAAGAAAACAATTTAAATGACTTTTCTTCAGAAACATTTGGTAACATGTCTAGATTGAACCCCATTGAGTCTTAGTCATCCAGTTATACATGAAACCTTATGCATTGCAACAATGTATTATCCAACTCATGGTTGACATCTGTGTAAGCAATCTATATCTTCCCTAAGTCACATTTTGCATGGGATAACATTTGTAGATACGAATGAGCCCAAAAAATATCAATTTGTATCAGCATTGAATTGGCCTTTAAAAATATACCTGGGTCTTCAGATATGGCTGAAGAGTTATTACAAAACGTGAAGGATCAGATGAAGGAGAACATAATGTTGGGTCCACCATACAAAATGCATGTAATGCCAATACATACGGGAGAGCCCGAACTTCTGATTCTTCACTGTTTGTTTCTTCTGCCTGACAAAATTATAGAAGTTTAAATACTTGTGAGATAAAAGGCTTCCCTTGAAAGCAGCTGCATTGCATTTAACTCATGGCATTGCATTTAACTCATGTTAGATTTAGACAAATACTGTCATTTAACCTGCTACCTGCAAAATCCGTTCTAATAAACACTGGCACATCAGTTCACAGCGCTTCCGGACAATGGCCTGTTGAACTGCATTTGTACCAATACTTTTTGCAGTCTGAGGGCAGAAGTCTAAAGCCAAACTGCGTCTAATGATGGTAACCAATGCCTGATGACCGTGCAACCTTCTCAGCACATCAACTAACTGTTCTGTTCGCTCTGCTATTTCTAGTGGTATACTACTTCCATCCCCAACATATTGACTTTGTGTATCAAAAGACTCTTCAAACCACAGCTCATAAAAGGTTCTGCAAACAAGGTCCTGCAACAGTTGCCAAACAGTTAGCAGAGCTCTATTCCAATAAACAAAAGCTTGAACATGGAAAGGCAACAGCCCCTCAACATGAAATCAAAATACACTGTACAGCCAGTAGTACCCTCTTAGAGACAACAGTGCTAAATTCCACAAAGACTAGCACAGTACAATGAAATTGGAAAGTTTTCAAACATCATCTATAAGGTTGGGGAAGGCTAGTATTTAGACAAAAGAACTATTATATATAGAAATTGGTAGAACAACGAAAAAATCCCTAGAAACTTAAACAAAGTTAAAAAAACATTTAAAATTTAATTTTCCGGTTCATGTTTGGATTCAGATACAGGTTAGAAGTTTGAATTGGTAATACAGTAAATATGTTCCCCCCAATTCTAATACAGTTGGTTACAGCCATTGCTCAATTATACTCACATTTTCAGATACAGTTAACACTCAAGAACATTCCATTTACAATCATATTAACATTTAAAATTAATAATAAATTATTATTAGTAGACATACATAAGAAATACAATTAACAATAAATAATATTAAGAGCCTGAGCTTACAGCGCAACAGTAGTTGTGATCATGTGATAAGAGGAGTGTCTCAAGTTCAAGACCTTGGAGGAGATATTGGGAGATTGGTGTGTAGTGTCAATACAGTGAGCATGATGATCGAGGTATAAAGGGGTATCTGCTGGACAAAGAAATGAGTCACAGGGGAGATGTAAAGGAAGATACACAGTCCAGCAGACAGAGTGGTCTCCATGTAGGCAGAGTGGGGACGGAAGAATGGGCAGGTGAGCCAAGAAGGAAGATTAGTGGTGCACAAGAGTTGTGGCCGTGGGAGGTTGTCCGCTGTACAGGGTGGAGGCAATGACTGGTGTATGGGAGGAGGCTAGGTGGTGAGGCAGCAGGAGTCAAGGTGATAGATGCCAACAACAGTGAGGAGGGAAGGTTTGCAGGTGGGGCAGGATGGCAGATGCCGGCAGTATAGAATGTGAATCTAGGAGACATTAATGCCTTAGCTGCCATAAAGATTACCACGGAGATGGGATCCCCCAAATGTACCCCACTAAATCAAGCTCCAGTAAAAAAAGGTTACCAATCAATAAATAATAGTAATGTTAATTAAAAATAAACTCAAATTACTAAATAAAAGATACTATATAAATATAAACTTGCAATTAATTATAAAACATGCTGAAATTTTCAAAACTAAATGAGTATATTAAAATTTCAAATATTCAAAATAAAATGAAACTTATTAAAAAATTTGAATGTCAATATTTCGACTTTTAAGTTTTAACTCTTAAACATAATGATAACCTTCTTTTTAATACAAACCTAAAGCTTTAACCCTAAAGTTAAAGTTTAATGATAGGCCCTAGCCTCAAATGTATGAAGCCTCAGCCAATCGGCAAGGCCAAAATTCAACACGTGTGGACCTAATTTGTAAAATCTAGGCCCAAGATCAAACAAGTCCTAAATTTGGCCCTAACATTGACATGTGGCTCAAAGTTCAAGAAAGGGGCTTAAAATTAATTCATGCCAGCCCCATGATAAACATGTGGCCCTGATCTAATCAGACCAGGCCTAAATTCGATGAACAAGAGGGGCTAAATATGACCTAATCAAGCGTGTGGGTCTCAAAACGCTAGCACATGGACTCAAGGATATAGGTCTGCCCCAAACCAGGTGCTGGTGAAACATATGAACCTAATTGGATCAAATTAAGCATAATGTTTGATGCGGATATGGCTCTTAAATTCAACAATGTAAACTTGGGCCTTAAATTAAATCTATGATCTCCATTGAAAAACAAAAAATGTGCGGGCCCATTGTAGTTAAATCAGGCCTAAATTCAAATTGGAAGAGACCTAAATCAGATCGAAATTCAAGAGTGCGAGTGCAATTTTAAAGACATAACCCTAAATTCAAAGAGGAACAAGACCTAAATCAGATCCTGATGAGTAACATATAGGCCTAATCAGGCCGACAAACTCAATGACACAAGGTCCTTTAGCCAAAACATGTGGGCTCAAAATTCAAACCATAGGCCCGAAACATGTAGTATGTTACCCAAGTCCTAATTCTGGCCCTAAATGCAAAGAAGACAAGGCCTAAATTAGGTCTACAAGGAAAAGTGTGGACCCAATTTTAAATAAATTAGGCTTGAGCTCCAGTGTGGTGTCTCAATCAACCAAATGTGTGGCCCTAAATCTTGGTGCAAGACAGTGTGACCAGGCCCTCTAATGAAATGGGCAGCATTAGCAATATAGGGCAGACCTTATTAAGCAGTGTGGTCCAAAATCTAGGCATAAATTCAGCGAAAAATAGCCTCTAACAACAAACATATGGCTACAAATTAGAATACATGGCCCCTAAATACAAGACGCATGGCCTAGAATTTACAACCTGGCCTAAAAGCAAATGACAAGAAGCCCAAACCTGGCCCTAAATCTGACATAAGCATCATCTAAGCGCGCACACCCCCCCCCCCCCCCCGCCCCACACACACACACAATGAAACATGGGGGCCCCAAGCATCAAAATGAGTGGGCCCTAAGTGCAATGGAAACTTCAAATGTATATGTAAATTCAAATCGCCAACCTCGAATAAATAATGGTGGGACCAAACTCAATGCAATGCTGCCATCAAAGCAACGAAAAGCCCTTTATTTAATGCAACGTCTTGTGAAATTTAATGTTGGGCATCAAATCAGGCCTTGACATGCCTCAAACTTAATTAAATGAGACACAAATTTAACAAAAATTAGAGGACCAAAATTTGAAATTTGAAATGGCGAAGGCTTAGTTGCCGATTCAGGTTTAGGTCCGAGAATCCAATTCATGGATTCGTGATTTTTTTTATTTTTCCCATTCTGACTCGTAAGGATTTGTGAGCACATATACAAATATATATATATATATATATATATATACACATTTATTTATTTATGTGTGCATTATATATATGGATTCGTGTGTACTTGTTCCAAGTTTGGCCTGCGGGTCCTTGGGGATTGGGATTCGTGATGGATTCATGCACGATTTGTGCAGGCTCGCATGGATTCATGACAGATTCGTGCAGCGTCACATGGATTTGTGACGGATTCGTACTGAATTCATGCAAGGTTCGGGTTTGACCCTATGGATTTGTTTGAATTGTTAATTTTATAAAAAGTAACTCTGATATCGTACCGATCTGAATCTGCACATCAAACAGATCCAATATGCATGAAATATCCCTGAATGAATAGGCCTCTATAATTGGTTATTGTCTTCATTATGATTGGCATCTCCTTGGGGCACTTTTGTTAAAGTCTAAATGCATAAACATAGTTAGCTTAATTACTAACTAATTGCCATCCATAAGAGACGTTGATCTTATGAATACACTTTGTATAGGGCCAACCTAGAGAGGGACATGTCCTTTCTAAGGACATGCCCCTTGGGTGTTATATATATATATATATATATATATATATATATATATATATATATATATATATATATATATGGAGTGTGAATGTGGATAAAGGACACACATCGAAATACAAGTCTGCTCCTTTAGCATTTACTGCCTTATACGATTTATAGCAGAGATAAACATTTTATTGCAGAACTATACATCATAGCAAGAACACTTAATATATTGTCCAGTATATATAAGGACGATCTCCAGCAAGAGTAAACGTATTATATCAGTATTGATTAATCAAAGTTTGCAGAAATCTTACATGGTATCAGAGCCAAGTTGTTGAACCTAGGCTCTGCAAATTGACAATCAGATTTGAAAATATCTAAGCAACATCCTTCTACCTTCAATGGCCAACGCTATCAGACCTGATGACGGGTTTGATGGAAAGGAACACTTTGTTGCATGGAAATTTAGAATTATGATGACTCTTGAAGACAATGATGTAATATAGTTTGTTGATAAGGAATCCAAGCAACCTGATGCCGATCCTAATAAAACTATCTGGATTAAAGGAAATAGGAAAGCCATGAGAATCATATTAGATGGACTTAAAATGAAATAGTACCTATGCTAATGAAACATCAAACAGCATTTAATATGATGAGTGCATTACTAAATGCATATGAGGTTAACAATGCAACTAGAACCCTTGCACTTAAAAGGCAACTAAATCATATAAAAATAAAGAAGGGAGAATCTATGAATTCATACTTCCTAAGGGTGGCTAGTCTAAGAGATGAACTTACAAGTATAGGGACCATAATTGAAGACAAAGAGTTGTCACTTATGGCTATAGATGGGTTACCAGATTCATGGGAAACATTCTCACAAGGAGTAAGTGCTAGAGACAAACTTCCAAACTTCAATAGACTTAAAGGAGATTGCCTTCAAGAAGAATATAGGCAACTCAAGAAAGGACGAAAATTGAAAATTGAAGATGTAGAACTTCATGCTCTCAACACAAATTCCTACAAAGGTAAGAAAAAGCACTTCAAGAAGAAGGAGGCTCAAGAGATTTATCCAAAGTAAAATGCTTTAAATGATAGAAATTTGGACACTATAAAGAAAATTGCCCAGAGAATACAAAGCAACAAGTAAATTGTACAAACGTTACTAGAAAAGAGGAAAACTATGATCTTGAGAAACAAGTATTGTATTCAGCACTATCAAATGAAGTATCAAGCAAAGCATGGGTAATTGATAGTGCATCATCTCGACACATTACAGGATACAAAGAAGTACTAGACTCAATATCAAAAGAAGTTAATGACGAAGTTACCATAGGTGATAATTCCACTCATTCTGTCAAAGGAATTAGGAACTGCACCTTGAAATTGAAGTCGAGTATTTCTCTTCATCTCAAAAGAGTACTCTATGTACCAGGAATCAAGAGGAATCTAATCTCTATTACAACACTTGAAGATGATGGACATAAGGTTGCATTCATGGACGGTAAAGTAATGACCTGGTCTAAGAACTCTTCATTTAAGAAATTAAAGTTGACCGATCAAAGAAAGGGATACTTGTATGAATTAAATATAGAACCTATTCAAGCCTTAATACATGAAATTGTTGATATAAACGAAGTGTGGCATAGAAAGTTAGGGCACCTAAACTTCAAAGCCTTATCCACTATGGAGAACAAAGATCATTCAAGCATATGCAAAGGATGCGCACTAGGTAAGAACTTCAAAAGTCCATTTCCAAATAGCACTAGAAAAACTAACAATGTTTTAAAATTAGTCCACTCAAATTTATGTGGACCTATGTCTGTCCCTTCTCTCGAAGGATTTTTGTACTACGTACTCTTTATGGATGATTTCTCTAGGCAGACATGGAATTACTTCGTAAAATGTAAAGAATTAGAAGAAATTCTTAAAAGATTTAAAAAATTAAAAACCTTAACTGAAAATCTATCAAGACATAAAATTAAAACTCTTAGGTCCGATAATGGAGAGGAAAATACTTCAAATTTGTTTAAAGATTTTTGTAAAGAAGTAGGAATTAAGAGGGAGAATATTGTTCCTTATAATCCTTAGCAAAATGGGGTAGCAAGAAGGAAGAATAGGGCAATTATAGAAGCAGCAAAAGCTATGATACTTGATCTAAACTTAGAATTTTATCTTTGGCCAGAAGCCTCATGTACTGTTGTCTATATTCAAAACAGAAGTCCTCACTCCCACCTTAGAGTTAAAACTCTTGAAGAAGTCTTTTCTAAGGTTAAACCAAATATAAGTCATCTTAGGATATTTGGATCCCCTGTATGCATACATGTTCCAAAAGAAAAGACAACTAAGTTAGAACCTTCCAGAAGGAAAGGCATTTTTGTCGGGTATAGTGAAACCTCCAAAGTATATAGAGATTACAAACCTGGTCAGGAAAACATTAAACTTAGTAGGGATGTAATATTTGAAGAAGATTTAGCATTCAAAAGAGCCCTATGTTTTGAAGATCCTTCACATATACCTAGTTCTGAAGAAAATCATGAAATTGAGTGTTAGGGGAAGAACAATGAAGAAATTGAAGGTGATATTCAAAATCTTAATCTTGAGGAAACTCTAAATCCTAAGAAAATACTACTTTGGGCCTCTAAGACTATAGAAGAAGCACAAGACTTCTCTACACCAAAAGGAACCTTCAGAGAAAGCAAAAGACACAAAAGATTCTCTAGCTATGCTGCAAACACGAGTGATTTATCTAAATCTGAACCAACCAATGTTTCAAATACTATTAAACATACAACTTGGAAGGATGCTATGACAGAAGAATACCAATCCATTATTAAGAATGATGTTTAGGAAATTGTTCCAAGGCCTGAGGGAAAGTTTGTTGTTTCTTCTAAATAGATATTTAAAATCAAGCATGCCGCTGACGGTAGCATTGAAAAATACACCTTTGTAAGAGCAGTCCTAGCTAATGCAGCATCGAAGGGATGGAAAGTACATCAAATGGATGTGAAAACAACATTTCTGAATGGAAAGATTACAAAAGAGGTATATTTGGAAGAATATGAAGGATTTGAAACTCATAATCCTAAAATCTTTGTTTGCAAACTCGAGAAAACTCTTTATGGGCTTAAACAGGCTCGCAAGGCATGATATGAAAGAATCAATACATATCTCACCAGTTTAGGATTCTCTAAGAATGAAGCTGATCCAAATCTCTATTCTAAAAGGGACAAAGATGATATGATAATTTTGATACTATATGTTGATGATTTACTAATAACAACAAATGATGGTCATCTTATAGATCAATGCAGGAAAGATCTAATCAGAGAATTTGATATGAAAGATTTAAGACTCCTTCATTACTTCCTAGGTTGCAAGTATGGCAGAACTCCGACAGCATCATACTTAATCAAGGAAAGTATACATTACACCTTGAAGAGCTTTAGAATGTGGAACTGCAAACCCATGTCTTCTCTGATGGAGACTAATCTACACAAACTTAAGGAAGCGGCAAGGTAATCACCCTCCATAGATTCTACTATTTACAGACAAATGATTGGGTCTCTTATGTACTTGGTAAATACAAGACCTGATATTTGCTATGTTGTTAATGCCTTAAGTCAATTTATGTGTGAGCCAAAGGAGATTCACCTAGTTGTAGTCAAACACATTATGAGATACTTACAAGGCACTCTTAACCTTGGGTTTAAGTATAAGAAAGTTGACTTAAACTTACATGGATTCACAGTCTCGGATTGGGGTGAAGTGTAATTGATAGGAAAAGCACTTCAAGATGTTGTTTCAGTTTAGGCTCAACAATGATATCATGAATAAGCAGAAAGCAATTATCAGTAGCACAAAGTTCCACAGAAATTTAATAGATTGAAACAGCAATGGCTTCTCGAGCAGCAATTTGGCTTAGAAAGTTACTTGTGGGATTATTTGACCAACCCATGAATCCCACTATCATTCATTGTGATGATCAGAGTTTCATCAAGCTTTCTGTCAATCCAATTTTTTATGACAGATCCAAGCATATTGAAATTCCTTACCATTATGTAAGAAATATGGTAGACAAAAAAACTATCAAGTTAGAATACATTTGCACTGCAGATCAAACAACAGATATTCTTACCAAACCTCTCTCTCAAGTGAAGATAGATCACTTCAGAAAAAGACTTGGTATGGTTGAATTATAATACATTTGTATTCTTTAATTATTAATGAAATAATTGTGATAAAATTATTATGTCGAGCTATTGACTGTTATGGGCTTCACCATTTGTGTTCATTATCTAAGAGGTGACAGTCTCCGAGATAATAAACACTTGTATAAAAGACATTATGAGAGATGACGATCTCTAAGATAATGTACTGAACAGTAGAGAACTACTATCAGATCTGGATGAGTTCAAGATCACATTGTGATGTAAAATTTCTATGCCTATGAGTCACAACTTGGATAAAGGAAGAATTTATTCATTCTCCAAATTTTATCCTATGTACTGGCAGATCTTAACTCAAGATCATAGTGTGATAAAGGCTTGTCAGTACCTATGAGTCACAACTTGGATAAAGGAAGAATTTAATCACTCTCCGGATTTTATCCTGTATATTGCATCATATGCAATACTGTTATCACAAGTATAAGTGATAAGTCGTATCACAGGTATAGTAATATGACATAGTATCATGTGTTCAATGATACCACATGCTTAGAAGATTCAGATAGATATAGAATATCAATCTATGCTTATTCTTCATAATTGATGGTGCTAGATATGTTATCTCTCAGTATGATTATCAAGTTAAGAGGGAGTGTTAATTTTATAAAAGGTAACTATGATATCATACCGATCTGAATATGCCAATTGAACAGATCCAATATATGGATGAAATATCCCTGAATGAACATGCCTATATAATTGGTTATTGTCTTCATTATGATCGGCATCTCCTTGGGGCACTTTTGTTAAAGTCTAAATGCATAAACATAGTTAGTTAATTACTAACTAATTGTCATCCATAAGAGACGCCGATCTTATGAATACAATTTGTATAGGGCTTTCCTAGAGAGGGACATATCTACCTAGAAAGGGACATGTCTTTTCTATGGGCATGCCCCTTGGGTGTTATATCCATATGGGGTGTGAATGTGAATAAAGGACACACATCAAAATAGAAGTCTGCTCCTTTAGCATTTACTGCCTTATACAATTTATAGCAGAGATAAACATTTTATTTCAGAACTATACATCATAGCAAGAACACATAATATATTGTCTGGTATATATAAGTCTCCTTGGGGCACTTTTGTTAAAGTCTAAATGCATAAACATAGTTAGTTAATTACTAACTAATTGTCATCCATAAGAGACGCCGATCTTATGAATACAATTTGTATAGGGCTTTCCTAGAGAGGGACATATCTACCTAGAAAGGGACATGTCTTTTCTATGGACATGCCCCTTGGGTGTTACATCTATATGGGGTGTGAATGTGAATAAAGGAGACACATCAAAATAGAAGTCTGCTCCTTTAGCATTTACTGCCTTATACAATTTATAGCAGAGATAAACATTTTATTTCAGAACTATACATCATAGCAAGAACACATAATATATTGTCTAGTATATATAAGGACCATATCCAGCAAGAGTAAAGGTATTATATCAGCATTGATTAATCAGAGTTTGCCGAAATCTTACACGAATCAGAACAAATCCACAGGGTCACATCCAGACCTGATATGGACCCGGATCCGGTTTGGGGCCTGTATGCTGAATCCGGCAACTACGCACAAAGGAAATAAAATTTAATGAGTGACCAATCATTCAATGTAATTGGAGATCAATTGTCAATTGGGCATCTAATATTTGATTGTGGAAATTCAAATTTGATCGCTTTGCATGGGGGAAATCAATCCAAAACATTACCTATATAAGCAAACCTATTTAATCTTCTATCATTGCAGGGCTACATATAGATATTGATGAAAACCAATCTTCATCAAATTTCTTCAAATTCTCATATGAAGCAATGACTTGTGACAAAAATTTCCAGTAAAAGAGACTCTGATTTTAATCATTTACCAGCAAATTAAAGTCTGACTTCACTCATCTCTTGTAACTTCCCCATTCTAATGCTCATATAGCAAAATCTTGTTGTTAGCCTATTTCCCGTCAGTCCTGTATGCTAACCAAGACACAGAAGGGACTCAAAGGCCAATTTTCCTAGGCAGTTTTGGTTGCAATTCATTCAGAGGTAATCTGAGGCAGTTTTAAGGACATTGTTTATAGAAAGTCATTATGGGCATGTTGGACTTCTAGTGGCAATGCCATGTGGATGGTAAGTTGGTAATATTGACAAGATCATTTATTTATCATTGATATAATTTATTATGTGTTAACAAAGTTATTTTATAAAGTTAGATATAATTATTTAACTTGCTAGTGCATAGTTAACAGTTTGTGGGAAATATTTAATTAAATGGCATCCTTTATTCTACAATATAGAAACATTGGAAGCATAAATAAAAGTTGTTGGGAACTTAAGTGAAGGAAATGCATGTTACATACCATTGAAATATTTTAGAAAATCAATCGTGATAAAATAAGGGCCAGAAAAGCAGATGCGAGAAAATATGTTTAAAAAGCAAAAAATCTCAAAATCATAGGAAAAGGCAAAAAAGTCATTTTGTTTAGCCCATATTGTCAAGGTGAGCGATTGAGCTCTTAGAAAGTGTAATAAAACAGATAGAAAAGATATCTTTCAGCATGCTTGGAAATACATGAAATTTATGAAATTGTTTAGAGGATTGATATTCTTAAGCTTGAAGGACGGAAACCCTCTTCACTACTATTCTCTTCATTATTGAAAGACACAGTCAAGAGGATTTGGTTGAGCTTAAAGGTAAATCTGATTGTATTATTGAAGTTCATTTCATTTCATTTACAAAGTTTAGACCATTCAAGGTTATTGCTTGAGCTGCTGGAGGTTGAATTGAACTGCTAAGCGTTGTATTTCATCTTCTATAAGTTTTGTTGTGCATACTATGGGGTTATATACAGAGCTTTGAAGCATAAATAAAAATTTTGGAGGATTTAAGAGAAGGAAAATTATGTTAAATGACATGGAAATATTAAAGAAAAAGCAATCATGATAAAATAGGGTCTGGCAAGCAGCCGTGAGAAAATACGGGATAAAGGGCAAAAAATCCTGAAATTATAGGACAGGGCAAAAATATGCTTTTGTTTATCCCACGTTGTCAAGGTGAGTGATTGGGCTCTTAGAAAGTGTTCTAAAAGAAATTGAAGAGCTTTCTTTCAGCATGCTTGGAAATACTGTAATACGTGAAATTTTATAAAATTGTCTGAAGGATTGATACTCTTGGGCTTGGAGGACAGAAATGTTTTTTGTTGTTGAAATAAACAGTCAAGAGGAGTTGGTTGAGCTTAAAGAAAAATCTGATTACATTTTTCATCTTGTTAATTTCATCTAAGAAGTTTAGACGATTCAAGGTGATTGTTTCAGCTGGTGGAGGTTGAGTTTGAACTACTAAGTGTTGCATTTCATCTTCTATAAGTTGGTTGTACATATTAAGGGGTTATATACAGAGTATATTGGCTGTAGCAAGTCTGAAAACGAATTTTTAGGCACCGTATCAGGTCTGGGACATAATTTGGGACTCCTCTGTGGTATGCAATCCTTGTCATCTTACTTATGCAGCCATAAGCATTATGTGTATAATCTAAAACTGAGCTTCATAGAATATACTATATTGGCATTCTAAATCGGAATACTGAAAATTAATATCAGGCTTCGAGTTTGAGTGAGTTGCTATTAAGATAATATTTTTAATATATTTATTAAGATATTATCTCCTTAGTTAAATACTTTCTATAATGGTCAACTACTTGTTTGTAGTCCGTCTTTCAGTCTAGATAGGAATGTTTCCTATCTTGTCCCTTTTGTCTTCAATCCAGATAGGAATGTTTCCTATCCTGTCTTTAGTTTTGTTTCTAATTTTGTCATCAATCTACGTTGTTTCTTTTAGAAACAACGTCCAACGTCCTTGTAATTCTTTATAAGGAACACATTTGTTACTCTATTAATAAATCAATCATCCGGAAATCCGTTAATCTACAAATTCTTGAATCTTGTAACATGGTACCAAAGCCATTATAAGGAATTTTTTGAAAAATTTATAATTTCTTTCGAAATTATCTGCTAAATTTTTTTAAATTATTTCTAAGGATTTCTCTATAGCCCGTCCAGGATTTCTTCTTTGAGAAATTTATCTGTGAACTCCTCGTTTTTGGCTAGGGCTTTTGAGACCAGTAAAAGGTGTTTTCTACAAATTGTGACTTGCAAATCGCGTCTGATATCCTGTGGAAACGCGCAATCTCTACTACGTTTCTCTGCAAATCGCATGTCATTGTTGGGGTTTTGTTCCTGGCTTGCGTTTGGTGTTCTGCGACCCAACCTCTGCTCGCATCCACAATTTTTTTGGCTCAATTTTTATGCAAATCGCAGCGTCACTCTGGTTTGGTCCCGTTTTAAAGGTCTGAAACTCCGCTCGCGTTTCAACAGAGCAAGCTGTCATGTTTTTTTTTTGGCTGTTGTTTCCTTCATTTGGAGTCGTTTTTGCATAGAAGTCATTTTTGCTTCATAGAAGCTTTGATCTGCTACAAAAACGACCTATTTTGGCCTGCAAACTCCATTATTTTTTGCCATTTTGACCTCCTTGGCTGCCCACTGTTATTCTGTTCAAAACCCTAGATTTTTTACCTCAGAAAAAAAATTTGTTTTCAGATTCTTGGTGGGTTTTTCGAGACCTCATCTGGGTCTTCATCAGATTTTTGGGTACCTTGTTTTCCGTGCCTCAATTTTTGGGCCGACGGATTTGAAATCCAACTTCAGATTCCTTCTCGGTTTTCCGTCTACTCTTCTGGGCACTTGTCATTTTTTTCTAGGTCAACCTCAACATTGCCTCGAACTTCGTGCAAATGGCATCTTTGACTAATCTGATGTTGGAGGGCAGTCTACGATTCAATGGCCACAATTATAATCACTAGAAGCAACGCATGTTAACCATATTCGAGTATCGTCATTTGGATGAGCTTGTTCTAAGCACAAAGACTCGTCCGACCTCCGACCAAGCAAAACAAGACAAGTTTGATGATCGCAATCGAGAGGCTGTTATGCTTCTTAAGTTTTTTGTTATTGATGATCAGCTACCACAAATTCCTTCCGGCAAGTCAGTTGTAGAAATCTGGAAATATCTGAAGAAGCTACATGAAACATCAGACAAAAGTCGAGCATTCTTTCTGAAGAATCAATTGTTCTCCATTATGATGGATGAACGTATGTCCTTCCAAGAGCATCTGACAAAGATTAAGGACATCCACGATCAGCTCAAAACTATTGGTCGGAAAATGGAGGAAGAGGATATGGTAGTCATCACTCTGAAAAGTCTACCATCGTCCTATGAGCACTTCATAGAAACACTCAACATTATGCCAACTAATGTTGATCTGAAGTTTCCAGAATTATGCACCAAACTTCTGCAGCAAGATTGTTGGAAACAGCAGTTTGGCAGCAGTGCTTCTACAACCTCCTCAAAGCAGGCATTTGTTGCAAAATCTTTTCAACAGAACATCGGCAACCATCAGTCTTCTCAGCCTTCCCAGCATCAACCTTCTGCTCAATCCTTGGATGGCTCTATGAAGCAAATGTACAGTGTAATTACTGTCACAAGTTTGGCCATATGAAGTTCGAGTGCCGGAAACGTTTGGCTGCTCAAGCAAGGCAAAATGCTTCCCAGCCAACAGCACAAGTTGTCGAGCTTCCTGATCAAGGCGAAGCTGCATTTTTCACCTTTTGAATCTGTTTCTGTTTTTTTGGGTTTGTTGATTTTCTCCTCAAAAATCATTTCATGTTGTTTGTAATATGCAAGGTTGCGTGGGATTTTGGGTTTTACTATTTTTTCCACAAAAACGAAGTTTTGTAATTGCAATCTGTTTTGAGTCATAGCACTCTTCTAGCAAAGCTTCTTGGTTTCAACATTTTGTAGATCCAAGGAGGGTCTCAATTATCACAGAATGTTCTAACATCCGTACGCTGACCATTAAGGGAGGGTATTAAGATAATATTTTTAATATCTTTATTAAGATATTACTCCTTAGTTAAATACTTTCTATAATGGTCAACTACTTGTCTGTAGTCCGTCTTTCAGTCTAGATAGGAATGTTTCCTATCTTGTCTCTTTTGTCCTCAGTCCAAATAGGAATGTTTCCTATCCTGTCTTCAGTTTTGTTTCTAATTTCGTCTTCAATCTACATTGTTTCTTTTAGAAACAACGTCCTTGTAATTCTTTATAAGGAACAGATTTGTTCCTCTGTTAATAAATCAATCATCCGGAAATCCGTTAATCTGCCAATTCTTGAATCTTGTAACAGTTGCACATAATATTGTTTATAGTATAATGGTTGCAAATTAGTAATTAGTTTTCAGTTATGTATATGCTACTATAGTATCATTGTTATTGGCTCAGTATATTGGTTGGTTCCAAATATCTTCATTATGCTCAAAACAAATTACAATTAAAAAGAAAAACAGAGCAAGAGCAACCATTACATCCCTTGCAAATTCAAGACCGGAAATCAAGAGAAATCAGTCCTAGACATTAATTTTGGTCTTCTTATAATAATGGTGCTATTGCGGACAGAGATCTACAATCATTTACTATATAGTTCTGTACCAGGCTTTATTTTTCAGATCTCAGTCACCATTTTTTATCAATAACAAAGTGATATTGAATTGGGAGAAATGGTATGATGTGTAGAACAAAAAATGATTAAAATTTGAAGTCTTTCATGCAATTTTAGACCTAGATTCACTAGTTTTAAAGTCTGATGTAAAACTTTAGAAGTCTGATTTTAGTACACCACCAACTGGCAACTTAAGTATTGAATTTGTCCGATAAAATGAAGTTAAAATCTGATTCAGGGATGATGTTACAGGTTGAAACATGGAGTAAGGTTGTGAAAATTCAAAATGTAAAGCCAAGGCCAAAGAGAAGAAAGATCCAACAGCAAAAGATACAGGAAGAAATGATCAAATAGTGAAGACTGTTAAAGCATGTAGCTTCAGTCTGACAATAACTGTGATATGCACAGTTAAAACCGATGACATATATTTTCTGAGATCATTAAGGCATGATCGAAACTACTTATTGATTCCTTTGATATTTAGATCCAGAGCGATCCATCCTTCATATTGGGCAGCAGATTTAATGATTGGTAATACATTGATTAATTTGGTTTATGTCCATAACAAATCATGAAGATTAGTTACCACCGAATGGGTGTGAGCATGAATGTCCATGTCTCTATTCGATGACATGACCATTCATCCCCACACCCTTTCCACTTGATATATATCCAGTCTGCCCGAAGTAAACAAGGCATCGAAATCTATTAATGCAAGCACATCAGAGGATCGAAGGAACTTCTGTGTTCTATAATATTGTTTTATCTCTGTTGTTGCTGCACTAACTTCTACAGACTCTAGAAGAGAATCAGTCCATTGGCATTAGTGTTCATAGTCATACCTGCAACAAAACTGTGCATCAGTCTGCAATCGAATTAAAATCTGGTAATAAACTTCACAAAGACTAAAGGAGCCAAAAAAAGTGAAAGCACTGAGTCACTTAGATTTTGGTCATCGGCACACAAGTTTGAAGATGCTTACAGAAGGGCTACAGTAAGATTAGGTTGAAGGCCTTCACACAGAAACCAACAAAGTACAAGGTCAAACACAAGTTTGAAAGCATGTAATGAGGTGATTTCAGGATCAAGATCAAGCCAACAAGATGCAAATCCAAACCCAAAGCTCAAGAAAATACAAATCGAGAAAAGTCAAGAATGCGAGAACAAGCCAATGTGATGAGAAGATTTCCAGGGATAATGAAAGCATATGAAGAGGGCAAAAAACATTTTTTTAGACTATAAGATGAGCATGCTTAGGTGGTGCCCATATCTTCAACCATTCGGAACGTGCCAAGTGTCTTAATGGAGGGACTTCATCATATTATGTCCAGATTCATTGAATGTGCCAAAACAGGGAAAGTCAAAGAAAATTACCTTTTAAAAGAAGATTTTTTGTAAGCCCATGTGGCATTTATTATTGGTTCATTGGGTGTCTTCTTTTGCAAGCTTCCACCTAATATCTCTCTTCTCACAAGCCCACAAAGCAATGTAATTTTTCTATTGGCCCACATGGTGGTGCTCTTTTGTAATTGGATGGACATGTAATAATTGTAAGTAGAGGTCATGAAACCCTAATTAGGGTTGTGTCAGATTAATCTTGACCTTTGATTTCAAATTGATCTTGACCACTCATTGTACTGGGGTCTACTATAAAAGGCCAAGGCCAAGGCCTTCTCATTTGTAAATTATTAAAGATTAGACTAGATTAGCTAAGCGGGAAACTTGTTGAGATTGTTGCTATTATAATGCCAAATTGTTCTTAATTCATTATTGGTCTTCATTGTGTTAATTTTAGGAAAAAGAAATATAAAGTTGCAACAATGAAATGCAAGTTAATCAAAACAATTAGAGAACACCAGAAATTATCCTGGGAAAAACCCTCCCCACCGAGGGAAACGACCCAGCCCACAAAATTGATGCCTTTTATTCAAATCTCATAAGAACAATACAAAGATGCTTGCATTTGAAAAGATGTCTTCAATTAGAGAGTCAAACAACTACCTTAATTTTAATAGAAGGAAAATGCCTCAAACTCCTAGACTTCAAAAATAACTTACAGGAACCAAGAACCTCAAGAATATTTCAATGATCACACATAGATTGTATACAAACAATCCAAAATTATTTGAGTCTCTGCACATATATCATAGAATCAGAGAACTAATAGTATGTTGAATACATATATCAGAGAATACGATCACTAAACAAAATGTTTTCTAACATAAAAATTACAAATGCTTCACCCAATAACAACAACACCAGGTTCTTTTGATTTATATGATGTTGAAAACAACAGGGAGATGAGAAACACCATTCAGAATACCAACAATCACCAACCCAAGGCAACATGGCTACAGTTAGGAAAGAAAACGGGTTCATAAATTAGTTGCAATGTCATGTCCCCTCTTTAGCTCCTTCTGGTAGTGATATGTGAGTTAGCCTATCAAGAAGTTTCTTAGGCTGGCAAGAGTGTTTAGAGGCTCAATCAGGGTTACAGTGTTCGGATTTGAAGTTTCTGATAGTGAGGGCACGATTCAGAGGAGTTCCTTAATTATAGAAGGAGACTCCTACTTTCTAGGAGGTGGAGGTATCCAGCATTGAGGTTATAGGAGACCGTCCCCTGGTTTCAATTTCGGGAGACTCAGAGGTCTTCCTACTTTTGAGGGTTATCCCTAGATTTGAGGGATGAGACTGTCGATTATTTCTTGATATCCGGCATCAGTCACAGGTGGTGGCAAGTTCAGTTTCACCTTCTGATGGTGATCTGGCTATTAGTTGGCTCTTGGGGAAATATTTAAATATATTTAAATATTTCCGTAAGTTAGTAATTAAATATTTAAATAAGGCTAATTTATTAGCCACTAGGTTGAAATAAGGAGATTTTTGGCTCCAGTTGGTCAATTGTGTTGGGGTGTGATAGTCCATTGGAAAGTGCCAGACCTCTACTATTTGATTTTCAGCTACAGGAGCTTCGATGACGCTTGATACTTTTACCATGATTGAAATAATGTTTTTTCCTCTATGTTGGACGCCAATAATGAAAATAAACATTATAACCCAAAGTTTCCACTAAAGTCATATGAGGTCATTTTTAGGGTTTGAATGCCTAGTAGGGAGCTATAAGGAGAAGCAAAGGAAGGAAAGATTATCTTTTACATTATTCATCCATCATTTTGGGCACTTGGCTCTGGTAGAGCATTCCTCCAACTAGGACGCCAACCCTAAGTTGAGAGAGTAAATTGTTTGGGACGTAACCCTCAAGCAGCTGTGATTCACCAATCTTCAGTACTATTTTCAGGCAGAAAGCAAGCAGTTTCCGCAGCAGCCGCCATCTCAAATCTGATCTTCAGCATTGGGCCGCCTTTTTTGCACACCTGGGCGTTGGAATAAGAACAGATCTGCTGCAGACCTGTAGCTGGCTGCCTATCCATAGCTGGCGTTGACTATAGCTAAGGTACTGGGTTGCTTTTATTTTTGTAACAGTTATTATTAAGTTCGTTTGGGTATTCCCAGCTTTCAAGTGCTGTGGTTTTGGATTACTACTATGCTATTTAAATATTGTTGTTACTAGTAGATATTGTAACACATCTATTTTGAAGAGAAAATATCAAAAATCAAACACCAAACTTCTGCACTTCTGTCTACTCTGTAAGAACACTTAAAAATTGCAGGAGAATTCTATTTATTTAAATAAAATTACAGCAGATCAGTGAATCGGTCTGCTAGGGATATTTCATTCAACGACACCATAAATGAGAACAAAGCTTGACGCTAAGGAGTGAACACCTACGAATGAACTGCTAGAAAGGAGGGAGCACACACATGATGCTAATTGGACACCACATTGGAAAAGAGACAATAAGGCATGAAGACTCATCCCATATCATACAGACAAGATGCCGAGACAAAATACTTCTAGCGAACACGAGAAATAGAATGAAGGAGAACCTTCAAACCTAAGTTACCGATGCGTCCGGGCTGGAGGGGGATGCAGGTGCGGATGCAGACTGGTGCACGGATGCAAGAGGATGCATGGGGGGTGCTGTTAGGAAGCACCATCTTCCCCTGTGGATCCCATCTAAGCTCGAACTAACCAATATGTCCCTTTGGCAAATTATGAACTTCTGCACATATGATGACCTTCTACTGAATTGCATTCCTCCTTTGGCAAAATAGTTCCTCCATCTGTTCTACCCATCTTCGTTTTTTCGTGAGCTGCTAGAGTGAGTGCTGGGTTATTTAATTTTTAAATTTTTATGACTTTTCTATATTTATAGATTATAGTTTATTAAATTATTATCTTATTGTTATAATATATAGTTATTAATAATTTTATAATAGAATTTAAAATCTATGAATCAATAGTTGAAAATCTTATAATATTTTATTAATAATAGAATAATAAGATTTAGATAGATAATAATATTATGAAGTTAAAGAGTATTATATTATTATTATAAGTAAATATAATAAAAATATTTTATATGGTGATTTTAAAGATTTTAATAATATAATTAAATTAATCAATTACTATTCAAAAATTATATTTTATATTTAAAAGTAAATAAAATTTGTATAAGGCGAATTTAATTTAAATTTGTACAAGGTTGAATGACACAAAAATGGAAGGGTTTCTCTTTTTCTATTTAAGAACTGACACTATATTTTTCCTTCCTTTTCTCTCTTTCTTTCTGATATTATATCAGATATTTAATATTTTGTGTATTTCTTTGCATACATAAATTATAGTTGACAACTATACACACACACACACACACACTTGTGTATAGACGCACCCAAACGCATCCAAAATCCCCTAAAAAAAAATCGCACATCCACGCATCAGCACCCCACACCTGCATCAGCGTCAGAACCAGAATCGGTAACCTAGCTTCAAACACAGAAATGAACACGCGCAGTTTCCAGCTGAACGGAGCATCAATCACAGAACAGCTACAAGCATCATAAAGGCTCAGGGAACTTCTGGGATTGTTTACAGCAGGTTGCAGCAGGTATGAAGATCTGTATTGCAGCTATACTTTCAAGTTTCAACACATGGTGAAATGCTTGAATCATTTTGGAGTATTGCATGCTTTCCACATTTCCTCATTTAATGTAGGATTTCAATTCATGTTAATTAGAAGTAGTGTTTTGTTGAATGGAAGCAATTTTGGATGTATCTTTGGCAAACTCACTTAGAAGAAACCATTAGCTGCTTGTTGATTATAAGCTAAGTCACAAGGTTCGAGTTCGAGTTCAGGTTTGACAACTATAAAATTCAGTTAAAATTCGACAATAAATTCGCCTATATAAATTAGTTTTTTAAAATATAAATAATAAATTATATATATATATTATCGAACAATATTGCAATTGAAATATGTTAAAAATCTTATTTTATATATTAATATATAATTTTTTTGATTGGTATTATTAGTATTAATTGATAAATGCATTATAATTTTATATTTAGCATTTTAAAATTAAAAGAATCCAATCATTTCTAAACCACTATTTAAGATGTTTAATATCATTTAAATAAAAAATTTAAGACGAGGTTAATCCGAAACATTTTTTATGTTTTCCGTTGAAATATTGAGTATCACTTCACGCGAAATGCAGTTGCAAGACGGAAGTCTGGGCATGCAGCCAAAGTTGAGACTGCAAAGCAAAATATGACTCAAAACAACAGACATCCGTAAGCCGTTTAAATCCAACATTTAAGAAGCCGCAGCTCCTAATCATGGCGGAACTGTTACGGCTGAGCACTGTGAGCACAGGATTGGAATATGTCTGCATGTGTATTGTGTTTGAAACAACATGACAACAGCACCAGTGTCGTGTCTGAAATGACATCACAGCGATAACCAAACTTGCGTGAATCACATCTTGTCTGCTGCGGTATACACATTGGCATAATTTTTTATTTTTAACCTAAAATCGAAATCTTCCGAATTTACTGGCGAATAACAACAATTTTTAAGATTTTTTTAAAGCTCGCCGATTTTCGAATCTCGTGGCCGAAATCCGGCGAACCCTGTGACACAGATTTTAAGTACACCTTGCATGGTTGAATGGCATAAATCATAAGCTTATCTTCAATTATTGCTTGCACATTGATATGCATCGATGGACATTGTTAATGGGATGGTGATAGTTTGAACATCAACATCTAACTTAGGAGATTGCACTAGCTTGGTTGATGTTGATCGCTAAACTAAGTCTAGTAGAGTCCTCTCTTACATTCTAGGAGTAGATTAGATTTCTGAACCCCTAGCCCTCCACAATTGTTTGGTTGCGAGAAGTTAAAGTCATCTTGGTATCCGTCGAATGAACAGTGTAAGTCCCTTTGTAATAACTAGCATAGCACATCACAAAATTGAGTGGAAGTCCACAATAAGAAGGAACCTTGAGGTTGTCTCGTTTGATCATCGTCTACATTGTTTAGCATATGAGCTTCCTTATTCAAGAGAGACTTGGAGATTCAGTGTTTCATCTTGAAATATTAAGTATTCAGTTCTGCATTTTGTTGTGGAACAAAACTCACATCAACAGCTCCCTATGGGTCTATCATTATACTGGACCCATACAGAACCAAGGCCACATTCTGCAATACACAGAGCTTCAAAGAAGAACCCAGTAACATATTTTCAAATAAATCTCTTCTGGTCAATTATTTACACTAAAAACAGTGGATTCTTGTCAAATGTGTGCTACAAGAATACATATCTTTTAGATTTTATAATCATGATGATTAGGAACAACAACTACAACTATTCAGAAAAACTGTAATACTTCGATTTGTTTCACTACCACTGCTAAAAATTACACACAAGCTTGTGTAATGTAAATAAATATCTACTGAAAAACGTCAACATTAGCATCACCGTAAAAAAAATAGACACCAAGAAATAAATCCTTTGATATCTTCAATTCTAAACGTGCATCTTAACAAAATTTCTAGCTGCTTGATTCAACTGTGTTTGATTAAACTATCTAAATGGTTGACTTTATATTTTTTTTAGTCTCTTTAATCTATAAACTCAATTAACTGAAATGGGGATATACCTGTATACTTGTTTCTTCATCATTGATGCGGGAGATCATACGGACACAAGCATTTGCTGCTTGCTTGAACTCACACTTGGACATGCACATGTCCCGAATAATCTTCACAACTCGCTTACGAACACTTACTCCTGTGTCCATAATTCTCTCTGAAACTTTATCGAAATACTGACAAAATTGCAGCAGGAAAGCACATTATTACTTAAACCAGATTCCTTCCCACCAAGAAAAACAAAAGCAATAAATTGTTTTTTAAATTGGTGGAGATGCTAAGTTTAATGTTTACCTGTACAGCTACATCAGGATGAGAGGCTATATGTCGACCAACAAGCTCCATGGCTGCTTCTCGTACAGAAATTGCAGAATCAAGAAATCTGCCCTCCACTGCAGACTTAACGCGTTTATCACCTAATACTCCAGGATCTGCTTCCACAATTGCACTAACCTAAGACATCCAAAGTGAATCAAATCAAGCACGGTCGAGTATCATAAAGGATATATATAGTCACTTTACCAGTTTCACAGTAAATTAACTTACCGCGCGTAATGCCTTGGCACGAGGAGTTGGGGAATTCTCTTTTAAGCTGGCCTGTGACAAATTGAAATGATAGATTATGTCCAAAGGGAAGTTGCATCGAAAAACTATAAAAAATAATTCTGAAAAATCAAATTAAAACTTATAAAGAAAAATATATCAAGGTATATACCAGCAATATATCAAGTATTTTATCAAATCCACGAGCAAGCGGTCTCTGTTGGCCTAATGCTGCTGAGATTTTTGTTATGGCACTCCTAGACAAAGGCAAAGGAGCAACTCCAAAATCTTGTACAGGAGCTTTTGAGGTCCACCTTCCATGGTAGTAGGGAAGCAGCTGTGTTGCATTTGGATCATCTCTATACCACTGACATAGATAAAACCTGCATCGCCCTTGTCCATCTTCCTTTTAATATCGAAGAGGGAAAAAATGAAAATCCACCAAAGAAAAAAGGTGTTACAAAAAATTAACATACCTTCGAGCAAAAGTAGATGTATCATCTGTGGATCCAGCTTCCTGCAGATAGTTTAAAAGAATTTGCTGAAGGATATCAAACCCTGAAATAAGAGGTGAAACTTCAGCTGTTTGCTTTGTACTGTTTTTTGAATTGCCTTCTTTATTTTTTATCGCTCCTTTTAAGTTGGAACTAAGCATAGAAAGCTGCTTCCTGCAGAGGCAACAGTGGCAAAGCCAGCCACGACTCAGCATATCCAATCCCGTCACACCAATGCACTCACCATGAAATGATCGCTTACATCCATCACAATGAATCATAAGCTTTGCAGCTTTTCCTTCTGAACAAATAGCACACTTCTGTTTTTGTGTGCTAGGACCTTCAGACTTATCTTCTACTAATTCTTGCAAAATCCAGAACTTCTCATTACTGCAAGCTACAGCATCATGCTTTAGTCTTGCAGCAATCTGCCCAAGAAGGTCAATTGCCATTCCACGTACAACAACATCTTTACACTTCAATCCCACACTTCCAAAAAGTAAAACACAAAGAACCTGAAGAAAATAAACATATTATCCAATTTGTTGACAAAAAATCATAATGTAAAGTAGCCTGTGCAAGGCATGCAGGTTTGCAATCCATTACCTGCAGTAAAAGTCCAGCAGCTGGATATTCTGGTATATTCAATGTTGTCAGTAAATCTACAACAAGATTCTCAACAACTCCTTTAATGTCTGATCCATCCTGAGCTTTTGGAGAATTCCACCGCTGGAGTACAGTTCCCCAAAAAAGCTTGCAAGCATCAGCTGCAGGTTCAAAACATTTAGCTGCACTATTAGTGTGTTCGGCTGTGTCAGGTTCAGCACTAGCTGTCTCACGTAGTTCAGGTAGAGCACTACTACATTGAACCACCTGAATCAACAAGGCCGTTATCATCTGGATTTGCTTCTGGTCTTCATCTGGTAAATGATAAGCTCTAAGACTACGTTTGGATGACGGCAATTTCCAAAGCAGTTGAAAGATTTCATCCATTATGATGGTTCGGTGCTGGACATATGAGCTGAAAATCTATATTTCCATAATAACTCTCAGTATAAGCAATCCATGTGTAGTTTAGAAAATCAAAATCAAAACAAACACGTCACTCTGCTTTACTCATTACATGCCTAAACAGAGGAAATGCATTACCGCACATACTACGCCAATAGCCTTTAATTGCAATAGCTGTATATTATCAATGGCAAATGTAGCAATGCTTGTTTTGATCAGTTGGAGAACAGAACTGTCAAGCAGGCGCTCAATTAACAGCAGTTCTTTCAAAAGCCCAAGAATACTGCACAATTTCTGAAGCATGGAGGATACTGTACCAGAAGTCCTGCTGAGAAATAGTAATAATACAGACTTCAGTAATATGATTTTTATTAGCAATAGTTTGGTAGGCTAGGACTATAAAATGAATAGCAGGTCTTGGAAGTCAAGAATTTCAAAATCACTTACTTCAAGGAGCTCAACTTCCTATTCAAAACTTTATTCTTGCGACGGCTTCTTTTCCCTGGTCCATACTCAGTATCGTCATCGTCATCATCATCTTCATCAACTTCACAAGAAACCAAAAAGTAACAAAAATCAATTTCAGTATCGGCAAATATCCTTACAATAACTCCACCCCACAGAAATACATGGAAATCATTGAACAAATACAGAAAACTCGAAAAGGACCCAATAAAATGATTATTATAATGACTACACAGATAACCAAGAAAAAATACTTCACTAGCTTAAAATCAGGTGTTATCATATTGATGTATGAACATCAAATATTTTCTGATTCATGGTTAAAGCTAAAACACTTTGTCCTGGAACTGACATCTCATGGAAAATGCCACATTTAAAAAATGTAGATCATGACAAGGAAACGTTTTCTCAAGTAAATTGAGTCATGCCATACAATACATTTAAGAACCAAAGAAAGGAAATTCAAAAGGTGCAAGGAAACAGAAATTTGAACACATCATGCCCTGGTGGAACTGGAATTTGTTAAGATATGGATAAAAAAGTTAGAAACCTAAGTTGTCAATTCTGGTGTGGATCCTGATTTGGTTTTGTCTGTTCCATCCAGAAAGTAGATTTGGTTAAAAAATGAAAAAAATGGATTGTGTTTGACAATATTAAAAAACGTGTAAGAATATAAATAAATATATTAATAATATAAACATTAATAACTTAACATAAAAACAATATTATTGAAGTGCTCCTGCAGTTCTTTCCCCAAACCTCTATTTGTCAACCACTGTTTGCCCAGACATGAAACTTGTGCACTGTATGTTTCTTTCTTTGCAGCAAGAATTCAATGGACTCCTACCCCACCAAACCAGATCCCAAATCCAGTTCGAAACAGACCCAGGTCTGATGGCTTAGCCCATGGATCTAGTATCATAGGTAAAAACCTATGATACTTTGCAACAAGCATTTGGAGGTAAAAACCTACGAATTCTTTGCAGAAAGAATTCATCAGATCCCTAACCCACCAAACCAGATCCCAAATCCAGTTCAAAACAGACCTAGGTCTAATGGCTTCCGCCATGGATTCAGTGTCATAGATAAAAACCTAAGTTGTGCACTCAATTTTTTTTTTTTTTTTTTTTGGGGGGGGGGGTGTGTGTGTGGTGGGGGGGCTTGGTTTGGGTTCATTTTGGTTTCATCCGTAAAAGAAAAAAAATATTTAAATATTTAAAAATATGCTGCAGCAAATAAGTTCATACGCCACTATGCTAATATTAAAGCCACTTAACAAAATACACCACCATATCAATGTTTCAGTTCAAAAACAATAATGTCAACATTACTAATCAGTCATACGTGATCAAATATCATTAAAAATCATCATCCTTGTGCAGTTGCAGATTAGAAGCACAAGTCAGTGCCACTAGCATCAGTACTCTCAGGCCCAGCCTCAAGATCAACTTCAATATCATTAAACATCTCGCGATCACCATCATCAATTACAAGTGCATCAAAGCGGGCTTCCAAGTCCGCAAACTCTGATTCAACATCCCAGGGTTTTGCCTCCCTTTTTTTGTAAGTATGCTCTTTGTCAGTTGTGAACCTCAAGCTTGAATGAACAAAGACCAAGTTATTTGCCTTCTTGGAGTTTGGTCGGCTGTGTTTTATTGAGGTGGATGAAGGAGTATATGTTCCACTTCCTCTCAAATGATGAACTAGCAATCTATCAAGAATTACAAATTTTGAATTATAGAACGAAGATTTTGGATATTTATCAAAAAGAATTTAGAGATTAGAATCTTAAGATTAAAGAACTTACTTGTGATAAAATTTTGATAGGAATGGGTTGCACGTGATGGTACATTTGTCCGTGGAAGTACCACCATTCATGAGCATCAGCATTGTTCTTGTCTTCAAGAGCTTCAAGACCACAATTATCTATGCTTATTAAACTCATAAAATCAAACCTCACTGAAAGTCGTATGTGCTCAGGAAAGAGTCTCTGAAAGGCTTCCTTGTACACTTGAGCACCTTCAAGTTCTCTATATGGGCCAACTCTAGTGGTAATCCCCCTGATGATCGATTGGCTACAGAACCTAGGGCTCAATGCAAAGGCAAGTAGATGAAAAGGGGTAGTCATTTTGTACCATCTCTCTACCATGATTACATGTAGCTCCTTGAAGAACTTTTCATCAAGGTCTTCCTCTCCGATTTATGAAATTTCTAATATCCTCAATCATGGAGTTGATGCCCATCATATACCTCACCCAAGCAAAGCCTATCCATGTCATTGTATAGGATCATGCTTAATATAGGCTCAATGAACTTTAGAAAACAATCAACACAATCCCACCAAGAGTCATCTAGTATCAATGTCTTAATGGTAGCTGCATTGGCACTATTGGATTGCCTCCATATGCTCCAATTAGCACTAATTACCATTCTAGACAATGCCTCTTTAACCTTGACATGGCATCTCAAAACAATAGTGTCGAGGAAAAGCAGGTCTCAGCAATCTATTTTAAGATCGAAACAATAATAAATTTAAATTTAAATTTAAATACATAGAAAGTTTACTAAAGTAAAGTGACTCGATTTCTAAAACGTGCTTAAGTTTTTAACAATTGAACTTACCTTCAAGAGCTCCAATTTTGAGAATTGTCTAAATATGGCTTGCATCATATGGTGGTTCATGACAAACATTTGGATCTCCTATGCCTCTTCATACATTTTTTATCCATTAGTGCCAATTTTTTGCAAAATTAGGTTGGGTGAGTGCAAAGCACAAGGTGTTCAAAAAATGTGTTTGATCCTCAACCAATAAGTCAGCAGCCCTACAATTCTTGTCATTGTGGGTTACTACCTAAATAACATTCTGAGGGGCAACTTGCTCAATGGCTTGAATGATAAAATTTGCAACGAAAAATCGTCAACAATCCACAACTTTCAAAAACATCACACCTCTTGTGGACACTACTCATTAAAGGGCAATTTCTCGCATCTTTCCATCCATCAGATACTATTGCCACAACTGTTCGATCCATGAATCGTTGATGGGCTGCATGGAAGCCTCTACACTACACAACTCTTTATCCAATAAAATGGTGTGTATGTTCTCATCACCAAGGCTCTTGAACTCCTTCAAAGCCTCATTAATTGCTCTCACCATTTGTTCTCAATATGGTCAGCAAACAACATTAAATGACAATCCATTTGCATAAACGGATCTTAGTATGGCTTGATCGACAATGTCTCTAGCTTCATTTTGAAAAAACGTTTCCAAGGGCCTCATCGCTCTCTTAGTTACAACCAGTTGTTGAGGAGAACACATGAACAGATGACTCTTTGTGGGTGGTTCATTGAGAGTGGTAGTTGAAGACATGATGCAGGAGCAATCCTGACTGTAAGAGAAATCTTGCATCACCCAAAAATATTTCCTTTTTGTTTCTTGAATAAGGATTGTCTCAGTGCAGAGTTGTTTCTTTTGGAGGCTTGCTACTTAGTAAGTTGAACATACGAGCTCGAAATGTCCTAATTTCAAAGGTGCATGTTCATCTTGGATATATCAACCTACATGTTCAGGCTCAATGCCTTATAATGAATATTTGTGGAGTTATTACGGATTTTTTATGTGCAAGTTTGCTATAAAAACTTTAGGCTCAGCGTTGAAGGCCTCAAAGGCCCCGAATAGGCTCCGAAATGGGGTCAACTAGAGCTTACGCAAGTTCAGGCTCTGTAGATCACAAGCTAAGGATTCTAAAAAGTGATTATAATAGCCAATTGGAGCAACGACTCAAAAGTTACGGGCTTCCAAAGTTGGGCCGACCAAAATTTTCAAAATTAGTGTCAAATATGTATCAAGCAACTCTATATGTAATTGTAGAGTTTGTCAATCTCATGGGTTAGAGCTTGATGTCTAGAAACTTCCTAGGTGGTGTAAAAATGCCTATATAAGGAATTTTGTACATTGTCTAGGACAGCTCTGGGCGATAGTTTGCAGCTTTATATTGCAAATTATTTTAAGGAAGGCGTCCATTTGTGTTTGCATATTGTATTTCAAAATTCTATAATTTTGCATTTGTGGGGATAATAAGAAGCTTATATTTTGTTATTGCAAATTGTCATTATTTCTTTGTTTCTGTTATGTGTTTGTGGTATTAAGGGGAGCACCCTTCATCAAGACATAGGTGATGTTTTTCCTTCTAGCACTAGGCAACGAATGAGAGAATTTTCCCACCTAGCAACTTTGTTTACTTGCTTTTGTTCATAAATGTATTTGTTCACAATGTGGTTTTTAAGGAGGGCTTTAGGTAGCAATCTGTTTACTCTTGGCTTACCTGTACAAGATTTAAAGCCTTTTTGAGGAATAAAGCACAAATGTGCCTTCACTCTACTATAAGAGCTACTAGATTCCTCTTTGCAATGGCTATAAATCCATGCAAAACCTCCTCCACATAACAATGGTCGAATCATTTTCACATATTTCCATAATGGGGAGCATCTATCAATTTTGAAGTGGGGGTTTCCGACACTAGAACTACTTGCAACCATTCCTTGAAAGTTAAATCTACAAACAAACAAAGCAACAAAATAACAATCAACAAAGATATAAAACTAAAAAAATCATTTAATTTTATAAAAAATGCAAAGAAAAAAAAAACTTTCAGTCACAAACAACAAACAAAATGCATTTTCAATCATATCATTTTGTAAAAATTATTAAAACAAAATGTTACAAACAATAAACAAACAAACAAGGTACCTATAGCTACCCAAAAGACCTCACAATTGCTCCTTTTGATGCCCATGTTTTTGAGTTCTCTATTTATTGACTACCTAGATGCCTACATTTTTGCGGCCTGTGTTTTTGCTTGCCTATGCCTTTAATGCCCTTGTATGTTATGTTTTTGTATGCCTATGTCGTGTATGCCCGCGTTTTTCAATTGAGCCTGTATTTTTCTGTAGATGTCATTTTTTTGTTGAGCCATGTTTTACTGTCGATGTCATTTTTCCTTGCATGAAGGTATTGTATGTTGTGTATTGTAGAATCTCGTGGATATGCAAGTGACTTTAGGTTTAGAAAAGACAAAAACAATATTAAAAAAACTTTAATAAAAGCAAAACCCATGTCACATGAAAGTCGGTCAAACTCATCCAAATTTGTCGAAAATCAAGCAATTTTGTCTCCAACTCGCTTGGACATGTTCAAAGTTGATCAAAGTTGCCTCTCATTCGACCAAGGTCCTACGTGGTGCTTTTACAACAACTTTGCCAGGAAATTAACGATTTTGATTTAAATTCAAACCAAAAGTGAATGTCCAACAAATTGTTACATCCCAATTTTCGACATAATTTAAAATATAGCTATTGAGGTTCACATGAAGTCAGTTGATAGTTAATTTGGTTATAATCCTATGAAATGGTAAGATAGTCGTTATAATTTCAAAATGAAGATAGTCGTTATAATTTCAAAATGAAGATAACAAGCTATTTGATCATTTGTCACGAATTCATGGAATTGAGAAGATGGTTAACGGTTATGATTAATTATGATTAAATAATTTATTATGATAATATAATTTAACTGCAGAGAACTTCCTTGTGGGAAACACATCGAAGGGGTGGAAGCATTGTCAGAAAAGAATTAGGCACAGGAGCATCACCATCGCTAGGTAGATGGGTTGAGAACCTAGCGACTTGAAACAAGATACATCTATGGGACCCACATGAGCTATTTAGATAAATAAATTGAGAAACATAAAATAATTGAGTTAAAATATAATACATACCTTTAGAGATTGTTTATTAATTTTTATCTTATCATTATAATAAACACTTACATACGAACACATAAATATAAAAATGAAATGGCACCAATAAATTATAATAATATAATCTAATGATGTCACCTCATCAATAGACTTATGTGAACGTATATAAGAACGTATTATAATAATAAAAATAAAGTCTATAACTCTTCAACTTCTCCTTAATTATTTTCCCTCTTTATTTCTCTTCTTTTCAAATCGAATTAATGTTTGAATTCAAATGGATTTCTTTCTTTCAAACCGATGGAAGCCGAGAAGTCAGGGCTTGTTCCTTTTATGTGAACCTAGAAAGAAGTCGGATTCATTCTTTTTCCCACTTGGCCACGATTCTATCTTTGCCACCTTATTATATTATAAGGAATCAAAATAGGAGTAGAGGGTATTCGTTTTTTCTTAGAACCCGACTTCCTCTCATTAGTCTCGGCAATAATCTTTTAACCGGCAGGAGCCAAGATATCACGAGTTGTTGATGAAAGCCGTGAGGAGAGAGGGAATCATTATTCTGCAACATCCAATTTCCTGTTGCAGCGATTTACACCCTTACCAATGGATACTTCCGCCTTTGTTACACCAATCCGTGAGCTGAGAGTTCCCTCTAATTATCAAATTTAAACATCCAATACAAGCGGCAGCTTTGCCATTTATATCAGCCATCGAGGAGTAGGCCATCTGCAATTGATATGTCTGCTATTAATGCAATTAGATTATTACTCTACAAGTAACGTCTCAACATAACTCAAGAGGACAAATCTGAGTACGGGATCATCAAATCAATACCAAATACACATCAGGTCATGTTATTTCAATATCATTTTATAACAGCCAGTTAGACTCACAAGATTCTTCTTTCCAAATTACAACATGAGTTTGTTGCATATTTCATGTCCTTTGTTATCAGTCCTCTTCTTTAGACTTTCATAATTAATTAGATACAATCCTTATGGAAGCGTTTTTCCAATTGCAAAAAAATCTGGAATGAAATATACTATCCAATGATATTTTTCAAGTAGTCTTAGAAACATAATCTTTCTGGTCACAGTTGTGTTAAGCATACTAAGCAACGAATCTATGCAGCAAGTTTCAGTATTTATCATAATGATATCTTGTTGAATTTACAGATTGAACTTCTTTATTTTAGCCTTGTTCATGGCAGGTGATAACCAAGTGACCAAAATATGGATTCATAAATCATTACGCCACTGGGTATTAGAATTAAACAATCAATTCTGAAACCTTTAAAGAACATAATCAGGTAACCACGGGTTGTTAAATGCTGGATGCATGTAATCTTCTTGTATAATTGACAGAACCAGTTGTTCTGAGAATTCTGAAAAGCCTGGGACTCACTCGGCTGTGTAGCCAAAGAAATGGGTGATGAGGTGAGAGAAAGGAATCTGCAATAACATGAAATAGTATCAGTTATGACATATCAATGTTTATCATTTTTAATAAGAATTATTTAATAACTCATGCATGATCCTATTAATGTAACTCCTATTGTCGAGTCTAGTGGTGTGATTAGATACCAGGATGCTCAGTAGATGACAGATGATCCAAGTCTAGTTCTGGGTAGGGAGGGCCTTTCTCATTGGAGATTGTGTGGAGAATAAGTTAAAGTCCGAAGTTGGGTGTTAAGCCCCTGACAATGTTTCACCTCTCCCCAAGTTGTCGAACGAACAATAGACAAAGATAAGCTATGCATTCAATTGTTGTCGAAAAACAGGTATTATTACTTTTATGATGTATATGCAAGAAGGTAAGATTGATTGAGTTATATTATCATTGCAATTATTTTTACACCTAGATGCGAAAGATAGATATATGGATTGTTTTCATTTATATGAATATTAAATATGAGCATATTTTCTAATCTTGAGTTATTGCCACAATTAAGCAATCAGAAGGAAAGAAATGATACAATGGTATCTGAAGCCCTAATTGATTCAGTAGTATTTGATGCCCTTAATAATCTAGTGGTAACTAAAGCCCTAATTCATACAATGGTATCTGATGCCCTAAATGATCCAATGGTAATCGATGCCCTAATTAATACCATGGTATGTGATGCCCTAATTTTTATATAGTGTTATTTAATGATAATTGTTATTTGATTTTGATTTAGTAGTATGGGATGGAAGTCGTTATATGATATTGTTATAGTGGTATTTGTGGACTAATCTGGGTGAATGCAGAAGCATCCCTACAATGGTTCTCGATTCAAATTCTGAGGTATGTGGATTTTAATTTCTATAGTAAATTCATTGATGGGGTTTTAAGTTCTTAGTTAAGAAATTTTGTTTAACTATTTTTAACTGTAAATCTCTTTCACATGAACATGACTGATATAACTGTCTTCCTATGAAATGAAGTAATAATTGATTTCCTTGAGTATGTTAGTTGTTAGATTAGACCCTAGAAAAGTGGTTGTTACACAAATCAACTTTTAAATTCAATGCTTGACCAACAATTATGGTAACATAGCCTAAGTTGTTGGTTCAAATTCTAAATCAGATGTCGGTTCATCATTCGGATTTGAAATTCGTCCAAAAGTTTTTGGGGTTGGGTTTGGGTTTGTTTTGGGTTCATTCGTACAAGAAAAAAAAAATTTAATATATATAGGTATGTAATATCCCCCTTTAATAATAAAATTTGCTATTAAATCACAAAAGTGACATCCCTAACTAAAATAGAATGATTATTAATATCTAAATTAGATATAAATTGAAACATTTCCCATCTAAAAATTAATTAGTAAATATGTCATTATAGAATAGGTTAAATAAATACATAGTTAATTGATTATATATAAAAAATTATTATTATTCATTAAGAAATGAATATATATAAACTAAATGAATTATTCTAGTTCCAATGCCAAATCAACATTTAGGTTCAAGATTCGTCCAAACGTTTTTGGGTTGGGTTTGGGTTTGTTTTGGGTTCATTCATACAAGAATTATATATATATATATACATCCCCCTTTAATAATAAAATTTGATATTAAATCACAATAGTGACATAACTAAAATAGAATGATTATTAATATCTCAATTAGATATAAGAACATTTCCCATCTAAAAATAAATTAGTCAATACTTTATTATAGAATAGGTTAATGAATAGTTAATTAATTATATATAACAATAATAATTATTCATTAATAAATGAATATATAAACTAACAAATAAGCAGTTATATACTATCATTATAAATTTATAATCCTTAGACGGTCAACTAACTAGTGGAAGCAATATTAAACTAAGAAAATAATCAATATGCGAACTCCCCATGAAGGGCATCACCAAAGGTCATGAGCCTTAATAAATCGGGGTGGCATATATAAGACACGAAGATCACAAACACAAGGTACCATGATAACTATCGAATGAAAATATATAAACCAAAGATCAATTTGAAAGAGGAGACTCACAACATAATATATTAAATGCAAGGAAGGATATGCTGGAGTATGAAACAACACACATGTATGCGTACAAAAGTGATGACGTGGAGAAAGTCAAACAACATTACTAACCCCTAGAATGAATGTAGCAAACAGGGAGAAGGCATGCATAAGAAGAGTTGATGAAGGATAAAGAGAAATAAAGGAGGTTACGAGTCCAAAGTCAATCCATGTGGATCATTTCTCGGCCACTCAAAAGGAAGCATGATCATACCTGCAACAAGCATAACGTACACAGACCAAGTGACCTTAAGGCAGAGACATGGCAAATAAAAGAGTACTCATTTATGAACGTAAAGCAACAGTTTCCAAGCCAATAAAGGTAAAAACAGTATTATTATGAATGCTGTCATAATTCATATAGAATGTATTATGTATTGGAATTGGATTTATAATTGTGTGATACAAAATATACATTTTCTATTATAATTCATGTAGAATGTTCATATATTGGAATTGCATTTGAGTAATGCAAATATATATTTTTTATTTATGAGATAATTAATATGGTTCCTTATGAGAGGAATGATCAATGATAAATTTAATTGTGTCAGTACATGGGATTAACCCCATGGAGATTGATGGGATCCCTGTCATAGTGGTATGTGAGATGCTATGATCTCCATCTGACCACCATGGCTAGGATTAGTATATAATCTCCATGTGCTAGAATATTCTGATGATGTCAACATATGCATATGTGATTGACCTTGGATAGAGAATGTCCCATCCAGGAGGAATCTTAAGGGGAGCACTCCAGAGAAGACGGTGAAATATCTAAGGGTTATGAAGCCCGATCTAGAGACATCCTTAAGGTTGGGTTAGGATAGAGGGTAGAATAGTATAGTTAGAATTATTATTGTTTAAATTCTAACATCTACATATCCCAAGCTAACCCTATTAGTGGGCACATTACAACATATGCATGTAAAAATATGCTGCAGCAAAGAAGTTGAAACTGTAGTTTCCAGTGCTAGAAACACTTTCACTTGCAGCCATTCTGTGACTTTGAATCTACAAACAAGTTACAAGTGATATTCAATATTACATAATTATCATGGTTCATGCAGAATACCATATACAGTTATACAGATACATATTGCAAAAACAGAAATAGTCTCCTAACCATATTCTAGTTCCTACAAAAATGGTTAACTATTTAATGCAGACATTAAGCAGAATTATAGGAATATGAACAAAAGACATGTAAAGAAGACATATCTTATGAGGTATTTCAAAGTCCAGAATTATGAAAATAAGTTATACACTCACAGGATATATATGTATGTATATGTGTGTGTGTGTGTGTGTGTGTGAGAGAGAGAGAGAGAGAGAAAGAGAGAGAAAGAGAGCATCAAAGATGATTGAAAATGAAATTGTCAGGTCTTGCAAAGGACTGGGCAAGTACTATACGATTTTAATGATTGCATTGGAGTATAGGTGAAAACAGAAAGATATTAAGTTTGCACATGTCAAACATCCGAATTAAAGAAATATTCTTATAGATTGTATAAACTTTATAACCTGCCATCTTCAGAAAACCATCAAGTTTGCTTTGACAATATGTATCAATAAATTTCTAGACAGTATCTATGGACATCAACTCACAGTAAGAAATAGCAATAAACTTTATGTAAAATAGAAGTGCAGAGATCATCTGGGCAGCATGAAGAATGATGTGTAAGTTTGTCTTCAGTGGAAGAAAAATGTTCATTGACCATCACTTCAAAGGCTCATGTAACAGCGCCTTTATTAAGAAATGATGAGTCAGCAATTAGTAAGAACAGAGTTTTATATTAAAAGATGTGTTTTAATGTTATCGTGTGTGCATAACAAACCTGGAAGAATGGTAATCACGCACGTAACCTAGAAGCAAAAAAGACAAAAAACAGTATTAAAAAAAAAATTTAAACCATTTAATGAGGTCAACATTTGCAGGTCATTAACATGACATTCGTTTTGGCACATCATCACCAGCGAATGCCTGGCAAAAATCACTGCAAATTTGACCAGGGTCCATTTTGGCAAATTTGCAGCGAATTCCTCAGGCTCAGACACGAAATGAATTTTCAACAATTTTCATTTGAACGTGACATTGACACAAATCGAATTTTGCATTCCAGTGGGCATGAGCGAATATGGCAACTTAGTATTATAAGCAACATATTTGATGTCTTCATAAATGATTAGTCCTCTTAGCTGATTGTTATCTCCCCTATAATCAATATTCCAAATATAGTTAGCACACAGGAGAAAGTGATATTAATATTAATGTTATATAAATTACTTTTGAGTCAATCCTGACTTCTTAAATCAATTATTATGTCATGAGCAATGTATTTGCTGCCTTCGTACACAATTAGTCCTCATTACTGATCGTTATCTCCACATTAATAAATATTCCAATATGTAATTAGCACACAGGAGAAAGTGATACTAATATAAATGTTATATAAATTACTTTTGAGTCAAGTTGTATAAGGAATTAAATAACTATTTTCATATTTTGAGCAAATTGTATGTATTAAAATATATTTTTATTCTACTTAGCTCAGATCCGTCTTGTGACAACAGTAAGCTACATATTTTATATTTTGAGCAAATTATATTTATTAAGATGTATATATTGCATGTGGATTTGCAGTATGGTTGATTACATCCCTGTTATGCAATGCAGGGTTAATTTATTCTGAGATGTACTAGGTGTTTTTCATTTGGATAAAGTCTTTGTTGGGTGAAGCTGAGTTGAGTACTATGATGCATTTTTGTTTCAAGTTTTGAAGGAAAATAAGGAATGGTATCATTATTACAGAAGATCGTATGAAATGTGTTCTTTTCTTCTCTTGGCTTTGGTACAAAGCTATAGATTCAAAAAAAGGAACCAATGATATGGTATGAAGCAGCCTGATGTATCTATGCGTAGGCAATGAAGGATTAGTGTGAAAGGTGTTTTTCATCTGGTGTTATTGTCGCACTTGGGTTGGTACTCGAATTGAACCTGGTGACTCAGCTGATTGGAGTTAGTGCTTTAGTTGTTTGGAGTTGGTACCTCAAAGAGGGTTGGTGCTCACTTTTGTAATCTGGGTTGGTGCCCACTTCTGTTAAGAAAAGCAATTGTCTGCCATTTTTTTTTACCTGTAAGGGTCTTCCGTGACAAATCTGATGTAGAAGTTTTTATGATTGCTCTCATGATGTTTTGTGGTTTCATGCAATTAGTAGTTTCAAAAGTTCTGCCCACCCTCCCTCAATCTCAAAATTTCACGTGTGCTCTTCGCAATTACTGTGAATACAAATCAAACAGACCACAATTTTCTGAAAAGTAATGTAACAATTCACCCTACTAAAAAGACCAATGTACTCGTCAACATCTCCTTCCCATAAAATGCCACAAGGTCCTTTCCACAGCAGGTGCACCTCAAAAATATAACTCACGACAATGTACCAAAGCTCATATAGATCACATTCCTACTTTTAAAAATTTTGTTCATCAAATCTCATCTACATCATATTCCTCTTTTGAATTTTGTGTACTAAAATTGATTTGGCATTAAAAATTTCATTTAAATTGAAATTGAAAACCAACCAACAGGTGAAATCCAAGTTATGAGTAGAAGCAATATTCCAAAATCCATTGAACTGAACATTTTTTCAATCCCAATGTACTCACCCCTGTAAACATCTGTGTCTCTACCCTTATGTAGCATTCGATAAGAAGGATCATATGCTTTTAATATTTGTTGTCTTGAGAAGTTGATGATCCTGTCAATGATCTGAGAACAAAATCAAAATACAGTCAATATTTATAAATTAAGCTGTACATTTCGCACCTGAACATCATAATTCTTCTGAACTTAATAACGAAAAAAAAAAACTTTAAGGTAATATGATACACCAATTTTCGTTTGTCAACACATAAAAATCCATAATATGTTAAATTGACACTAACAATACATTTTAAAATATCTTATAAATAAAACAAACAACTAGATTTTTTTTTTAAAAAGCATACCTCTTCATTATAAACTTGCTTAGGCATGTGCCTATGCGTCATTATCGCAAGAGCTATGTGAACTGACTCTAATGCAGTCAAGACAATACAAAAGTTATCTGAATCAACCTGCAAAAAAAAATCAACAGCATAAGGCATGTATATAAAAGTGTCTCTATCAAGCCCAAAAACTCTTACCAATATATAACTTTTCCTGATAAAATTTGATGTTTACTAAAATCAAAAAAAGTAAAAATTGCAGCCAGGTTTGGCATATTCAAAATCTTCACCCCTCTCTCCATTTTAAGTGTGCATTCAATCGAGTATCTATTTGTCTTGCCGTGTTATAGTAACAAATACATTGTAACCAGACTTGTTCTCCTTTTTATCAATTTTTAAAAAGAAACTGTTAGTACATCTACAATATCACATGGCTCTAACAAATAAAAGGCGTAATACTCAACTATTTAACATTGACAAAAACAGTTAATGCCTGTATGATATTCATATAACATTGCAACAAAATACAACCATCCTTTCTTTCTTTCTAAGATGCAAATTTGGCATCCAACCTGGTTTCAAAAACCTCTCAGAACATATATGCAGAAACAATTCCAAAAAACTCATATCAATGTTTCATAGGACTTACCAACGAGAAGATGCAACAGCATTTTTTCAAATTTCCAAGAAAAAGGGATGCAAGGGTAATAAAAATTTCCCTAACTGCAGACAGCAGGGGAAGAACTTAAAAAGCAGTTGCTTTTAGCATTTCTCCTTCAAAATTATTCCAAAGTCAAAATAATTTTTGTCCTGGTGATGTTGCATATAAAAACAAAACCTAATTTTGCATCTCAAGAATACTAAACTACCAACTTACAGCATCAGAACCAATTTTCGATGCATTATCACAAATGAGGACAATTTAAAGTTCAATGCCCACACGTGGGTGACATTTGTTACATAATAGCACCAGATATTACAGTAACCATGTACCATGCTACAACTATAAGATTTAATTTGGATTTTACTCTAGACAAGAAAACACAAAGATATCAATGCGGAATGTAGCCATGACCTTCAATCTTGTCTCAAGAGAAAACAAGGCCTGACCAATCCCACCCTATAATTATGTGAGAAATAATCTGATCACAATGCATTATGTGCATGTAATTGCTAAGTTTACATAGTGATGTATATTAATGGTTTGTATCTAGCATATAAATGTGTGGCTTCTAGTACAAAATAAGCAAATAATCAAGTGATAGCCAACCGTTCCCAGCTGAGCTGTCCACAGATTATAGAGAAACTCTAGAATCAGCAAGTATGATGCAACCTATGACGTTTTGTTTCTTCATTAACATTATGTTGCTCATTAGCATCAAAATTCTAGGAGTTCTAGGTCTACCTCTGTTAGTAAGTGTGCAGTATATCCCCTCGGGATTCATCACATGGTTAAACAGCCTCCTGTGAGATCCTTTACTGAGATGGTAACAGTTTCCTATATAGATGCATCTTTTGAGAGCAACAGCCAGCTCAACTTCTCAAAGGGGGTATTGGAGCAGGGTCATAGTTTTGAATCCCCTCAGTTAATGCTGAAAGGGAGATTGTTGGTCAGTGTTCAGCATATCCTCTCGGGATTCGTGGCATGGTTCAACAACCTTCTGTGAGATCCTTAACTAGTATAATATCAGTTTCCTGAATAGCTGCATCTTTGGAGAAACAGCCAGCTCAACCTCTAATTTGGGTCAGCAATGGTCTAGCCTTCTTCATATTTAGGATGCCCACAGAAGCCATTTGATATCCATACTAGGACTGCTACTATAAGAAACAAAATATATTGCATACAGTCTTGTAGTAGTGAATAACAAGAATTTATTGACAATAATAAAGATAAGGATCCTTTCCCATGAGCTAATTAGCAGCATCCAATGGACCTGTTCACAACAACTACAGAGAGCACTGATGGGCATGAATGGATATAGCACATGGCCATATCCCAGACTCGAGCCCTTCCTCATCCACTTCAAGCTTCTACCTTAAGGTATACCATAAAACCTTTTGACAGGCAGATTGTACTTTAAAGATTAAATCAACGAGATTGTAAGCCTTTGCCCAGCTTAAAATCCTCAAAAAACAAATACAATAATATACCCCAGAATGCGATGCCAAAAAGACACTAGGTAAGATAATAGTTGAGATACAAAAGTACATGCAAACCAGGACACTGTTTGAGAGACAAAATCAGATACCCCTTGTCGAGAATGGTAGCTACAATAGAGAGCTGAGTACCTGTTTTTCTGCATATATATAGTTTTTGTCTTTACCATTTTTCCTTCCTGTGAAATCTTCTTTGTTGCTGTTCGAGCCCTCATATTAGAGATGTCATCTCATATTTGTGCTCATGCGTTCTGAGTATATTGCTCAAGATTATATTGTTTGTGCTACCTTATTGGTTGGTGTCTTCTTCGTTTTCACTCATATTCCCGTGACCTTGGTGCATGGCTGTATTGTCGTGAAGTCCATCTCAGCTTATGACATGGTACTATTATTAATCTGGCATCCTCATTACTTTCCGCCTCTCCAGTGGCATCGGCTTTATTTCTGGCATTAGATCAGTTCATTTTGGTCTTCCCCGTCACTATCAATTATTATATGTAGCAGTTCACCTTGGCCTTCACCATCAACATTCATGAAGCCACATCACTTATTCTGTAACTGGCAAGAGAGTAAAGCAGTTTATCTTTATGAGTCTCCCAGCGTACATGGATGATAATTATTCTTTATTGAGTATGTGATATGTTAGTACTGCATATAGATTTTCTGGATCATATTTGATCAGAAAAATGATTATCTTTACGTTTAAGCAGCTTTAGTAATATTCAGAACAGTCCAAATTGGTAGTTTTGGAGTGATTCTTATTGTCTACAGTTTTCAGATTGTTGTTGGATCTGCAAACTTTTATTGTCTATACTTTTCAGATTGTTGTCGGCTCTGCATATAAAGATCAGAGTTATATTTATTCATGTGTATTAAGATTATTATGTTTTATATATATCTGCATTTTGTAATACTGTTGATCAATGTATGATCACCATGTCTGTAGAGGCCGAAAGGAGCTCAGATATTGTAATTTTGTTTTGAAAAACTAAATAAAGGATCTATTTTTGGTGGGCTGGGTTGTTTCCCTCGGTGAGAAGGGATTTTCACAGGGTAATCTCAGGTGTTATAAGTTTGTTCTGCATTATTGTAGTCTCTTCCTTAATTCTGGTTAAAAAATTTGCACCCCTGACAAGGAATATATATTCCACGATTTTGATACACAGTGCAGAAATGTTAGTATTTATTGACACATTGCAGACTTCATTTTACAATATTTTATGACAATCAATGTAAAGTTATTAAGACATGGAATGGGACTTAAATAAATTGATTATAAGGAATCCAGACCTAGTTTTCCTTAGTACAATTTTGTACTCTTCATTAATATCAACTCCCTAGCAGGCTAGTAACATATGATAAATTTATCTCTGTGCCAAACAAGTTTTGAAATCTTTATTTCCTTAAAAACTGAATTGAGATTATAAGTATCAATTCATCTTTAGAGCTAATGGAGGCAATTTTAGAGCAAAGAAACTCTGTTAAATTAAGCATTCTAATTGATTTCATTTCTAGCTTAACTTTGCTTTGTTTCATAGCTTGATTGTACTCCATCCTAGCTTAATTTCACTTCAATTATTAGTTTGAATTTTGCATTCATGCTAGCTTGAATCTCTCATTCTAGGGGTGTTATTGTCACTGATTTGGTCTTAATTCTGAGAGCAATTAATTCCATTTACATACTCATTCCTTAGTTAGAGAGCAATAAGACAGTTTCATGGGTTTTATGCTTAATTTTAATTCATTATATGTGCTAACCCTATGATATAATGTCTTATTGAAGTGTGTTGGTTTTGCAGATACAGGATCCACATTTCACACACACAATTATTGATGAACTTGATGCCAGTGCTACTACAAGAAAGCAAAGAGAAATGTGAGCAACATTGTTTACAACATTAAGCATTATTTGTATCATCCCAATAAGGACTTTCATTTATAAGTAGAAGTCTCTCAAAAAAAATTACAACAGAAATACTTAAGGGAGTTTGGATACAATATTGCTAAGTTAATCATGATACCAATAGAACTAAACTAAATACCTAAAAGCACACTCACATCATCCTCTTCGTCAACAGCTATGTCACGAGCATGCTGTATATGTCGATCAAGCAGATTTAGAAGCCTCACTATACTGTCAACTGGAATCAGATGAAGAATATTTTTTGAATGTGCAGACATAATTTCATTTGAGAGAATTTTGATCTCTGATAGAGGCAACAATGCACCCTCTTCTTCACCTTCATTTTCCCCTGGCATTTCTGTTCTTTCAAAATGACTGTCCAACAGTTCGCAAAGTCCTTCAATGCCACCATCTGCAAATAACATATTGCAAACCTAGAAAGTAATGTAACAAGCAAGAACATAAATAAGAGAAGCATCACTTTTTTTAGTAAAAAAAAATTAGCAAACCTTGAATATCAGTAACTCCCGACTTGCTATCTGCTACATCTCTGCTAGCCTCTTTTCTTCTTATTCTGGATTTCCTTAGAGGTGTAGGTTCTTGCACATCCTGATATGCATGATCATTCTTAATTATAGAAGAAAAGCAGCATTCAACAATTATAATTAATCTTACCATAAGGAAGGCTAAGTAAAATTCCTATAGAATTGCCAAAAGTGTATCTTATTATTCTTTCAGCATCTTTTATTTCAAGAATAGTTTTGAAGCCTCAAACATATTTAAGACCAACGCTATTTTTTGCCCTTAACTTCTTTCTGGTGATAAAAGAAAGAAACGAATGAAGATGTTTTAGTTCTCTTGTCACTTCCTCAAGACTCAAACTATACCACAATAAATATGATCAAAATCTAATGTAGACACTCGAAGATATAATAACAACAATACTAAATTTGGCAAGGTAAACAATAGAGAAGCCTAATACATGCCTGCGATGCTGTAGTGTCTGAAAACATTATAATAGTAGCTATCAATTACCAAATACTGAGCTTTAAAAATCATACCGGGGTAACTCCTCCTGGAGTATTTGATGAAGCCCCCTTAGAAGCACTTTGTGATAGAATTCCACCATGTATATTCTGTGCAGAAGACCTTTTTTCAGAAGACAAATTTCGGAAACCACGCTCCTTAACAGGACCTGTAAACTTGAACAAGTGTGATATTAAATAAGCAAGATATAATAATAAAGAGGAAAAACTGCTCAACTAAGCATATTTTTCATTCAATGATTCCTGCATAAGGCCTTGTATTAGTTTTCTGCAAAATAAACAGTAACAGTACATATTTTCTGAAAAACTAAACTCATAGACAGAATCCATAGAAGTAAGAAGAAATTAAAAAATAGCATCACAAAGCAGTGCTTGGTGCAGTAGCACCTAGGAAATGATCCATGAAGATCCTAGGGTATGTTGTAGGTCTTTTCCATGTTTTCAAATACAGGCCGTAAGCCCTTCTAATATAAGACCTTGATGTAAGTTAACTAAGTCCTAAAGGCCTAATGGAATGCCTAAGGCTTAGCAGTCAAATGTGGTCAAACTGTCAAACATTCCCAAAGTTTGGGGAATAGGTTGTTTTCTTTGCTCTTAGACTTGGGTACCCTTTGCGTCCCTAACTGGCCTGGAGGCAGAGGCGGAGGCGGAGGCAAAGGTGGAGTCTGGTGGGAGTGGAGGTGGTGGCGCGTGGAAGCTGGCCGGAAGCCTTTCGCAGCCAGCCGAATGCGTGCGGAAGCCAAACAATGGCTTCCTGTCACATCCGGCTGACCGAGAATGGTTTCTGGCCAGCTTTTGGACACATCCAAAAGCCTCCAAAGGCATCTGCAAGCAAAAACACACGTAAATGCACTTTTTTCTTTTTTCACTTAAAGCACCAAAAACGCACATGGGTAAAAAGGTTTTTTAACCTCTTTTTTCCTTGAAAACCCTAAAACGGCCCTAAAAGAGGCCACTCAACCACTATTTGTTGCATTTTGTTTGCAGCTCCTCTCTTTTCTCATTTGCTATGAATTTTGGCATTTTGAAGGCAAGGTGATTATTTTCGAAGAGGATCATTCATAGAGCAAGAGATAGCTTCCAAAAATGAGTTTTAAGCAACTAAGGTAAGCATTTAATCACATTCTTGAGTTCTTTTGAAATTTTGGATGAACTTTTAAGTTTTTTTTGTTTTGTTTTTTTTAAAGTAAAGCAAAATGTTTAGCTATCTATTTTAGTAGTTTTCTATCTTTTTTTGCACTTATATGCATGATGTTCATAGTTTTTTTTAGATTAAATCTATTTCGTTTCTTATTATAGGCATATCAAGAAATTTTATTGTATTGTGGAAAAATGGCCACCACCAATAGTCAAAGTTCAATGGGCCAAGCAGCTGATAGTTTTAAAATTGATGTAGCATCTCCTTTATGGAGACACACCACAAGAATCTCACAAGTTTCTGTAGGTGGCTCCTATATTTGGAAGTGTAATTATTGTCAAAGAAACAAAGGCAAACCATTTAATAGTTCTTAACCGAGTCAAACTTCATTTTATGGGCCCTGCTCGTAAAGAATTTTCAATGTGCAAAGGCACACAGATGGGAAGCAGTTGTCTAATGCACAAATAGCTTCATTTGTAAAAGAACAAGATGTTGTTGATAAATTGATAAAAGATCAAAACAAAGTTTTTATCAACCTCCATCTTCAAAAAAAAAATGCAATTACCCTGGGAGCCAATTGTATCCTTCAAACACCCATTCTTGCAAGTACCTATACCACAAGTGGAAAAGGAAGAAGTAGAAACTATTGGCCACAAAAAAGGTCCATTGGACACTGCATTCTAAATGAACGCAAGAGAGCTCGTTGATCAAGTCATTGCACGATCTCTCTATGCCAAAGGTCTTCCTTTGAATTTGGTGAGATCACCATATTGGAAGGAAATGGCGGCAGCCATAAATAAAGCACTGGCTGATTACACAAGTCTTGGATATTGAAAGGTGCATGCTACTTAATTGACAAAAGAGAGGGTTTGGGTAGAGAGAGCTATTCAGCCAATTAGAAATTCATGCAAAACTTCAGGTGTTTCTATTGTTTCGGATGGATGGAAAGATATGAGAAATTGGCTATTGATTAATGTGATTGTAGTGTCATCCAAAGGGGCAATATTCTTTAAGGCAGATGATTGTGAAAGGGAAGTGAGAGATTCACAATTCATTTCCAAAATTCTCATTGAAGCCATAGAGATCGTGGGTAGTGAGAATGCAGTTAAAGTAATTATAGATAATGCAAAAAATTGCTGGGGTGTAGGTGCTTTTGTTGAGGGTCGGTATGACCATTGTTTTTGGACACCATATACCATACACTCCCTAAACTTGGTCATGCAACAAATTGGTACCCAACAAGATTGGGTGAAGCATATATACCAAGAGGAAAAGGAGATAAAAAAAAGTTTGTGACGAATCACCACATGTCACAATCCATATTTGGATCATTCTCCAATTTGGAGTTGTTAGAGGTAAATTGGAATTGCAAATTTGTAATTAGTAAATAGTAAATACTAAGTTTATTTTATTTATTTAATTAAATTATTTGAATATATTTTATGTCATGTTCAATATTTATTGACATAATGTTATGATTATTTTACTTAGTTGTTTGAAACCCAATTTGCATCTCATACTATTGTTATGAGACGACTTGTCAAGGTGCAAGACGCATTAAGCCAAATGATTGCTTCAAGCCAATGGGGTATATAGAGAGGCTTCAAATTCAAAGAGGACAGAAAAGGTCAAGGCATTGATCTTGGGTGACAGTGGGCTCGTGTGCAATTTGTATTAGATTTCACGGTCCCCATCATGACTATGCTCTGCTTTGCTGATTCAAATTAGCCTTGTTTGGGGGAAGTATATGATGGCATGGACGCAATGGTTGAGAAGGTAAAACATTCAATACAAGCACATGAGGATGACCCCACAAAATGTATATTACGAAAGTAATTGGTAAATACTTGCCTAATATTAACAAAGACCGAAAGGTCAATTTATACAAAAGAATGAGACGATGTTTCCTTAGGAAATGATTGTAAAAAATAGAAACATTCTATTCTAGAGAAAGCCAAAAACGAAAGCAAACTAACGCTTATTAGATATTTACAATGGATAACCATTAACTAATAATAGACGACTTATGTATTATTGTAATACCCTCCCTTAATGGTTAATCTATCTAGCACACCAAGTTGTCCTCTGAATTTGACAAACTTATCAAGACCAAGAGGCTTGGTGAGAATGTCTACAGTTTGATCTATGGTAGGAACATACTGCAAATCAATAGTCTCGTCTTCAACCAGTGGTCATATGTAATGACAGTGAACATCCACATGTTTGGTTCATTCATGGAAGCCTGGATTTCGTGATAACTTGATAACGCCTTCGTTATCAACAAATAGAGTAGCCGATCCTGCTGGTGACATCTGCATATCCCCAAGCATCTGACAAAGCCAAACAGCTTCACATCCTACCTTAATAGTCCCTTTGTACTCAGCCTCTCTAGAAGAGAGAGAAAATGCCTGCTACTTCTTATTGGTCCATGTGACTGAACCAAATCCCAAACTGAACACATATCCAAATGTTGACTTTTTATCATCAACAGAGCCTACCCAATATGAATCTGTGAACCCACTGAGTTTAGGATTAGAACTTCGAGAGTACAAAAGTCCATAATTTGAAGTGCCCTTCACATAACGAAGCACGCGTTGCTGCCATCCAATAATCAGCCTTAGGAGCTATCATAAAGCATGAAATATAGCTAATTGCGAAGCTGATATCAGGCCTAGTAGCAGAGAGGTAGATGAGGTTGCCTACTAGTTGCTTGTATGTAGTATCATCAACAGAAGGAGAATCAGACTTTTCTAATAACTTGAGACCTTTCTTCATAGGTGTAGATGCAGGTTTGCGATCCTGCATTCAGAATTTGTCTAATAGAGCCCTGGCATATTTGGACTGATAGATGGATATACCAGAAGACTGTTGCCAAACTTCAACACCTAGGCAATAATGCATGAGCCCAAAGTCAATTATATAAAAACACTGGCATAAATTATGTTTGATTCCCTCAATCAAAGATGTCGAACTGCCAATGATGATCAAATCGTCCACATAGATAACCAAAAGGATGATCTCACTGTCAGTAGTCTTGATGTATAGATTTGAGTTTGAAGAACTCCTCTTGAAGCCTTGATCACTGAGGTACTTATCAATCTTTATGTACCATGCCCGAGGGGCCTACTTCAAGCCATAGAGAGCTTTTACCAATCTGAGAACCTGATGGTCTTTACCAACAACCTTGAAACCAGGAGGCTACATCATGTAGATCTCTTCATGGAGATTACCATTCAGGAAAGCACTCTTGATGTCCATCTGATGGACCTTCTAGCCAAACTGTGCTGCCATGGCTAGGACTAATCTGGTGGTGCTCATCTTTGCAGTAGGAGCAAAGGTCTCCTCATAATCAATGCCCTGACGCTAAGAAAAGCCCTTCGCCACTAAACGAGCTTTGTACTTATCCAAAGTACCATCCGATTTGTATTTGATTTTGTAGACCCATTTGCAGCCAATGGGTTTCTTCCTTGGTGGAAGCAGGCTCTAGTGTTCAGATGTCATGGCCTGCTCCCACTCTGGAATTCCTTTAGCCTCGAAATATGTTTGAGGTTCAAAAACACTGTGAATGTTGGCCATAAGAGCAAAGTTAACAGTATCTGTAGTTTTGCTCTTTTTTCAAGCAGTTCTCCCATTAATGAGCTCATCATCACGAAGATCAGCGTCTTAGCCCACCACGTAGGTCGAATAGGAGAATGACCAACAGTAGTACTAGGAGATGCTTGATCAGCATGATCCTCATCAGAAGAATCTGGATCAAACTCAGATGAAGCATCTACAAAGCGAGGTGATCCTGCAAGAGTAGCCGGAGGTGTCTGTATAGGTATCACTGGAATAACTAGAGTTGCAAGAGCTACTGGAGCCCTCCCATCAGGTGGACCTAATAGAAGCCGAACTCTCAAATCATGACCCATTAGAGGCTGATCTATTGGATCGGGAACAACAGAAACAAGCATGAATGGTTCTTGTTGCTCATCAAAGACTACATCACGACTGTAGATGAGACGAAACATCGATCAGGCTATAGGCTTTGTGAAGACTGCTATATCCAGCAAGCATGAGTTTCTGACTCTTGGCATCCACTTGGTGCGTGATGCATCAGGGATTCAAACAAAAGCAAGGGAGCCAAAAACCTTCAGGTGACTGATTCTAGGCTTGCGACCTAACCAGGCCTCTTTCGAAGTTTTACCTTTGACCACCACTGTGGGTGACTGGTTCAATATATAAACTGCAGTGTTAACTGCTTTTTCCCAAAACTGCTTCGGAACATGTCTATGTTCGAGCATGGAATGAGCCATCTAGGTGATTGTCTTGTTCCGATGTTCAACTACACTATTTTGTTGTGGCATGTACGGTGTTATTAACTGGCGTTTGATGCCATGTGTATCCAAGAAGCTGGAGAAAGCATTAGAACAAAATTCCCCCCCCATTATCTAATCTAAGAGTAATAATAGATTTCCCAGACTCTTTTTCAACTAAAGGTTTAAACTTCTGAAATACAGGAAATGCATCTGATTTCTTTTAAGGAAATACACCCACATTTTTCTACTGAAATCATCAACAAACAACACAAAATATCTAGACCCAAGAACAGAAGGAGTGGCCATAGGGCCACAGATATCGTCATGAACAAGCTGAAGTACCTGAGAAGCTTGCCAAGAATCGCAACTGGTGAAAGGTGTGCGATGTTGCTTCCAACCTGGCATGCGTCACAAACTCCAAGGTGTTGAGTCTGAATCTCTGGCAATCCAAGAACAAGCTCATCCCAAGCAAGCTGTGAGAGATAATGCACATTTAAATGCCCATATCGCTGATGCCAAAGTGTGCTGACAGAAGATCGCCGAGCAGCCATAGCTAAGTCCTGAGAATCACTAGAATCAGTAAGTCTGGAAAGACCATGATCCTAAAGACCCACCGCAACAGTAGACTTAGTCGCGCAATCAGTGATGGTGTACTGACATGAACTGAAGGTGACTGCCAAGTGTGGAGAATGTCGCAACAGCTGACTGACTGAGAGTAGATTTAGTTTCATCCCTGGAACATAGTACACATCAAGGAATATGAGATTCCTCCCAACAGACTGAATCTGAATGTTGCCTTTACCGACAACCATTTACTCTTCTCCACCACCAAAAATAACAGTCTGAACAAGGCTGGTAGTCAGTAGATCAGTCTCTGTGGTGAGTGAAATGACATGAGGCACCTGAATCATTATACCAGGTAGACGACTTCACATGATCTGTAGGTCTTTTGGCCATGAAGGCGCAAAAGGTAGACTCTACCTGCTCAGTATGCTCTGCATTGTTCGCTTTAGGCTGCGAACCTGATTGCTTAGACTGTGTTGCTAAGCATTTCCGATATTCAACCTTCATGTGACCAAACTTGTGGCAGTAGTTGCATTGAATGTTCTTCTTTCTGGAACCATCTAATGCTGGAGCAGAAGACTTCTGCTAAGATGGTTGCTGAAACTTGCCCTTATCCTTCTGAAAGGATTTCGCAGGCTTGCTTTGTGGAGGTGGAACTGGAGCTGCTACCGAACTGTTGTTTCCACCAATCTTGCTGAAGCAGCAATGTGCAGAGATCAGTGAACTTCAAACCAACACCAGAATATGTGATGTTGAGAGTCTTGATAAAATGCTCATAGAATTTTGGTAAACTCCGAAGAGTGATAACCACTATATCCTCTTCCTCCATCTTGCGACTGATGGCAACTAATCACGGATTTCCTGAATCTGATTCAGGTATGCCAGGAGCGAAGTGCACTCATCCATGACAATAGAAAACAGAGTGTTTTTCAGAAAAAAGGCTCTGCTTTTGTCAGAAGTCTCATGAAGACCTTTAAGATATGCCCAGATCTCGACAGCTGTCTTACCGAATGGAATCTGAGAAAGCTAATCATCAGCTATGGATAATTTGAGAAGCATCACCGCCTCTCGATTATTCACATCCCATGTGTGTTGATCAGGACTCAAAGAAGTCGGAAGCTTCGTAACACCCAGAACAAGTTGATCGGTGTTTCGATATTCAAAAATTGCAATGATCCGCTGCTTCCAGGTGCCATAATTTCGACCATTGAATTTGGAGTTATGCTCGTGCAGAATATTTGTCAAAGATGCCATGGCACGTTTTTCAGTGAAAAACTGTAAAAATCTGTGAAGGCACATTCGTCGAGACAAAAAAATGGAACACTCAAAAAAATTAGAGGGACCCAGAAGAGAGCTTGAAAAATCTAGAAGGAATATGCTATCGTTTTCTAGATCCGCTGGCTCGAAAATCAAGGCACGAAAAATCGAGGCACCTAGAAAAAACGGACAACCTAGTTGAGCTCTCAAAAAACCCACCAAGAATCTGAAATCAAAAAAAAATCGACCCCAAAAAAGTAGGGTTTCGGGCAAAAAATCAATGGGCGGCCATGGACGTCAAATCTGCAAAAAAATGGCAGATTTGTGCTAAATGAACACCCAAAACAGGTAGATTTTGCTGGCAAAGAAAGTCGTGAGAGTTAAATATATAAAAACGACCTTCAAAAGTTCGAAATACAAGTGTTTTAGCCGGTGTTTTGTAGCTCCTGTCGGTTTTGTTGCAGACATTTTTGGAAACATTGCATCAATGATCCATGAACCAAGTAGCTTTCAAGTTGCAAACAAATTTGGGAGATGAAAAAACGCCGAAAACTATTACAAGTGCAATTTTTGGTTACAAATCTCCATAATTTGAACAAAAAAAAGAAACCCTAGACGGGTTTTTTGTGAAACATAAGAAATAATTTTGAAAAATCTTAACAAATAATTTCAATAGAAATTATAAATTTTCCGAAAAAAATTTAAGTGTTTGCTCTGATACCATATTATGGAAGTAATTGGTAAATACTTGCTTGATATTAACAAAGACCGAAAGGTCAATTTATACAAAAGAATGAGGGGATGTTTACTTAGGAAACGATCGAAAGGAATAGAAACATTCTATTCTAGAGAAAGCAAAAAACAAAAGCAAACTAATGCTTATTAGATATTTACAATAGATGACTTATCTATTATAGTAATAATGTAAAGTTGTCATAACCCTGCATTGACATGCAATAACTATAAATTTCTGTACACTCGAATCATTATCTTGTTATCAATATTTTCATTACTAGTAATGATTACTAATAATATTATACATCTTCATATTATTCAAGTGACAATAATTAACAAATAAATTAAGGAAACATAATAGTTAACAAGTCTAACATAGATAAACCAACATATTGATATATTAATTTAGTAATAATAATATTAATCATTAGAGATAAGGAGCAATATTTATATTAAAGTAATGTGGTCTCACATAAACAAAACATATTAATCAATCTCGACCCTTCTAAGGGTCGCATGGGGGCAGGCCCACCATGTACTAAATTACTAATAGACACTCGCGGACCCACTGTAAAGATCGACACAAGGCCATCCACACAAATGCTTTCACAAAACTAAGAGGCATACTGTGGGTGAATATTTAAATGAGGCAGCAATATCAGAGTCCCTTAAAACTTAATATCTGAAGGTACGAGCAGGCAAAAGGAAAGTTGGAGACCAACACCAAGTCAGTGGATAAGGACGAAAGGATAAGCATCGATACAAAGGGCATTGAAAACACTGGACAAGAACAAACAAAAACTTGGACGGATTAAGAGTGGTCAAATTCGACGCTAACAAGCCCACCCAAGTGGTATCCCCACATCGTCTAATGAGATTGAGTGACAAGGAGTAAGAGGGGAATACCTTATAAAAATACCGAAGGGAGATATACGTATACTTGACGGGTGCTATGTCCAAGGCGGACCTAAGATAGTAAACATACCAATCCACCCGAGCCCATAAAGGTAAGTTGGTAATATATTATGTCCTTTGATATTTATATATTCTAATTCCCTTGCACTATCAATATGTTAATATATATGATAGGCATTTAAAATATGATAACATAAGTATATGACAATCTATTACGATAATATTTTAATAATGAGATTTGATAATTGACTACTATTAAATGTAAGGATTAATTGATGGTAGCAAGATAGTAATATAATTTCTTTTGGATTTAGATCACAAAGAAATAAAAGATAAAATAGATGAATATAATCACTACATATACGATCCAAGTATGACTTGGTGGAGGGCATTCGTTGTGAATGCCATGATATGGTCCAAGTATAACTTGGTAGAGTGCATTTGCTGTGAATGTCATAGCACGATCCAAGTATAAGTTGCTGGAGGACTTTTTGTATGAATATCATAATATGATCCAAGCATTCTTGGTGGAGGACATTCTTTATGAATGTTATAATATGATCCAAGCATTCTTGGTGGAGGCCATTTATATGAATGTCGTAGACTGATCTAAGCCATGCTCAATGGAGAACATTTGTTTCGAATGTTAATTATTTCAATTTAGATTATTAAAGATGTGAAATATTTAGTTACGATTTCTTGTTATCTTATCAATCCTTTGTAGTTATCATCTAACCCTATTAGTGGGAATATTACAGAAGCCTTATATAGCCAACTTGAACTATCATTCATCATTGTTGGGAAAAGATGACTACACCCTTGCACCTCCTTGCATATGCCCTATCTCAAAGGTACTATAGTGAGGAATTACTTTGTATGCCTAATAAAGTAGCATCATATGCGGATGAAGAAGTTGCTAGTGGGCGCTACAAAGCTTTTGCAAGACTCTTCCTAGATGATGACACTCACAAAAAAGTTAGGACTGAATTTGGATTATTTTCTTTAGGAACAAGACTTAGTCCTCTTGCAATAAAGGACCAATGTGACATTAGAGCTATCACACGACAGTGCCTCTATGGTCAACTGTTCAAACATCTATAACCTCTCGCAATCAAAATCCTCTCCCACGTAAGTTTTATTTGTTTTGAACTTTTTTTACCACATGTATTCTACAATTCTTTAAATTGGTTTTCATTTTTACGTTTAAGCTTAACAATTAATTTTGAAATTGTAAACATTGTCCAGGTTGCAAGTTCTTTTGTTGCTGAAAGAAAATGAGTACATACTCCTTTATTCACTCAATAAAGTGTAACCTATTGGGCTCTAAAAAATCTAAAGACTTGGTTTCCATTCATACCAATTTGCATCTTTTGTCAAGTAAGGAGGATCACTACAAGGAAGGGGCAACCATGATTTGGGATGTAGAACCTGAGTGTGCAAACTTGGATGCAACGATTCAAGATCTTACCACAATCACAAATGATGATGCTAATAACATCATGGCACATGGTGTATCTAGCACAAGTGGAAGCATTTTCGGTTCAAATGATCTTGAACTTGCAGCTGTTGGAGAAGATGGAGATGATGATTAGTTTTTTGTGAATCCATATGATTCGGATTCGGATTGATAAACATTGAATGATGAATTATATTTTGATTTTGTGGTTGTGATGATTTGTTGATTTGCACTAGAATCATGAACATAGAGGTAAATGATATTCAAATCATTGATATGGTTTATATTTTATTATCTTATTAAGTATTTGAATATGTATTGGTGAAGTTACCAGCTATCAAATGTTTAATTTGGTATATTTCTTTCATTTCTTTGCACATACATAGTATAACTGTGTGTATATAAATATTGGAAAATACATATATATATATTGGAAAATATATATATATATATATATGAAAAAAATATATATATATATATATATGCATCTGCATCCCCCCAAAATACTACTAGGATAGGCTAGTGGTCATTTGGGTCACTCAAAGTGACAAATGCAAAAAATTGCTAACTTGCAACAAAAAGTGCAAAGTTGCTTAGCAACTCTTAACAACTTTTTGAATTTGTATCCAATGGTTGGGAAATTGGTTCTTGAATAACTCTACTCGAAAACAACTACTCCCCCATAGGAGAAGCATCAAGCATCCAGTTTAGAATGAATAGTGCTCTGATTGTATTGGACTGATGCAATCTTGCATCAATTTCTCTAAATCAAGTGGGAACATTATCCCAAGCATACCTCTAAGGTACTCAAAAGTATCCTTATCCAAAGGTTTAGTAAAGATATTTGTTTTTTGTTTCTTTGTACTAACATACTCCAATCTGATTTCCTTTTCTGCAACCTTCTCTCTCAAAAAATGATATTTTATAGCAATGTGTTTTGTCTTTGAAAGTAAAACTAGATTCTTTGAAATGCTTATTGTAGTTGTATTATCACAATGAATAATAAAAGGTTTTGGAAACTCAATACCTACATCCTTCAGCATTTGCTTCATCCATATGATCTGATTACAATTATTTGTTGGTGCCACATACTCTGCTTCTGATATAGATCGTGAAATGCAATCTTGTTTCTTGTTTTGCCATGAAACCAATCTTACTCTCAAGAAAAATGCACCACCAATAGTACTCTTCCAATCATCAATGTATACGCAAAGAGTAAAATCATTTGATCTGTCATACCATAACCCAAAATCTCCTTCAAATATTTGAACATCTTTTTTACTAATACTAAGTATGTCTCTTTAAGGTCTACCTAAATCTTGCAACAATACCAACTGCATTTGCTATATCCGGTCTTGTGCGACTTAGATATTGCAATCCTCCTATCATTGATTTGTACCTTGTTTGCATTGCACTACAAGACTGATCCTTACTTGATAATTTGCATCCACTAACCATAAGTGTTCTTACTGGGTTACAGTTCTCCAATCCAAATCATGTCAATGGATCCTTATGATAATTGGTCTTTGATATGAAAAATCCATCCTTATTCTAATTTAGTTGCAATCCCAAGAAATATTTCATTTCACCAATCATAGACATTTCAAATTCATTATTCATTTCCTCATAAAATTTCTCACTGGCCTCATCATTGTCTCCCAAGATAATATCATCAACATAAACTACAATGATTGGTTAACCATCAAAATTCTTCCTTAAGTATATGTTACTATATGCATTACCTTTCTTGAATCCCAAGCTTAACAAGTGCTTGTACAATCTCACATACCAAATCTAGGAGTCTATTTCAGTTCATATAGTGCCTTCTTCAGTCTACAAACCATATTTTCCCTTTAGTGAGCGTAAAACCATCAGGTTGTTCAATGTAGACTTCTTCCTCAAGTTTGCCATTCAAAAATGTTGACTTAACATCCATCTGATATACCTTGAAATTTTTGTTTGATGCATATGTTAAGAACATTCTTACTGCTTCCAATCTAGCAACAAGGGCAAAGGTTTCCTCAAAATCAATTCCTTCTTGATGTGAGTATGCTTTCCATACTAACCTTGATGTGTTTCTTACCACTTCTCTATCTGATCAAGTTATTCTCTCATACACTTTATCTAGTATTCATCTTTGTGTGCCTCATTTATTGTCCTAGGTTCAATTTGTGATATCAAACAGACTTCTTCTCTTACCTGGTTTCTTGTCAATACTCCTCCGTTTGTGCTTCCAATTATCTGCTTCTCAGGGCAATTCCTTGCAACATACTTTGGTGTACTCGGTTCTAGTGTACTTTGTTCTTCTTTGTGCTCTTTTCCAAGTTCATCTCTAGGTTCTTCAATCTGTATCTGTAAATCATTATCTGTCTCATAAAATAGTTCTTTTGCATTCTAATTATTAGACCTTTGACTTGTGCTAGCTTCATTATCAACTATTCTTTTTTGTATCATGAATTTCTCATTAACTTTTACTTTTGCACTCTCAACTATTGTTCTTAATCTCTGATTATAAGATCTAAATGCCTTTCTCTTCAAAGAATAACCAAAAAATATATCTTCATCACTTCTAGGATTAAACTTTCCTATGCCATCATTTCTTTTGATATAACATTTGCTTCCAAAGATTCTACAGTATTTCACAATAGGTGTATGTCCGAACCAAAGTTCATAGGCATCTAACCAGTACCTTGTTTGTTATGAACTTTGTTCATAGTATACACTGCAGTAGTAACTGCTTCTTTACAATAGATGTGTGCCACATTTCCTTCAAGCATCATCACTCTAACTGCTTCACTCACTGACTTGATCCTTCTTCCTACTATCCCATTTTGTTATGGTGTTTTAGGAGCTGAAAGTTGTGTTTTAATTCCATTGTCTTTACAAAAATAATTGAACTGATTTTATGTAAACTCTCCTCCTCTATTAGATCTTAAAAACTTAAATCTCAATCCTGATTCATTCTCAACTTTAGCCTTGAATATCTTGAACTTCTCAAATGCTTCAAATTTCCCTCTAAGAAATGCCCCACATCATTCTTGTGAAGTCACAAATGAAAAGAATGAAATACCTTTCACCATAGAATGCTCGTCTTTGTAGGTCCATACAAATTTGTATGAACAATCTACAATTTCTCTGATGTAGTGAATAACTTGCTTGGAAATGAACTCTTCTTCTGTTTAGCCATCACACATTCCTTGCATACCATGATAGAGGGTTTCACAATCTTAGGCGAATCTCTTATTACATTACTGCTACTTATCTATGTTTTGCATTAGAGATTGCAAGGCTGCATTGAGGTTTATGATACACATGTTTGACAGATTCTCAAGGACTGGTACATTCGAGTACCTCGGCCATGACCTAAAGGTCACATTTACAGCCATGGAGTTCACAAGGGTCAAAGCATACCTAGCAAGCATAGTATAAAAATTGATTTGAAGGCTAAGAGAATGACAAGGAAGAAAAATGAGTTCTAGATAAAGTTGGTATCTTAGGACCTTAAACCTGCGGAGTTCAGCACAAGCATCGAAGGAACAAGGAATGAATAAGGTATTCATACTCAAAGAGTCTTGGTGTTGCCTGATGAATGCAATGAAGAGCAGATTGGCAGGGTCGAGCAAAGCATTTGTATTGCTTTACCCCAAATAATCCTCATGAACAGGCTGCAAAATGGCCTTGTCTACAATTGGGCATCACACCAGGCCAAAAGGATATATGAATTCATGACATTGCAACACAGGACCTTTTATATGCCACGTTATGCAATAAGTGTTTACTTGGGTGCTACATTGGTCCAAATTCCCCATGCTAACCTTGAAGTGAAGTCAAAGGGTACCCTCGCTCACAATGAGCCACCAATACTTCATTGGAGGCATTCGGATGTAAGACAGCACCTGTGTGTCAAAAGTAGTGGAGGCAAGTTGCTTCAGAGTCTAAGCTAGAGGATAGTGAAAGAGAAGATACATTAGAGAGCTCAGACGGGGACTCAAGAGACAAAGGTAGTCATGCGCTAGAGGATGCCATAGAGTCTAGAGTTGTTAGTGTAGCATCCACAGTCATGGCCACACAAGTGCAAGTTACCCCACCTCTCTTGTCAAGGACGACAAATTTGACCCCATCAGCATCACTTGGATTGGTGACCACGGCACACATCCCTGCCTCTAGACAAATTCAAACGCCTGCCAACATAGTACCGATGGCATTGCAAGCAGTCGAGTTCTATGCAGCACCCATGGCATCATTACCTTTTGTGGAGTTGGCTTCAACTTTGGCACCACTACCTTCAGCAGAATTGGCCCTACTGCAGCACCATAAGAGGATGTTAGATAGAAAAGAATAGAGGTGGAGATACTTGGAGATTTATCGGTTGAGCATAAGGAGAGAGCGTTACGCCAAGCAAAGACAAAGGGGAGAGAGCCACATGGAGAGATGGAGATGCTAGGTGATGGCACAATGCCAAAAGAGGAGACGAAAGCGGTGAACTCATGGTTATGTGAGTACAATACAAGAGTGATGAGGTTGATTGGAGTCACTCTCACCTCTTTACGACGGGAACTATCAACCACACAAGAGATCATTAATTTAGATGTTGAGAGCTCACTAGTTGAACTGATGCCAATGGAGCTAGAGGGGATAGACTTTGAGCACACATGAGAGCCAGGGACTCTATTGGAATTAGTTGAGCATCCCTAGGAGAGTTAGCCCAAGAGCATACCCAGGAGATGCCTACGACAAAGATGAGTAGGAAGGAGTTTAGAGAGGGTAGGAGAGGGTCATAGGAGCTAGGAGGGGCTCTATCACGAGCTCAGGAGGAGGTGATAGAGGAGTTGGAGAGGCTATTGATGTTTATGAAAGTGGGATGGATCAAGGAGCTTAAAGCTTGCTACGAGTTTAGGGTTGAAGGTAGATGTTATCCATAGACTCGTAGCAAGTTTTGAACTCCTCAAAGCATCCCACTCTCACAAACGTCAAGAGCCTCTACAACTCCTCTATTACCTCCTCCTGAGCCCGTGACTGAGCAGAGGCTATCACCCTCCTGGCTCTTGTAGCCATCTCCTGCAAGTAGTGCTCTAAGTCACCCTCTTTAAACTCCCTCCTAAAAAACACCTATGGGGGGCTCTACTCCACACTCACTATCACAAGCATCTCCTAGGTATGCTCCTCAGCTAATGTCTCTTGGGCATGCTCCTCAACTAACTCCAATAGATTCTCTGGCTCTCAGGTGTGCTCAAATCTATTTGCTCAAGTGCCCGTCATGGAGAGGAAAGGGTGTTTCCAATCGGCCTCATCATTATCATGTCTATCTTTGTCTATCCTAACTCTCTCCCCTGGGGCTCAACAGGTAAGTCTCTAGGTAACTCCATCTCTATTCTACTCTCTCCAAGATCCTCTTATTGTGTTGCAGGTAGGGCCAATTCTATTGAAGGTAGTGGTGTTGTAACTAAAGCTAATTTTGTCGAAGGTACTCATGCCATGGGTGTCACATGCAACTCTGTTGAGGGTAGAGTTGCAGCTGGTAGTGTCATCGGTACCATGCTCACAGGTATGTGAACCTACATGAAGGCAAGGATGGGTGTTGTGGCCACCAATCCAATAGATATATATGGGGTCAAATGTGCGATCTCCGACAAAGAGGTGAAGTAAATTACACGTGTAGTTGCAGGTGTGGGTGTGGACGCCACTACAACAGCAAACTTTGTAACGTCGTCCTTGGCCACATAATTGTCACCCTCTTCTAAGGCACTAGAGCTCTCTATTGTCTCCTCTCTCTCTCTCATTGTCTACTCATGCCATAGGTGTCGTAAGGAACTTGATTGAGGGTAGTGGTGAAGCTATTCGCAATGTCATCGATACCATGCTCACAGGCATATGAACCTACCTAAAGGCAAGGATGGGTGTCGTGATCACCAATCCAATAGATACTGATGGGGTCAAGTGTGCAGTCTCCAACAAGAGGTAAGGTAAACTACACCTGTATGGGTGCGAGTGTGGTTGTGGATGCCACTACAATAACAAACTTTGTAGCGTCATCCTTGGCCACATAAAAATCCCCCTCTCCTAAGGCACTGGATCTCTCTGATGTCTTCTCTTTCCCATTGTCTGCATCCTCTGACTCGGACTCTAAAACAACTTCCGTCTGTCGCTTCTGACTCGTTGGTCTCATCTGAATGTCTAAGTGACTCCAATACATAATCAACAGCTTGCCATGTGCTAGGGGGCTAGGCTATACCTTGAATTGGTCAACTAGTATCTGCATCTGTATGGCATACAAGAACATCCCTATGGCGTAATGTAGCATGTAAAATGTCTTATACTGCAACGTCATGAACTCGTACATCCTCTCCGTTAATAGTGATGCCTAGTCATACACAATGCTATTCGAGAGTCCATTCATCAATACTATCTAAGGTAAGGATATGTTTGAGACCCAATTCAACCCCATCAAACTACTCTTCACGATGTCCTTAATACATCGCCAATGCCCTTCTACCATGAAAGACTTCTTCATCCCTTGCCCTTTGGATGCCTTTTCCACTGAGTCTAACTTTGCAGGTGTAAGGCCTCTAGATGCCATTTTAATCCAGTGCTCCTTTGCTTCCTTTGTCTTCTTTCTCGCTTTCACATCAATTTTTTTCCTATTGTGCCTAGGTGTACTAGAGAGTCAGGTGAACTTTTCAGTGGTGTATGAAACCTTCTAGGTGTGTCCCAAATATGGAAAAGTGATTGTCCATGAACACTTGTAGAAGGTGTCTACCATGACTTTTAGTAGTCCCTCATAACCTCAGATGCAAAAGAAGGGCATCTGAATGGCCCACTAGACTTGTGCTCTCTTGAGGCTAAATTTTATCATATCACCCTTCGATGTATCTTGCCACCACTTTCTATATTCAAGTCTATTTAAGCCCTCTAATATTACAGAATGTGTTGTTGTTGCATCCTTCTGATGAGCAGCCACATGTACCCTTGGCTTGATTTTTTTCTTTCTGCTGGCACTCGTACTGGCTCCCGCATCCACCTTGCCTAAAACTTTCATACTAGATGGCAAAATGCATGCACTCTTATCCAAGTTTGGAGCTTCTTGATAAGGACTGTAACTTGGCTTTCCAGGTTCTCTTTTGCCTACTGAATCCATCAATAACTATCACTTTCTTGTTGTTTTGAGCAAGAAAGAAAAAGAATGGTTGGGGCATATGCCCTTCGTAACTAACTAATGCCACCAACACTCTCTCACTCTTGTAGCTTATTTGTGTACTTCAACACTGTCTTGTCGTCATCTTCATGCCTCTTTGTATGTTGTGGAGCTTGAGCAACCGTTGGAAATGAATATCCTTTTGTGTTTCACTCATCTTCTAAATCTAGCCCATACCCTTGTCATGTGTGTCACTCACGCCTTGCCAATGGTGGAAGATACACAGTACTTAGTGTTGATCTCAAAGCCTAAGTTGCCTACTGTGTCTAACACTTAATCGTTTCCAAGACAGCATTGAGCGGTCATCACTGCGACCGAGCCATCCAAACAAGACCAAGCTATAAAGGATGTGTTTATTTGTCATCACATGCTGAGCAAGTCAAAGGTTTCCGAGCACCCGAGTTGAGACCGAGCAAGCATATAAGCTGAGTAATTCAATTGAGACCAAGCAAGTAGAAAATTAGTGATTGCCAAGTGAACAAAATATGTTGAGCAAGTAGAAGCCGAGTGACAGCATGAATGTTAGTTATGACCGAGCGTCAAAACATTCAAGTATCTAGTAAACCAATATTGACATATGAGTTTGTAATTGCACAAACACTTATGTAAACCATTCTAACTAACCTCTACACGACATTTAAAGATCAAAGAGACAATTAAGGAGGAAATTACGCATTTTGTCGAACGGTATTAATCCCTAGACAAGCAGATTAACCAATCAAAAAATTAGAATGGAAAACGGCAAAAGGATGAAATACGGATCGTCGATCCTAATCTAGAACTTTCTAAGATTATCTATTTCAAAAAGGTTCCTACCCTAGGATAAAAAACGAGGAGCGTGTATGTGAATGGAAGTGAAGTGAATGAGCGAACAAGCTAAGTATCGAGCGAAGGAAGGTTAAGTCTAAAAGGAGTTCAAACAATACAACCAAAGCAATGAAGGACAAAACAGAGATATTAGATAAGGAGATCAGATTGAGATTTTGAAGAGAGGAGATCTGTAATAAGCTTTCAGAGAAAACCGAAGGGTCAAGTACTGAATCAGTTTTAACTGATTGAGTCAGGGCAAATCTCTTAACAGAGTGGTTCTAACAGACCTATTTCAAATCTCCTAACAAAATCCTTACTTTATTGTAAGTGTAAAATCCTTTAACAAGGTAAGACCTAACAGTCTTACACACTTTTAACAGGGCAGACACCTCACAAGGTAGATCATCTGATATGATCAAATTGTACCCCTAACAGGTTAACTTTGTTGTTGCAATAGTGAAGATCTGTGTGTTTCATCCCCACCCCAGTTTTATCTTCAAATTGAAGTGTTTCAAGGTAGCCAAAATCATTGTGTTATGTGTTGATGATTTTCATGGATGTTATGCTTAGATAGATTTCATTTCAACATTACATGTTTATGTTTTATGGTATAAGATCTAAGATATGAGATGGATTAGGTGTGAATTGTTTGATAAGAGAAATGTATTATAGATCCTAATTCACCGCCCACCCCCCCCCCCCCCCCAACTCTCAGTATCTTGTTTCCCATTAAGATTTCCAACACTTAGTTGTTGGTTGTTTGTTGTATGGCCCACGTGTGGCTCCTTTTTTTCTATTTCTATCCTTTGCTACTACGGCTTGAACCTTTGTGGTTTGGTTTCATATTGCTTTGGTTGGTAGGCCTTGTGTTGTGGGAGTTCCTCCTAAACCTCCTCTACATTAATGAGCACTCGCAATCTGTCTATGTAGCTTCCTAAATTGCGCTAGGCGATCTCCAATCCTTAGTTGTCATATCAAGTGATCTATAACATGGCTTTTATTCAGCTTCCCTCAATGTCTCTTCTCTCATCTACTTTGTTTGCAATCTGGTTACTTTCTTGCATGTTAATATGAGACTTATCCTAATGGTGCTCCAATAGTCTCTCAAGCTCTCTCTGATGGCATTATACATCTGGGCCACTGCACAATTTGTGTAACATTCTCGATGACATTTGGTTGTGTTTCCTACGACGGCATTTGGTCTTACGGTCATCAATGTTCTTAGCACCGTATGGCAGGTAGTATGCTTCTGTTCCCCTGATTGTCCTGCCTTCAACGGTGGCAACCTTCTTTGATGGCAAAGGTTTTAATGCTTGACATCACCGTATGCTTTGCTAAAGTTGTTTTGTGTCTTTTGAAGCTGATTCTTGGTGTCTAAAGCTGTCTTTGCCCCTTGTTAGAGGCGCCTAGGCATATAATTGCCAATCTACAAGGAATTGGTGACTATAAGAAGGTGTTGACATAAATAAGAATTTTTCAAGCTATTTGCCCTGGTTGTTTTAAGCGTTCAGAAATTGCTGCTGTGATATATGTGACTCTTTATATGTGCATTTAGTAATACAATTTTTTTCAGGGAAGGAATCAGTAATTTCTTACAACTCACATTCACAAAATGAAAAAGTTAGCAGCAGCATTCTTAGTGAAACTGAAAGAAGACTTGAATGTTAAATTACTTCCATGGAGAGGCTAAACAATGATCTTAAGTGGACTCTTGCTGCTAATTACAATTTGCTTTGACAGAGACCGTTTCCAGCAAAGTTTAAGTTTCTTGAATTTGTGAAAAAGTATTGCAGGTTGACAAGTTTTGTGCATTAACTGCTTTGTAGTTTCTAATCATCTCCTGGAAGTATATAGCTGATTGGTTGTGCAGAGGAGTTTAGTCAGACTCCTTCTAGAATATTTTGGTAATTGCAAATCTGCTATTCAAATCAGAAAATCAGGAACCTTTGTATTCAATTCATAGAATCTGTTGTAGATGATAATTCCAGATGTACATTGTAACCAGACTTGCAATTTTTCTTGGAAGCTTTAAACAAGGTATTTCTGATTTGGAATTTAGCTGTATGTTAGTTCCCAATTTGCACATTGAAAATCATTGTGCTAATTTTATGCATTTGAATGGCACATTGAATGATCATTGTCTCTTAATGCATTTAACAGTTAAAAAAACATGGCAAGAAATATTTACACATTGGAAAACAAATCAGAAAAAATTATTGGGGTTGAACATTACATTTGCCAAGAACTATGATAATTCTATAATATCATATAGAGAAGGAGAGACAGAATGGATATGTGCTGGCAGGACTTCTCTTGGTAAATGGTTTATAGTTTCTAGAGAACAAGGTGCATGCATATTTTGCATGTGAATAAATATTGAGCTATTACTCTATTATGTATAGCGTCTGCCCAAAAAGCCTGGTTTGGATATCTATATCTGTTCATGATCATTGTATTAGGTAGTTCTGATTTTGACAACAATCTTACAAATGAGTCTAATAACAAAATACACATTTATTAGTAAGAAAGTAATCAGATTCTAGATCAAAATGCACAAAATAGAATCCAGCTCCGGTTTTATACCTGGTGTGGAATAGTCAAATGCCTCAAAATCATGTTGAAGAACAGCAGAGAGAACAGGTCCTGGCTCAGCCAAAACTGAATCTTTGCCATTTCTAACCTCTTCCCTTAGAGATCTGGTCAATTGTTTGTGTTAGAATGCAGTATAAGTCATAAACCAGAACACAATAAGCTCTAAAAGAACTGGAGATGGGCACAGATTACATATTAAAAAATCTAATCACAAAAAAATTAATGCAACTTATTGCAACAAATGATTAATGAGGTCTAGAATTGCAAAATACTTGAACATCATAATTCGTATTTTTTAAATGGCAATGAAATTCAACTTGAGTGAATCCAAAACAGAGATTTCAGAAAACTACAAAATAAAGATTTATGAGGACAGTGCTTATTTTTTTAACTATGTACTTGAATTTACAAAAATAAAATATAAATGTGCTATCTCAAAGTCAGTTCATGGCATTTATATACAATAAACCATCAAAAGATTATATTGCATATTGAGCATCCCAACAAATGATTGACAAAAGAGAAGAATTATCAAATTATTTAAATTCATGAATAGGGAGAAAGGAAAGCATTTCCCAAGCATACTGAATAAATATGTGACAAATACCAGGGCTTCTACTAAGTTTGGTTATAATATAGTTGTAAAACATGTTTGTCTCTAATATTGTAAGAGCCTGGCATAGTGTTCAAGTTAAATTTGAAGGGTTCTGGAGTAGAGGATGTGATTCCAATATTTTAATAAAATGTAAATAGGAAGGCAAGGAGAGAAGAATATACCTTGTTTTTTAAATAATCTGCATTCTCATATAGTTTACAATTGATCTAGTGGTAGATAGAGCTTGGCACTCACCAAGACATCCGTCCACCATGTACACACCTTAGCTATGATGATATGTACAAGAGACCTCAGGCTTATCACTTGAATACACCACCACAGCTAGTGAACTACATGATGGATGGAGTCGGATGGACAATGGCTTGATGATCATATTTTACAACCATCATCATGTGATCACCATCATGTTGTGCACTACATTGAGATTTCATATGCAATGCCATCAACAAACATGCATCCATCCATGACATGCCATACATAACATTTATTGTCATACATACATATATGATGGATGTATATCCATGTCAAACATGGATACATCCATCCCAATGTAAGTGCATAATCGTCATTTTAATATCATTGCGCCATATCATAATCATTATAACTGCATCTATATTGCCTCATTTTACATGACAGCCAATCCATATATCATAGCATCAACCTTCATAACATAAGCCTTGAATCATAACACACAGCCAATTTGTACAAGTTGAATAATATTTAATCACATATGATTATTAGCGTTTCACCCCAATAATCATATAATATATTGATTATTACAGTGAAAAATAATACTCTTTCAATTGTTCGTTACGATGTGAGGAACCCATTTCATCGCGCCCCTTCACAAAGCTGGCAATGAATATAAATATGAACATCAAGACATGGCTAGAAGCAGATCAGAATATTGAATTAAATATATGTCTTCCCTTAAAGATCACTGGTTGAACAAACCCAATTGCTTGTAGCAATCAAAAGGTGCAAGCAATCATAATCGATATCAGAGATGGCAGCATCCAGAGGCACATTCAATTAAGGTAAAGATCGGACAGCTTCATTATCAGTGCATATAAGATAAAAAAAGATCAGACACAGCCTGTGTATCGATATCTCTGCCATTGAGATATACTTCAGCCTGTATATAAAGCATGGGTAAACAGTGTATATCGGAGACAGCCATTCAGATTATAAAAGCATAGTTTATATTGTCACATTAGAAACAGCATTTATGTTATTTGTATGCAACCTTCTTATTACTTTTGAAAGCATATGCATTTGGAGCTAAATATATTCAGCATTTACATTAGGGATTATACATTACATTCAGCATTTGCATTTGGAATCATCAGTCATTTGCATTGTAACTCTGTGTATGCATTTGGAATTATCATTCAATTGCATCATTATTCGGTATAAGCATTATTCATTTCATTGTATAAGTCTACAACTTGGAATCATAAGTCAAAATTATATAATTGCTCAAGTTAGAATTGTGGAAGTTTTGTAATGTCTCAAGCTAGTAAAAAGGGACATTACAGAGGAGCTCAGAGATGTATTCCACTCAAAGGAGCTAAGAACTAAGTATGGAAAACTTCCACAGCCAAAAATTGAATCGCCCATCTATCTAGACCTACAAATGTAGAAAGCAAGCCGAAAGATACTCTCAAGATAGAGCAAATTGTTTTAATCTAGTAACTCAGACTTTAAACCTAGATAAAACTACATGCTTGTTGATTGTATCAAAAGGCATATCTTTTGAAAGGATAACTTGAAAGTGGATTGGAAACACTAACAATCCGATCCGAGAGAGGCATATTCCTTGTACAGATATGTTTAAGAGGAAAGCTTCACACTAAGAAATGACTAAAACATTGGACTCTCAATCAGGCGTAAGTCAATGTGATCTCTAAAGCTGCCCCGTTGTAGAAGTATGTTTAAAGATACTGGAAATCATGACCTTAGTTTTACCAATGTCGATCACAATTGGTCAGAATTCCTAGATTCAAGCAAGCACATCATGTCGCTGTTGCAAGCCTTCAAAGAATGAGAAAGGTGAATATCATCATCAACAAAAAGTAGCATGACTAAAACCACCTCGTCTCAAATACAATCATCATTCATAAGAGTGTAATTGCACTGGAAAAAAGCCTCCAGCTTATCAATATAAAAGCTGAAGAGATTTATTTGGAAAGGGCGCCCTTGTTTGAGCCCAATGCTTGTAATGTCCCTAGTCATTTTGGCTAAACTTCACGTTCTCCTGGCTAATGAACCTGAAATGTATGTTAGTACTCCAGAATATAAATAAAGAAACAGGATAGCATCAACTTTTATGCAAGAATAAAATATCGAATCCTAATGCCCATTTAATACCCTTCTTAAAAAGACGTCGTGATCAGACACTTAGCTCCTGGGGGAGTGCTTCCTGGGGCTCTAGTATTAGAACAGCTCTCCACTAGGTGCCATCTCCTCACATTATATCCTCTCAATTAAACCCTATGGATAATCATATTGATGTATATACATCCTTCTTAAGAGATTCTACTCGTCCTAAGCCTTATGAATAACCACATAGGTATATTCATCCTTTCACATGCATATGGTTTAGTACTTTCAGTATAATGACCTTCAGAGATATTTTAGTTTCTACCTTGCTTCGCTATTGAAGCCCTCTAGAGATTCTTGGATCTCTATTTTAATTCACCAAGGACTGTAATGGGTTTTAATTGCCCCCTTGTCATAGAACTGGTGTCTACTATGCAGACAAAGCCTTTCTCTTTCTGTTATCTTTATATCTTTGGATTGTCTCAGTGTACGAGATTCCAACTTAATACTAAATGTACAGGGGCTGGGACTGTCTTCAGTTTACTATATTTTTAAGCTTCTATAATTGTTGTCCTAGTTCTGAATGTCGTCTCTCTTTGCAGATTGTGATATTTGACTTGCTGGATGTATCTGTGGTTGCTACTTAAGTTTTCTTAGTGACTGTCAATGATATATATATCTATAGGTGACATGGTTCTCTGCTATCGCTGTTGGGATGGCTTGAGTGGAGTTTGACTTAAGTCTTTACTGCGGATGGTGAGGTTCTTTGACCAGCCTTCCTTCCTGTCAGACTGCGTTCTTTCCTTGACCCCAAACTGACACTTCCTTGTCTGAGATGACCTGGGAATCTATTTTGTTGTGCAGCATAACGCTGAGTCAGATATTACCGTCGAGCTGGATAATGCTATGTTGGGTTTAGATGTCTTTTACGCTGGGAGAAAATATTAATCTATGCCAAGTGATATCCTTGGTCTGCCATGGTATGCTTATAATATATGGGAATGTCTTGAGAGGTCGCAGCCAGTGTATTCGGTCAGGACCCCCTCTTTTTGTTTTTATTTCATTTACTTATTATAGATATTGGGATGGCTTGAGTGGAGTTTGACTTAAGTCTTTACTGCGGATGGTGAGGTTCTTTGACCAGCCTTCCTTCCTGTCAGACTGCGTTCTTTCCTTGACCCCAAACTGACACTTCCTTGTCTGAGATGACCTGGGAATATATCTTGTTGTGCAGCATAGCGCTGAGTCAGATATTACCGTCGAGCTGGATAATGCTATGTCGGGTTTAGATGTCTTTTACGCTGGGAGAAAATATTAATCTATGCCAAGTGATATCCTTGGTCTGCCGTGGTATGCTTATAATATATGGGAATGTCTTGAGAGGTCGCGGCCAGTGTATTTGGTCAGGACCCCCTCTTTTTGTTTTTATTTCATTTACTTATTATAGATAACAATAATAAGTATTAATAATGATAAATTATAGCAATTACAGTATGGCTATAAGCATGATTATTTATTACTTGATTTATAAATAATAAAGTAAATTATTATAACAATTTATTATGTTGATTTTATAATAATCAATTATAATGTTGATTACAAAACATTGTTATATTTAGTAAATAGGTAATAATCAAATTATTGTGTTGATTAATATTTGATAAATAAGTAAGATCGTTATATGGAAATGGATTTATTATTTATTCATTTCATAATTACCATCTAGGTCTATGGAATATAATGGCTAGAAGGATCTTCGATAATTTTATCAATTTTTCTCAGTCAAGTGTTTCCCCTATATCGCAAGGATCATTACAATGCTATTACATACAAAATCAAAAACATATGAGAAATACGTAATTGTCCAATAAATATGTCATAAAGCATCGAAGTTGCATAAAAGGGAATTAAGAATATCAACTTCATGCATCTTGTATAAGAGTAGATGTCTAGAAACTGAGTTAGAGGAGAACTTCTTGGAGTTTATAAACCAACAAATGACTAAGGAACACCAATCGTGAGCCTCCTCAATAATAGCCATAAGTCTAAACGTGACCAATCGCTTGATAAGTTTTCCTTACACTGACCTACCCTTCAATTCCAAGATTACCTCTCTTGAAGCACTAAAAAAACTACATGTCTAACACTATGGCTTTAAGTATGGAAAATGTATGCAAATCATGATGGATTAGTAGTTGTTTAAGGTTGAAGAGATCTTTGACTTTCTGTTTTATAAATCATTTTATTATGCTTGGATTTGTGTCACATTTACCACCTTTCAAATAAATTTAGGGTTAAAAGATAAGCATCTTTATTAGCAGTGCGTAATTTAACTATATTGGAATTTATACTACATCTACCACCTTTCAAATTAATATGCCAATCTCCAATTCTTTAGGCTACTATGATATATGGTAATGTTTCCGTAGCCCTAAGACAAAATCCTATCATTATCAAAAAGTTTTGTTTCAATTCATGTATAATTCAAATACAAAAAACTATTATAGCATAACACTAGACAGGGTAGAAAGAGAGACGAAACACAAAGTCATAAATCATTTTACCATACTCAAGTCAATATTGCGTTTACATTGTTATTCATCAACTCGATTTTAGGAATAGGTATTGAAAGTTTGACCCCAATATAATCACTACAAAACCTTAGGATTATGCAATCCAAATAACAGATATGTTGCTACAACTCAAATAGAAAAAAATCATGAAAGACCGTGAAATCATACATAATCCACATATGCATAGATTCAAGGATTTACCTCGCAAACCCCTTCACGAAAACTATCCACCAACAAAGAGAATTAAGTCCAAATATAATAAATCCCTTACAATCCTTACAAATAATCGTGTAGAACCTTATTAACGCATTACATAACATCATTACATCATCAAGCGCAACCTCGACATTAGCCTATTCTATCTACACCATGGGCCATATGTACCCTTAAATCATTAGTCTAGACTTCCATTTGACTAAACGCTTTAACCACTAATGTAATATTGTCACACAACTATAGCATGATACCGTGAGGTGACTGCCCCATGATGTCATCATGCCACACATCCCTCTAACAAGACATCTCCAAACAAACAATCCACTCATTGAATTCAATCCTCTTGCAATAATTTAGTCACAATTGTTGATCCAACATGCCTGATAGTATGCATGTCTTCCTACAATGCCACAACCAAAATCAAACCATGGCTTGTGGTAATAGAGACAAAACCTCTAATAAACTGCAATAATATGAAACATCTCCTAGAAAATATACATATGATCCACCTTTTGCCAGATGTATCTAGTAATACGACAATCACACCTTCATTGCCATACATCCTCTGATGACATATTCTATTGATAAGTAGGAGATAATTTTCACAGCAAGTCAAATTGTGATATTTCAGGATTTAACTGTGTGATTTTGAGTCAAACTCATTGACCCATGTTTCATGAGCAGTGATTCAACATGAATCCATCTCTCATGAGAATAAATGGAATACTTAGCACTCATTGGATCGAGGTGATGCTCACAAGGGTGAAGCATCGGGACTTCCCGAGAGGTCACCCATCCCAGTACTACTCTAGCCTGAGCGCGCTTAACTACAGAGTTTCCTCCATGGTTAAACTTCCTTTGAAATTCCTTTCAAATATCTGAATCTCCTAAGGTTTCAAACTTGCAATGCATGTAAGATTGCACATTTTCTACAATTATCACTCCGTCCGGAATTTGCGAGAATGCCCTAGCAGGGTCATTATGCAAATTGGCAGTTGCACTTCTTTTGAACTTATACCTTGGTTTCTCCATTATATCATGAAGCAAAGAGGGGTTCATTTTACAAATTTCAAATGACTTCAGAGTTTAGCTTCAACAACGTAGATAAATACCTTAAATTCGTAGAATTGGGGCTTTTGTGTACCTTTGCTTGAATTCACTTTCTGAATGCTTCAATTCACCTTCAATTTGCTCTCAAATCTCCTCCATGAGTTTCTCTAGGCTTCAAACGCTCAAATGGTGATTAATTACTTTGATTTATGTCCTTTTATTTACCACAAGTTCAATCTGCATTAATTGTGGCAGTACGCAAACTAAAAAAGCTGATTCAATAACCAGTAGGCTAAATTCCTTTCTCAAACTCACATATTACCTCATATCTTTATGCGCACTTAACTGTAGCTTCTAAACATCATTTCAATGCTTCACCTAAGTGCACAAAACTTTATGTCATCATGTCAAGTTCTAATAAATTTCTGGTGTGTTATGCCTTGTTTTCTCTAATGAATTGATTGCTGAAATTGATAAGGGGTTATCTACTAGTACAATTGATTTCAGCTCCTTCTCAGACGTGTCATTTGTCTTCTCAGCCCATACTTGTGTACTTGTAAGAGTCTTTGCTTTAACAAATGTTTCATTGAAGTTTTCTACTTGCTCTTTCACTTTTTCTTTCTGTCTTTCATTACTATTTTTATTCCTTCTTACATTGTTGTTTGCATTTCATTCTATAGTTCATGCTATAGTTCATGTTTTGTGATCTCATATTTGGTGTTCTCATGTTGTTCACTCTACGAAACCTTGTTGTATGTCCCAAAGTGTTGCAAATCTGACATGCAATTACATTATTTCTATATTATAGGTCCAAATTAATTTGTCATGTTGTTCACTCTACAAAACCTTCTTGTATGTCCCAAAGTGTTGCAAATCTGACATGCAATTACATTATTTCTATATTATAGCTCCAAATTAATTTGTCTCCAATCTGCAATTTCTAGCAATATGTCCAATATTGTTGCACTTATAACACAACTCCATTTCTTATGATATTTGCGGCTCCCAATGGTCTACTAGATACAGGGTTAGTAGTTTCACATATTCCATTATTATTATTACCTCTAGGTTTCCTACATTCATTAGAATTATGTCCATAAGCAAAGCAATTATGACAATAACCAAAAAAGGGTTTCGTATACTTACCTGTGCAGTCCTTCTTTATGTGTCCAAGCTGATTATATGCGAAGCATCTTCCATTAAATTGTTTATTACTTCTTCACGTTGTTCAAGTGGTTTAGATACTTCTTTGTTCAGATCTTCTTGTTGTTCAGGTTGTTGGTTCACTAGATCTGGTTCCTCGGTAATTTCAGATTCTTTAAATGATTCTCCTTCAGCATATCCAATCCCTGTCTTGTCATAAGCATGTCTTTGTGTCATTATTTGCTCATCAAGCTTCTCTATGTTGGAATACAACTTCTCAAGATGATGCTTTGTTTGTGTAAGTTCTCCTTTAACAATAGTGTTGTACTTCTCAAGTTTTGTATGCTCAAGCTCAGATCTACAATCTCAATTCTCATTCTCTTTCTTAAGCTTAGAAACTATATCACTATCCTTGATCTGATCATTTGACTCTTTCTTCTTGGATTTAGTTGATTCAATTTGCTCTTTCAACTTTTGAATGAAATCTTGTGCATCTCCAAGTTTAATCTTACATTTTTTTGTTTCTTTCTTTTGTCACTACATCAAGTTCTTCAAGAGCTTCCTCCAAGTTCTTCTATAACTGATCCATATCCATAGAGATCTTACTCAAGATGTTAGGCCTCCTTTGAGTAACTGTGCTCTGATGCCAATTGTTAGAAATAGGGAATACTAAGGGGGGGTGAATCTATGTTCCACATACTTTTGCCCAACTATGGATATCATTAACACTCTTTAAGCATGCATATATGATCAAACTGAAAAGTAAACATACCCATAACACAATGCAATTCCTAACACCATTATTTGTTAACTAGGGGAACCCTGGCCAAGGGAAAACTCTAGTGGGGATGGTACTCACAAAATGATCCACTAACCAAAAGTATCTTGTGAATAATAGTGACCCTGTTAGGAGTCTATTACATCCCTATAGTGTATCTATCCTTGTTAGAGGACTAGGCCTTGTTAGAAGCCTCAACCATGTTAGCAGTTGTAATTACAATACAGAAGTAGCGAGTTATGCCCACTGCCCAAACATGCATATACAATAGTATAATCTGTATACAAAAGTTATCTTTATACAAAAACCTTTCTAGCAATAATGATATCTTCAATATCTGAATTGTCCTTTGTAGCTTTTTTCACAAAACTAATCATACATTTGTACAATACCGTGCTATCATCAAGTTCACATCAATACTGAATTTACAAAGTGTGCATCACAATATTATAACATTACATTACAATGTCACACTTATTACAAACAAAAAGTGTCTTCCTTTATACCAAACTGCATAACCAATTAGCCTTCAATACCTTGCGCGTTTCCCAAAACTTAAAATTACTTTTTTCTAAGGGTTAACATCTAGGATGTCGTCCCAACCTTGTTAAGTCATTGTTTTGGTAAATCAAACCAATCCCTTAACCAAAATGCCTTTACTCTGTCATCTACTTTGTTCAGCCTGTTATGACGTATGCCTAAAAGTTGTCCATAGCTCTATCTGTATAGTAAATATTCTTGAGCGCTTTTACCCATGTGCTCATTACATTATGTACTTCCTTCCCTCAACCACGCAGTCTCAAGTGCTTCCAGCAAACCGCGCTAATGCAAAATGTATAATTGTTCCTTGTTTTCCTGAATGATACTTAAACAATTTTCTAAGTCCAAGCATCCAAAACTTAATATCTTGTTTTTCTTCTTCATAATAGGTATATGTTGCCATAAATGACAACCCTATATCATCCTTACATATCCTCCTAACCAAATTGCCAACAAATAGCCCACCAAAAATTAAAAATAAGAAGCTTCCTAGTAACTCTCAACTAAAATTATTACCATCAATAAACACATTTCTATGATAACTACATTTACTATGACCATTTCATTAATTTTAAAACTCACTTGATCATCACATAAGAGACTACAAAAACCTGATCAAGTTGGTATTCAAATAAAGAGAAAGCATACTTTGACATGATTTGTGCAAGTCTTTTATTATCGATAACACACTTTGATCTCTCAAAGGAACAATTGTTTTCTCTTGACATGCGCTATTAAACAAGTTACTATAATGGACTAAAGAGAAGATATCTAAAACCTACGATTGCCCAACACACTAACACATTCTCCTAAACTATGAGTGTGTCCTATAGTTGACTTTTATCACCTTTGTATCTTGCACAACAAGAATCAATAAATCTAGACATTCGAAAGTCACTATAAATGCCATATCAAATGCCCCAACAAATGCACCCTATACATAAGTCAAAGTTCACTTTGCCAACTTTCCAATTAGCAACCTTAGGTTCATTTGTGAATAAAGAAAAGTAGTTGAAAGCCACACAAAGACCAAACCGTGTAGTTGTTGGATACATTAGGTTGTGTACCAAATTCTATAAGAATGATTCATCAAAGCTAAATTGATTATGATTCATCAAAGCTAAATTGATTAACTTTTGGCCAATATATTCACAACAATATTTATTGGTGTGGAATCTTCTTCTTAATCATCCACAAAAATTTCATTTGAAAAATTGAAGCTTCACCATTAGCCAACTAAATTGCTACTGCTAATCAATGATACAAAATCCCTCCATTTTTTAGGTTGAAAGTGCAAAAAACCTAAAACTAATGAAATATGTAATCACATTACTCGTAATATTCAAATTGTCTAGACTCCATATTACCTATTACATAACCTAATCGTTTAGAATCTTCTTAATCATCCACAAAAATTTCAATTGAGAAATTGAAGCTTCACCATTAGTCAACTAAATTGTTACTACTAATCAATGATACAAAATCCCTCCATTTTTCAGGTCAAAAGTGCAAAAAAACTATGAACTAATGAGTCATGTAATCACATTACTTGTAATATTCAAGTTGTCCATATTACCTATTACATAATCTAATCGTTTGACATGTATATTAAAAATGATAGTACCCCTTTCAATCAAGGGTCTAAAAAGACAAGTATCTATTTTAATGTATTCAATTTGTGAACCCTACTTGAAATTGTGAAGTAATTTCCCTAGATTGCAAAAACAATAGCCTCCTACTACCATCCATGTCTTTGTGCCTATTAGCAGTTAGCACATTTAGAAATTCATTTCATTTGAGAGGACTCGAAAAATTAGAAATTGTAAGAGAATAGTGATTATTGTTAAACATGATAAATAAACTAGCATAAAAATCTTAAATACACCCATCAAAAAAAAAAATTAAGAGATGTCAATATAGTGTTTTTCTATTTCACTCAAAATATAGTTTATTTTACTTTAAAACTATTTTATTTACCTATTACATAATCAAATTGTTTGGCATGTATATTAAGAATGATAGTACCCCTTTCAATCAAGGGTCTAAAAAGACACGTATCTATTTTAATGTATCAAGTTTGTGAAGCCCACTTGAAATTGTGAAGTGCTTTCCCTAGATTGCAAAAACAATAGCCCCTACTACCATCCATATCTTTGGGCCTATTAATAGTTAGAACATTTAGAAATTCATTTCATTTGAAAGGACTAGAAAAATTAGAAATTGCAAGAGAATAGTTAACAATGATTATTGTTAAGCATGATAAATAAACTAGCATAGATATCTTAAATACATTCATCAAAAAAAAGTTAAGAGATGTCAATTTAGTGTTTTTTTATTTCACTCAAAATTTAGTTTATTTTACTTTAAAACTATTTTATTTACAACTTTAACACAATAATATCTAAAATTAAAAATCATTCATCAAAGCACTGCTTATTTTGAAAATACTACATTTATAATTAAATATTAATATTTTTCATAGTTCCACAAAGTTTCCTAAGAGGGGGACACATGGACGTAGTGACAGGTTTCAAGGATGGTTGGACCACAAGCCAATATTAGGGGTCAACGAGGGGGTGGTGTGAGGATGGCAACAGAGCACCAATGTGGGGGGTGGTGTTGATATACAAATTAAGTACAATGCATGAGATAAAGGAGTGAACAAAATTGAGACAAAAAACAAGCATTGATTTCCAGAGTGAACAACATTTTTTTTAGCGCATGGCCTAATGCAAGAATTTTGACAAACCTAGAGAATTTGAGATAAACCTAGTAAAGCTCTTGGACAAACCCATCAAAAAAGTACAATCAAAATTGAATCCGACTAAAAATTCTAAGGGTTTTGGAGAAACCTTAGTCAACAAGACAAAAAAATCCAAAAATGCTTCCAAAAACAAAGCATAAGTCTTAAGAGAAAAATTGAGGGTTCGTAAAACCCTAGGCGGTAGAAACAAGTACTTTGTTCACCATAGACGACAACAAGAATGATCACAAAATGCAGTCATGAGTCGTAGATTTACAAAGAGTCACAAATGAAGAATAGATGTCTGTGAAAACCATGCACAAACCCATCATGAGCAGACAGAGTATTACAGAGAACTAACTGGTAAATTATTTGTTATATTAACAAAAGATCAAAACAATCATTATAAAGAATTTGCAAATGTACAAAATAGAAAGTTTCTAGTGAGAAACTAAAAAAGATCATAGAAACAATCTTATCTATCCAATGTATATAATATACAAAAGATGACAACTAAAGTAATATAATAATATTCTAGCACCCTCTCGTAATGGTCAATCTGTCAACACCAAGTTGCCCCCTGAATTTAGAGAGCTTATCTGGACAAAGACGCTTGGTGAGAATGTCTAAAATCTAATCCATTGTTGGAACATATTGCAACTAAACTGTCCCATCTTCAGCCCACTATTGAACGTCATGACAATGAATGTCTACATGTTTGGTTCTTTCATGGAAGACCCAATTCTTGATAAGTTTGAGAACTCCCTAATTATCAAACAACAAGGGAGTCAGACTTACTTGACTTATACAAATCTACAAGCATCCAATGAAGCCAAACTGCCTCACAAGCTACCTTAGCAACTCCTCAATATTCTAATCCTATGAAGGAGAGTGAGACTACATATTGCTTTTTACTAGTCCAAATGACTACACCAGATCCCAAACTAAACACATATCCAAAGGTTGTCATCTTATCATCAACAGAAACCTACCCAATCTGAATTTGTGAACCCGTTGAATCTAAAACCATGACTCCTAGTGTAAAGAAGTCCATAATCAAGGGTGCCCTTCACATAACACAACACATGCTTTGTTGCTACCCAATGATCAACCTTGGGGGTTGTCATTTAGCGTGAAATGTAGTTCACTGCAAAACTAACATAGAGTCTAGTGGAGGTGAGATAGATGAGAGTGCCCACTAGTTGCTTATAAGTGGTTTCATCAATGAGAGGAGAATCAAACTTGGCTAAGAACTTTAGTTCCTTCTCCATAGGCATGGAAGCAAGTTTACAATCTTGCATTCAAAATCTATCAAGCAAGTTCCTAGATACTTAGACTGAGAAATAAAGATGCTACCATCCGTCTACCAAACCTCAACAACTAAACACTAATGGAGAAGCCACAAATCTGTCATATCAAAATCCTTGCACAACTCTTGTTTGATTATTGTAATCAAATGTGTTAAACTACCAGTAATGATCAAGTCATCCACATAGACAATGAGAAAGAGAACGTCATCACCAGAGAATTTGATATACAGATTGCTATCAAAAGGGCAACATTGAAAACCAAGAGCAACCAAGCACTAATCAATCGTGATGTACCATACTCAAGGGGCATGTTTGAGTCCTTAGAGTGCTTTCTTGAGTCGACATACTTAGTGGTCTTTGCCAACAACCTTGAAACCAAGAGGTTGCATCATGTAGACTTCTTCCTGCAACTCACCATTAAGGAAGGCACTCTTAACATCCATCTAATGGACTTTCAATCCAAAATTAGTTGCAATGGCGAGAAGAAGACAAATTGTACTTACCATGGCAACGGGAGCAAAAGTCTCCTCATAGTCAATGCCCTCCTACTGTGTGAATCCTCGAGCAACTAATCTAGCCTCGTATTTATCCAAGGTACCATCTACATGATACTTGACCTTATACACCCATTTGCAGCTAATGGGTTCCTTCCCTGTAGGAAGATCAGAAAAAACCCAGGTGTTGTTCTTTATAAGAATATGTATTCTGCATCCATGGTTTGTTGACAGTCTTGAATCCCTTTTGCTCTTCAAATGTCTAAGGCTCATAAATACTATGAAGGTTGGCCATGCGAGCAAAGGTACTTGTATTTTGTTGCTTGCCCTGATTTCTACAAGACCTGCCCTCAATGACCTCATCAAGATGAAGCTCACTGATGTTCTTAGCGGGATAACTTTGAGAAACCCCCCTTTGGAAAAATGTACAAAATTTTGGTGAACCCAACATTATTTAAAGGGAACAAAATTAAATTTATTAGCAATTTTTTTCAATTGTATGAAAATTCTATAAAATCTAGGCGAATTTTTCCTTATTAAAGAAAATTGTAAACCAAAAGTACACATACCTAGCAACCATCATTTCACTATTATTATTATATGGAGCCTAATTAATTATCAAAATTGAAGGTTAAATTTAGCCCACTTTTTATTGCTGTAGTTTCCCTCCAAATTATTATATGGGGGTTTGGGGGCAGCACTCCTTGTCGCAATACTAAGCGAGGTTGAAGGGAAGTTTTCCCGAAAGCTCGAACAACTTAAATATTTTATTAAGGCACCCTGGGTTAATACTTTAATATCTTATTCTATCATCTAACATCTACCAACCCTGACTTTTATAACCGTTCAATGATCCTACGTCAATGGTCGAAGTCCTATTTGGGCCAAACTTTTAAAGGACACCAAGTTTTAGAGAAAGTCCCCAAAATAAGGATGTGTCTGAAATCAAATCTATTTCAAGCCAAGTGAAAGAATAAAAAGTTCCATGTAAAGTATTCGGAATAGAGAAAACTGTCAAATATTTGTACTTAACCTATAACCTAACTTTAAGTTTTACCACATATTGGCGAATATGACCATCGAATAAGACAAGCCTTGGAAATCATTGGTGAAAATATTTAATTTACCATATAGAAAGATTAGATTCTATTGGCGAAGACATCACTAAAATACAAATAATTTTGTATCATTATTAGTGATTGGCCTAATGTATCATTATTAGTAATTGGCCTAAGCATGGGACCCAATTGTCATAAATGTGGGCAATATGACCACCTCGAAAGTGCTTTTTTTTGGCCAAATTCGAGGTACCCGATGAGTGAAATTCGTCAATTGGCAAATATTGGCCACTAGAGTTATCCTTGGTTTGGGGCCCACCATTTAGGTCAAAGAGTAGATGTCCCAACATCAAATGGAGGAATAACTCGAAATGGAGATGAAAGAGGTTCTGCAAGTGGAAGATAAGCATCATCTGGAGGAAAGTCAGGTACTGCATCATCAAATTCAAAATCTGCGTCATCCCTCCCATCAAGGGAACCCAATGGAAGATGGACACCCCAATCAAAAGCCTTCAAAGGTTGATCCTCAAAATTCTGCTCAGACGAGGAAAGATGAAATGGTCCTCATTCTTCATCAAGGACAACATCGTGATTGAAGAGAAGACGATCAATGTCTACATCCATCAGTCAATAAGCCTTATGGTTGTCATTGTATCCTATAAACATAAGCTTATGACTCTTGGAATCAAACTTGGAGCGCTAGGCATCTAGAATCCATACATATGCTAAAGAGAAAAAAGCTTTCAGAGGACTAATCTTGGGTTTACAACCAATCCAAGCTTCCTCAAGAGCCTTCCCCTTGACTGCATGTGTGAGAGCCCAATTAAGGAGATAGACAGTAGTAAACATTGCTTTTGCCCAATATTTTTTGGAAGCATTTTTTCGTTCCATCACAAACCTAGCCATTTTTGTAATGGCACGGTTGCGGCGTTCTACAATGTCGTGGGGTGTATGGTGTGGTTAACTAATGTTTTACACCATGTGTATCACATAAAGTGGATAAATCAATAGAACAAAACTCCCTCCCATTATTAGACCTATCAAACATAGTAGAACATCTAGACTCTTTTTCTACTAAGGCATTAAATTTTTGAAATACAATTAAGCCATCTAAGAAGGTATACCCACATTTTCCAACTGAAATCACCAATTAAAAGTAAGAAATAAATGCACCCAATACCAAGAGGAGTATTCATCAGATCACATACATCACCATGGACCAACTATAGTACCTTAGAGGCTCGTCATGAGTCACCATCCTTGAATAGCCTCTTATGTTGTTTTCTAGCCTAACAAGTTCTACAAACTTGTTGATCTAAGGTTGAACTTCAGGTAGGCCATGTATTAAATCTTACCAAATAAGTTGGGCAAGAGAGTGAATGTTTGAGTGACCATATAATTGATGTTAGAGACTATTGATAGAAGTTGATTTTGTTGTGAAGACTTGCTCAAAAGAATCACCCGTATCCACAAATTTGTATAGACCATGATCCTCAATGCCAACAACTATAGTAGTGCAAGTCACATGATTATCAATCGAACACCTATGTGCATTGAATACAACATCAAGCAAAGGAGAATATCACATGGTCTTACTCATCAAGAGTAGGTTTAGCTCCATGCTAGGAAAGTAACATACATTGAAGAATATGAGATTCCTCCCACCAGGTTGTATCTACACATTTCCCTTGCCGACAACGGTATACTATTTACCTCCTCCAAATATAAGTGAATTGGTAAAGGGAGAAAATTTTGTAAACCAATTGCACCTATGAGTGAAATGTCAAGTAGCACCAAAATCTATATACCAAGTAGAAGATTTCACATGGTCTATGGGTTTTTAGCCATGAAGGAGTAAATGGCAGATGCGTTCGGCTCTACATGTTGAGGTAATAGCATGGTATCTAAAACATGAATTCCGATGCAAAAAACAGAGGCAAATGCAAAATAACAAACTTCAATAAAATAAAATATGGCTAATTCAGATTTCAAGAAAAAAATTAGCTAACACAGAAAAATCCGACAAAGACCTAGAAGAGATTTCAAAAAACCCGCAAAGAATCTATAATCAAAATAAAATTCTCATTGGTAAGGAACTTGAAGCATAGAAAACGAGACACCTAAAAAAAATTGAAAACGACCCAACTGAGATCTAGAAAAAACCCACTAAGAATTTGGAATTAGATTTTGAAGCATTCAAGAAAGTAGGGAGTTTCGAATAAAACCCAAGTCTAAAAAATGGTAGGGTGCTTGTTCGAGACTGCAAAAAAATGACAAATAACCTTTGTGGAAGCAGAAAAACGATGACATAAGGGGTCGTTGAGCTCATACAACTGTAAAACAACTACTCGTTGAAGGAGAAAATCACACAGAAATTATGTCAAAATACTCAAAACTTATGTGAGAGAGAAAGAAGATGGCAGAACAGAATCTGTAGTCCCACACACAGGAATAAACTGGAAAAGAGCTTAAAACAATTTGCGAACGAAATTGTGGGTGGAAGAATTGTTGGCTGCAAAAAACACGGGTCAATTTAATCAAAAAACACTTGCAAAGCAGTCATTTTTTGGGCATAGAAAAATTTCAGACTAGAAGCACGGGTCAAAACGACCAAACAAGTCATCTTCGAACAACAAAAGCTTACAGTTTGAAAAAACAATGAAGCACAGAATGCACAAGAAATAAAGCCATGAACAAATACCTTTGACCCCAAACATAATTGCAAAAATGGCGTCAACTATAATGCAAAAACCCTGGGCAAGTTTAGAAAAATGAATCTCTGCAAAAAGAAATTGAAGTAATTTTGAAAAAATTGAGCAAATAACTATAGTGAAGACATTATAATTTTATGTAAAAAATCTAGGCGTCAACTATGACACCAAAACCCTTAATAGGTTCTAAAAATGAATCTCTAGAAAAGTAAGTTAGAGTAATTTCAAAAAAGTTTGAGAGAATAATTTCAGTAAAGAAATTATAAATTTTCATAAAATGACTAGCTCTGATACCATATTACTAAGGTAATTGGTAAATTATTTGATGTATTAACAAACGATCAAAACCAACATTATTAAAAAATTACAAATGTTACAAAATAGAAAGTTTCTAATAAGAAATTGAAGATCACAGAAACGATCTTATCTACCAAATTTACATAAAATATGAAAGATGACCATTAAAGTAATATAATAATATTCTAATACAAAGAGGGCCCTATGAATAGAAATCAATGTCGAGGCCAAACACGTTGCAGAGAAAGCCATGCACATTGTCATACAAAGGCCAAGAAAATCATGTCCATCTACAGATAAACAACCGCAAACCAAATCAATGAGGTTTCTCAAAACAAAAAGGCCTTGTGTGGAAGCAAATAGGACAGAAAATCTTGATGAGCATTAGAAACATGGAATAAAACGTGAGTTTTCAAGAAAAAAGCAAGTCACAAACAAAAACCCCTAACCCAAAATAGTTGCAAAAATGGCATCAATAGTGATGCAACAACCCTACTCAAGTTTACCATGTGAAGTCTCATGGTTTGCCGCATGAAGATTTTTCTGATGGGTTTTCATAATTTTTTCCCTTCAAAAAAATATGATGGGTTTTCTTAATTTGTTTCCTCAAAAAATTTCTGATTCCGTAATTCACAAAGTTGCATGGGATTCATTTGTAGGTTTATAATTTTTTCCTCACAAATTATCCACTGGGTTTGTCATTTTTCCTCAGAAAACAAGCTTTCTATTGTCTAATACATGCATCTGATTCTGTTGTCTGGTTTTGATAAATTTTTCACCTCAAAGATCATGTCTAATTTTCCAATTTTTCTCTTAAAAAATCATGGCTTTTTGTAGTCTTCTTTATAGGGTATCATGTTCACTTGCAATGTTTCAAGGGTTTGCTGATTTTTCCTCAAAATCATGTTAGTTGTTCTCAATGTTTGTCTTTGTCTCTAGGGAAGAGCAGATCCATTATCCAACATCAGGTTGGATGTTTTGTGATCATTTCTGTTCAGAAGTTTTGCTGATTCTAGAAGGGTTAGCGGTAGACTCATCTCAGTGGCAGTCTCTTGTCTCTTGTTGCAAAGCATTCTGGAGAAGGGGATACCCTTCTCTATTCTTTTTTGAATGGATTTTGGCTTGTTGCTCATTAACATTTTGTAGATCCAGGGAGGGTCTTAGCAGCAGCCAAATGTTTTGCAGAATTTGTGACCAAAAGACAACAGTTAGATGATGTCCATTTGGGAGGGTATTAGAATATTATTATGTTTCTTTAATAGTCATCTTACTTAGTCTTTAGTTTATCTAGTAGTTTCTATTTCTGTCTTCAGTTCACAATTGTTTGTTTTAGAGACATTGTCTTTGTAAATCTAAACAAGGAGTTTTCATCTCTTTTGTTTAATACGACTACAACAACATCGATTTACCATAACAATGATAACATCTATCACAAAACAATTATGGTTACTAGAAACATTCTAATAACAAAAGAATAATAACAATATTAGAAACATTCTAATATTACAAGAATTACAATATTAACCATTGAAATAATAAAAAACAAGATATTGCAGAGATAATTTCCTAAGAGTCACTACCTATCTCTAATATATGCAATTATATATATGTTGAAGTGAATTGGTGCGTCTTGCACTTAGTGCAATGATCCTTGCTATGTCAAATATGGCATTTAACTATGTAATTGAGATCTAATGATATTACTTATAGCAAAACAAATTGTTCTCTCTGGTATAATTCTTATAGCATGCAATGTATAGTCCTTAATTATCACTTATAGCAATACCATTGTTGTTTTTAATGAATACTTCAATCCTTGCAACCAATTCTTCTTATTGCCTAAAGCAATATTTGCTACGTCTGATATGCTGATATGTTGAGCAATTTTGAAGATATTGCTATATCTGATATGGTCAACTAATTCTTGCAAAAAGTTAGTGTCTTCAATCTGACTTTATGTGTATGCAACCAATAATGTCCATACTCAGTCAATATAGAGCAGATCCAGAATGAATAGAAGAAGAGATAAATGTCCAAATCGATGTTGAAATAAGTGAGATCGAAGCCTCTTTGATATGCGTTGAGGAGTCATGGATATGAAGAGTTGCATACTTTAACCCTTTAAGAAGCATACATTACCCTAAACACACCTCTTCATAATAAATCAATTTATTTCAGTGTTACAGGTGGATGGCCCCAGTATGTTTCCAGCCATCCCCGTCTCCAAAACGTCCCAAGTACAAGAGATGCCTAGAAGACTTTAACTTGGCATATGAATTCTACTAATTCTTATATTTTAAGGTTCTATATGTATAAGTGCATGTTATATCCATGTTTTCAAATTAATATTTTATTTCTTTACATATTTTAATTTTCCCTACTGCTATAAAGCTGCCCCCTTTGTCGTCACCTATACACCCCCAAAATTGGCAAAAAAAATTGCCATCCTAAAAACTCGACCCCATCCCGAAAACTTGAGGTAACACTGATTTATTTATTTAAATCGCACCTCTTGACTTCACTCTGCTAATTGTCACAAATTAGATAACTAATAAACTTGTTGCTTTTAACATTGTTTATCATTCCCCTTTATGAAGTACAAAGCCACCTTAGTGGGAGATTGTAGCCTTCTTTCTGTTAATCATTTTGTCTTGCTAATTGTTGCTGTTTGTATTTCTTCTCAAAATTGCATTGTGTTATCTAAACTGATTGCTGTTTTACGATTATTCATATTTATTACCAAGTAAAGCAGATTGCTGTATTATTAATTATAACTATTCCTTGCTGCTACATGAAGGTGCTCTATCTCTGCATTTTACTCTCTTATGATCACCGTTTACTTGAATATCCTCGATATTCTTAGTCACCATTAGAGGTAGTTTGAATGATCTAATTGACAATTCTTAGAGGCTATGAAGGATAATTGATATATTGATGCACAATGTGTCTGAATGGTTTATCCTTGGTAATTTGGGGTTGTGAATCACTGCTAGCCATTATTTACTGATTGAAGTATCATATTTGTTGAACTTATCCTCCTTCCATGATGATGATCTCTTCATTTTTGGTATGGTCGAGATATTGGAAAGACTTGCCCTTGTGATCGATAATACCATGAGCATGTTACTCACTATCTTCATCTTCTTATCATCATATGATGATTGTTGTCATGATGGATACATCATGATGATGTTGCTATGAATACTAATTGTTCCCCTTTATGAGAAGCCACCTTAATGGGAGATTGCTAATTCTTGCTGTGCATTTCTTCTCATTATTATTTGTCTTCCTAATTCCTGTTGTTTGCATTTCTTCTCAAAATCACATTGTGTAATCTACATTGATTGCCTCTTTATAAGTATTCATCTTTATTATTTGATCGTAATTATTTGTCTTGCTAATTCTTGCTGTTTGCATTTCTTCTCAAAATCAAATTGTGTTATCTACACTGATTGCCTCTTTATAAGTATTCATCTTTATTACATCGATGTATTACTAATTACAAATTATTCCTTGCTGCTATATGTAGGCGCTCTACCTCTGCATTTTATTCTCTTATGAGCACCACTTACTTGAGTATCCTTAGTCTTCTTAGTCACCGAAAGAGGTAGTTTGATTGATCTAATTGTTTTTTCTTACAGACTGAGAAGGATTATCAATATATTGATGCACAGTATGTCTAATAGATGTTTATCCTTTGATTAGTAATTTGGGGTTGTGAGGCACTGCCAACCATTATTTACTGTTTGAAGTTTTCCTCCTTTCTCTGTCCTATGTCTTTGAGCCCTTTGGCAGATTGCTTCAACTACCTTTGACACAATGGCAGGAAAGGGAAAGGGGGGAACTTATTTCCTCCTTGGATACCAATTGCAATATCCAATATCCCCTACAGGACCTTACTCTAATTTGCCCAAGAAATTCCCGGATAAGCTATGGATGATGTTAGGAAATGTCATTGTCAACTTATTCCAGATTCAAAATACATGAGATTATTCCCCCAAAAAAGCAATTACAGATGTGAAATCCAACAAAATGATCATATTACTTAACAAACACAACAAACAAAATGAAATTCACCAAATGAGGCATGTTTTTCTAATAAAGAAAACAAATTTGTGCACTATGAAGCAAGGTATATTCAATGAAACATCCCCTACAAATTCAAAAAGAAATTGGGTAATTACTCATCAACAAACATAATTCTATTCCCAAATCAGTAGTGAATCAACATCGAAATTTAAAATTTCGTAATAAGTTTCAAAGCATATGGCTAATTTAATGGCATTTTTCACAGCAATTTATATTTATTGATAATTGTGTTAAAACTGGCCCCCAAATTTTTTTTATAGTGGTAAAAACCACAAACTTAAAACTATTTAATTAACCTTTTCTCTTCTCTTTTTCTAGATCTGAGTAAGCTATCACAAGTCACATATGCCTTGACACTTTCTAAAAACATTTTATAGAGTCAATTGACAAAATATGAAGTGAAGAATAACTAAGAGACACTTAAAGCATTATTTAGATTGTTCATTAAATATTTATTGGTTGTCTGTTTTTCCTTCAGGACCAAACCACACTTATCTATAAATGGGGAGCATTATTTAGATTGTTCATTAAATATTTATTGGTTGTCTGTTTTTCCTTCAGGCCCAAATCACACTTATCCATAAATGGGGACGACTTGTAGTCAAGTTAAACTACAACTATCAATTCATTCCTATTTAACCATCTTTGTTTTCTTTCAGGACTCAAATAAGGCTCACTCGTATACGGTAATAAACTCGGGCAGTGAAGAACAGGGACCAGTAACATATTCTTCGTTAGGCCCAAAGATATGTACTGAACTGATAAAAGGTAAGAAATTCTCACCACAGAATCAAGATGATTTGAGCACATAAACACCTAGCAAACATGCCAATTCTTACACATTTTGTTTTGAACCAGTTTAGCACTAATATAGGCGAGAATAGATAAGGAGTGGAAAAAAAATAAAGTAAATAGAACCCTTACAAAAAAAATCACATTAGCCAATTCTAACTTCTAAGGCTAATAATGCAAAAAGAACATGTCCAATTCTCCGTTAAAAACATCCATGTTGTGAAGTTTTCTTGGTTTCACGTTACATGATCTCTGTCGTTAACATGAACGCGTCCAAAGCAGGTGATCTAAGCCATAAATAATTCTATTACATAAAAACTTTAAATTTATCCATATTTTAAAATTTTGGGAAATACTCTACAAATGAAAATCATTTGCCAAACAAAAAAATACAAATATCCACCATACTAAGGTTTTTCAGTTCCATTTACATGATATGTCTATTCGTTATTAAAATAGTTCGTTCATTCATTCATTCATTCTCAATTCTGATAACATTAACGTAGCGAACTACGAAAAGATAAGTAAAAGTTTCAACACTTGTCAAAACAATAAACTACATTTTTAACAATTACTTCGACAAAAACACTTACAAGTAACTGATATCCGTGGATTTTAGCAGCTCCGCTATTTTTCCAGCCTGCGCTAAAACAGCTGAGCCTTTGGCCGCACGGCCATCTCCATTCTCGAACAAAGCAAGCTCCTCGCTGTCAGCTCCGAAGCATATAGGCAAATTCGGCAAGGGCAAAGACAGCGCAACCTCCGAATACGTAGTATTCGACAGGCTATACGTATTCGTATTCATGATCACAACTTTTTCTCCCTCTTAAACCCTCCGCGCGAATTTCATCGTATATTGTACACCAACATACCGTATAATACACCTCTACTTTGAGGGTTTGAAAAAAAAAATACAAAGAAATCTCCTCTGAAATTGAAGCCCTAAAGTTCACTAAATTTCGCTCCGCAGCCACCAATTAACTGTAAATTTCACCAAATCTGACAAAATTGGAATCGTTCTGTAGAGATTTTGGTGGCTTTCGTAAGTAATTTGCGGGAACTGTAAAGTCCCGCCATTGATGGAGCGGAAAAATGGAGCTAGGGTATGAATTTTGACTGCTGCTCTGGATGAGTTTCAAGTCATTCCCTACTTAGTGTGTGATTTGCCGAAAGGTAGAGTCTGCGCGAAGGGGGCTTTTCTTTTTGTTTCGATCTCGTATTACTTTTTAACTATTGTTCTATCGTTGAGCCTCTTGAGTTCGAAAGTTTTATTATATTCTCTCTTCTTCGAGTATTTTAATTTGTATGCGTAAAGTCAAATGAAGATGAGCTTAAATCATTATGTTTCGTTTATTTATTGTTTTTTTTTTTTTAAAACCTGTCCTCTGCATATATTTTTTCAAAGATTTTGGCGACTAAGTTTACTCTTTTTCCCCAGCAAAGGAACCTATACCAGTATCGAGTATAAATGTATTGTGTTCAAAGCTTATGAGTACGATGTTGTTTTGGGGATTAAAGAATATATTTTGTTTTTTGTTTTTTTTTTTTTTTAAACATGGTATTGTTGATTTTTCTAATTAAGATTTTTTTTTAACTTTTAAAACAAGTATCTTGAAATCTAGTTTAAATGTATAATCATGGAGTATTCATTTGTTAAAATTATTAATTCATAATATTAGATTTTATATAATAATTGTTAATAGATGTATAATTGAAATATTAATTATAGATTACTAGTTTATTAAATAATAAGAAGGATAAGATTGTCACAACTTATTTGAATCAATGAACTAATTCAATAGCGTTGTGATATTATGTTATTGTTAGAACATCTTAAAAGAATAATAATAAATTGATATTAATAATAATTTTATGGAGCTTTGTGAACATGGTATACCAAATACATTCTAACAAAATAGACAAAAGAACGAAAAGCATACTAGAAGTAAGCATAAGTAATGTCATATATCATGTAGAGACAACTTTGTGATAATAATAACTACTTAGCACTAAGAATGTTCTTATACTAAGGTCATTAATGCCATCATTGAATAATAGAGTGCAAGGGGATAATTGCAAGCTTAAATGCATCGTAAAAGTGGGTTTATGTGTATTAAATTCATGATAGTGTTCATAAATGTTATAGTGGCAACATAAAGCATCAATTGTTAGGATTAGTGCGACAGAAATAATAATTACATTCAAATATGACCAATATCAAAAAATAATAAATCACATGGAAGAGAACACAAGACACAAAGATTTAGCATGGTTCACCCAAGCCCTGGGCTACATCCATCAAACAGGGAGTCCAATATTCTTGTTATCTAGTGATTACAACCTAATTATAATCTGCAATATCTTACAACACAATATTGTTGCAAGAAGCTACAATCTCATCATACATTGTGAAATCCCTAAACCTGAGTCATTTTATACAAGTTTTTTTTCGCTTAGAAAATTAAGGCTAGAATAAGTCATCTAATAAATAAAACAGCCAGCGTATTTTACAATAATAAAGTCAGTTGAGCTTTCGGGTTTGCTGCCTTCAAAAACCCCTATAGGGGTGTTGTCCTTCAACCCCATACAGTACTACGGCAGGGAGCGCATCTAGGGCTCTGCCTCAAAACCCTGCAAGGGGCACTGACACTTGACATGTCTTGGGGACGCTGCGCCCAAATCCTTGTCATAAAATATGGAGAAAACCCCATCAAATAAAGTGGTAAAAAATTAACATCCAAGTTTGATTAGGCTCCACATCACAACATCGATCAATATCTAAATGTTCTAACTACAAAGATAACTTTCAAAAAGATCAAGTGATAAGCTCACAATTATAATCATTAATCACAAAAAGATGGAACATCTCACGCTCTACTTCTAACATTTTTTTAAAAACTTGTTATTGATTTACATGGGCCTTTGAATTTCTAATGCACAAATGGTTGTATTGTTAGTATATCATGTTATACATGAAGAAAATAAGAACAATGGATATAAGGGATTTGTCCACCTTTTCCTAATGCACAATCAAGAAGAAGATGACCCAATAGGCTCAAGTGAGACTTACGCACCGAGTGAGTGCAATGGTCATTCATTGTTATGATTAACAATGTAATGGGTTTGGAGATTTAGTCTATTGATGGAAGATAAATTACTAAAATAAGCTAAATTAAGCAATTTAGAGAAAGTACATGCTAACAAAAATAGACAAGAACCTATAATTATCAAAGATGAAAAGCTTGAAATTGTACTAACCTGCACAATGAATCTAAAGTTGTTCTAACAGGAACAAGATCTAGGAACAAGAAGCCTAGGATGTTATGTTCAATATAATTCAGACCAAAATTTTGGCTTATAGTCTCATAGATCTTGACTTATACTCTCGTAGATCTCGATCTTGACATAAAAGCTCTAACCATTGCACTGCCTACACTTGTGCATTAAAAATACGAAAAAATATTATGGGACTTAGGGGTTTACCTTGGTCAAACCCTTGCGTAGGAATCAACCTTGAAAATGAAATAAGGTTGCATAAAATGAAAGTAAATACTAAAGGTAAATATGAGATCTATCTTTTCAATACCTTCGTGAATCAATATACTAGATCATGCATATTCATGAAGAGGCTTAAACGTTGCTTTGTTGACCTTTGAATGTAGAGAGGAATTGAGGATGCCTTCACAAATGCATGGATCTATAAATGTCACTCTTAGATATTCATTGTTGTTATTCTTGATTGAACACGTTCTATGGTGGAAGTATGCATGAGGATGAACAAAAGATCTTCTTGTTTTCTTGGTAGCTCCTTGACTTGGACACCATGGGAAAGAGGCTTTATAGAATGGAAAATATTGCCTTCAAATTGCCTTAGATTCTTGAAGAGAGCCTAGATCTTGGAAAATTTCCTTCAAATCTTGAATGTTCTTGATTACTTGGTTGCTTTTTTATAATATTGGTCTTCAATTATAGATTGTGAAAAGATATTTCTTTTTTACCAAAATGAAGAAAGATAAGGCATTTATATATATCATCACACATTTTGGGATTTAAAATTAAGCCAAGCCAACCATGGAGTTTAATTTCCTATCAAGAAACTACAACAGGGTTCTAATTCAAATTTGTATCTAATCCTCGAAAATAAAATACCCTGGGCATTTTGTTCCTAGGAAAAAGCATGAGGATTAAATTGGAAGCTGGGAAGATAAGGAAGAAGTCATGTTAGGGGGAATTGGTAGTTGGGTCAAGCATAACGGACATGAATTTAAGAAATTTTCAAAATAGGGCCTAGCTAAGAATTTAATTATGGGTTTGACTTTAAGGATGGTATACATGCGTAATTTGGAATTAACATATGATAGGATATATGTTGATGGAAGCCCAAGGCCCAATTGTCACAAAGTTGGGTGCCTTGATAAATAGCCCAACACTAAACTATAACATCAAGATTTACCCTATAGGAGTGAGTAGGTTCTACAATTAGATAGCATGGTTTTCATCTAATGATTGATGTGTCAATATTGAAATGAAGCGATAATACATTCGCTGGATGATTATTACCCAAGAAATGGGACATATTACAAACAAAAGGAGATTAACAACCAATAGTATGTACTTGAAAATTTCTACAAGCTCAACAACTTTGAGGAAATATAGGAAGATGTTATATGCTAACTACTTACATCATACATAATTAAGCTCATACTCATTCAAAGTAAGCCTACTAATTCCTACATAAATTGTTACACCTAATAACATTATATTGAACTACTAGATCTCAGTAATTTAATTTGACGTTGTGTTAACAAGAGGACCATGCCGTAATGTAGAAATAATCAATAAAAATTTGGCCAGGTACTTTAATAACTCATAGGGTTTCATAATCCACAAAATGAAGTAATATCAATGGCCTTGATAGCTTCACTAACTCCAAATAGCAATGAATAAAATAATATAAGCAATCAAAATACCAACATTGTCCAAACTTTAACAAAATGATAGATTCTCATGTTAAGATAATATGATATATCAAGAAATTATTCAATGTGATGAGATTTGAGGTAGCCCAATCACTAGGATCTCTATGATGTCTTCCAAGAGCATAACTTCAACAAACACAATCAATACAAGATATCTAAGGTAGACCAATCACTAGCTCATGTGTACAAATCTACTATAGATATTTGTAATTAACATGGCCAAAATGCTCATGACAATTCTTGCTCATTGTATTTGCATGAGGAAAAAGAGAAACACATGTAGAATCAAAGCTCTCAAAGCCATCAAACCTATATAAGTGAGTCTTTGAATCAACACTCCCTTTAGAAATAACCAAATTAGAATATAAAGGTCTCAAATAACTACACCATGTGGTGAGAACTCAATTGTTTTACCAAAGCCAAAAGGACAATCTGATAAACAAACATGAGGTTCATAGAAATAGAAGGAACTAAAAGAACATCCTATAGAGAACCACCATCCACTAAAATAGTGCTAAACATTGTAACTAAAAGTTGTGTTGAGTCATCATTTGTAATATGTAAAGTGTCACTATGAGCAACTGAGGCAACCAAATCATGCGAGTGTGTCATATGGTATGAAACACTTGAATCAATCATCCATGTGGCAGTAGAAGGAAAATATTATGTAAAACAAGCATGGCCTTTCCTTGTGGGAGAAGGTGGTGGCTTCATAGAATCAATACTATATTGTTGTATGGCTTCCTCTAGAGTTGATGCAAACCCTAGCAAAATTGTATGAAAAGCTCTCTGCTTCAAACAAGGTATTTCTTATGAAGTGTTTATTCAAAATGAAGATGACAGAAGGTGGACTTGTTACAGAAAATTTAAACAAGTTTAATACAACTACTAGTCAGTTATCTTCTATGAATGTTAATTTTGATGAAGAAATTAGGGCTCTCTTGTTTTTGTGTTATTTTCTTGAAAGTTGGAATGACTTGGTCATGGAAGTGAGTAATTATGTTTCTGGGTCTAATACCTAAAATTTGATGATGTGTGTAACAAATGAATTTTCTTAACTAAAAGAAAATAATTAATATCTGATTTCAAGTAGAAATGAAAGTAATTATTCAACTAATTTCTGGAACATAAAATTCATTTCATGAGATATTAATTGAAATAACGATTAACTGAAATAATGAATAACTAAAATAACAATTTCCTAACATTCTTTGTATATGAGTAAAATAAATTGCTACCATTTTACTATGATGCAAGAGGAAATAAATGCATAGCAGGGATATAGAAAGAACATACAAAAAAGTAACTGGTGAGTCTTTAAATGGTTGTGCAAGCCTTGGCTTGCAAATAAGAGGAGAAGCATTGACTTAGGCTCAACCTCCCAACCATAGACCTGTTAAGATAAAACCACGGATAGAAATAACAATTACATGCAAATATAACCAATAACAAAAAATAATAGATCACACAGAAAAGAATACAAGGCACCAAGATTTAATGTGGTTCACCCAATCCTTGGGTTACGTCCACCAAACAACAAGTCTGATCTTATTACAATCCAATGATTATAACCTGATTACAATCTGTAATCCCTTATAGCTCAATACCGCTGCAAGAACCAATTTTGCATAACAACTTAATGAAAATGCCTAACCCAAAGCCCTTTTATTCAAGTATTTTATGCTGCTTTAGGGTTACAACATGTCGGCCATATATCGGCCACAACGTTGGCCACGACCCAAAAAAAAATTTTGATTAGTCACCACAAACTAACAATCTCCCACTTGGGGACTGATCAGAATCCACACTAAACAATAAGACCATATCCATCCCCACACATTCATTTGAAAAGAAAGACCTTCCCTACCCCGGGGTTAGGATTGGGGTACTACTAGTCCAGCCATCCAAACAATATCAATGTTTAGAATGTCTGCATAGTGATGGATGGGCATGTCTAAATAATTGGTAGTACCGACATCATGCGATATTTAGAAGGAAAATATGCTTTTAACGACTTCGGCCAAGGTTTTTAGATGGTTTTTAATACCTGATCACCACCACTCGACTTGACCACAGGAAAACAATATAAATGGACATGCATGAGCTATTAAATAATTTTTTTTTAAATAATATATTTATTGTATCACATCTAATTTGGTTTCATGTTCTTGCAGATTTCTTGATGAAGGGTGCTCCTCTTAATACCATAAACCATAACAGAAACAAAGAAATAACAAAAAATGTGAGAACAAAATATGGAATTCTTATTTGCATCACAAATGTGGAATTACAAAATTCACAAGTACAATATGCTAACCCACATGGGTGCCTTCATTATTGTAATCTACAAGAGAAGCTATGAATCATCACCTAGAGCTGTCTTAGACAATGTGCGAACCTTTCTTAAATAGGTAATTTTATGCTACCTGGGAAGGTTCTAGACATTGAAACTTAATACCTAGGGCTGACAGACCCTAACAATACATATAGAGTCAGCCAAATACATCTTTGACAATTATTTTAGATATTTCGGGTAGCCCAACTTTGAAAGCCCATAAATCACAAACTGTTGCTCTGATTGGCTATTATAACCACTTTTCGAAAACACTAGCTTCTGATCTACAACCTAAGAATTGCATTAGCACCCTTCCATCAAGTTTTAAGACCTCATTTAGGCACTCTAAGGCCTCCAACAGTGAACCTGAAGACTTTTCTACAAATCTTTCCACCGAAATTCTACAATAACTTCTCTAATACTTAAGCTAGAGCAATGAGTTTTTTATGGTAGGCTTACACTCTCAAATGAACCTTTTATGTACAAAATGAGAACATTTTGAGCTCATATGACAAACTTACCAAAAATAACAAGTTACCGTAAATAGTAATAACCCTATCTACTAGTCTTTATTAAAATAAAAAACACTAAAAATAAATTAATTTTTTTGGGGTGATGCAAGATTTCTCTTACACCCAGGATGATCCTACATGATTTTCTCTCACTTACCAAAAATAACGAGTTACCATAAATAGTAATAACCCTGTCTACTAGTCTTTATTTTAAAAAAAAAACACTAAAAATAAATTAATTTTTTGGGGGTGATGCAAGATTGCTCTTACACCCAGGATGCTCCTGAATCAGCTTCTTCCTTGGCCATATAGCCAAGTGAGTCCCAAGTGTTTAAATCTTAGAGTAATCCAACTCTTTTTGCTAAACCTGAACTGGTGTAAAGAATATTACAAATTTCAGTATGTCATATCACAGTCTTTAAGACTTGAGGACTGATCTTTAATGAACTTTCAAGGAATATAATTTGATTCAAAAATCCTTAATTAAATAGAGACATATGAACATATCATGAACATTTGATCTTGACTCATGAGCATGGAAAGAATAGACTCATCGGATATCTATTCAATATTGCACTACAATAGTAAAGCATGAATTTTCGTGCACTCATTTCTTACTATTGTAAATTTGAACATAACTAAAAATATATAGCAATTCATGTCTGGAAAAGCTGACCACATAACCTGTCTGGTAAACATAGGCTTGGCTTGACTATGTGCAGTCGGTTCTTCTTGATGTGAGAAACTAGAATGCAAGCTCAAGGAAAAAGTGAATACGACTTGTCCTTGATCATATGCAGCAAAATAGAATGAGGAAAACATAGGAGAGCAGAGGTAAAAACATGCAAAAGAATGATGTTTTGGTTCTCTCGACTTGCATAATTAAAGGAGGCATTAGAAAATAACAAAGGCTTCCAAGAAGCCGTAACTTTTGAGCAGTTAAAGTAAAGAAGAAAAATTATCTTCTTGAGTCACTGATAACATATGCCAAGTGTACATTTCCACCTCTTACAAGGAAATAAATAAATATGGAAGAGAATTCAAAGGTTACAAATCAAAAGGATAATTTATAAACATATACATTTACTTATACATATATATTTTTATTAAGATGGAATCATATTTTATGTTTATCCAAGGTTGTACCTATTAAGTATGTACATCTAAATACATGTTTCACCTAAAAGATTATTTTATTTGCTTATCCACTCATGGTGTACATGCATTAATTTTGTGTATTTTAATAGATATAATCTTTTATAAAATAATACTATGGCATCACCTTATTTTTACATCTATGTGCACGTACATAAATATGTATTATATTGAAGAAATGAAAATATCAACCATAAGCTATTAGAGGTATGTACTTTAATTAAGTTAAAATCATTAATGTTTTTAATGTTTATCTAATAGCTCATGTGTGTCCAATGATTGTATCATGTTATTCAAGTCGCTGGGTCCTTACCAAGATAGTTAGAAGTCATACCTGTCGATCAAATAAATGGACTAACATAGTATCCCATTCCGTAGATCCTATTGAGCAATGCTTCTCCCCTTCGTATGCTCCTGTAATCACTTGTGCAACATTTTCTACAATAATAACAAGTTCCATGATAATTTCATAGTAACATTTAACATAGATATTAGCAAGGAATTTAATTAATAACCATAATTTTGAAATAAAGCAACTGCTAACTACTATCATCATCATATGACAAATAATGGATAACAACCACCATCATTAAACAGTTAGACAAAATAATTGATGACAAACAATTTCATAAGATACAATGGTTATGTTTAACTACCCTTTTCACATGAATAGGAAAGAGAAATCCATTCAACTCAACAACTATAATAATTTAAATTAGGTCAAAAATTTGGATGTAACAATGTGATTGGTGTTATTCTAAGTAAAGATACTCGTAGAAAAAGCTCAAGTGGATCCACATTAGGAAGTGTTTTGAATGCACAAAGCAGAGGCAGAATGACTAAAAGAGGAAACAATTATGGAAATCATGGTAAATCAAAGGGGAAGAGGTCAAAATCAAGAGAACCAAATGACTACTGATGCTTTGGAAAACAAGGACACAAGAAGAAGGATTGTTGGACTCGAAAGAACAATGAAGGAGACAAACAATAAGGGGACAAGGAGGCAAATGTGGTAAGTAGTAAATCCAAAGAGGATGCTTTGCTTCTTTCTTTAGAAAATGTTGATGGTTCATGGGTTTCAGATTCAAGGGCTTCATTTCATGCTACTCCCCATAGAAGTTATTTCTCAAACTATGTCCAAGGGGATTTTGGGCTTGTTTATTTGGGGGATAACCAAAGCTGAGTAGGAATTTAATTCCAGTAGGAGGGTTGTGTGGTTACTTTTAATGACAAAAATTGGAAGGTTTCAAAAGCTTCACTTGTAGTAGAAAAATGTGTGAAAGTAGGCACCTTATCTTTGTATCGGTCATGTTTTTCCTTCTACCTTAATTATTTCAGAGAAAAATGAATGTTCATAAATAGTTGTTGTAGTTGAGCAGGAAGAATAAATAGTTCTTATAGATTACGATACACTGTTATGGCACAACATACTTGGTCACATGAGTGAGAAAGGTATGAAATTACTTCATTCAAAGAAAGTTTTACTAGGTCTTAAATGTGTTAGTATGGATTTCTATGAAAGTTGCGTGTATGGAAAACAAAAGAGAGTGAGTTTTGTGAATAGTGAGAACAAAAATAAAAATGAGAAATTAGATTGTATGCATACAGAGGTATGGGGACCAAGTTAGGTATCTTCTCTTGGTGGCTCTCATTATTATGTTACATTCATTTATGATGCAACTAGAAAAGTATGGGTTTATTTTCTTAGACAAGAATCTGATGTATTTTAAACTTATAAGAAATGGATATGCTTGGTTGAAAATGAGACTGGTAAAAAATTTAAATGTTTCAGATATAATAATGGTGGTGAATTATTGCAGTTATGAATTTTAAGATTATTGCTCCACTAATGATATTCATAGACATAAAACTATTCCAAGAATGCCACAGGAACATGGAGTGGTTGAATGCATGAACACGACAATAATTGAGTGTGCAAGGAGCATGAGGTTGCATGTTGGGTTTCCCTTAAACATGTGAGTGGATGCTATCAATACCAATGTATATTTGATTAATAGAGGTCCTTTGGGTTGTGGTATTTTAGAGGAAGCATGGACTGGTAAGAAAGTGAGTCATTCTTTTCTTAAAACCTTTGGGTGTGAAGCTTTTGCACTTATAGATTATGAAAATAGAACCAAGTTGGAAGCTGAGTCAAAGAAATGTGTATTTGTTGACTATGACCTTGATAAATTTGATTATATGCCTCAAGATTTTGAAAATCATAAAATTGTAAGAAGTAGGGATGTCATATTCAATAAGAAAGTGGTGTACAAAGATTTGTTGCAACAATAAGAGGAGAAAGAAAATAATTATGTAGTGTTGGATGATACTCAAAACGATGATGCTGTAGCAGTCCCTCATGCTCCACAACAACCATAACAACAAATATCACACACCCTAGTGAATGGTATATGATCAACAAGGCTAAGCAGATCTCTGGACAAATTTTCTCACTCTTGGTATTCTATTTTATTGATAGATGTTGGTGAACTTGAATGTTATAATGAAGTCATGTAGGTGGATACAATGATTTAGTCAGAGTCAACAATGATGAAAGAAATGGACTTCTTGTTAAAAAATAATATTTGGAATTTATGTAAGTTGCCTACAAGTAAAAGGGCTTTACATAATAAATGGGTTTATATGTTGAAAGAAGAGGATGGAGGTAAGAAAAGATTTAAAGGCAGATTAGTTGTAAAAGGATTTGCACAGAAAAAGAGCATTGATTTTGATGAGATATTTTCTCTTCTTATTAAAATGACTTCTATTCACACTATTTTAAATATTGTGGCTACTAAATATTTTCATTTGGAGAAGCTTGATGTTAAAATACCCTTTCTCCATGGTGATTTTGATAAAGAGATGTACATGGAACAACCATAGGAATTTGAGGTCAAAGGTAAGGAGAATTTAGTGAGCAGATTGAAGAAAAGTTTATATGGCTTGAAGCAAGCACCTCAACAATGGTATTTGAAATTTGATAGTTCTATGCATGAGCATGGTTACACTCAGTGTCATTTAGACCATTGTGCTTATTTCAAGAGGTTGGATGATGATAGCTACATTAGTTTATGTTTATATGTTGATGATATTCTTGTAGCCCAGTCTAACATGGATCACATTACAGGGCTGAAATGACAGTTAGCACATTCATTTGCTACGAAGGATTTGGGGGCAGCAAAACAAATCCTTGGTATGAAGATTTGCAGAGATAGGAAAAATAGAAAATTGACTTTATCTTGGATTGATTATATTGAGAAGGTGTTGCAACATTTATCTATGGAGAATGCTAAAGTTGTCAGCACACCTTTACCTGTTCATTTAAAATTGACTAAGGAGACATGTCCAAAGATACATGAAGAGGATGACAAAATATCTAAGGTACCATATGTTTCAACTTTAGGAAGTTTGATGTATGTCATGGTATGTACTAGGCTAGATACTGCACATGCAGTAGGAATTGTTAGCAGGTATATGGGTCATCCTATAATTGAGCATTAGAATATAGTCAAATGGCTTCTTAGATATTTGAGAGGAACATCGAGTAAATGTTTACATTTTGGGGTCTCTACTATTGATTTACAAGACTATGTCAACTCATATTTGGCAGGGGATCTTGATACCAGGCAAAGTACTACAGATTATGTATTTACTATTGGTCGGGCAGCAGTGAGTTGGGTTTCTTGGCTATAGAAAGTGAATGCTTTATCTACTATAGCAGCAGAGTATATTGCTGCTATAGAGGCGTCTAAGGAGATGATACGGCTTCAATTATTCTTGAAAGAATTGGGGCACCCACAAAGGGATAATTATTTGTTTACAAATAGTTAGAATGTCATTCATCTAGCCAAAAATCATGCTCTTTATTTGAAGACAAAACACATTCAGTTGTAGGACCATTTTATTGGGTTAGATTTGGATGTTGGATAGTTAAAGTTGGACAAGAAACATATAGATAATAGTCCAACATATATGTTTATAAAGGTAGTGGCAAGGGAGAAGTTGAACTCTTCAACTTTGGTTGGTCTTCTCGACTAAATAGAATAAAGGTACAACTGAGTCTAGGGTGGTTTAATCTAGTGGGAGCCTCATGGAGTAGCGGCATTGTTATAGGATCAGTCTCCAAGTGGGAGATTGTTGTCTAGTGTGGAGCCTGATCAGTCCCCAAGTGGGAGATTGTTTGTTTGTGGTGAGTGATCATGAAAGTACCGTACATACTCCATAATTCCATAAAAAAATTTAGGCTATTTTATTGATATTTTTTGGTCAACATGTTGCAACTAATTTTAACCCTAAAGCGGTAAAAATACATGTACAAAATAGCTTAGGGTTAGGGATTTTAGTGTGTGTGATGTGATAGTAGCTTCTTGTGATGTTGTTGAGCTATAAGGTACTATGGATTGTAATCAAGATGAAATCACTGGATAGTAAAATATTGGACTCGTTGTTGGTAGATGTAGCCTAGGAATTAGGTGAACCATGTTAAATCTTTGTGTCTTGTGTTCTCTTCTATGTGCATTATTATTTTGTGATATTGGTTATATTTTCATGTAATTGTTATGTATGTCTCTTTAATTCCTAAACACATATTCATTGATTGACAAATATGAGAGTTGAAGTCCTTGGATTTGAAGATTTCAAGAACTTGTATGAAACTGACCCTAATTTGTAGAACCTTGGAAAGCTTGTAAGAAATACATGATAGATGAGCAAGAAAAGTGTATTGATTATTTAATTTAAGAAGATATACTATTTAAGGGAATTCAGTTATATGTACCAAGAGGATCTATGTGGGATAATATCATTAAGGAGAAACATAGTGGTGGACTTGCAAGACATTTGGGATTGATAAGATAATGAAGTTGATTGCAAAGAGACACTTTTCCCACATATGTATAAAGATTTTTTGAGAATGGTGAAGAATTGTTGAATTTGTCAAGTATCCAAAGGAAGTAGTTAAAATTTTGAATTATATACACCTTTTCACATTCCTTGTAGGCCTTAGGAATATATTAATATGGATTGTGTTCTTCGACTACCTAGAACAGAAAGAGGTGATAATTCTATCTTTGTAGTGGTTGATAGTGATGCAAGAGCATCGAGCTTGAATTTTGGTGGAGTTATGCTTTTCATGGTTAGTAATGTGTTGAAGACACATTGGAGAACCTTTCCTCATGATTTCATAGAAATTGGATGGATTGAGTTGAAGTTTGAGCATTTTTACCTTACTGCTAGAACTTTTTTTTATGGTTTCTAGGTGCCTATTGTGGGCCATATAACTAATTTTTTACAATGAGTTAGAGTATGAAAATTTTAGGGGTTGTAGAGGACCTAGAATAATACCTACAGTTCGAAGCACAAGTTCTAATTCAATCAAAGTTGGGAGATATCACGAGTTTACTCGTGTATTGATTTTTGGATATTTAATTGTTGTTGGAGGCTGACTTTTGGCATTTAATTTATGTATGGGTATTTAATTTGTGTTGTGGCCGACTTATGGCTTAGTTGGGTATAAGTTGGGGGTCTTATGGAGTCTTTTATTCATTCATTTCAGAGGAGTGAATCTAGAGAGCAGCTAAAGGGTGAGTTTTCTTGAGTCTGTGGATAGAGCATCGAATGTGAGGCAGTTTAGAGTAGGATTTTGATGGAGTTGTGAAGGTGTGGACAGAGCGTCGAATGTGAGGCAGTTTACACTTGGATCTTGGATAAAGTTGGAGTAGAGCTAGGGCTGCAACATGAAAACAAGGAGATTGCTTGGTGGGCTTGCGAGCACAAGTTGAGATCTTCCTTGGAGGTTTCTACTAGAGTGTGGAACTAGACTAGCTAGGGTTTGGATTGGATCTTGAGGGATCTTGTAAAACTATTACTTGCTTTGTATTTGGTTGTAATTGAGAAGGCCTAATACCCTAGCACATTTCATGTAATCATTTATATTTTATAAACAAAGAGTTGTGAATTGGTATTAGATATGGAGTTATTGCTTCATTATTATGGTGTTTTTGTTGTGTGGCTATTTGTTGGGGGCTAGGACATCTCCTTTGGGGATTCTCCTAACTTGTACTACATCAAGTTGTATCAGAGCATAGTTGTTCCTAAGTGTATAAGAAGATCATTGAAGTGTGAGGCAGTTTGTACCAGGACCTTGGTTAGGCGAAGTGAAGGTTGTTCCTGAGTGTGTAGATAGATCATCGAAGTTAAGGCAGTTTGGACCAGGACTTGGGTTGGAGAAGTAGATCTGAGTTGATCTTGATTTGGTGGTGGATTTTCTTTTTGGAGTCCTAAATCTCTTGGTTGTGAGGTGGAAAATCATGGTTCTGACTTGCAATTGCAGAGGGCTTATGGATGGATCAATGGATGCGAAGATGAAAGTTTGATCTTGTTAAGGCATGATTGTAGAGAGTTTGTGTATTGTAGATCTGTGGTCTTGGACTTGTGATGTGGTCCCTGATTTTTCATGCAAGGTGGCAGGTTGTGATCTGACTTGCAAACAATTTAGTTTTGTCACAAGGAGCATGGGAAGAATTTGTTGTAGAGGGTTTACAAAGATCTTGGGAGATGGCTCCAAGAGGATTGGACCCTGAGATGATGTGAATCTTTATTATGTGGTGGAGAGGAAGTTTTCTGAGATGTCTACTCAGGTTGAAGCTAGTTTGGCTAATCGGGTTAAGGAGGTGGGTTGCTCAGTTTGAAACTAGTTTGGTTGATCAAGATAAGGATAGGATGAGGAAGTTATTCCATAGATGTTTGTGGAGCTAGAGCCTACCGATCCAGAAGAGAGTTGTTTGGTCAGTTAAGAGACTTGTTCATAAGAGAAGATGACATAGCAAGGTTGAGGTGGAAGAGGTTGGTTTTGCTAATCAGTTTATGGAGTCTGATGCAAAACTTGTAGAGCAACTAGAGGTTGTTGTTGAGGATATTCCTAACCTTTTTGATGTTGGGATGGAGATTGGTTTTCATGATCAGTTGGTTGAGTCTGACATGGAGATTGTAGAGCACTTGGTTGTGGATGATCTAGTTGTTGTTGGCGGTCAATTATGTGTTGCAAAGCATCTTTTTGTGAGAAATGAGATTGTTGGTGTTGAGATTTTGGCATGTGATGATAGAGATCTACATATTGTTGGTGATATGGAGTTTGTTGCTACTAGTGTGGATTCACTAGTTGCTGATGTGGATGAGGGTTCGTTGATGACATATTATGTTCAATTTGTTCTTAAGAGTGAGCATGCTAATTGGATAGTTGAGATTCTAGTGTTTGATAGTGTGATGTAGATATGGATGATGTGCAGATTGGTTCTATTGACTTTGATGAAGTGAAAGCCTTTGGTAAAGATGAAGTTGGTTGTAGATCTTTCTTTGGGCATCAAAGTATGGGACATACTTTTTTATTTACCTGGGGAGTCTAATGTAGGAGCATTGAGCTTGGATTTTGGTGGAGTTATAATTTTCATTGTTAAGGATGTGTTGAAGAAACATTGGAGAACCTTTCCTCATGATTTCATAGAGATTGGATGGATTGAGTTGAAGTTTGAGCATTTTTACCTTGTTGCTAGAACTATGTTTTCTGGTTTCTAGGTGCCTATTGTGGGCCATGTAACTAATTTTGCACAATGAGTTAGAGGATGCAAATTTCAAGGGTTGTAGAATACCTAGAATGCTACCTATAGTTTGAAGCATGAGTTCTAATTCAATTGAAGCTGGGAGATATCATGATTTTACTTGGGTATCAATTTTTGGATATTTAATTATTGTTGGAGGCCAACTTTTGGCATTTAATTTATGTATGGGTATTTAATTTGTATTGTGGCTAACTTGTGGCTTAGTTGGGTATAAGTAGGGGGTCTTGTGGAGTCTTTATTCATTCATTCATGGAGTGATTCATTCATTTCAGAGGAGTGATTCTGGAGAGTAGCTGAAGGGCGAGTTTTTCTGAGTCTATGGATAGAGTGTTGAATGTGAGGCAGTTTACAACAAGATTGCGATGGAGTTGTGAAGGTGTGGACAGAGTATTGAATGTGAGGTAGTTTACACTTGGATCTTAGATGAAGTTGGAGCAAAGCTAAGGCTGGGGTTGGAAAACAAGGAGATTTCTTGGTGGGCTTGCAAGGACAAGTTGAGATCTTCCTTGAAGGTTTCTACTAGAATGTGGATCTGGACTAGCTTGGGTTTGGATTGGATCTTGAGGGATCTTGTAGAACTATTACTTGCTTTGTATTTGGTCATAACCGAGAAGGCCTTATAGCCTAGCACATTGCATGTAATTAGTTATGTTTTATAAACAAAGAGTTTTGATTTGGTATTAGATCTAGTTATTGCTTCATTGTTATGGTGTTTCCACTACATGGTTATTTGCTAGGGGCTAGGACATCTCCTTTGGGGATTCTCTTGCCTTGCATTAGACAGATTTTCTAAAATGACACATTTCATACCTTGTAAGAAGACATCAGATGCATTATAGATGAAAAACTTATTTTTCAGATAGATTGTGAGATTGCATGGATTACCTAAGACTATTGTTTCTAATAGAGATACTAATTTTACTAATTCTTTTTTGAAAGAACTTTAGAAGAAGTTGAATACCAAGCTTAAGTTTAGTTCTGCCTTTCATCCACAGACTGACGGACAAACTAAAGTTGTAAACATAAGTTTGCATATCCTTTGTATATTTGGGACTTCATTTTGGGACAAGTTGAATTTTCATATAATAATTTTATAAATAGAAGCACTAAGAAGGCTCCTTTTTAGATTATAAATGATGTGAGTCCTAGAGGAACTAAAAACTTGAGAAACTTAAATAAGGAGTTGAAGCATAGTGTTGAAGCCGAGGAATTTGTAGACTTTATAAAGTGTTTGCATGAAGAAGTAAGTAAGAAGTAATCTAAATAAAAATGACTGAGAGTATAAGGAAAGAGAAGACATAAGACTTTTGAAGTTGGAGATGAAGTAATGATACATTTGAAGAAGAACATGTTTCTAGTTAGGACATACAGTAAGCTAAAAATGAGGAAGTTTGGGTCTTGTATGATCTTGAAGAAACATGATAATGGTAATGATTTTGAAGTTGAATCTCCTAAGGATATGGATATTTCACCTATGTTAAATACTTTAGAAATATTTTAGTATTTTGAATCTGATGAAGAGATATTTAATAAACATGATTATCCTAAGAAGAAGGTAGAGGAAATTGATAGAGTTTTAGATACAATAGTTAGTAAAAGCACCAAAGGAAAGGATTACAAAGAGTACTTGGTTCAATGGTAGAATAAATCTATTGAAGATAGTTGTTAGATATCTCAAGCTGAGTTGGATCTTTATGACACTTTTCAGATCATTAGGGCTTCCTAATGTGGACATTAGTCCTTATTTACCCCAGATGTCTGATGCAACTTCAACAATCTTGCATCAACCAAAAAGAATTCCTTTTAATGTTCCTATTTGTTGTTTGAGGAATGACCTTTGCTATTTGTGTTTTATCTTTCTATGCAATTGGTTCCTTAATCAAACATATTGAGGATCCTTGTCCTATGCTCACAAAAACTACTTCATTCATCTATTGGAATTGTCCTTTCTATTTGCTTGCAGTGTGTTCTTTCATGAAACTGAAGTAACATGTGGATTTGTCTTAAGAAAGGCCCCATATTTGTCCTTGTATAAGTTAATGTGCTAGATTGTAAGGTCATTGATTCCTCCTTCGGGGAAAAACCTATATTTTGTAATAATTTACCTAGCAGGTTGACTTGTGGTCTTGTTGGCTATATATTTAGAGATCTAGGATTAGGAAAATTAGAATGAAGTTAGATAAAAGGAAATAATAAAGATTTGGATCTGTAAGCTCGAGCTTCTAAGCTCACAGATTTTATTTCAATTGTAAATAATTACAACTAGGTAGGCCTTATGCTACGCATGTTGAATGAAGATTGTCTCATCATATCTACATCCAATTCTTTATAATTTCTTTTGGTTTCACCTATATTGTGTTGGCTTCTATGTGTAATTCTAGCGAGGGTATCTTGGGAGTGATTCTTTTTGTCCAAGCCTTGCATCGATTACATCATAAAGATGAAACTAAAAGCTATCTGAAACATGCAAAGAAATCAAACCCATGGCATCATCCATCTTATTATTATGTTGCACTACCTCAAAGGGTGTGTGTAGAATTGGTTGCATTCTATCTAAATAAAACCACAAACCTTTTGAATGGATAAGTCATGTCATGATGGCTTGCCATGTATAATAGTATTGTGGGGTTAGAGGGTCTAGACAGGAAGAGGTTTGGGCCATTTTTTTAGAAGGGTTTGTTTTTTAGTAATTTCTTATGTAAATGTCAAAAACAAGAAATACAAAATTCCCCGCACAATGCGAAAATTGAACACTATAAGGTATCAAGGATTTCTATGGCCTTGGGGGTTGCTTCTTGGATCATGTGTGGACCTGTATTTATCCCTGTGTAAGTTAATTTGCTAGATCATAAGGTCATTGATTCCTCCTTTGGGGAAAAACCTATATTTTGTAATAATTTACCTAACAAGTCAACTTGTGGTCTTGTTGGCCATATATTTAGAGATCCAGGATTAGGAAAATTAGTATGAAGTTAGATAAAAGGAAATAATAAATATTTGGATATGTAAGCCTGATCTTCTAAGCTCGTAGATTGTATTTCATTTGTAAATGATTGCAACTAGGTAGGCCTTATGCTATACATGTTGAATGAAAATTGCCTCACCATATCTGCATTCAATTCTTTATAATTTCTTGTGGTTTCTCCTATATTATGTTGGTTTCTATGTGTAATTCTAGCGAGGGTATCTTGGGAGTGATTATTTCTTCCCAAGCCTTGCATCAATTACACCCATAAAGATGAAACTACAAGTTATCTTAAACATACAAAGAAATCAAACCCATGGCATCATCCATCTTATTCCAATGTTGCATGACCTAAAAGGGCCTTTATAAAATTGGTTGCACTCCATCTAAATGAGACGATAACCTTTTTGAATGGATAAGTCATGTCATGATGGCTTGCCATGTATAATAATAATGTGGGGTTAGACGGTCTAGACAAGAAGAGGTTTGGGCCATTTTTTTAGAAGGTTTTTTTAAAAGTAATTTCTTATGTAAATATCAGAAACAAGAAAAAAAATTGCCCCCACAATGCAAAAATTGAACTCTAAAAGTAATGTAGATAGAGGATATAGGAAAAGAAAAAAAATACTTTAGATTGAATAATGTGTACCTTTGAAAATTTATGATGAAAACTAGTAAAGAATATGATAGAGCTTAGTAAGAGCTTTCTAATGCTTATTTCGTATAAAAAAATTGGAGCTATTTTGAGAAAGTTAGGCCATTTGGAATGCATAAAAGATTAACTAGCTTCAATAGCATAAACATACACCAAGATGGAGACCACTTCTAGAATAAACCCCATTAGAGTGTTGGGCTTAGAATGATATTTTCCATGGTATCTCGTTTGCCCATTTTTGACATCTTATGCTCAAGATATGGTTATTTTTGAGTAAGTACATCCAAAATGCAAGCATAGGGCTTTAAAAAACCCTTAAGGGCTAAAACAATAAGCCCCTCGATGCCATATGACTGCATAAGGGGTTGGAGATGGGTCAATGACACATGAGTGTTGTGATGGTGGTAGAATTCAATGAAGGTAGTGTGAAAGCCTCGTGCTAGTGGCGACTGAGCACTAGTCATGTGAAAATGGCTGGTGATTATTTGGTGGTTGTATGGTGGCTACTGGGCTACACTTAATTAAAATATGACAATGCTTTACAAAAAGTACTTTAAAAAATTGCATCGTAATGTATGTCAAGGGTCATATGACCTATTAGAAAAAAAAAATTGTTTCTCTAGGCAAATGTGTCCAAATTAGACAAGTTGTATATCAAAATACGGGTTTTGGTTGTGAGCTCAATAGTGACATCTATTTTTGTTCAAAGTGCACCAAAATTTAATAACCCCCATATTGCAACAAAAGAAAAACTTAAAATCACATATATGATCCACTCAATCCCTCATCTCTCCAATTCCTTCAAAGCTAAAGAAGTTAAAGCACATCCACCTCTAATACCATGTAGAATTTGGGCAATATAAATTCATAGAACCTAAAGAACACTTGCATGCAATAACCTATCATAGAGAAGTAGAGAGAAGAAAAAGACAAGGCTTTGAATTTGACAATATGCAAGATTATATTATCAGACTAAAAAGAATAAGTAAAATATACAATGTATCAATCCTTATAGAAGGAGATCAAAACCCAAGAGGGAAACCCTAAAAGGTAAAAACATATAATAATTAATATAATTATTAAATTTAACTAATGCAAGAGCATGAAAGTGAAATCTTAAGATGGTAGTAAAGTAAATTTAATTAATATAATTAAATTAATATAATTAAATTAATACTTTAAACAATTTTTGTGAATGCTTGCTATTGGTTTCTCTCTCAAATCTAAAACATGTACTCAAAAGATGCAATAAACATAGAAACATAAACATACATAGTAACACTAGATTTGTTAATTAGGGAAACCCTTGATCATAGGAAAAACCCTTCTGAGAATGATGCCCACAATATGATGTACTAATATAAAAGTTCCTCAAGAAAGAATGGGCTTTGTTAGTAGCCAATGAAGTATAATCATTACATATGAGTCCTTATTAGTAGGCTTTGAATTCCTATTAGGAGATTCCAACCCTGTTAGGAGCTCTTCCAACCCTAATAGGAGTTGACAAGAAGACAATTGAACCCATTGTCCAAATTGATTCTATAATGTCTTCACTAAACAATCTTGAGGATAACATATCCAAGTTCATAAACTAAGTAAACAATAAATTCTTTTCCAATACTATTCCTTTGAAGCTCATAATACATCCTCAACATTAATCACTACGCTTATCTCATCAAATTTGCATCCAAAGCTTGCATACATTCATAGTTATACAATGCTACACTTACAACCAAGGAAACAAAATGTCCTTCATACTAAGTCCTAAAAATAGTATTGAGTAAGTCTTGAGGATTTCTCAATTTACAATGAATAATATAGGACCACAATAATATATCACATTACATGTTACATTACAATATACACTTCCCATAATGATATTAACAATAGTTGACCTCTTAGGAACAATGCACTAAACAATCTTCTTAGAATGAACATTTGATTCTGCCATGTTAACCATAGCATCATGAACATATCTTCTACCATAATCCATGCTCACAGAATGATCTTTGGCCTCACCAAAAAGATAGAACACAATTACTAGAATTTGTTTACCAGAAATTCGCTCTGAGAATAGTCTCCACAAAATCTTCTACAACTCATGTTAATCTAAATATCTCTTTCTGCAAACATAAACATAACATCAAAACACATTCTTGAATTGTCTTCTAACTGTGTAGAACACAACTATCTGACCACGAACCTTTTAGAATGAATCATCCTTTACAACTATGACTGAACTACCTAGAGAACTGATATGTTGACATTAATGACAAACATGGTCATGAATGTAACACATAAGAACTCAATCATTTCTTTGAAGTATTAACAATCTCCCCCTTTGGCATTGTTGACAACATATGATGGAAAACATCAAAGTACCATGAATACCAAAATAGATTTCTTCCTCATCCACCTTTTCTCCCCCATTCATACCACTCATTAATGTATAAACATATATCTCTCTTATAGATAGGTTTTAAAGAGTTTTTTCATGTTCTAATCTCCCCCATTGATCAAATCTTAATGTTTTTCATGTATAATTCCCCCTCCCCCCAATTGGTATCAATAAAAAAGGTGTTATTATGCCAACTCAATCATTTCCACCATAATCTTTAAAAGCTCTCAGAGTATCCAAAGACACTATTTCAATACCATTACCAAGAGTCCTTAATGACTCAACTCAAACATAGATACTCCCCCATAGAAGAAGCGTCAAGCATCTAGTCACAATAAAAGAATAGTGCTCTGATTCATATTGGACTGATGCAATCTTTCCTTCAACTACTTTAAAGAAGGTTGTGGCATAACCCCAAGCATACCTCTCAAATATATCCTTAGCCAAAGGTTTTGTGTGTATGTGTTATATCTTCTCCTTTGTGCTAATATACTCCAATATGATCTCTTTCTTTGCTTCCTTTTCTCTCAAAAAATGATACTTAATTGAAATGTGTTTTCTCTTTGAATGTAACGATGAATCATTTGACATGCTAACTATACTAGTATCATCATAATGTATGGTAACAAGATCAGTAAAATCTATTCCAATATCCTTCAACATTTGCCTCATCCAATTTATCTTATTATAATTGTTTGTTGCTACTACATATTCTACCTCTACTGTACTCTGCAAAATATAATCCTATTTCCTACTTAGCCAAGAAACCAATCTACCTCCCAAGAAAAATGCTCTACCACTTGTGCTCTTCCTATCATTGACATTTCCTGCCCAGTCACCATTAATGTATCCACATAATGTGAAATCATGTGATAACCCATAATATGAAATTCCTTCCTAAGTTTCTAAAAATTCTTTTTATTGCTGCAAGATGTTTCTATTTAGGATCTGCTTAGAATCTTTCCATAATTCCAACTGCATTAGCTATATCAAGTCTAGTATGTGTCAAATATTACAATCCTTTAATTTTTTATATGTACCTTTTTTGTAATGCACTAGGAGATTAATCTTTGCTTGATAACTTACATCTTGTCACCATAGGTATTCTAACATGTTTACAGATTTTCAATCCAGCTCTTGCCAGCAAGTCCTTAAGATACTTACTTAGTGATATGAAAATGACATCCTTATTCTAAAAAATTTGTAATTCCAAGAAATATTTCATCTCATTAATCATTATCATCTCAAATTCATTCTTAATATCTTCATAAAATGTCTTTCTAGCTTCGTCGTTATCTCCAAAAATGATGTCATCCACAAATACTACAATGATCAGTAAACCGTCTTCATTCTTCCTTAAATATAAATTATTTCTTCTTTACCTTTTAAATTCCTTAACTGGTCAGATGTTTGTCCAACCTTGCATACCAAGTTCTAGGTGTTTTCTTTAGTACATACAATACTTTCTTCAATCTCCAAACCATATCCTTTCCTTTTGTCAAAGGATAGACATCAAGTTGTTCAATGTATACCTCTTCTTCAAGTTCTCTATTAAGAAAGGTTGACTTAACATCTATCTAATAAACCTCGAAATTATTGTTAGGTTGTATATACCAAAAACATTCTAGCTATCTCCAATCTAGCAACAGGTGCAAAAGTTATCTCAAAATCAATTCCTTCTTGTTGTGAATAATCTTTGCATACTAACCTTGTTTATTTTCTCAGTTCTTCACCTTGCTCATCTATCTTATTTTTGAATACCCACTTTGTTCCAATTATGTTCTTGTCTTTAGGTTTAGGAAATAATTCCCAAGTTTTGTTCTTTTCTATCTTCTCAAGTTGTTCTTTCATAGCCTTCATCCAAAATTTATCTTTACAACATTCACTGATATTCTTAGGTTCAAGTTGAGATATTAAACATAATTATTCACTAACCTTGTTTCTTGTCATAACTCTTTCGTTTGCACTCCCAATGATTTGGTTTACAATGTGAATTTTTGCAACATATTTAGGTGTTCCTTGCTCTACTTTGACTTCTATTCTATGTTATTATCTTGGTTCAGTTCCTAGTTCTCCTCTCTATTCTTTTCTTTGTAACTCATTTTGTAAATTTGTGTTAATTATAGAAAAAAATTCCTCCTCAACATTCTAATTGTTAGTCCTTTAATTAGTCTCTCCACCATAAGCATAATCAAGTATCATCTCTTGAATTGTAAACTTTTCATCAACTCTCACATTAGCACTTTCAATAATAGTCTTCAATCTTTGATTAAAACATCTATATGATTTACTCTTTAATGAATATCCAAGAAACATATCTTCATCGATTCTAGAATCAAACTTCCCAATATCATCACTTGTTTTGATATAAGACTTACTTCCAAAGATTCTAAAGTATTTCAATGTAGGTTTCTATCCAAACCAAAGTTCATAAGGTTTCTTACCAATGCCTTGTTTAATATGCACTCAGTTTATTGTGTATATTATAATGTTCATTGCTTCTCTCCAAAATATATGTGATGCATTATTCTCAAACATCATTGCTCTAGCTGTTTCACTTACTAATTTGTTTCTTCCTTTTGCTATTCCATTTTGTTGTGGTATTTTAGGAGCTGAAAGTCATCTCTTTATACCATTATCCTCACAAAAGATGTCAAATTATTTTGAAATAAGTTCTCCTCCTCTATCTGATCTCAAACACATGTTCTTCAAACTAGAGTCATTCTCAACTCTACTACTGAACACCTTGAATTTATCAAAACCTTAAAATTTCTCTCTAAGAAATGCTACCCACACCATCCTAGTAAAATCGTCAATAACAAGAATAAATTACATTTCACCATAAAATTCTCTTATTCTTGTAGGACCACTCAAATTTGTGTGTACAATCTCCAACTTTGTTGTAGTAATAAATATTTTTCTTGGAAAAAAACTTTTCTTCTACTTTGACATCACATATTCTTTGCAAACCATGTTAGAAGGTTTCACAATCTTAGGAAAATATATTACTGCATGTGATGTACTGATCTTCACAATGTTATCAAAGTTGATGTGACAAATATTTTATACCATAACAACTATCTATTGGAATTCTTTAGAATAATTGAGAGGGAGGGTCGGGGGGGTGAATCAGTTATCCAAGGTCCAGATGTACAAATAAAATTGAAAAATACCATAAACAACTATCTATTGGAATTCTTTAGAATAATTGAGAGGGAAGGGGGGGGGGGGGAGGAGGGGGGGCCAAATCAGTTATCCAAGATCCAGATGTACAAATAAAACATTTCAATTCCTAGAAGACCCATATCCATAAAACCTTATCACTCATGCATCTATTAGATCATACAATGCTTAAACTTGGTAGGTTCCTGTCCTAAGTCAAAACAATTTTGCAAAAATGTAAACATGAAACACCATAAGAACATTCACATAATTTGACATAAGGATTTTACGTGTAAAACCAATTTTGGAAATACCACTAGTAATATGTTAATAATTCTCACTCTTCTGAAGTGATTCTCTATGAAAGGCCAACCTTGTTAAAGATTACAATATATATTGTTAAATGTGACCCAAATAAAGGATTTCAATCACCTTGTTAGGAGTGAGCCTTGTCAGAGGTCTTTAGACCATTCCATTAGAATGTTACCTGATTAAAGGATTTACAAATGATTTTTAGGTCAACTTTAATCCAAAGGATTTAACCTAGACTGATGCAATGATTAGAAAGTAACAATAAGGCTTGATTTGATAACAAATTACAACTCACTTTCATATTATAGATCTTTATTTCAATCCTCCATTCTACTTGGCATTCAAACACTTCATCTCTAATAGCTTGTTCACCCTTCAAGAATTCATACTCTCAAGTCTTCTTACTTTGCATGCCAACAACAATCACCTTTGTTCGACCACTGAATGAAGGAGTACCCTAGAATCCTTGTCTTCCTTAGGTTCTCGCACATCAAAATCTTTGCTTCTAACCAACAATCTCTATAAATAGTGAATTTAGATCTTTTTTCACTTAACCATAATCATCCATTTTAGGGTTGGGTAGGATTAGGTAGGATACAATGAATCTACCCACTTTTCCATTTGATTCTTCTAGAAACTTCTTCTACAATCTTCCTTATATTCACCTCAAAATGGTTTACCTTGAATTATGTGCCACTAGCTCATCATAGTTATCTTCCATGCACTTCACATAATTGAAGAAAATAAAATAGTTGGCTTAGTTTTGTCAAATCTTTGATTTAAAATTGTTTGTTGTCACTCGACATCTATGTTTTCCTGTCACTCGTCCAACACTAGTTCGCTCGGCAAACACTAAAGTTTACTAATGCTCGACACCAACTAAATTGTACTTGACATATACTAACAATCACTCGGCTTGCACTATTTTTCATCTTTACTCAACACCTCTTATTTTCCACTCAGCTTCAACTAATTTTTGCTCGGCTTGCACTGATTGCTCGATAAAACTTAGCAGACACATTTCTTATTTCATCTTCTTCCAGTCTTAACTTAAGTAATCTTTCATTTTAGACTTTAAGTAGATAAACAATACACTATAGTATCAATGTCTTACTTGGTCTCAATGCTTCTTTTACATACCAAATAACTCAACCTTTCTCTAGGTGCTATTTACATACCACATTTGTACAATTTATTTCAACAACCACATATTCAACTTCAACGATAGATTAAGGTATATAATTTTGTTTCTTGTTGGTCCAAGAGACCAACCTCTTTCCTAAGAAGAATGCTCCACCACTTGTGCTCTTTCTATCATCAATATTCCCAGCCCAATCAACATCTGTATAGGTTCTTAACTAAAAATTTTCATTTTTCTTGTAGTATAGACCATAGTCTTCTATTCCTTTTAGATATCTCATAATTCTCTTAACAACCATTAAATGATTCTCCTTAGGATTGTAGATAATCTTGCAACAATCCCAACAAATAATGTAATGTCAAGTTTGCTATGTACTACGTATTGCAACTTGTCAATCATAGACCTGTATAATGTTTGATTCACATTAGTAGAATCATCATTCTTTAACACCTTGTGTCCTCTCACCATATGTGTACTAACTAGTTTTGAAACCTTTAATCCAAAAGTTTTCAATATTTCCTTCAAATACTTAGATTAAGTGATGTATATATCATATTTCATCTGATATACTTGCAAACCAACAAAGAACTTGATCTCTCCAAACATAGACATCTAAAATTCTTTCTTCATTTCATTTGCAATGCCTTACATAATCCATCTTGACCTCCAAATATGATATCATCAACAAAAATTTCAGCTAGTAATATACCTTTACCTCCTTTTGTCTTCAAGTATACATTTTTGTCATCATCAGTCTTCTCAAAACCAATCTTCACAAGATAATTGTGAATCCTTTGATACCATTCTCTTGGGGCTTACTTTAGACCATATAAAGCTTTGTGTAGTCTACATACCATGTTCTTGTTGTTAGCATCAAACAATCCTTCTAGTTGTTTTATGTAAACCTCTTCTTCTAATATGCTATTCAAAAATGTTGACTTCACATCCATTTGATAAAATTTGAAACCTTTGTATGCAGAGTAAGCAAGCAGAGTTCTTACTCCTTCCAACCTTGTAGCAAGGGCAAATGTTTCTCCATAGTCTATTCCTTCATCTTATGCATACCCTTTGCTAACTAATCTTGTCTTATTCCTTGTGACTTCACCATTTTCATCTAACTTGTTTCTGTACACCCACTTGGTTCCAATCACATTCTTGTCCTCTGGTCTGGGAAGTCCATGTCTTGTTCTTCTCAATATGATCATCTCACGGCTTTACTCTAGTCCTCATTTTCTAAGACATCTTTTACTCTCTTAGGCTCATGCATACTCAAAAAACATGTATCACTTCTTAGCCTATTTCTTTTCATTAGGGTGATTTCTTTTGACATACTTTGACAATCTTAGTTTTGGTTTTCTTTCTCCATAGGTTTGTCAACTTCAGAATCACTATGTACTTCTCTATTAGGTAAATCAACATCTCTTTCATGTACACTTTTCTTAGAATCAAAATGTACCTCAACTTCTATCTACAAGTCAACTCTTGAATGCAATTCAGTTCTTGAATGCAACTTGACATTCATTGATGTGATTCGATAGTCACTAAAACTTCTTGTTGATTTACAACTTGTTTTACAACATCTTCATCAGCATAAATACCCTCATAAAATTATACAAATTATTCCTAGTCCTTAGATTCCTTCATAGGTTAAACTTCATGTACCTTTGTATATTCATCAAATTTAACATTTGCACTTTCCACAACCTTGTTAGTATTAGTATAAACACTTGTAATCTTTACTTCTTGTGGAATAGCCAAGGAATATACCTTCTTCACTTTCTTCATCTAATTTACCATTGCTAAAATCCTTAAGAATGTAGCACTTGCTCCCAAATACCTTAAAATATTTTACATACAGTGAGTATCCATACCATAATTCAAAAGGTGTTGAATGAGTATTATTGGGACTCAAAATTGAAGCCTTGATTTTGAGTACCATTTAGAAAATCAAGCCCTATAAACACTTTTAATGCATGTGTACTTAACTGTGTGTTTGATGTCTAAGAGGTATTTAATGTTTCTAACACCTTGCATTTAGTACATCTATATTTCCCATGATGATAAAATGTCATTCTGAGTCATTCTGTGAAGTCCCGTTTTGAGCAATGTCCAATTCTACATTTTTTCTCAAGTGTCAAACGATGATAGGAGGCCATGTTTGCAATTGAATATCTTCACATAGTAACATTTCATGACTCACCACTTTGGGAGTGTTTAGCATATGTACTAGAGAACTTATGTTTTAGATTTTTTGAATTTGTTTGGCTAGGTTTTGAATCCCTCAAAGTTGGTCATTTATTACTATCATGTTGATGCAAATTGTTCAAAATTCTAGGAGGCCCTGTTTGACTTGTTATAACTTTGACCCAGTTGACCAAAATGATAAAATTCCTTTTTCATTGTATTTTAGAAGTCACATACTTTCTAAGCTCTAGATTTGAGCTTATGAAGAATCTGTTTGATTAGCTTTCAAATGCGATTCTGAATGCAATTTATAACCTTTTACTGGTGTCAAGAAGTGCAAAGTTGTTAGTACCCCTGTTCGTGGTGTCATATCTTCGAATCTGTGATAGGTGAGATTGAAAAGATTGTACCATTATGTTGTACTCTAAAAATTCTTTAAATGTGCTAGTTTGCAAGTCTTCACAAATCTATCTGCACACTTTCCTCGGTCCATTCCATTGTAAAAACTACTTTTTTGCTAGTGTTTCGAAACCTGTAAATCTGAGTAGCCCACTTTGACCGCTTGCTATTTGCGTCCTATTATTTCTTATAGGCCTTGATCATAGATTCATATTGTTATCATGAAAATGAACTAACGACCCAGTTTTCATTTCCCCAAGTATTAGTTTGCCCAGTTTTCAAAGCCAAATCCAAACATGTTTTATGGTTTTCTAACATGTTTTCTTGCAAGCAGTTTTGAGAGGGCAACTTTGACAGTCAATATCTTTTGACTAAGAATTCATCGTGAGACAAGTTTTGGCAAGGTGTAAGAATGTGGAACAAAGAATCAACGTGTTTGATATTAGAGCCTAGTTAGGTGTTTTTGTTAGTTTTTAAGGGCAATCAAAGGACCTCCTAGCATAAAGTTGACTAGGCATTGGTTTTAAAAGGAATGTGTAGTGATCTTATTATTATTTCTTGACATGCAATCTGTGTTTGAAGACTAAATGGCGTCTAAGCAATGAACATACAAAATCTTTTTTCTTCAAGCTCGTATTAGGCTTATATCTTTTATGTAATGAAATGATTGAGGGCAGTGATCATCAAATAAAGAATGTTCAACAAGAGGTTAGCATGATTAAAGTGCATTTAGGAACGTGGTTTGTTGCTACTGATTCATCCATAGAGCTATTTGATGGGGCTCCCTTAGACAAGAAGATTTGAAGAAATTATTTGGTGAAGTTGGTGAGATTGTAGAGATACGAATGTCAAGGAAACCTACAACTCAGAAGAACAAAGGTTTTTCTTTCATCCAATATGTGACTATTGAGCAAGCAAAGAAAGCCTTAGCTGAACTAAAGAACCTTGAGGTGAGAGAGAAGCGATGTGGAGTCTCTCTAAGTCAAGATAATGATACATTGTATGTAGGAAATATTTGTGAGACATGGACAAAGGAAGTTGTTATAGAAAAGCTAAAGGAGTACACAATTGAGAGAAGCAAATGTGAAGATGGATGAAGTGATTTCACAAGCGGTCAGGGAAAATATCTTCAAGAAAACCATTGATGAAATATTTTCTTCGGGGACTGGAGATTTCAATGAAAAGTGGGAGTAGCAATGGAAATGGCAAGGTAGATGAGCACATAAAGGGACCCTAGTCGCCAGAGCAGGATGTCATTCTCAACAGGCTGGTCAAGAAATTTGGAGCCTCCTAGCTAGGGGCATTCTTGGCCGCTCTGGGAAGTCATGTTTCCTTCGTTGGTGTAATCAACTCAACCTAGGGGTCAAGCGCAAGCCTTTCTTTGATGAAGAAGCTTGAGCAATCATAGCTACCCATGCAATCCATGGAAATAAATGGGTATCCATTACAAAATGCTACAAGGAAGAACTGACAATGCAATCAAGAACCACTGGAATTCCACTCTAAGACACACATATCTTGGAATTGATAAGTGGAAGAAGGAATTGTCTTCAAGTGGGTCTAAAATGGAGAAAGAAGAATACAATGATATGGAAAAGAATAAGCTAATTAGAGATGACAACAATGTGGATTGGGGTGTTAGTTCTCCTCTAGAAGACAGAGGTGAAGTTGGAAGTCCTAACTTAACTTATCCAACAAGGGTACTTGAGAAAATGCTAGATAAGGTATATGAAATAAATATGGAATGGGTTAATCTAGATAATAATGACCAATCACAGGCTGCCGAACATAAGTCTGAAGCAAAATTAAATGATAAACTCATCCACACAACTCTCGAAACCAAACATCAAAATATAAAAACACTGATAGCTCCTACTATTCCCAATAATTTTGTTAGAATGTAGAATGGTTTCTCCCTCTTACAGTGTTGTGGTTTCCATATTGACGTTTGGGGTCGGGTACTTTCATATTGAATTTTTTGCAACCAAAGAAATCACCCTCCACTTGGCGCGCACGGGGGCAAAACTAGTGATCAATTACGTTGGAAATATAGAGAAAGCAAAGAAAATTTCCCTAAAAATCAACAAGGGCCATGAAAAAGTGAGAGTTGTGATCTGCGAGGTTGATGTTTCCAAAGCGATCGAAGTAACCAAGCTCTTCGATGTGGCTGAGGAGGCATTCGATGCAGTGCACATTCTGGTTAAATGGGCAAGCATTCTTGACCCAAGATATCCTCCCTTGGTGGAAATCCCTAAAGAATCATGGGAGTCAACCTTCAATGTTAACTACAAAGGAGCCTTCCTCTGCTCGACAGAAGCCACCGGAAGGAGAGCAGGGCATTTGGAGAGTTTATCCCATATTGCCTATACTAGGAGACTTCAAATGTTTAAATATAACTTTATTCAATATGATTAATGTCTTTAAGACATGGGTTTTTGTAAGCCACACAGTGTATGAGGAGGCCCACTTGGCCAGCTAGTGGATGACAACTGGATGACAAAGTCAATATTTTGACCAGAGAAGAGCCTGTTAGAAAACATGCCAGATTCTAATGGTCGGCATGTTGCCACTAGAAAATGGGAGGTTTCATTAGTAATGACATGGAAACCTCCCAAAAAACCATAGAAACTTAGTGGAGTTGTGAAGCCTAGCGGAGATCAAGGGTGCCACTCACAATTCAACACATGGCATTGTCTGAGTGGTGGAGGGAGGTATAAGAGAAAAATTTAAAATAATATGTTATTCCAATTTTGAGTGTTCAGTTTGAGCAAATTGAAAATTTTGTTTTAAACAGTGAATTTCCTATAGTTCAAACTATAAAGATTTTTAAAAAATTCAAATTCATTTTTTTAAATTGCTCTGTTTATAGTGCTAGGCAAGTTTTTCAAATGGTTGCCACAGGGGCAAAATTGAACCAAAATATGTACTCCAATATACCGTTGGAATCAGGAGGAGATGAATTTTTTGAATATGAGGTCATAATTTGCATAGATGTTCAGTAGTTCACTCTATAAGCATATTTGTATTTTTCAAGGTATTCTTAGAAAAATGGGTATAATTCATCATTGAGCATCAAAATCGATTAGAGGGTAGATATTGAAGTTTGTTAAAGCCAAAATGATTCTAAAAAAGTTTATCTTGCCTATTGAGGTTATTTAATTTATTTTTTCCTTTATCTTGATCTCAAATCTAGCAATAAACTTAGTTATGTTTTCCATAAAATATTTGAGATATTTTATGCTTTTGGGAGCCAAAATGATTGAGGATTTGATATACAGTTATAGAAAGAGATTAGAGAGATGTTTTGCATCTAGAAATGGAAGTTTTCCAAGTGGACACGTGTTAGACACAGAACAAATTTGGGAGTTTATTCCTCCTATATCTTTCTTTCTTTCATTCTTTGTGGTGATTGGCAGTTTTCTCTGTGATACTAGCAGGGTTGGCAGTTTTCTCTGTGATACCAATAGGGTTGGCAGTTTTCTCTATGATACCAGTAGGATTCTAATTTTGGAGATGTTTCCTCATTGTTGTGAGACTAGGTTGTTGTTGGTTTTACTTCCTGTCTAATTGAGCAAAGCTCTAATAGTGAAGGCCACACATCAACTCTTGTGCAGATTTCTAGTTTCATTTCATGTGTTGTTTCTCTGAGATTATGAAAATTGATGACAGCTAATGTGACATATCTTGAGTTGCATTTAGTGTTACCAGTTTAATGTATTTGGTCTTTCCAAGGATAAATACAAAAGGGGATCTACAATGAATTATCTATGTTCTCTTTATTCTGTCTCCTAATTCTTCATATGTTATTGATTTTGTGATTGAATGAATAAGGTTCACTGAGTCTAAGGCAAATTGGATGAGTTGTGTGTCAAATATGTTGTTGCTTTTAATTCAGGGAATTAAGTAAATGCTTTAATGATTTGATAGGGTTTTTGGGTGTATGGAGGGGATGCTAGTAAGAATGAGATTCAAGGATTTCAGATGACAAACTTAATTGCAAGGAAATCAAGTTAGGTCATCCTGCTGGTAGTGACTCTATGTTGCAATGGATAAGGCACTGATCACTAAATCAAATGCAAGCTGATATGAAGGTTATTTATACAAATCTTTTTAATTAAAATCAATTTAGTTCTTCATGTTTTGGAGTGGGCTGAAAGGAATTAACTCTCACTTAGCTTATGGTTTCATAGGTTATGATTTGTAGCTATCTCATTCCTATGTTATTGCATAAGTATCAGAAGAGAAAAGGGTTCATCTTCTATTATTAGGTTTAGATTATATGTTTATTTGCACTGGTACCATATATTAGAACCTCAAGGTTAACCCGCTTAGGTTTTGTAGAGCCTGAAGTGAAGAAGGAGTTATGCCTTATAGTTGGCCCAAGATTGTAGTCAAGTGCATCCATCATAGGAATTTGCTAGCCTTAGATATATTGGTCTGGTTTCTTGGTTAATTTTAAAACTGTTAAATTAGGAGCCAACAAAATGGTGACTTTGTTGGGGAATTGTATTAAATCTGTATGATAGACAAACCTTTAGAATTTGAAAAGGAAAGATTCAATACAACAAGAAAAATTTTCTACAATAGTGAGGAATTGTGGTGTTTTCTTCATATCCTTGCTAAATTTTGTGTTCCCTAGTTAAGCTTTATTCATGGACAATAGTATGTTGCGAGAATTGGATGTAAACTGTGTTATATGACTTTTATAAGTCTATCTTCAATCAGTTCAGTTTTTGAAAGTGCTCTTGAGAAAGTTCAGAGTCAGAATTGTTCAAAGATATTTTCTCTTGTCAAAGTGTTTAAAGATTTGCAAGTCCCATAAGTTGAAAATCTAGTTTAGATTTATCATGCTATGAATCATGTTTTAAAATATTTCTCACAATTGTGAGTGGCGACTCTCTAAAAGATCTTTGTACTAGTGCAAATTGGTTTTATATAATTGCTTTCAAAAGGTTTCCAGCTTGGTTATGAAGATCTAAAAGTTATGCTAAATGTAAGCAAGAAGAGGGAATACATAAGTTCTTGACTAATAAGTTTTGAAGTGTTGTGTTTGATTTGCTATCAAAAGAAATTTGAATGTTAAGAATAAATCACTGTTGTGATTTAATTTTCCTCTTCAAGGAGGTGGCAACTCTATAAGAATTTCATATGTGGTGTGAGGAAGTTCATATCAGCACTAGTGCCAAACCAACAGATCAATGGTTTCAACATCAACACTTGAGGTTTTTTTTTTCATGATGTTGTTCTTGTCATGAAAGAAACTAGTAAACGTATGTGTTTTCCATCAAGTGATTTTCAACACTAGGAAGAGGAGAATAGTCTGATAAGTTTTATACACTTCATGGTAATAAGTTTTAGTTTATAAAAGTTTTTTGAAGTGTTTGAAAAGATTCATTTGGTAGAAGGTTATAAACCTGTTGCAAATTACCAATTAGAATTATTGTTGATGAATGTCAAGGCTTTGAAGAATGACAAGTCTCCTTTCATCAAGTATGCAACCGGTTAGTGATGTTTGTAGATCTTTTTCTACCAAGAGATACATGCCATTATGCTTTGATGGTATCTATGGTTTTCTAAATGTCATTCCTAATGGTATTAGAAAAAGTTTTCCTAAATTTAATGGGAATCATATTGTTTCAGCTAGTCATCATGTTCAAGTTTTCAATGACTTGATGGGTGACTATGAGATTTCTCATGAGGACGTGCACATGAAATTATTTTTTCAAACTTTAGAAGGTGATGCTAGAGATTGGTTTTCCTTTTTACCAACATGTCTTATTTCATCTTGGAGTGAGTTGCATTCAGCCCCTATGGAGCAATTTGGAGGAAGGTTAAGCATATATGATTCTTATAATAAATTTTTAAGGATTCACATTGAAAATGGTGAACTTGTTCCTCAATTTAATATCAAATTTGCAAGAGTTTTGAATGAGATCCCTAAGAGTTACAGACCTAATGATCAAATGTGTTTAGCTATTTACTTTGATGCATTTGACAAGAAAATGAACTATCTACTAAGGGATAAAGGACCTCAGACATTATATCAGGCTTTTATGACCGCTAGGGATATTGAAAACAATTTGAAATATGGATTGATTAGAAGTCATTTTTCTATGAATGATTGCTGGTATAATGGTCATGAAAGAAAAGTTGAACATACTGTTGATACTTTAATTCCAAATCAGAATATCAATAGCCCTATTGTAATGTATAATCAGATTGAAATTTCAAATTAGAGTGTGTGTATAAAGAAGAATGAGTTTATTGCAAATGAAGACACATATGTTCATGATGTTACAATATAAAGATGTATTTCAGATTTTGATAGAAATGAGCAATGTGATGATATTATAGATCAAGGATTAGCTACAACAATGAGTTCTTGTAATGTTGATTATGTACATGATGACGTTGCTAATATTTCTAGACATGAAGTTGTTGGCTTTAGACCTCAGTCTTGTGCAAGTGAGAAGGCTGAGAGTTATGTCTCTGATGATGAGTTTGATGTTGTTGATCCGACATTCCATAGAGAGGTAACACAAGATAAAGAATGTGAATTACATTTATCTTAGTCATAGTTAGAAGAACAGAGTGTTGAAAGTGATCATATAAGTGAGAATGATGAAGGAAGTGATGTTGAGATGTCTTCTTATAAGTTGGATGCAACAGAAGAAGAAGAAAGCAATGATGGAAGTGAACATTCATACGAAGGTGAAGGTATGAATTCTTTTTCTGAATCTGAAAGAGAAAATGCATCTCATTTTTTGCATTATACAAATCAATTAGTCAATGAAGAATTTGAGAGTGATTTGTCCTCAAGGTATGACTTGATAAAGAAATGGTGAATCCAATTGATACTAATGAATTTGAATAAAAAGTTCTCAAGGAAGGGTTGTCAAGTGTTTTTATGTTAGACAATAAAGTTGCAACATGTAGTGAAGGGTTTAGGAATGAATCATTGTCTATCCATAATGGATCTCCTAAACAAAATAATGAAGATAATGTAATTATGGATACTATATGCTTGGTAGAAGAAATAGAAAGTGAGTCTTCATCTAATTATGATTTTTCTTCATATACTAAGAGTCTCCATGAAGATGAAATGGGTAGTGAGTTTAAAGTATATACTAATGCTCTATACAATGAAGATTGTGATGATGATTAGCACATCTTTTGTTAAAATGTTCAAAGAGGATCCTTGCATGGAGTTATCAATCCATTGTTTGAAGAAGACACAAGCGTTCTAGATTTAGTTGAGCTTGATGTAAATGGTGACACATTATCCTACTGCTGTAACAAATTAGAATGTTGTTCTTCCATATGTGACAACGAATATTCTAATGATGTTGCATTCTGTGAGCTTGAAGGTGAGGTGTTTGATGGAGTTATATTTGAAAATAAGCCGACACTTCATAGTAGGTTTTATGATGACTCATACGAGGTAAAAAATAACCATCATTCTAATTGTGAAGATACATTGGGAGGTTGTGGTGTGATTTTAGATTTTGATGATGATGTTATGTGTGAATATAAATCTAATTATTCATTTGAAACCCAGCTGACAACATTTGAGGAGATGCAAAGTCAAGGTATGAGCGACACATATAACTCATTTGATGAAGTTGCATATAAGGCCTTTGTATTTCCATTTGATGATGTTCATGAATTAGTTTATAAAAATCATCTTTAGTTTGATTTTGGTGTTCATGAGCATGTTGATGATCTTTTTCATAGTGAGCAAGAGGTTGAAGTTATGCCAAGTTTTTACATGCACTATGAAAGTAATGATGATGATTTTCTTTTGCCAATTGAGGAAATTGAAGGTGTGTGTCTAATTGGTGAAAATGATAGAAGAAATATTTCTAGCTTACCTCATGAAAGTTTAGATAAGAATCAAATCTATGACAAAGGTAAAAGTTTTTGTTGAAGTTCAGTGGCTCGGGGCCATCGTTTGTACATAGTAGGAGTAGTTGGTTCTTGCTTTCAATAAAGCCATGCAAGAGAAGTTTTTGCTATTAGGTGTGTGGTCTACTTATTCTAGAGATCAAAATCCTTGCCATTCCCATAAGGGACATGCATCCCCAGATAGAGCCACTATTGGGACTCAAAATTGAAGCCCTAATTTTCAGACCATTTAGAAAATCAAGCCCTATATACGCTTTTAATGCATGTGTACCTGTTCATCCATTTGAGGAATAAGAGGTATTTAATGTTTCTAAGACCTTGCATTCAGTACGTCTATGCATCCCATGAATATAAAATACCATTCCAAGTCATTCTGTGAAGTCCCGTTTTGAACAATGTCCAATTCTGCATTTTTGCCTAAGTGTCAAACAATGATAGGAGGCCATGTTTGCAATTGAATATCTCACACACAGTAATGTTTCATGAATCACCACTTTGGGAGTGTTTAGTGTCCATACCAAAGAACCTATGTTTTAGATTTTGAGTTGTTTTGAATCCATTTGACTAGGTTTTGAATCCCTCAAATTTGGTCATTTATTGTTGTCATGTTGATACAAATTGTTCAAAATTCTGGGAGGCCCTATTTGACTTGTTATAACTTTGACCTAGTTGACCAAAATGATAAAATTCCTTTTGCATTTCATTCTAGAGGTCACATAATTTCTACAGTTTGGATTTGAGCTTATGAAAAATCCATTTAATTAGTTTTCAAATACAATTTAGAATGCAATTTATAACCTTTTACTAGTGTCAAGAAGTGCAGAGTTGTTAGTACCCCTGTTCATGGTGTCATATCTCTAAATCTGTGATAGGTGAGATCAAATGGATTATACCATTATGTTGTACTCTAAAAATTCTTTAAATGTGCTAGTTTGCAAGTCTTGATGAATCTGTTTGTACACTTTTCCAGGTCCATTTTGTTTGCAAAAATTGATTTTCTACCAGTGTTTCTAGTCCTACAAATCTGAGTAGCCCACTTTGACTACTCGCCATTTGCATCCTGTTATTCATCATGAGCCCTAATCATAGATTCATATTTTCCTCATGATAATGAACTAATGCCCCAGTTTTTGTTTCCCCAAGTATCAGTTTGCCTAGTTTTCAAAGCTAAATCCAAACATGTTTTATGGTTTTCTGACATGTTTTCTTGTAGGCAGTTCTGAGAAAGCAACTTCGAGAGTCAAGATTTTTGACTGAGAATTCATCATGAGACAAGTTTTGGTAGGGTGTAAGAATGCAGAACAAAGAATCAACGTGTTTGATTTTAGAGCCTAGTCAGGTGTTTTTATCAATTTTTAAGGGCAGTCAGAGGACCTCTTGGCACAAAGTTGACTAGGCATTGGTTTTAAAAGGAATGCGTAGTGATCTTATTAGTATTTCTTGATATGCACATCTATGTTTTAAGACTGAATGCCGTCTAAGGAATGAATGTACAATTTTTGTTCTCATCAAGTTGGTATTAGGCTTATATATTTTATGTAATGAAATGATTGAGGGCGATGATAATCAAATAAAGAATGTTTTGTAAGGGGTTAGCATGATTAAAGCGCATTCAGGAACGTGGTCTGTTACTACTAATTCATCCATAGAGCCATTTGATGGGGCTCCCTTAGACAAGAAGATTTTAAGAAAGTATTTAGTGAAGTTGGTGAGATTGTAGAGATACAGATGTCAAGGAACCCTACAACTTAGAAGAACAAAGGTTTTGCTTTCATCCAATATGCGACTGTGGAGCAAGCAAAGAAAGCCTTAGCTGAAATAAAGAACCCTGAGGTGAGAGAGAAGCGATGTGGAGTCTGTCCATGTCAAGATAATGATACACTATATGTAGGAAATATTTGCGAGACATGGAAAAAGGAAGCTATTATAGAAAAGCTAAAGGAGTACAAAATTGAGAGAAGCAAAAGCAAAGATGGATGAAGTGATTTCACAAGCAGTCAAGGAAAATGTTTTCAAGAAAACCATTGATGAAATATTTTCTTCGAGGAAATATGGCAAAGGAGATAAGTGCATAAAGGGACCCTAGTCGTCAGAGGAGGATGTTGTTCTTAGCAGGTTGGTTGAGAAATTTGGATCCTCGTAGCTAGGGGCATTCTTGGCCACTCTGGGAAGTCATGCTGCCTTCACTGGTGTAATCAGCTCAACCCAAGGGTCAAGTGCAAGCCTTTCTCAGATGAAGAAGATCAAGCAATCATAGCTACCCATGCAATCCATGGAAATAAATGGGCATCCATTGCAAGGATGCTACAAGGAAGAACTGCAATGCAATCAAGAACCACTAGAATTCCACTCTAAGACACAAATACCTTGGAATTGACAAGTGGAAGAAGGAATTGTCTTCAAGTGAGTTTGAAAAGGTGAAAGAAGAATACAATGATATGGAAAATAATAAGCTAATTGGAGACGACAATAGTGCAGATGGGGGTGTTAGTTCTCCTATAGAAGACAGAGATGAAGTTGGAAGTCCCGACTTAACTTATCCAACAAGGGTACTTGAGAAAATGCTAGATAAGGTATATGACACAAATATGGAATGGGTTAATCTAGATAATAATGATCAATCACTGGCTGTCGAACATAAGTTCGAAGAAAAATTAAATGATAAACTCATCCACACAACTCCCGAAACCAGATATCAAAATATAAAAATGTCGATAGCTCCTATTGTTCCTAATAATTTTGTTAGAAATGTAAAATGGTTTCTCCTTGCTGCAGTGTTGTGGTTTCCATATTGACATTTGGTGCTGGGTACTTCCGTATTGAATTTTTTGTAACTAGAGAAATTGCCCTCCACTTGGCGTGCACAAGGGCAAAAGTGGTGATCGATTACTTTGGAAATATAGAGAAAGGAGAGGAAATTGCCCTAAAAATCAACAAGGGCCATGAAAAAGTGAGAGTTGTGACCTACAAGGTTGATGTTTCCAAAGCGATCAAAGTAGCCAAGCTCTTCGATGTGGTTGAGGAGGCATTTGGTGCATTGCACATTCTAGTTAAATGCACGAGCATTCTTGACCCAAGATACCCTCCCTTGGCAGAAACCCCTAAAGAGTCACGGGAGTCAACCTTCAATTTTAACTACAAAGGAGCCTTCATCTGCTTGAGAGAAGCCATTGGAGGGAGAGTAGGGCATTTGGCGAATTTATCCCACATTGCCTATATTGGGAGACTTCAAATATTTAAATATAACTTTATTCAATATGATTAATGTCTTTAAGAAATGGGTTTTTGTAAGCCACGCAGTGTATGAGGAGGCCCACTTGGCCAGCTAGTGGATGACAGCTGGACGACAAAGTCAACATTTTGATTAGAGAAGAGCACGCCAGAAAACATGCCAGGTTTTGATGGTCGACATGTCACCACTAGAAAATGGGAGGTTTCATCGGTAATGACATGGTGACCTCTCGAAAAACCATAGAAACTTGGTGGAGTTGTGAAGCCTGATGAAGATCAAAGGTGCTACTCACAATTTGACACATGGCGCTATTTGAGTGGTGGAGGGAGGTATAAGGGAAAATTTTAAAATAATACGTTTTTTCTAGTTTTGAGCATTCAATTTGAGAAAATTGAAAAATTTGTTTTAAACAGTGAATTTCCTATAGTTCAAACTAGAAAGATTTTTAAAAATTTCAAATTCATTCTTTTAAATTGCTCTGTTTATAGTCCTGGGTCAGTTTTTCAAATGGCTGCCAGAGGGCAAAATTGAACCAAAATATGGACTCCAATATACTGTTGGAACTGGGAGGAGATGAATTTTTGAAATATGAGGTTAGAATTTGCATAGATGTTTAGTAGTTCACTCTATAAGTAGATTTGTATTTTCCAAGGCATTCTCAACAAAATGGGCAGAATTCATCATTGAGCATCAAAATCGGTTAGAGGGCAGATATTGAAGTTTGTTGAAGCCAAAATGATTCTAAAAAGTTTATCTTGCCTATTGAGGTTATTTAATTAATTTTTTGCCTTTATCTTGATCTCAGATCTGACAATAAATTTAGTTATGTTTTCCATCAAATATCTGAGATATTTTATGCTTTTGGGAGCCAAAATGATTGAGGATTTGATATGCAATTACAGAGAGAGATTAGAGAGATGTTTTGCATCTAGAAATGGAAGTTTTACAAGTGGACACATGTCAGACATAGAACAGATCTGAGAATTCATTCCTCCTATATCTTTCTTTCTCTCATTCTTTGTGGTGGTTGGCAGTTTCTCTGTGATACCAATAGGGTTGGCAATTTTCTCTGTGATACCAATAGGGTTGGTAGTTTTCTTTGTGATATCAGTAGGGCTCCAGTTTTGGAGATGTTTTCTCATTGTTGTGAGACTAGGTTGTTGTTGGTTTTACTTCCTATCTAATTGAGCAAAGCTCTAGTAGTGAAGGCCACACATCCACTCTTGTGCAGATTTCTAGTTTTATTTCATGTGTTGTTTCTCTGAGATAATGAAAATTGATGAGAGATCATGTGACATATCTTGAGTTGCATTTAGTGTTACCAGTTTAATGTATTTGGTCTTTCCAAGGATAAATACAAAAGGGGATTTACAATGAATAATTTGTGTTCTCTTATTTTGTCTCCTAATTCTTCATATGCTATTAATTTTGCGATTGAATGAATAAGGTTCATTGAGTCTAAGGTAGCTTGGATGAGTTGTGTATCAGTTTTGTTGTTGCTTTTAATTCAAGGAATTAAGTAAATGCTTCAATTATTTGATAGGGTTTCTAGGTGTATGGAGGGGACACTAGTAAGAATGGAATTTAGGGATTTTAGATGACAAACTTAATTGTAAGGTAATCAATTTAGGTGATCCTGTTGGTAGTGACTCTATGTTGCAATGGATAAGGCACTGATCACTAAATCAGGTGCAAGCTGATATGAAGGTTATTTGCACAAATCTTTTTAATCAAATCAATCCAGTTCTCTATGTTTTGTAGTGGGCTAAAAGGATTTAACCCTCATTTAGCTTATGGATTGATAGGTTATGATTTGTAGCTATCTCATTCCTATGTTATTACATAAGTATTAGAAGACAAAAGGGTTTCATCTGCTATTATTGGGTTCAGGTTATATGTTTAATTGCATTGATACCATATATTGGAACGTCAAGGTTAACCTACCTAGGTTTTATAGAGCCTAAAGTGAAGAAGGAGTTATGCCTTATAGTTGGCCCAAGATTACCGTCAAGTGCATCCATCATAAGAATTTTCTAGCCTTAGATGTATTGGTATGGTTTCTTGGTTAATTTTAAAAATTATTAAATCATGAGCCAACAAGTACCTTTATTGACTTATACATAGTTCAAGGTATGGACAATTATACTTAAAACTTCACTCTAGTATTTCAAAGCAACATTCTTCTCTATTATGAGTGTCGTAGCACAATCCATTACAGATTTGTTCCTTCTTTCAACAATTCCATTTTGTGGAGGGGTCCTACATGTAGAAGTTTGTCTTTTGATTCCTCTATCATTATAGAACATCTCAAACTCATTTGATATAAATTCTCAACCTCTGTCAGATCTCAAACATTTCAAGCTTTTTCTTATCTTTGTTTCAACTCTAGCTAAGTACCACTTAAACTTTTGGAAGGCATCAAATTTCCATTTCAAAAACATAACTATCATCATCCTAGAATAATCATCAACAAATAGGATAATGTACTTGTCACCTTTGTAGCTTTGCACATCAACTGGTCTACACAAAATAGTATTAACAAATTTCATAATTTATTTAAAGGTGTGAGTCTTACTTCTAAAGCTAGGTTATGTCATCTTGCCCAACTAACATTGTTTGCAAATCATATTGTCAAGTTTCTTCAGTTTAGGAAAACCTCTGAATATTTTCATGTTACTAATACTCACCAAGTTATCAAAGTTAACATGACACGACCTTTCGTTTCATAACCACAAATCATCAAATTCTACAACAAGACAAGTAACATCATTCATATTAGGATAATATAGATTACCTCTAGTCTGGTCACCTTTCCCAATTAGCTTCTCATTAGTATCATAGATCTTTGTTATCTTGTTCTCAAACTCAACTTTGCAACCTAAACTATTCAATTGTCACACACTCAACAAGTTATAGTTAAGTCATTATACATAATAAGCATTGTCACATGATCTTTTCTATGAGTTTGATTGATCCTTTTCATTTTATCAGACAAGTTGCATTATTACCAAACCCTGCACTATTTATATTATAATAATCAAGGGTAATGAACTTACTTTTATCTCTAGTCATGTGATGTGAACACCCACTATCAATGATCCATCTATCACTCTTTTTCACATAAGATACTAGTGCAGTTGCCTCATCCTCATTAGAGTCATCCTTCATTACAACATACACTAGTTCATCATCATGGTCGTTAGATCCATCTTTGGTTTCCTCCTCAACAATGTAGCAAGAGTTCTTACCTTTGTCTTTGTAATCTTTTTTTTCCTCGTCTCTTTTACTCTTGTATTTGTCTCTACTTCTATTGTTCTTCTTCTCTAGACACCTAGTAGCAATATGACTAATCTTATTACAATTAAAGCACGTGATAGGTAACTTTGATTACACTAAAGTTTACTGATTCTTAGAACCAAGTAAAATTTACTTGACATATACTAACAATCACTTAACTTATATTTTTTTTCATCTTTTCTCAACACCTCATAGTTTTCACTCGGCTTCAAATGATTTCTGCTTGGCTTGCACTGACTACTCAGCAAGGCTTAGCATACACATTTCTTACTTGATCTTCTTCCAGTCTTAACTTAAGTAATCTTTTATTTTAGACTTTAATTAGATAAACAATACCTATAGTATCAATGGATTACTTGGTCTTTGTTTGTGTAAATAATTATTATTTACACTTTACTTAAGTTTACTTAGGATAAATGCATTATTTTATTATTTATTAGGTTAGACACCTAGGAATATGCGCACTCATATGAGTTGTCATGTTGACAACACACGAGTAAGCAACTCTAATTTAGCACATGGTGTCTACAACATCTCTACATGAGATACACCTTGTCATACTTATCCTCTCATTGATGCATGTACATTCATGCACAATGGAGGATAATTCACTTTTGGTGGACGTGTGCTTAGTTGCCATGCTTATCTCCTAGTTCATTCTAGAGACGTTCTAGATGCATCTTAGAGGCCTTTATATATAGGCACCTCTAGTGTATGTACATTAACATATCATTCATTATTCATATCAATATTCTAATCATACTCTATTGGTCTATTTTGTGCTAGTTGTTGAGCTTCTTCGTCTTGGGTGATTTTGACCCAAGGAAAATTATTACATGGTATCAGCTCCGTAGGAGTGTCATTTCATAGCCATTGTAGACCATTCTTGCTTCACCTCTCTGAGGACACCTCGATTTAGATCCAGGATATCCATAGCTATTGGGAGCATCTAGAACCAAAGTGGACCTCACCATTGCGTCCTGAGCGTCGATTCGGTGCAAATTGACTATAAATTTGCCTATGTTGGGCCATAGTCAAATTTGAAGCAATTTTTTTTGCAAATCGGCACCCGAAGGACCAATTTGCAAATACATTATGATCTATTAGATTTGCAAATTTATTTTGTTTCAGATCTGAATTTATCTCTTTGCCATTTTTTGTAATTTTTAGATTATTCTACAATTTTTGAAATATTTTTAAATTTTTTTTAGTTCATTAGGCTTGTAGAGAAATTTTTTGTAGGAACCGAGTGGTGAAATCCTGGCCCCCGCAAGCAAAATATTCCATATCTGGCCGACCACATTGCAAACACAGCGAGCCACATTTTAAAACTTTCGGTGGCCACATTTTATTCCAACTAGTGATCAACTTTCTCACAATATCTGGCCCACACATGACAGTCTGCTCGTTATTTGCATTACTGAGCATTGTTTCTTTTTAATACATTGGAAAATTCTCCCATAGTCGATGTGGGACTAATACCCCACGCCGACCACCATTAAAACCAACCTCCACTGTTGACATTGAAAGTTTGGCTCCTGTCAGTCCTCTTTGCCAAATAATAACCCTCTGGCATGACAACACTTTCTCTAGTCAATGACGTACCATTTTTGATGTCGGCTGAACGATGCACACGTCACAAACCATGTTGGCCCGACCTGCCATGTAACTTGCAAGGCCACGCCAGCTCAGATGTCCACCTCAGCATCCTGTTCAGTGCCTATATGTCTGCATTGCCACATCAGCAAGGTCATACATGACACATAAGCAATCCACACAGGCCACGACCATATGCCCATGGAGATGCCACATCACAACCTAGTCACCTACTGATGTTAATGTCCGTACAACTGATGTTACTAACATGTCACCTAGGGAGGACATTTTTGGTAATGTCATCAAAACACTAGCTTAAAATTGATGGTCATTTGACCGTCATCCATAGGCCAGATTGAATTGTCATGACAATCGTTTGGATGTCAAATTTAACCTCAGAGTTTGCTGATCAAACCCCCCTCCAAATTCAATTTTGATTTGACAATTTGACTTTGGAGGCCAAATCTCAATCATTCATACTCCAAATCAAGTGCAATGTTTTTTGATTTTAGGTAGAATTTCCTGAACTTTTCAATGGTGCTATTCTTTTTTGATTTTGGTGCATGAATTTGTCAGAAATTGTAGTTTTTGGTGATTGTACCTATCCAATCCTACATTTTGCAACTTTGATTGCTCTGTACGAGCTCATCTAGACTCCAAATCAAGTTCCATTTTTTTTGAAGTGCATAATTTTTTTTCTACTTTCTAGATTTGCAATTAGATTATAGGCTTGTGTGGACATAAATATCACTTTTAGAAATAGGTCCTTTCTTTGCATTGTATTGCTTCAAAATTGTTGTACATTGTAAAGTTCTAGATTTGAACTCCAAAAGGAGGTTGTAGACAAAAAAATCAAAAGTCCACCAAGGCCTAAATTGTCAAGTGGCTATTGCAAATGCACTAAGTATAAAGTGTCAAAATCTTTCATTTTGGGGGGTTTCTTGATTGAGTGAACAAGGGGGTGTCTCTTGGTGTTGTGTTCCTCTTTTCCTATTGTTATCTTTCATTTCTTACAACATGGGAAATCTTAAGTTTGCAAAATTAACACCACATAACTATGCCACATGGTCTATTAAAATATGGTGTCAATTGATGCATGATGAAGTTTCTCAATATGTAGATGGTTCCCTTCCTAAACCAATAGGTGATAAAGTATCTCAAAGTGATATTAATGCTTGGGTAAGTGCAAATAGGAAAACCCTAGGTGATATTATGTTTGGGGTTGAAGACAAGATCCTCTATCATATCTAGAAGTATAATACATCCAAGGAAGCTTGGGATGCCCTCAAAAATGTATATGGTAAAGTGACTGAGAGGATGTTTGCAAAATTGAAGATGAGCTTGTCTCCCTAGATCCTAAGACCTTTGTTTCTATACAAGATTTAATCATTAAGGTGAATGAATTAAGAATAAAACTTAATGATTTTGGTAGTCATATTAAAGATGCTAGGTTGATTTATCTCATTCATAATAAGCTGCCATCTAAGTACTCCACATTTGTCTCTTCTTTCAACACCACAAGGACTACCTTAGGAGCTTCTTATAAGAAAATCACTTTTTATGATCATGCTCAACTATTAGAGGGTGAAAAAACTAAGTTGCAAATAATGGGGATTCTCAAGTCTTCAAAGTCTAAGGCATTGGTGGCTAATAATGAAGGTTCTCAAAATTTAGTTGGTCAAAGTTTAAATAAAGTAAAGGGAAAAAAGAAGAAGTGGAAGAATAAAAAACAAGAGGATACAAAAAAGACAACACCAACATCAAATCAACAAGGCAAGTCTTCCTCAACTACAAAAAAAGGGGGACACTAATCAAGAGAAGAAAAAGTGTGCCTATTGTAAGAAGATGGGTCATAGTGAACATCAATGTTATCATAAATTGATTGATGAGTTGAAGAACATCACGAAGAAACAAAATGTTCCACTGCCTGATGCTTATAAGGAGAAAGGATCTTCATCTTCAGATTCCAAGGGCAAAGGACATGCTTTACTCACAAACATTGTTAGTCAGGGAGAATGGATAATAGATTTAGGTGCCACACATCATATGGGTGCGTCAAAAAGAGATTTTTCTTCTATGACACATTCAGGGGTACCACACATCTTTATAGGTGATGACACTAAGGTGGAAGTTGAAGGCAAAGGTGAAGTTGAGATGGATAATGGAGTGTTCAAGGATGTTCTATATGTTCCTAATCTTACCTCCAGCCTTCTTTTAGTCTACCAAATAACTCACTATGGAGGTGGAAATAAAGTTGAATTTCTTCCAGATTTAGTGGTAGCGAAAAGAATTAAGGATGACTCTATGATTGCAATTGGTGAAGCCAATCATGATTCAAGGCTTTACAATTTCTCCTCCTTTGTGCAAAAATCAAATGTAGAATCCTTGTTATTACATTCAAATATAGAAAGAAAATTTTGGCATGAGAGATTTGGACATCTCAACTACAAATATCTTCACCAGCTTAGCAGCAAGAAAATGGTCAGTGGTCTACCTCAAGTTTAGTTTTCAGAAGGTGTTTGTTTAGGTTGCTCACTTGGAAAACATCCAAAAAAATTGTATGAAAAGGGGAAGTCTTGGAGAGCATAATGTGTTCTTGAACTGGTTCATACTGATGTGGCAAGCCCATTTCCAGTGCCATCATTTGGCAAGTCTCACTATGTACTCACCTTCATAGATGACTACTCTCACTTTACTTGGGTTTTCTTCATGGCTCATAAGAGTGAAGTGTTTGAAAAAAATTTCAGCTTCAAGGCTCAAGTGGAAGGCAGTCAGAAAAAAGCCATCAAAGTTCTTTGAAAGATAATGGGGGGGAGTATGTGAACTCAAGACTAATAGACTTTTGCACTCAAGAGACAATTGACCTTTAGCACTTAGTACCATACATGCCACAACATAATGGTGTTATAGAAAGGAAAAAATAGAACTCTCAAGGAGATGACCACTTGCATGCTACAAAAAAAGTCTCTTGATCAAGTCTTTTGGGCTGAAGCAATGAATTGTGCGAACTATATCCAAAATAGGAGTCCTCACAAAGCTTTGGATGGTGTAACTCTTTTTGAAGCATGGACCGATAGGAAACCTATGGTTAAGCACTTCAAAATCTTTGGTTGTCCCTCATGGGAACAAATACCTCCACAGAAATGCAAGGTATTGAAAGCTCAAAGAAAACCTTGCATCTTTGTTGGATATGCAGACTCACATAAAGCCTACAAGTTAATGGATCCAAAGACATATGACATATTCTATGAGAGGAGTATACACTTTGAAGAAAGTTGTCCAAGATTTACTCCTTCAACTCCTCCTCCTCCCTCCATTGAACAGAGTGAAAGTGATGATAGTGACTTGGAAGATGTGCATCCACAACCCAAATAGAGGCATGAACCAATAGAGTTTGAGTATACTCCTACTCCATCTTCTTCCACTATACCTAGATGGGCTAAGAAGACATTAGATTCGGTAGGACCATTGGTAGAGAATCCTTCAGATACCAGAAGGACAAGATCACAACATAATTCACTCCCACATGCTTATATTGTAGTTACTTTAGATCCATAGTCATTTAAAGAAGCATCAGGTATTCTAGAATGGAATAGAGAAATGGAGAAAGGATATAACTATCTTATGAGAAATTATACATGGGACTTAGTCTCTCTTCCTAAGGGAAGAAAATTGGTTCAGTGTAAGTGGATCTATCGGACCAAATTTGAAATGGATGGAAGTGTGGATAAATATAAGGCTTGACTTGTTGCAAAAGGGTTCTCTTAGGTACCTGGCATTGATTACACAAAGACCTTTGCACTGGTGGCAATAATGAACTCCATTCGCTTGATACTTGCTATTGCAGCAGCTCAAAGATGGGTTGTTAATCAGATGGATGTGAAGAGCACATTTTTGAATGGTGATCTATATGAGGAGATATATATGGAGTAGCCATAGGGATTCATACATGATGCTACCTTGGTTTGCAAATTGAAGAAGTCTATCTATGGACTTAAAAAAGTTGCCAGAGCTTGGTATGCCAAGATGGATTCCTTCCTTCTCTCCAAAGGTTCACCAGATGTCATTTCAATTTGAATGTCTACATTCATCAGAGGGATGATTTACATTTTCTCGTTGTGCTTTATGTGGATGACTTGATCATTACAGGAAGTACTGCATCCATCATCGACAATGTCAAGGTTACTTTGCAAGACAGGTTTTTGATGATAGACTTGGGTCTACTTCACTATTTCCTTGGTATAGAGATACATCAGTCTTCATCAGGGATCACACTGTCACAACCCAAGTATACTCTTGATCTTGTAGCTCAGTTTCACATGAGTGACTACAAGACTACATCCACCCCATTCCTTTCAGATGTTAATATAGAAACAAAGTGTTCCACTCCACTTGTTGATGAGACTTTGTATAGATAGTTGGTTGGAAGCCTCATCTACTTGACAAATACATGCCTTGACATCTCATTTACAGTTGGCATGGTTTCTCGCTTCATGCAAGAGCCACATGAACTTCATTGGAAGGTAGCCAAACATATCTTGCACTATATCTAGGGTACACATACACATGGGATACATTATGTAGCTAGTACAAGACTCCAATTAGTGTGTTATACAGACTCAGACTATGCAGGGGACCTTGATTCTTGAAAGTCTACTTCAAGATATATGTTTCATCTTGGTTCCGACCCCATTTGTTGGCAAAGTAAAAAGAAAAATATTGTTGCTCTTTCATTGACTGAGGTTGAGTATCGAGGAGCTATATATGCGGAGATAGAAGCTATTTGGTTGTAGTAGATCCTAAAGGGGTTTGGTTTTGATCTACCTCGACCCTCTGTCATATATTGTGATAATCAAAGTGCTATTGAGATCTCAAAACATCTAGTTCAGCATCAGCGAACAAAACATATTAAGGTTCATATGCAATATATCAGAGAGCTCATTCACGAGCAGGTCATTGTATTGAAGTATTGTCCTACTGAGCAGCAAGTAGCTGACATCTTCACCAAGCCCTTCATGGAGGTCAAGTATCTTCACTTGCGATATCTCTTGAGGATGAGGCATTTTTCACAAGGGGGGGGGGGGGGGGATCACATGATCCTTCTCTTCTCTATTGTACATATCTCTCTTTTTGGGGGAGGCTTTTTCCCATGAGGTTTTCCCCCTCTTTCTCCATTTTCAAAGAGATTTCATTGCATTGCCTTGTATGTACAACATTGCATTTGTACTTGGGTACCTAACATGGCCTAGTAGCCGGGACCCATTATGCATTTCATCATAGCTTTTATGAGCTTAAATGCATTCCCCTAAGTTGCAGTTAAGAGGGGGTGTTAGTGTAAATAATAATTATTTACACTTTACTTAAGTTTACTTAGGAAAAATGCATTATTTTATTATTTATTAGGTTAGACACCTAGGAGTATGCGCACTCATATGAGTTGTCAAGTTGACAACATAGGAGTAAGCAACTCTAATTTAGCACATGATGTCTACAACACATGAGTTAGCATCTAATTTAAGCACATGGTGTCTACAACACCTCTACACGAGATAAACCTTATCATACTTATCCTCTCATTAATGCACGTACATTCATGCACAATAGGAGATATTCCACTTCTGGTGGAGGTGTGTTTAGTTGTCATGATTATCTCCTAGTTCATTCTAGAGACATTCTAGATGCATCTTAGAGGCCTTTATATACAAGCATCTCTAGTGTATGTACATATCATTCATTATTCATATTAATATTTTGATCATACTCTATTGGTCTATTTTGTGCTAGTTGTTGAGCTTCTTGGTCTTGGATGATTTTTCCCTAAGGCAAATTCTTACAGTTGTAATGCTTCTTTTGCATACCAAATAACTCAACCTTTCTCTAGGTGCTATTGTTATCTCCTCTTTTCAAATCCTCTTCATAAATCAACTAAATGATAGCTTTTAGACCAAAAAGCAATTATCTCACCAATAGGTAGTAGGTTTGACATCATTAACAAAATAATGATTGTTCCATTATAGATTATGTACAGCAACCAAACATGTTATCTTAGTAGGATTTAATTGAAAAAATTGCCTTTAGTTCTTGTACTTGTACCAATCAATGTCCCATCTTTGTCTTTGATTATGGAAGTCTTCTCTATAAATTGTAACTGATATCCCTTATCAACAAGTTGTCCAACACTTATAATATTATGTTTCAATCCATCCACAAAATAAATATCCTCGGTGTTTGTCCTTCCATCTAGAGTATCATTTTTTTCCCTTTAATTTGACATGGTGCATTATTTCCAACTCTAACTATCCCTCCATCATAACTATTGAATTCAAAAAACTTGTTCATATCTCTAGTCATATGATGAGAGAGTCCACTATCTATAATCCAATTAGACTTTTTGTTTTCAATATGTAATAGTAATCCTTTTTCTACCCTAATTTATTCTTTTACTTCTTTCTCATGACTTTCTTCCTTAGTAGCAACAAGTCCTAACTCATCATTCCCACGATCACTATCTATGAAATTTACCATCTTAGAATCAAGATCATAATCTTAATTAACAAAGAAGCAATCTTTTGGAATTCTAGATATGTAAGGCTTCATAGGCTTAATCTTCTTCTCTCTTTTAGGATAACTAGATGAATAGTGACCAAGTTCTATACATGTGCAACAAGGAGAAAAAAAATCTTACCTTTAGGTTCCCTCTTCATAAGAAATTCTAGTCCTTCATTAATCTTCGTCTTCTTCTTGTTTAACTATCCACTCTCTAGCATAGTCTCCACTTGTACTCACAATCCTAGTTAATGTAGGTATTTCTCTCTGCATGATGAAAGAAGTCTCATCTCTAGGTTATCCTTTATTCTATTTCATCCACAACTTAGATGCCTACAAATTTCTTAGAAGAGTTTCTCTATAAAATTTAGGTGTACAGGGAATAAATTCTTCAATAATTTGTGCCTTTTGATGATAAAAAAGTTTTAAACTTTTCAAAATCTTCCATACAATCTCATTTTTTGATTTGGTTCCACCACAACTTCCAATTCCTGCAACAATCTCATTTGTTGATTTGGTTCCACCACAACTTCTAATTCTTGCAACAATCTTAGATATCCTACTAAAGTGTCCCCTTATAGTTTCATATTTTTGTATTTATCACTTTGAAACACACATATCCAACTCTGTAAACTTCTTTGCATACACATTACCTTCAAATATATTTCGTAATCTAATCCAAAATTATGTGTGGCCTTTAAGGTTTTAACTCTACATATTTAGATTCTAGAAGAGTTGATAATAGTGCTTCTTTAGAAAGCATGTTTTGCATGAACATATATTTAGCCTCTTGTTAGCATGAATCAAGCTTGCCTCAATCTATTATCTTCTTCTTCTTGAGTTTAACCAACCAAAATTATGGACCCATGCACATCAAATGTGTCTTCATCTTTTCCTTCCAACTATCATAGTTCACTCCATCAAACTTTGGTTTTTTTTTTTTTCCTAGAAATAAGAAGCCATGTATCTCCTTAAGCTATCAAACATTTCCTTCATGGAATTGATGCTCTGATACCAATTTTTAGACAATAAATTCCACCAATATAACTAAGAGGGCGTGGCGGGGTCAACTAGTTACATACTTACAATGACTTATAATAACTTTATCAAATTTGAAACATGTACTCAAAAGATGTAACAACCATAGAAATATAAACTTACATAGTAACACCAAATTTGTTAACTAGGGAAACTATTGATCAAAGGGAAAACCTCAGTGGGAATGATTTCCCACAAGGTGATGTACTAATATAAAAGTTCCTTGTGAAAGGATGGATTTTGTTAGAAACCAATGAAATACAACCAATACACATGAGTTCCTATTAGGAAGCTTTGAATCCCTGCCAGGAGATTCCAACCCTGTTAGTGTGAGGAAACTTGCAACAAAAAAATTACTATTTCCACATAACCCATAATATATCTGAAATAAATATGTAACTGAAATCCACATGCAAGAGAATTGGCAACATACCAAAAAAAATATGACACAAGCTATACCCTGGGAAACCCTCATTAAGGGAAAAACCCAGCCTCCAAAAGCATCCATCACCATGTATTATTCAATAAAATACCATTTCAATACAACCATGGAAGTCTTAAAATCCATAGCCACAACTAAGTAATCCATGTGAACAAGCATGAATCGACACATTTGATTCCATGCTTCCAACCTTCACAAATTCTCCCTTGGCTAACCTGTCAAGCCTTGTTTTGTTCGACTTTTTTTCTAAGTTCTTTCTTTCTTCCTTTTGTCTTCTTTTTCCTTGTCTCTAAAACTACTCTTATGGTTGCTTATATAATGGAAAACTTCCACAAAACCACCAAGTGGTATTACATCAACCATGTGCTACCTAATCCATTGACCCCACGTTTAATATTTTACCCAATATTAAACAATTGCATAAGATATTATCACAATATTACAATACAAATCATCAAGTATATCCTTTGGGAATCTTTACATGTTGCATGCCCATCTAGGTGCTTCTCAATGCAATATTACATAATAGAATAAAATAATACAATATAACAATATTATAAAATGTGTGCAAGACACATAATCTCAACAATCTCCTACTCATTGCATACATTGCATAGCTTCAATCCATAGCTACATAAATGAACAAGGAAACAATCCCTCCTAATACATCCACCATCATGGATCAAAGTACACCATGTGCTCCATCTTGATACTCACAACAAAATCAAAGTATCCAACATCTCAAACACGAATGATCCCACCTCCTATTATGTCACTGCCATCGAACACACATAGAATCCATCTAAAAGAGAAGGCCACCCAACATGTCACATAAGAATCATAAAATCCTATACAAACTAAGATGGCAAGCACAAACACCTTATCCAAAGGCATTCACATGTATTTGTATTCATCAAATATCCATAGTTGAAATAACACTCACAACAAGTGCCAAACCCATCAAACTATTCATACCTCCAAAGGCATACCAAGTGAATCTCTATCATCAACATATCCAATCCATAACCTACAATAGCAGGCCTCAAGAGCAATACCTTCCACATATATACCAATAAACTCCCATTGCAAAAGATAATATCAAATATGTAACCAATCCACTCACAACATCTAATAGAAGTGAATCCATGTAGTGTCAAAGACATCCACAACATATAAACCAATAACCTGTAAGAATAACTCTCATAACAAGTATCTAACACTCTCCCAAGCTCTCCATAACAAAAAAAGGAAAGAGATAAATGAATAACCATGTCATCTTTCACATGAAATGCAAAACCAAGGATCTTAAAATTATCCTAAACTAAGGATTATTCAATTATTTTTAACCCATTAACTCTCTTCATGTGCTTTCCATGAAACCCTCACCAAATAAGGCCAAAAACTAAGGCCTCGTCAAATCTGACCAGGAACCCACTTGTAGAATCAAATGAATTTTTTTCCACTATTAATAAAAAATATATTAACTTATTCGAATTATAAAAGGTTTTCCTCCAATGGAAAAAACTCCTACTCCTTCTCCATAGCCATGAGTTTCATGCTTTTCCCAAGCAAGAATAGTGATCATCTATTAGTATTACACATCTATTTGCACATTATAACTTAGGGACATTATTATACATGTTAGGGAATTATCATCTCAAAGAAATCAGGGTCTACATCCATTAGATGACAATCATTTCCAAAGGAAACCAAAATTGGTTAAGGAAAGCAATAAAACCCTTCAAAAGAAGACATCAAACTCTTAAGGACAACAAAGTTATGAATCTTAGTGCACGTAAACCTGTTCAAAAATAATGTATGAAGATGATTCCAATACCATATGACTATTGTAATTTCTTAAAATAATAGGACGGGGTGGGGGGGGGTGGGGGGGTGAATTAGTTATCCAAGGTCCAAATGTACAATTAAAACTTTTTAGATCCATAAGATTATGCAATCACTGAAAACTTGTAGGTTACTGTCAAATCAATTTGCAGAAATGTAAACATGAAACATAACAAATTCAATAATAAATTTGACATAATGATTTAACATAGAAACCCAATTTGCAAAAAACCACCAGTAACATGCTACTCATTCTCACTCTTCTAAAGTAACACCCTGTGAAAGGTCAACCCTGTTAAAGGTTACAATGCACACTATTAAATGTAACCTTGTTAAAGGATTTCAATTACCCTATTAGGAGTGAGCCTTGTTAGGGGACTTTAGATCATTCATTTGGAATTTCACCCAGTTAAATGATTTACAAATGATTGTTAGGTCAACCTTAATCCAAAGGATTTACCCTAGACTGATACAATTATTAGAGAATAACAGTAAGACTTGATTTGAGAACAACTTACAACTTCATTTACAGATTATAGATCTTTGTTTTAGTCCTCCATTCTACTTGTCTTTCACAGACTTTAGCTCTGATAGCTTGTTCACCCTTCAAACATCCATACCCTTAAGCCTTCTTGCTCAACTTGCCAATGCAAACTCTTTACATAGGTCACTTAATGAAGCAATACCCTAGACTCCCTGTCTTCCTTAGATTCTTGCACATGACAACCTTTGCTTCTAACCAACCATCTCTATAAATAAAGAATTAAGATATTTTTTTTGTTTATTCTCCATCATCCAATTTAGGGTTAGGACAGATTAGGTAGGATTCAATGAATCTACCAATTGATTCATTTCATTCCCTTCCAGAAACTTCTCCTTTAATACTCTTTGAATTCACCTCAAAATAATTTATCATGAATTATTTTCTTCTAGCACATCAATCTTATCTTCCACATGATTCACACAATCCAAGAAAACAAACTTGTTAGCTCAGATCCATTGAATTCATGATCTTTCTAATAATGTTGACACTCGACAATGACTAGCTTCTGATGCTTGACACAAGCTATGTTGCTCAACATCCACTATAAAATCATTCAGCATGAACTAAAGTTTACTGGTGCTCGACATCAACTAAACTTTACTTGGCATTAATTTTTTTACTTGTCTTATACTAAAATTGACTTTGTTCATCTTAGATCCATCGAATTCATGATCTTTCTAATAACACTAACACTTGACATTAACTAGCTTTTGATGCTAGACACAAATTGTGTTGCTCGGTATCCACTATAAAATCACTCAGCATGAACTAAAGTTTACTAGTGCTTGGCATCAACTAGACTTACTCAACATCAATTATTTTACTCGGCTTACACTAAAACTGACTTTGCTTGGCTCCAACTAATTTTTTGCTCGACTTGCACTAACTTTTCTCAGCACCTACTGTCCACTAGGTCAAGCTTGGTAGACAAACTTTGTTTAACTTGTTCTTCTAAACTCACTCAGTGTAACTAACCTTTGCAACCTTAAGTAGATTATTAATGCACTATGATATTACTATCGTAGTTGATTCTTGTACTCCTTTTCATATCAAAACTCAACCTTTCATCTAGGTGCTATTATTACATCATTTTGATCAAATCTTCTTCATCAATCAAACAAGTGATAGTACTTAAAACATATAAGTAGTTGTCTTCCCAACAAATAGCAGGTTTGACATTAGTGACAAAATAATGATTGAAACACATTTTTCATACTTGTATCAATCTATTTTCAATAATCTCCCTCTTTGGCTTTGATGGCATACTAAACTGATCAACCAAACTTACTCGGTTTAAACAATAAGACCAAGAAAATACCAAAAAGAAAATAATTCCTTGTATTGAAATCTCTCTCTCTATCAACAAATTTCATCTTTTAAATAGGGTACAAAATTTTGTTTTATTTTGATCAATAAGCATTCAACTTATCATTAGAACTCCCTTTGAATTACTTCTTATAGCTCCCTCTACGCTATCTTCCTCTTACCAGGTAGATGTAATCAACATATACACTTTCTCTCTCAGTAGTCAAAATCTCTCCCTCATACTGTGTGTTAGGATTTCTCCCTCTTTTTTCAATTCCTTTATGTGTTGTTAACAATATCTATCTCCCTCATAGGATTCTCCTCTATCTTCAATGCCTATTCTGATCAATTTCCTTACTATCTTCCTCTTTGACAATAATGCCAAAGACTTGTCATCTTAATATGCAAATACAAATAGTTTTAGTTTCTCCATCTGACACCTTCCTTGTGATTGATTTGTAAATTCAACTCTTTGATTACTTTAGGCAGCTCCTATAGTAAGATCCACTACATCAATATGTAACATATGTCAATCAACTTATTTGATGTAGGACACTCCTCTTGTTTCTTAGATAGCCTTTGATAGGGGTATCATCCCTATTTTACCTCTTAGATACTCATGAGTATCCTTAGGTAATGCTTTTGTGAAGATATAAGCAATTTTCTCTTTTGTGTTAACATATTCCATCTTTTCCTCTTTATCTTGAACTAATTTCCTCAAGTAATGATACTTGATTGAAATGTGCTTAGTCTTTGTATGCATCACAAGATTCTTTGATATATTTATAGCACTTGTATTATCACAATAAAGTATCACTGATTCAATGATTACCTCTTTCATATCTTTGAATAGCTATTTGATCCATACAATGTTTGTACAATTTACTGCAGCAGCAACATATTCAACTTTAACAATAGATTGACAAGTGCAGTTCTATTTCTTGCTAGTCCATGTAACTAGCCTGTTGCCTACGAAAAATGCTCCTCCACTATTAGTCTTTCTATCATCAATATTTCCAGACCAATCAACATCAATATAGGCTCTTAATTCAATTTTCTTATCTTTCTTGTAGTATAGACCATATTCCTCTATTTCTTTCAGATATCTCATTATTCTCTTTACAATCATCAAATGATCCTCCCTAGGATTAGTAGAGAATCTTGCAACTATCCCTATAGATAATGCAATATTAGGTCTTTTATGTACTACATATTGTAATTTTCCAATCATAGACCTATATAATGTTTGATTCACCTCAACTGAATCATCATTCTTTGACAATTTATGTCCTATCACCATAGGTGTAGTTATTGGCTTAGAATCCTCCAATCCAAAAGTTTTTAGTATCTCCTTAACATACTTTGATTGAGTGATGTGTATATCATATTTCATCTGGGTGTACTTTTAAACCCACAAAGAACTTGATCTCACCAAACATAAACATCTCAAATTCTTACTTCATTTAATTTGCAAAAGCCTTACATAAAACATTTTGACCTCCAAATATGATATCATCAAGAAAAAATTTAGATAACCAAATACCTTTGTCTTTCTTTGTCTTCAAGTACAGATTGTTGTTATCATCAATCCTATCAAATCCAATCTTCACAAGATAAATATGAAGTCACTCATACCATGATCTTGGTGCTTGCTTCAAACCATATAAAGCTTTGTGTAATCTACAGACCATGTTTTTGTTGTTAACATCAATAAATCCTTTTGGCTATTCTATATAGACTTCTTCCTCTAATATACCATTTAAAAATGTAGACTTAACATCCATTTGATAAACTTTGAAACCTTTGTATGCAGAATAAGCAAGCAAAGTTCTTACTCCTTCCAATCTAGCAATAGGGGCAAATGTTTCTCCATAGTCAATTGCTTCTTCTTGTGTATATCCTTTACAAACTAATCTTGCCTTGTTCCTTGTGACTTCACCATTTTCATCCAACTTGTTTCTGTATACCCACTTGGTACCAATTGCATTTTTGTATTTTGGTCTAGGAACTAAAGTCCATGTCTTTCTTTTCTCAATTTGTTCAATCTCTTCTTCCATGGCTTTACTACAACCCACATCTTCTAAGTCATCTTTCACTATTTTAGGTTCTTTCATGCTCAGTAAACATGTATCATTTCTCAGCTTGTTCCTTGTCATTGGTCTAGCATCTTTATCTCCAATGATTTGTATAGCAGGGTGATGTCCCTTGACATACTTAGATATTCTTGGTTCAACTCTATCTTCTACATTTGGTCTCTCAACTTCTGAATCACTATGTACCTCTCTATCAGGTATTTCAACATTTCTTTCATGTACAGTAATCTCAAAATCAAAATGTGCCTCAACTTCATTTTGTAACTCGGGACTTGAATGTAGCTCAGTTCTTGAATGTAACTCGACATTCATAGTATGTGACTCTACAGTCATTGAAACTTGTTGTTGGTTTGTAAATTGATTTACAACATCTTCTTTAACATGCATACCTTCATAAAAGTATCCAAATGATTTGTATTCTTCTAGTTCCTTCATAGGTTCAACCTCGTATACTTTTGTATATTCATCAAATTTCACATTTGCACTTTCCACAACTTTGATAGTGTTAGTATTTAAACAGTTATAAGCTTTACTTCTTGTGGAATAACCTAGAAATATAACTTCTTCACTTTTTGCATCTAGCTTACTATCCCCAAAATCTTTGAGAATGTAATACTTGCTTCCAAACACCTTAAAATATTTTACATTGGGTGAGTATCCATACCATAGTTCAAAAGGTGTTGAATAAGCACCTTTCTTGATGTACATAGTTCAAGGTATAGACATCTGTACTTAAAGCTTCTCTCCAGTATTTCAAAGCAACATTCTTCTACATCATGAGTGTCCTAGCACAATCCATTATAGACCTGTTCCTCCTTTTAGAAATTCCATTTTGTGGAGGGGTTCTAGGAGCAGATGTATGTCTTTCTATTCCTTTGTCATTATAAAACATCCAAAACTCATATGATGCAAATTCTCTTCCTTTTTCATATCTCAAACATTTTAGACTTTTACCTGTTTCCTTTTCAACTCTTGCCAAGTACCACTTAAACATTTGGAAAGCATCATATTTCTATTTTAGAAACATAACTGTCATCATTCTAGAATAATCATCAACAAGTAGCATAATGTACTTATCTCCTTTGTAGCTTTTTTCTTCGATTGGTCCACACAAGTCAACATGAACAATCTCTAGTATTCCTTTAGAGGTATGAGTTTTACTTTTAAAACTTGACTTTGTCTGTTGGAAATATAAATTGAGTAATTGAGAAGGGAGGGGTGAATCAGTTACCACAAAAAAATCCCCAGATCCCTTACTGATGTCTTAAATAACTAGTTACTGCTGTCACTCGGTAGCCATACACAAAAATGTTGTAATTCGGTAGATTAACTTGTTACTGAACTTTAAGAATTAACAATTATTAACATGCATGCAAAAGTAAATAAAATGAACACAGGAGACACTAGATTTAACATGGAAACCCAATATGAGAAAAAACACCAAGTAACTAGCTACCAATTTTCACTCTTCTAGAGTGAGCCTTGTTAGGAGCCAACCCTGTTAAAGGTTACAAAACACACTATTAGGTGTGACCCTGTTAGAGGATTTAATCACCCTGCTAGGAGTGGCCTTGCTAGAGGACTTTAGAAAAATTCAGTAGAACTATCCACCTTGTTAGAGGATTTACAAAATGGCTGTTAGACCAACTCTGTTAAGAGATTTAAGAATTATTGCTACAATGGTAAGAAAGTAACAATAAGTGACCTGAAAGAGATGCAATTAAACTTTGTTAATACAGATCTCTGCTCTGCTTCAATAGATCCTTACTGATTGAATACAACTTTGCTTCTCCTCAAGGACATCTGATCCTTTTCCAAGATTTGCTTATACTTCCTCTCCACATAATAAACTTATTTGCATACTCGTTCAAATTATAATTAGAATCCACAACTTTACCTTTTATTTATAAATTACAAATTGTCAAGTTAGCTCATTTACAAGTTACATTTACCAATAAACCATACATCATCCGACTACAAATATTACATTAAACAAATGAACTTTATTTCCCAAAATAATGAAATTCTTCATTGGCCGACCCTGCTCGGTAAACACTGCTCCAGAAAATAATTTCTAGTGTTAACCAAGTGAAGCTTGTTAAACATTGCAAACTCTGCAAAATCCTTTGGAGACAGAGTTAACTCGGTAAGAACTAACTTTCCTTTGCTGACCTTGCTAGCTCGGTATAAACTAATCTCTACTACAAAAACCTTCAATGCCTGAGTGAGCTCACTAGAAACTGTCTTCACAGTGTAACCTTCAGAAATGTTTGGTAGAGACTGTAATTTTCTTTGTTAACCTTCTAAGCTCGGCAGACTTTATCTTTTTCCTTGCTGACCAACTGAGCTCGGTAGACTTTGATTGATAACTGATATGACATTTGTGTAACATCAAAGACCACACAATTGAATAATTGTATCCAACAATCTCCTTCTTTGGCATTGATGGCAACACAACATGTCATAGAAGAATGAAATTTGAAAACAAGTCTTTTTTTGACAGAATGCTTCTCCCTCTTACATTTCATTCCACAAACTCCTCAAATATAGTAATCTCCCTCTATGAAGGAATTACATAGCTTCTATACAAACATTAAACTTTTCATAAACAAATTCAAATTTTAGAAAGATATGACAATATACTCTCCCTATTTGACAACACATGCCAAAGACAACACAAACCAAGTGAATAACAATGTACCTTATGTACTGATTCATATGCAATATTTCATGATTATTTTGCATCAACTAAAAAGATCTTCAACTTGATACCTGTTGATGCATCACTAAAACTTCATTTTAGTGAGTTTTAGATAGGGGAATGACCTCTAACTTACCTCTTAGATACAAAAATGCATCCTTAGGTAAAGGCTTTGTGAATATGTCAGCAATTTTCTCCTTTGTATGGACATATTCCAATTTGATCTCCTTATCTTGCACCAATTCTCTGACAAAGTGATACTTTATTGCAATGTGCTTGGTTTTTGAATGCATCACTAGATTTTTGGATATGTTAATTGCACTTGTATTGTCACAAAACATAACAATAGGTTCTTTGATTTCTTCCTTCATACCTTTCAATAACTGTTTGAACCAAACAATATTAGAATAGTTTACTGTTGCTGAAACATACTCTGCTTTTGCTGTGGATTGGGATGTACAATTTTGCTTTTTACTTGTCCAAGAAACCAACCTCTTTCCAAGAAAGAAAGCTCCTCCACTTGTACTCTTTCTGTCATCAACATTTCCTACCCAATCTGCATCAGTAAACACTTTAAAATCCAAATTAACTCCAAATTTGTACCATAATCCATAATCTTAGGTTCCTTTCAAGTATCTCATGATTCTTTTGATTGCCATCATGTGATTTTCTCTTGGTTTTGCTGAAAATCTTACTACAATACCAACTGCAAGGGCAATATCAGGTCTTGTATGCACTACATACTGCAACTTTCCAATCATAGATCTATACAATGTCTAATCTACCTCCTTTGATTCATCATCCTTGGTAGGTTTCAATCTAGTACACATAGGAGTCCCAATTGGTTTACAGTCTTCCATACCAAAATTTTTTAGTATCTCCTTGATGTATTTAGATTGAGTGATGTAGATGCCATTCTTATTCTACTGAATTTGAAGACCAACAAAGAGTTTGATCTCACCAAACATTGACATTTCAAATTCCTTGTTCATTTGCTCTGAAAATACTTTGCAAAGATCATCATTCCCTGGGAACAAAGTATCATCCACAAATATTTCTACCAAAACAATCTTATTATCTAGTCCTTCCTTGATATACAAGCTACTGTTATCATTAGTTCTTTGAAAATCATTTTGAATAAGATAGTTATGCAATCTTTCATACCATGCTCTAGGGGCTTGTTTCAGACCATATAATGCTTTGTGTAATTTGTAGACCATGTCCTTGTCTGAATCAACAAAACCTTTAGGCTGCTCAATGTAAACTTATTCATCCAGTATACCATTGAGAAATGCTGACTTGACATCCATCTAATAAACTTTAAATCCTTTATATGTAGCATATGCGAGTAAGGTCCTGACACCTTCCAATCTTACAACAGGAGAAAAAGTCTCTCCATAGTCTATTCCTTCTTCTTGAGAATATCCTTTGCATGCCAGTCTAGCTTTGTTCCTTGACACCTTACCATCTTCATTCAACTTATTTTTGAATACCCACTTAGTTCCAATCGCATTTTTATCTTTAGGCCTAGGTACAAGAGTCCATGTTTTATTTTTCTCTATTTGCTCAATCTCTTCATTCATAGCCTCAATCAAAATTTCATTTCCTAATGCATCTTTGACACTTCTAGGTTCAAAATCAGCAAGCAAACAAGTGCCTTTCAACTTACTTCTTATCATAGTACCTTCAAATTTATCTTCAATGATCTGATCTGGTGCATGATGTCTCCTGTCATACTTAACTAATACAGGTTCCTTGCCTTTTGAACGCTTTGAATTTTCATCCTCTTGTACTTCAACTTCATGTTCTAGCTATTCTATCTGCTGCTCGAGTCCTTCAAACTCAATACATATTGGCTTGGTAGCATTAGAATGTGACTTGGGTTCCTATAGCTCGGTTACTAAAAATTTGGGAGTGGAAGATTCCTGATTGACAGGTGTATTTGGCACAGTATCAGGATCAATGAAAACAAATCTCCTGTAGTCTACTGGTTCCCTTTTGCTTTCTTCTTCAATTCTTTTTGCAAACTCATCAACTTTCACATGTGCACTTTCTATGACTTTGTGAGTAGACAAGTTCAAACATCTATATGCTTTACTCTTGCAAGAATAACTCAAAAATATTCCTTCATCACCCTTCACATCAAATTTACCTTTTCTAGATTCTTTCAAAATGTAACATTTGCTTCCAAATACTTTTAGGTAACTTACATTGTGTTTATAGCCATACCATAACTCATAGGGGGTCTTGAATGAGTCCTTCTTCAACTGTACTCAGTTCAAGGTATGAAATGTAGTGCTGATAGATTCCTTCCAGTATTTGATAGCAATGCTCTTTTCAATCATTAGGATTCTTAGACAGTCCATGATAGATATGTTCCTTCTTTCAGCTATTCCATTTTTCTTGGGAGTTCCAGGGGTTGATACTTGTCTTTTGATTCCCCTTTCAATGCAAAAGTTGTTGAATTCATGGGAGATGAATTCACCACCTCTGTCTGATCTCAAACATTTTAGTCTTTTGCTTGTTTCCTTCTCAACTCTGGCCAAATACCATTTGATCTTCTCAAATTCTTATGATTTCTCTCTTAAGTACATGATAGTCATCATTCTTGAGTAATTATCAACAAAAATAATGAAGAACTTTTCACTAGTATATCTTTCAATTCCAATAGGTCCACACAAATTAGTATGCACAATTTCTAAAACTTCTCCAGACTGATAGTTCTTACTTTTACAGCTAGTCTTTTCCATCTTGCCAATTTGACAATTCTTGCATAGACCAACCTCAGGTTTCTTTATGTTAGGAATGCCTCTTACTTTCTTGAATTTACTTATTTTCACCAAGTTATCAAAGTTCAAATGACACAACCTCCTATGCCATAACCAACTTTCTTCAACTTGAGCAATAAAGCATGAACATTCACCAAGTTCAAGATAAAACAAGTTACCTTTTATTTGAGTGCCTGATCCAATCAGCTTTCCTTTGTCATCCAACAATCTTGCTTTTCCATGCACGAATTCCATTTTGAATCTATTATTAAGTAGCTGTGCCACACTCAACAGATTGTGTTTTAGTCCTTCTACCCAATATGCATTATCACACACAAGCTCTTTGGTTAGTGAGATTCTCCGTCTTCCTTTTATGCAACAAGGTTCATTATTACCAAAGCTCACACTGCCACCATCATAGTCTTCAAAATGTTCAAACTTAGTTTTATCACCAGTCATATTATGAGAACAACCGCTATTTATGATCCATGTATCATTTTTTCTCACATGAGAAATAAGTGCCATTTCCTCATCATTATTAGACTCATCTTTCACAGCAATGTAAACAATTTCATCTTCTTTTTCATCATCAGAATCATTAGAATTCTTAGCCATAAAACATGTTTTCTTACCTTTGTCCTTGAATGATTTGAAGTCTTTCTTGCTATTACACCTGTGACCTTTCTTCTCATCCTTGTTTAGCTTATTTGGACACCTAACAACAATATGTCCAATTTCTTCACGAGAAAAATAGATTAGAGGAACCTTACCTTTGTCTCTTGAATATTTCCTTGCTAGTAGAGCTTCAACCACCTCAAGATCACTGTTAGAACTCTATTCTGATTCTTCTTCACTCTCTGACTGAGAATCTTTTATCTTCTTGCCTTTCTCCTTGAGTGAAAGGTTGGCTTCAAATGCTGATTCAATGTTCTTGGTAGCTGGAACATAGTTATCATAGTTATCTAGCTCAAATGCAGTCAATCTTCCAACTATGGCTTCTAGATTTATCTTATGATTTGCTTCACATCTTCTTTCTTGAATTGTAGAAACTCTGATTGCATAAATGAGAAGTAACGTTCTAAGAACTTTACTTTTAACTATTTCCTCTTTGATATCTCCTCCAGAAGCTTTGATTGCACTAACACTTGCTTTGACTCTTTCAACATATTTTGCAATGTTTTCATCCTCTCTCATCCTCATTTGATCAAATTGACCTCTCAAACTTTCTACTTTGGGTCTTCTCACATTATCATCTCTTCCATAGATTTCTTTCAGCTTGTTCCACATTTCAAAGGTAGTTTTATAGTCCTTGACATCATCAAATTCTTCATATCTTAGGGTAGATGCAATGTCTATCATCATGATGTTACGAGTCTTCTTCTCAACAATTTCATTTGCAAGTAATGTGCCAGTAGGAGTTACATATGCTTCATCTAGATATTTCAGTCCTGTATCTCTAATGGAAGCCAGATGGAGTCTCATGAGACCTTGCCATGCTGAAAAGTTATTCCTATTAAGCCTTGGAATTTCCCTCTTGTAAGACATCCTGACCTTTAGCTTAGATCCTTGAAATTCTTCCCGCAAGCACCAAAGGCTCTGATACCAATTGTTGGAAATATAAATTTAGTAACTAAGAGGGGAGGGGTGAATAAGTTATCACAAAAACAAATCCCTAGATCCCATGCTGATGTCTTAAATAACTAGTTACTGCTATCACTTGGTAGCCATACACAAAAATACTGTAATTCGGTAGATTAACTTGCTACTAAACTTTAAGCATTCACAATTATTAACATGCATGCAAAACTAAATAACATGAACACAAGAGACACTAGATTTAACATGGAAACCCAATATGGGAAGAACCACCAAGTAACTAGCTACCAATTTTCACTCTTCTGGAGCGAGCCCTGTTAGGAGCCAACCCTGTTAAAGGTTACAAAACACACTGTTAGGTGTGACTGACCCTATTAGAGGATTTAATCACCTTACTAGGAGTGGCCTTGCTAGAAGACTTTAGAACAATTCAGTAGAACTATCCACCTTATTAGAGGATTTACAAAATGGCTGTTAGACCAACTCTATTAAGAGATTTAGGAATTATTGCTACAATGGCAAGAAAGTAACAATAAGTGACTTGAAAGAGATGCAACTGAACTTCGCTGATACAGATCTCTACTTTGGTTCAATAGATCCTTACTAATCGAATACAACTTTGCTTCTCCTCAAGGACATCTGATCCTTTTCCAAGATTCGCTTATACTTCCTCTTCACATAATCAACTCATTTGCATACTTGTTCAAATTAAAATTAGAATCCACAACTGGACCTTTTATTTATACATTACAAATTTTCAAGTTGGCTCATTTACAAGTTACATTTAACAATAAACCATACATTAGTTAGCTACAAATATTACATTAAACAAATGAACTTTATTTCCCAAAACAATGAAATCCTTCATTGGCCGACCCTGCTCGGTAAACACTACTCCAGAAAATGATTTCTAGTGTTAACCAAGTGAAGCTCGATAAACACTGTAAACTCTACAAAATCCTTTGGAGACCGAGTTACTCGGTAAGAAACAACTTGCCTTTGTTGACCTTGCTAGCTCGGTATAAACTGATCTTTGCTACAGAAGCCTTCAGCGCCCGAGTGAGCTCGGTAAAAACTGTCTTCACAGTGTAACCTCCAGAAACACTCGGTAGACTTTGTAATTTGCTTTATTAACCTTCTAAGCTTGGTAGACTTTGTCTTTTGCTTTGCTGACCAACTGAGCTTGGTAGACTCTAACTATTAACTGATATGACATTTGTGTAACATCAGAGACAACAGACAATTGAATAATTGTATCCAACATTTGTCATCTTGCCTAATTAACATTGTTTACACATTATATTGTCAGACTTCTTTAACTTAGGCAAACCTCTAACTTTTCTCATGTTATTGATACTAACTAAGTTATCAAAATTAGCATGACATAACCTCTCGTGCCATAGCCACACATCATCAAATTCTACAACTAAACAAGTAGCATCCTCCATATCAAGATAGAATAGATTACTTCTAGTTTGATCACTTTTTCCAATCAGTTTTCCATCAGTATCGTATATCTTAGCAATCTTGTTTTAAAACTCAACCTGACATCTTGAATTTAGTTGTGACACACTCGACATAATTTAGTTAAGTCCTTAAACATAGTAATCATTGTCACATAAAATCTTTTCTGTGAGTTTGATAGAACCTTTTCCTTTTATTAAACATGGTGCATCATTACCAAACCTTATACTATTTCCATCATAAAAAATCAAGGTAATGAACTTACTTTTATCTCCAGTAATGTGATGTGAACACCCACTGTCAATGATCCATCTATCATTCTTGTTCATGCAAGACACAAGTGCATTTGCCTCATCTTCATTAGATTCATCCTTCATTACAACAAACACACTTCATCATCATGTTCATCAAATTCATCTCTTGTTTCCTCTTCAACAATGTAGCAAGACTTCTTGCCTTTGTCTTTGTAATCTTTTTTGTCTTTATCTCTTCTACTTTTGTACTTGTCACCACCTCTTTAGTTCTTCTTCTCTAGACATCTAGCAGCAATATGACCAACCTCATTGCAATTGAAACAAATGATAGGTAGTTTACCTTTAAAATTTCCTTTATCTTTGTGAAATTTCCTTTCTAGTAGTGCTTCAAGTTGATCTACATCTTCTTGATTTGTATCACTGTCACTGGATACATATTTTACCCTTTTCTTCTTTTTCTCACTAGGTTCCTTCAATGACATCTTAGCTTTGAAAGTAGATTCCATACTTTTAGGTTTATAATTATCAAAGTTAGATAGCTCAAAAGCAATGAGCCTACGTACCAAACCTTCAAGACTTAGAGTATTTCTTGATATACATCATACTCTAATAGCACATATAGGCAGCAATGTTCTCAAAAAATTTCTTAGTATTGTATTATCATCTATTGTACCAGTAGCACCTCTTATTGCATTAACAACATCTTTTATCCTTGAACAATATTGAGCAATATTTTCACCTTCTTGCATTCTTATATCATCAAACTTACATATGAGACTCTCAGATTTGGCTCTTAGAACATTCTTGTCACCTCTATAGATAGTGTGTAGAACATCCCACATTTTCTTTCCACTGTCAAGACTTTTGATATCATCAAACTCAACATAGCTTAGGGTAGAGGCAATCTCCAACATTGCTTGGTTGTTTTCTTTCTTCTTTTTTAGATCTTTAGCAGTTAGGGCTCCAACAAGATCAGTATGCTCAAAAGTAATGATAGATTATGCATGATCTCCAAGTCCTCCAAGGTGTATCATCATTAGACTTTTCCATGTAGAAAAGTTATCTCTATTAAGCTTGGGTACTTCTTTTTTTGACATCTTGATCTTTGTGCTTCTAGTACCTTCAAACTAGTCCTCTTAAGAAGATGACTCTGATACCAATTGTTGAAATTCTTTAGAATAACTTGGGGGGTGGTGGGTGAATCAGTTATCTAAGGTTTAGATGTAAAATTAAAACTTTACATAGCTTAATGAACCTTAAAAACATTTATCATTATGCATGCATCCATAAGATTATGGAATCACTTAAAACTTGTAGGTTACTATCAAATCAATTTGTAGATGTAAACATGAAATGTAATAGATTCAATAACACATTTGACACAATGATTTAATGTAGAAAATCGATTTGGGAAAAACCACCAATAACATGCTACTCATTCTCACTCTTCTGAAGTGAAGCCCTGTGAAAGGCCAACCTTGTTAAAGGTTACAATGCACACTGTTAAATGTGACCCTGTTAAAGAATTTCAATCACTATATTAGGATTGAGCCTTGTTAAAGGACTTTAGATCATTCACTTGAAATGTCACCCAATTAAAGGATTTACAAATGATTGTTAGGTCAACCTTAATCCAAATGATTTACCCTAGACTAATATAATTTTTAGAGAGTAAAAATAAGGCTTGAATTGACAATATCTTACAACTTGATTTGTAGATTACAAATATTTGTTTCAGTCCTCTATTTTGCTTGGCTTTTACACACTTCAACTTTGATATCTTGTTCACTCTTCAAGAATGCATACCCTTAATCCTTTTGGCTTAACTTGCAATGTAGACTCTTTACTTAGGTCACTTAATGAAGCAATACCCTAGCTCCTTGTCTTCCTTAGATTCTCGCACATGACAACCTTTTCTTTTGACCAACCATTTCTATAAATAGAGAATTAAGATATTTTGTCATTCATTCTCCATTTTCCAATTTAGGGTTATAACATATTAGTTAGGATTCAATGAATCTACCCCTTATTTCATTTCATTCCCTTTTAGAAACTTCTCCTTCAAACCTCTTTGAATTTGCCTCAAAATGGTTTATCATGAATTTTGTGCCACCATCTCATCAATCTTATCTTCCACATGGTTTACACAATCCAAGAAAATAAACTTGTTATCTCAGATCCATTGAATTCATGATCTTTCTAATAATGATGACACTTAGCATTAACTAGCTTCTAATGCTCGACACAAACTGCATTACTTGACATCCACTATAAAATCACTCAACACGAACTAAAGTTTACTGGTGCTCAACATCAACTAAAATTTACTTGGCATCAACTGTTTTGCTTGGCTTACACTAAAATTGACTTTGTTCAGCTCCAACTGATTTTATGCTTGACTTGCACTAAGTTTGCTCGGCACCTACTATCCACTCAGTCATGCTTGACAGACTAACTTTGTTTAACTTGTTCTTCTAAATTTGCTTAGTGTAACCAACCTTTGCAACCTTAAGTAGATTATCAATGCATTATGATATGACTGTCTTAGCTAATTCTTGTACTCCTTTTCATATCATAACTCAACCTTTTCCTCTAGGTGCTATTATTACATCATTTTGATCAAATCATCTTCATCAATCAAACAAGTGATAGTACTTAAAACATATAAGCAATTGTCTTACCAACAAATAGAAGGTTTGACATCAGTGAAAAAATAACAATTGAAACACATTTATCATACTTGTATCAATCTGTTTTCAACAGTGACTATAATGAATCAAAGATAATCAAGAAACCATGCACAAAATGCTTGCAAAATGGAGATTTATTGAGTTTCTCATGACCAGTCTATACAAATGCTGATCAGATTTCTACTATACTTATTCCTATTCCTTGACCAAGCTATATAATGTGTAAATGAATCTCATCAACTAATTTCATTCAATTTGGACTTGTTACAAGCATGTTTAAGCCATTAAAACTATTTTCCCACCAAAAAGTAACTAATTGTTGTAATTTGAATATTCAAATTTACAACTCTTATTTCTCCCTTCTAATTAACTCAAAACTCATCACAATTTTGGAAAATATTTATGTAGGACCTAAGTAACTAGTCTAATATCCCTTTAACCTACTTTGGATCTATTGGGCACTATTGGCCTCCCATTTCATTCATTTTTTCTCAAGCCTTTATTAGGACTTGTTGGCTCCTGAATTAGCATTTTTTTAACAGCCTAGTGATAAGAACACATACACCTAGGGGCAAATAATTCCCATGTTCAATGTACCTATTCAGACACTAGGGCCAACTATAAGGCTATTTGCTCTCCTTCTTCCTATGATACTTCTTCATAACATATCAGATCAACAATCTCATTTTCATCATTTGAAACATAACTTTCAGCATCTTCATCCTTCTAAGATTGAGATGAAAATCTTTCAAATTCATGATTAGTAACATTCTCAACACAAGGAAAATCATCAATAGGAGAAGCAACAACTAAAATTACTTCTTGCATATATAACTGATCAAGTGAATCAATTTTTTCATCTACTGCTATAATACTACAGACATATGCATTATTTTCAACAAGAAATGGATCAACTCTTCTTTGCACCAAAGGGGATTCATCTTCACATGTTTTTGAATCTAAATTCAAAAAGATTAGTTGCAACAACATGGATAATGACACGTTGACCTAATTTGAACACTCAACATGACATTGGTTTCTCTTCTTGATTTAATCTTGCCGACAAACATTTCTAGAGATATGACTCTTTGTTAGTCTATACTTTATATTATTTTCAATCTCTATTGTCGTCATGAATGCATGATGCAAAGTCTTGGGTTCTTTATCCCTCAATAGATAACTCTTTTTTTAATCAAATGCATTGAGATAAACAACTAAACACACTTGATCATTTGGTCTACAATTCTCAGGAATCATATTCAAGGTTCTTACAAATCTGATATTGAATTTAGGAATAAGTTCACCATTCTTGATTTGGACCTTCGAGAACTTTTAAAAAGAATCAGAGATTCTTATTCTTTCCTTGAATTGCTTCATGAAGGTTGCATGCAATTTACCCCAAGCTGAAATAGAACATGTTGTTAGAAAAGAAAATTAATCTCTAGCATCACCTTCTAAAGTTTGAGCAAACAACCTCATATGTATGTCTTCATGACAAATCTCAAAATCACCAATCAAATCATTGAACATCTAAACATGATGACTGATTGAATCCAAATGGCTCCCACTGGATTTAGGAAAATGCATTCTAAGATCATACAACATGGTGTTTGGGAAACCATGAATGCAATCAAAAAGTAATGGCAAGTGCCTCTTGGAAAAAATATATCTAAATTTTTTATCCATGGACTACATACTAAGTGAAAAGAAATTTTCCAATTCTTGAAAACTTACAACTCATTCACCAAAATCACTTTTAGAATTTAGAACTTGTAGCAGTTATTAAAACACTTTCTACCAATTCAATCTCTAACATAATCCAACATGTAAACACATGCATTGAACCTATCCTTCATAAAGTATGTTGAGTTGCATCAAACAACTCTTCTACTTAGTGCTGAAAACATCACTTTATGGAGAGGTTTTTGTAGAACTTACTTTGATGGAAAAGAAATCTCATGAAAGTGAAAAATACCTTGATGTTGCTGCTAAAACTCGTTCTGCTGATTTGGCATGAGTGCAAACTTACACTTCTTCATGCCATTAATCAAAACCATGTAGAGTCACCACCTTCTTGACGAGGGAAAAATAAATCACAGTTGTGATTCACTTTCACACATTCAAAATCGTAGAATAGTAGATACATGCAATACTTAAAACTATAAATCAAGAATTTATCACTTCTTTTCCAATAACTACTATCAAGAGCTTCATATCTTCCCATACAAATTGAAAGTCCTTCAAAATATACAATATGAAATCAACTAGGAATATTGGTATAGAGATATATAGTTGCCACTTACACTTGTGAGAAATAAAACATAATTTGTTACTTGACAAATCTAGACCAAACTTTCAATTACAGGAAAAATACAAATCATCAAACCACTCTTGTAGATTTACAAACTTGAAAAAGAGAACAAACCCTGTTGTTCATTCTGGACTCTGAACATTTATAATAACACCTTGAAACACAACTAAACTGATTGATGATGAACTTCACTAGTAATACTACAAATTACATTCAACTTTTAAAGTACTATTGTCTTGAAAAAAACATTACTAGGGGACATGAAACTTCAACAAAGAGAAGGAAAACACCTCATGACCTTGTTGTTGTAGCAAAATTTTCACGTACCTTTCTTCTTTATATTGAATCACCTTTTAGATTCAATATTCCCTAGTAGAGTCGTCATTTTGTTGGTGACTCAGATGGGCAAAACCATTGTGAAAAACAAGATTGAAATATTCAATTTACACTAGAGATTCTTGTCCTTTTAACAAGGCTTATTGCCAGATGTCCCTAATGGAGTCACCTTTTTTGGTGTTTTAAAACATCATGTTTCAACTAATATGTGACCACTTCATTGGTTCCATTAAGGTTAAAATATTCTTTCATGACTGTGATACCATTCTCAGTAGTTTCTTTGTTATGAACAACAATTGTATTTTCTTTTCAAGCAATTAGCTATACAATCATCCATTGTGTTTTCTCTGAGTTTTTCATACATTTGATGTATTTGGTTTCAAGGAAACTAATAGAAAGCTTTGTTGAAAGTTTCATTCTGAAATTTGGCTCCTCTGTGTGGGTTTTTAGTTTTCTGATGACTATGTACAAGGTGCATATTGTCTAGTTGCAACTTGGTTTTGAAGTTGTATGTCATTGTGTGTCTTGTTGTTGGGTCAAGGACTTGAGTAATTTTCTTGATACACATTGACATAATTATAGGGATCATAGGAGGATGTGATTAGTATGAGTTTCATTCTGAAGATAGATGTATGTTTGCAAGGTGAATAGATAGATTTGATATTTGAGTATATGCCTATATTTTGGGTATCCATGTGTTTGTTTTGACTTAGTTTATGCCCAATGGATAAGGGACTAATCAACTTGGAGATTACATGTTCTTGTTGTTGCATACCTAGGTTATGTCAATTCAAATCTTTAATCAAATATCTTTTTCCTTTCATGTTGAAGAGCTGAAAAGAGTTGCCCTTACTTTGTTTATCACATTCATAGGTTATGTCATTAGCTATTTCATATCCATTATGTGGAAACTCTATATCTCTATACCAGTATTCTTAATTTATTTTATATTGTATATTTTGAAGGACTTTCAGTTTAATGGGAAAAATTAAAGCTCTTGACAGTAGTTCTTGGAAAAGAAGTGATGGATTCTTGATCTAAGTTTAAGTGTTGTTGCATCTGCTATTTTAAGAATTTTAATGTTAGAAAAGTGAATCACAGATGTGATCTCATTTGTCCTCTTCAAGGAGGTGGCAGCTCTACATGGTTTTATGAATGGTGTGAAGGAGTTTCATGTTTACACCCATGCCAAAATCAGCAAATGAAGTTTCAACATCAATAGTTAAGGTATTTTGATTTTCATGTGTTTTCTTTTCTTGAAAGTAAAGAGTTAGAAATCAGTGCCTCTATTTAGTGATTTTTAGCACTAGGAGAAAGAGGTAAAATTTTTGTTTCAAATTGGAGTCAGATCTTAGATTTGAGGTTAGTCTATCGAGTTTAGAAAGTTATGAAACTATGGTTAATAATATTGCTATATTGAAAAAGGAAATCCACAATAAGATTGTCAGTTTCAGAAGATGTGCAGTAGGGAATATTTAGGGTTTAAGAGATGATCAAATTTATGTAAAATTCAAATTAGCAGTCATGGAGTTGCACTTGTCTTTAAGACCAAAATAATCTTCCTTACCGAGTGTTTTCCTAGATATCTTTATGCTCAACTCAGTTAACCGGCCAACACATTTAAGAGTACAAAAGATTGTGCATGTTGAAGATCTTTTCAAGAAATTTGAGAGTAATTTAAGTGGCAATGAATTTTGTACTAAATCCTCTAATATAAAATTTGAATGTGCTAAAGATAAGGATGAATGTATTGAATCTGTAGATAATGATAATTTGTCTTTTGAGTGTGACAAGATGGATTCAAAAGTTAGTGAATGAGATGATTGCAGTTAGCATGAGGAAGATGTATATGTAACTGAGAATGAATTATGTGATAGTGTATATGAAGTTGAAGAAGTGTATAATAGCAGTAGAGGTAATCCTTACCATGTTGCAAATGATTGTAATGAAGTTTCTATTTTTTCAAGTTTTACTACTAATGTTTTTGTTCTTATAAGTTCTTCATGTCATCCAGATAATAATCACAACCAAGAAGTGAAGACTTGTGAGGAATTCTTTGTGAGCCCTGATGAAATATCAGCTTGGTTAGCTCGTGATTTAAAAAAAATTGTAAGTATTTCTAAGGATGGTCATATTTTCCCTTCTAACATTTCTTCATCTAATAAAGTCACTTACCCAAAGTTTAATGTGGAAAAAGATATAAAATCAAAACAATCTTTGTCAAGCATTGGAGGTGTTTATGACAGTATCTCAATTATCCATGTGCACATGATGAATTGTTGGATGTGGGGGAGGTTATTGAAGGGAATTTTCACACTAGTCCATTTTATTCCCATGTTGGTACTACTGCAATGAGTTTAGATGTTTCATATTACAGAGAAGAAAACAATGGGGGTTGTCAATCTGACTATGGATTTTCTTTAGATGTTGATAAATCTTGTAATGATAAGTTAAAGGTTCCCTCTAACAGTTTGTTAGATGAAGACTATGATTATGGTCAATATATTCTGTGTCAACATTTTTAGGACCATTTTTCAAATTTGGTGACTAACCAATTTTTTCAATGTGAAGTGGTTTCAACAAATGACAAATTTGATTTGATGAGTAATAAGACAACAAATAATTAGGGATCAAATTTCATGTACTCTTCACATCAAAGTACACAAGGTGAGTTGGAAATTTGTGATGAATATGACTCAGAAGGGTATGAGCACTTTGTGTTTCTAGTTAGTAGCATGAGTCTTTTGATATTGACAACTCTCAATTTGATTTTTGTATTCAAGAGCACAGTAACCCCTATTTTCATAGTGAGCAATATGAAGAGAGTGACTCAATTTTTTATATGCACTATGAGAATGATTTTGTTTCACCTAATCTGCTAATGAGCAATTCTGATGTGTTTGGTGAAACTGATGAAAGTAATGCTTACAACTTACCTCAAGGACATGTAAATGAAAATCATGTGTTTGATAGAGGTAAGAAGTTTTGAGAAGCTATGGGTGGCTTGGGCCCACCATCTTGTACAGATAGAGTAGGTTTCCTATTTTCAATAAATTTGTCTAGAGGAGGTGTTTCATGTGTGTGGTCTACTTCTTCTAGTGATTTTGAATCCTTACCATGCCCATGAGGGACATGCATCCCTAGACAGAGTTGTTAGGATAAAATCTCAGACAGAAATAACAATTACTTGCAAACATAAACAATATTAGAAAATAATAGATCGCACAAAAGAGAACAAAAGACACCAAGATTTTAACATGGTTCACCCTCTGGGCTACGTCCACCAAATAACAAGTCCAATATTATTACAATCCAATGATTACAACTTGATTGTAATTTGTAATCCCTTATAGCTCAAAACTGCTGCAAGAAGCAATTTTTGTATCACACCTTATGGAAAAATCCCTAAAACTAAGCCCTTTTATACAAGCTTTTTTGTCACTTTAGGGTTATAGTTAATTATAATATGTCAACCGAAAATCACCAATAAAATATTTGTGATAAAATAGTGCCCAATTTTTTTTCCCAAAGAATTATGAAGTATGTATAGTACTTCCCTGATCAGTCACCACAAACTAACAATCTCCCACTTGGGGATTGATCAGGCTCCACATTAGACAGCAATCTTCCACTTGGAGACTGATCCTGTAGCAATGTTGTTACCACATGGGGCTCCCACTAGATCAAACCACCCTAGACTCAACTATTCTTTTATTCTGTTCAGTCTAGAAGATCAACCGAAGCTGAATAGGAGTTCAACTTCTCCCTTGCCACTAGCTTTATAAACATATCTATTGGATTGTCATCTATATGTATCTTGTCCAACTTTAACTGTCCATCATCCAAAATAGACCAAATGAAATGATACTGCAACTATATGTGTTTTGTCTTTGAATGTAAAGTTGAATTCTTCACAAGATGAATGACACTCTGGCTATCTATAAACAAATAATTATCCCTCTGTGGGTGTCCCAATTCTTCCAAGAAGAACTGAAGCCATATCATCTTCTTGGATGCCTTTGTAGCAATAATATACTCTACATCTATAGTGAATAAAGCATTAACCTTTTGTAACCTAGAAACCTAGCTCATTATTGCCCCACCAATAGTAAATACATAACATGCAATATTCCATCTAGTATCAATATCCCCTACCAAATCTGAGTCAACATATCCCTATAAATTAGTAGTAGAGCCCCCAAAATGTAAACACTTATTGGATGTTCCTCTCAAATATCTAAGAATCCATTTGATTGCATTCCAATGCTCAATTCCTAGATGACTCGTATACCTACTAACGACTCCCATTGTAGGTGCAATATCTAGCCTCGTACATACCAAAGCATACATCAAGCTTCCTACATCTGAAGCACTAGGTATCGTAGACTCTTATCCTCCTCTTCTTGTGTCTTTGGACACATCTCCTTAGTCAACTTCAAATGACTAGGTAAAGGTGTGTTGACAACTTTAGCATTCTCCATAGAGAAACCATGCAACACCTTCACAATATAATCAGTTTGAGATAATGTCAACTTTCTATTCTTCCTATCTCTACAAATCTTCATACCAAGGATTTTTTTTGTTGCCCCCAAATCCTTCATAGAAAATACATGTGCTGACTAGCGTTTTAGCCCCTGAATGTGATCCATGTTAGACCCAACTACAAGCATATCATCAACATATAAACATAAAATAATGTACCAATCATCATCCAACCTCTTAAAGTAAACATAATGATCTAAATGGCACCTACTATATCCATGCTCATGCATAAAACTGTCAAATTTTAGATACCATTGCCGAGGTGCTTGCTTCAAGCCATATAAACTTTTCTTCAATTTGTACACTAAGTTCTTCTTACCCTTGACCTCAAATCTTTGTGGTTGTGTCATATATATCTCTTCATCCAAATCACTATGAAGGAAGGTTGTTTTAACATCAAGTTGCTCCAAATGCAAATCTTTAGTAGCCACAATGCTTAAAGAAATAGAGATAAAAGTAATTTTAACAATAGGAGAGAATATCTCATCAAAATCAATGTCCTTTTCTGTACAAATCCTTTTACAACTAACCTGGCTTTAAATATTTTCTTACCTCCATCCTCTTCTTTCAACCTATAAACCCATTTATTCTATAAATCCCATTTACCTACAGGCAACTTGCATAAATCTCAAGTCTTATTTTTCAGCAAGGAGTCCATTTCATCTTCCATAGCAGACTCCCACTAAATCTTAGTATCCACCTACACAACTTCATCATAAAATTTAGGTTCACCAACAACTGTTAGTAAATAGAGTACAAAGAAGGAGAACATATTTTTGGAGGTTTACTTAGCCTTGTTGACCATCTAACATTCACTGGTGTGTGTGGTATTTGTTGTTGTGGTTGTTGCACATCATGAAGAATTATTGGAACATCATCTTTTGGAGTATCATCCAACACTACATAATCATCTTCTTTCTTTTTATGTTGTTGCAATAGATCTTTGTACAACACTTTCTCATTCATTATCACATCCTTGCTTATTAAAATTTTAGAATTTTCAAAATCCCAAATCCTATAACCAAATTCATCAATGTCATATCCAAAAAATACACATTTCTTTGACTTAGCTTCCATCTTTGTTCTATTTTTAGAATCTATATGGAAAAATGCTTCACAACTGAAGGTCTTGAGAAAAGAATAACTCACATTCTTACCAATCCATGCTTCCTTTGGAATACCACAACCCAAGGGAGTAGAGGGACCTCTATTAATAAAACATACAATAGTATTGAGAGCCTCCAACCACATGTTTAAGGGCAACCCAACATGTAACCCCATGCTCTTTTCATGCTCATGCGATCAACCACTCCATTTTCCTATTGAGTCCTTGGAACAATTTTTTGTCTACAAATACCATTAGTGGGGAAATAATATTTAAATTCATGACTAGAATAATCACCATCATTATCAAATCTGAGACATTTTAATTTCTTACCAATCTCATTTTCAACCAAGCATTTCCATTTCTTAAAATTTTGAAATACATCAAATTTTTGTCTAAGGAAATAAACCCATACTTTTCTAGTTGCTTCATAAATAAATGTAACATAATAATGAGAAGATGCCTGAGCTAGTCCCCATACATCTCTATGCACAAGCTCCAATTTTTCACTTTTCTTTTCCTTCCCACTCTTCACAAAACTAGCTCTCTTTTATTTCCCATACACACAACTTTCACATAAATCTATATTATCACATTTCAGACCTGGTAAAACTTTTTTTGAATGAAGTACTTTCATACCTTTCTCACTAATGTGCCCAAGTCTATTATGCCACAATGTTGTACCATAATCTATAGCAACTATTTATTCTCCCTGCTCAACTACAACCATTGTTCCTAAACATTCATTTTTCACCAAAACAATCAAAGTAGAAGGAACAATATGACTTGTACAAAGATATAAGGTGCCTACTTTCACACCTTTTGTTACTAAAAGGGAATCTTTTGAAACTTTTCAATTTTTATCATTAAAAGTAACTATACAACCCTCATCACTGGGGTGCCCTACTGAAATTAAATTCCTACTCAGCCTTGGAACATGTCTTACCTCATGTAGTAGCCAATGATTCCCATTCTGCAACTTAATCTTAACTTTTTCATTTCCAACAATCTAATAGGGTTGATTATCCCCCAAATAAACAAACCCAAAATTCCCTTGGACATAATCAATGAAATGACCTCTATGAGATGTAGCATGAAATGAAGCACTAGAATCCAAAACCCATGAATCATCAACACTTTGTAAAGATAGAAGCAAAGCATCCTCTTCGGATTTGTTACTTACCACATTTGTCTCCTTTTTTCCTTTTGGTTTATCTCCTTCATTGTTCTTTTGAGTCCAACAATTTTTCTTCTTATGTCCTAGTTTCCCACAATACTATCAATCTCTCGATCCTCTAGATTGAGACCTCTTCCCCCTTGAATTTCCTCTTGATTTCCCATAATTTCTAAAATTATTTCCTCTCTCAATCATTCTGCCTCTGCTTTGTGCGTTCAAAGCACTTCCTAATGTAGATCCACTAAGGTTTTCCTACAAGTTTCCTCACTCAAAATAACACTGATCACATTATCATATTGTAGTAGATCCAAAGATAGAATTACTCACAACCATTACTAAGCCATTTAAGCTTTTAGGCAAAGAACACAAAATCAAGAGAGCCCTAATTTCTTCATCAAAATTAAAACCCACAAAAGATAATTGACTAGCAATAGTATAAAACTTATTTAAATGATATACAATATATCCACCATCTGTCATCTTCATATTAAATAAACACTTCATGAGAAATACCTTATTTAAAGCAGAGGTCTTTTCATACTGTGTTGCTAGGGTTTTTGTCAACTCTTCCATTGTCTTCGCTTTTGTAATGTTAACTTTCACTAACAATGCTAGGCATAATTGAATGCTTCCAAGTGCCTTTTTGTCTAAAAGATCTTAGTCCTCATTTGTCATAGTTCCCCGGTTCTTGGTTTTTCCTTCCAATGGCTTCCATAAATCCTTCTGATAAAGATAGTCTTCCATTTTCATCTTCCATAACTGAAAGTTCTACCCATTAAACTTGTCAACCTTCAACTTACCCTTGTCTACCATTGCTCCCATTCAACTGTGGGACTTTCCTACAGAGGAAAACTAGAAAAAAACTAGGCTCTGATACCACTTTTTAGGATCAAACCTCAAATAGAAATAAAAATTACATGCAAATATAAACAATATTAGAAAATAATAGATCGCATAGAAGTGAACACAACACACCATGATTTAATGTGGTTCACCCAAACCTTGGGCTATGTCCACCAAACAAGTCCAATATTATTATGATCTAATGATTACAACCAAATTACAATCCGTAATCCCTTATAGCTCAATATCATTGCAAGAAGCAATTTTTGCATCACACCTTATAGGAAAATCCCTAAACCTAAGCCCTTTTATACAAGTATTTTTGACATTTTAGGGTTATAGTTAATTACAATATGTCGACCCAAAATTATCGATAAAATATTCGTGATAAAATAGACCCCAAAGAATTATGTGGTATGTATAGTACTTCCTTGATTAGTCACCACAAACTAACAAGAACCACTATTTACCTTAATTTTTTCCCAACCAAAACATATGAAATACCCTATGAAAATAAGGAAGAACTGTATCTAGATTGCTTAGGGTTTATGAAAATATTTGTTTATCCTACGAAAAAAACCCTAGAAATGGTCATGTCATGTATTTTGTTGAAGTATTCATAAAATTGGCATGCAAAGATAAAATATGTCAAAACTTATGGTTATTCATTTTAAATTTCCATATCCCTAAGTCTTTTGACTAATTTTCATATTACAATGTCTTGCCTCTAACGTGTTTTAAGTTGCAATCTTGAAAAATTGTTCCAAGTGCAACATCATTTCTTTATAATTGCTAACTGCATTAAAGGTTGTGACAGTGTGAAATTGTTGTCTACTATTCAGCATAGCTTCACAACCGTTAAGGCTAATTGGGTAGTTAGGGGTGTGAAGAGGCGATTCAATGGATCACATGGTCATGGTTATTTTCTAGCATGAAGGTTTTATGGTGCTATTGAGAAAAAATGTTACCATGGTGGTCGTCGCAACATTGGAAGTGCTAATGATAACTGTGGGCTTGAGGTCATGAAGATACAAATCAATGCAATAGTTAGCACTCAAGGCATCACATAGTCGCATGCAATTCAATTTGACTCAAGGTCTATGTGGTGAAGCTGCAAAAAGTTAAAAGATTAAGCTTTTTGCATGATCATAGTCAGTGATAATGTTAAGGGATAAGCTGTGGTGAAGGTACGATGAAGGTCAGTATGTTGCAGTTCACCACATCATAGGTCAGCATAGTCAACTGGGAAATATAGTTGTGATTTGCTGAATATGAGGAGTTGTAACATTGCAAGGGTCACCTCACAGTTAAGGCTAACTACTTCAATAGTGTGAAGAGGGTTAGTTAACCACTGGTTGTATGGTCGCAACATCTAATGCAAGGTTAAGAGAATAATCTCTGAGAGTGCGAAAGCTTATTTCGCATGGTCACAACACTTAACCTATGGTCAAAGAAATGAGCTTCGACGACACAAAAAAGGGTCAAATGCATGGTCACTCAGGTTAAAGTGTAGTCAAAGGTAAAGGCCCTAATGGTAAGAAAGATGACATGTGGAAAGAAACAACAGTGTGATGGATCCAGCAAGTCAAAAGATGCCACGTGGTATGCTCTAGGATGATAGCAGTGAAATTAAAGGAAAAAAATGCAAGCTTACAATGTTACGCTAGATCACAAGATTGCAAGAGTAGATCATGAGTTTTCTGATGTCACAAAGAAATGTCATCATATGATCATAAGAGAAAAAATAAAGGCTTCCGAAGCTATGACAAAATGGTTTTCCGACTGTGATCATAAGATTGTAAGGCTAGAAAAGAAAAAGCTTGATGTTGTGATATGGTTATGATCATGAGATCATAAAGGCCAGTTTATAGGCTTAAAAGAATACGAGGGGTCTCAATAGTAAAGTGCATCAACAGAACAAGGCATAGGTCTACATCGAATAGAGGGATGAGTTGATGCTCAAGTTGCATAGTTTTGATGATGATCAAATCTTCAGTTGGAGTATGCCAATAAGGAAAGTTGAATAAAATCAAATTCACAAAGCGACCCACTAAGAATGAAATAAATGTTTTAAAAGTAGTTGTAGATGATAAGGCTCTGTCGACAAAAAGTAGTTAGTACGTGATTAAGGGCAGTTGAAGAAAAACATAATTAAGTTGAAGACTCTTGCAATAATTACCTACTGCCATCTTTGCAACTATTTCTCCAAATTTTCTTCGAATGCAAAGAATGCTTTTTCAATGCGTATCAAGTAAATTACTCAAATCCTTGACCCAATAGAAAGACACAAAATGACATACAACTTCAAAACCAAGTTGCAACTGGACAATATGCACCTTGTACATAGTCAACAAAAAACTACAAACACATAGAGAGGAGACAAATTTCAAAATGAAACTTTCAAGAAAGCTTTCTATTAATTTCCTTGAAACCAAATACATTAGATGTATGTAAAACTTAGAAAATACACAACAAATGACTGTATTTTCTAATTACTCAAAAGAAACTGCAATATTGTTCATAATAGAAAAAATGCTGAAATTGGTGGTATCTCAGTGATAAAACTAGAGTCATCCTTGTGATCACAATATTAAAGACTAGAACCCCATTTGGTATCATAGTGGTAAAATTGGAACCCCTTCCTCCTCATCCTATAAATCCTTATATAGAGAAGGATTGCAACAAGCTATAGATGAGAGGAGGACACATGTAAAAATTCTACAAATATAGAGATATTTCTATATGTTAATGTTAAAACATTCTCTGCATTTGGGTAAAATTGAGGAAGTATTTGCAAAGCTAGCAGCATGTAATTATTACAGGAGTCTTCAACTTAATTATGTTTTTCTTCAACTACACCTAATCATGTAAATCCCTAACTACTTTATGTCGGTAAAGCCTTATCATCTGCAACTACTCTTAAAACATTGATTTCATTCTTGGACGGTCACTCAGTGAATTTGATTTTATCTAATTTTCCTTATTTTCATACTCCAACTGAAGATCCGATTATCATCAAAACTATATAGCTTGAGCATCAACTCATCCCACTGTTTGATGTGGACCTATGCCTTGCTCTGTTGGTACCCTTACTCTTGAGATCCCTCATATTCTTGTAAGCCTAGAAACTAGCCTTTATGATCTCATGATCATAACCATATCATAACATCAAGCTTTTTCTTTTCCATCCTTACAATCTTATGATCATAGTCAACAGATCCTTTTATCATAGCTTTAGAGTCCTTTATTTTTACTCTTACGATCATACAATAGCATTGCTTTGTGACATCAGAAAACTCATGATTTGCTCTTGTGATCTTACAATCTAGTGTAGCATTGTAAGTTTGTATTTTTTTCTTTGATTTCATGACTATCCTCCCAGAGCATGCCACATGGCATCTTCTACTTGCTGGATCTGCCACCTTGCTATTTCTTGGCACATGTCATCTTATTGCACCATCAAGGCCTTTACCCTTGACTACACTTTAACCCAAGAAACCATACGTCTGACCCTTTTTCGCGTCATTGGAGCTCATTTCTTTGACCATGGGTTAAGTGTTGTGACCATGAAAAATAAGCTTTTTCACTCTCAGAGTCAATTCTCTTAACCTTGCATTAGATGCTATAACCATGTGACTAGTGGTTAACCGACCCTCTTCCTACTGTTGGAGCAGTTAGCCTTAACCGTGAGGTGACCCTTGTGATGTTGTGACTCCTCATATTTTCCATGATCACGCCTTCATTTTAGTTTATCCCTTTTCTTCATTATTGGTTGTGATCATGTAAAAAGGTTAATCTTTTAAATTTTTGTGGCTTCATTATAGTCCAGGACTTAACATTTTTCTTCATTCGCAACTTCACAACTTTCAATGTTAGTCGCAACTTTGACCTTGTGACAGTACAATCTCAAGCTTTTGCAACTTTTCTACTATAAAATTGAGTCAATCATAAACTTCTTGATATTGCGATGGTCTAAAATTTAACTGCATGATTACTTAATTGCTCCATCGCAACTTAAATTTTCATTCCATTTCAAAATGCTACAACATTGCGATGTGCATTTCTTCTGACTGTCATATACTTTTTGTGGCTTCACAACTTACAATCTCAGCTTTGAGCTTACTCTTGAGATGTTACAATCATCGGTTAACTTGATTGTCTCCTTCATCACCACTGCTTTGCAACCTGAAGATCTGAGTTAAAATTTAACCCTGCGACGATGCAACTGCAAGCTTTCGCTGCGTCACTACCTTGACCCCTAGTTTTTCTTAACCACCTACAAGTATGCGATAACCTTAAAAGATAAATATTAATGCCTTTCACATCTTCGTGACTCAAACTTCAAGGTTTATCTGACTACCAATGATGTTGTGATTAACAACTTATCGCCTCTTCACAACTTTAACCTTTCACTTAGCCTTAATAGCTGTGAAGCTGCACTAACTGTGTCTATGACTATTTTACATCCTCGCACCTTTGAAAAAGGTTAGTGATTATAGAGGAGTGATGTTGTGAGTAAAACACTTTCGCAACATTGCAACTAAAAAGTCTTTAGAAGCATGAAATACTCCCTAGTTGATAATTGCATGACAATTACAAACATTTCACCAAAGAATAAGACACAACTATTGCCCTTAGGTTTTATTCATGAGGAATGAAATTTTTTTAGAAACCCTAAGCAGTTGACACAAAAATTCTTCCTGATTTTCACAAGGTATTTCAAATTTTTTGGTTGGGTGACAAATTAGGCCAGCACGACCTTGAGGAATCAAATACATCTTATGAGTTTGATTATTCCATATAGTCATTCTTGGCTCTAAAACCTTCCACTTGACCTTTAGAGATTTCTTCTCATCATCGTCCATGACAGGAGTCTTTATCATGCCCTTGTCTTTGAGGTGTTCTCTTGCACCATTATTTTAGGATCCAAATCTAAGGAGTCTTTTATTACATCATTTGGTTGTGTTAGAATTTGTGTGAAGTGGATAGGTTAATCAAACTCAAATGATATTTGTTTTTAATCTTGGGGTATTTTAAGGACACTTCTACATCCTAGTTTCAATGAAATAAAGATTAGTTCAAAATTTGGTGGCGAACTCCATTGGATAATACCACATTCTAGTTCAAAGTTTTGATCTGGAATTTTCTCAAATGATTAGTTTGGAACTTAATTTCATGAGATTTGATTTAAAGGAGAGTCATTTGGAATAAGATTGAATTTATTTAGATTTGGGCCTTTATTGAAAAAAGTTTAAGCTTTAATATGATTGAATTGGACTTGATTAAATTTTCTAGTTGCTTCATTTAGTTATGAAATAAGCTTTGGTATTTTTGAGTTTGAAACAATAGTTTTAATGCTCACTTCACCAAACATTTTTGTTGGGTTTGTACAGAGTTTGGACATGTATGTGTAATTCTTTTCAATAGTTTCTATTTTTTTCCACCATTTTTAAATTATTTATCCAACCTATCTAACAACTTTTGAGTCAATTGAGTTTAAGATTGATTTGATTAACTATTTGAACGTGACAGTGTCATTTGTCTTGGTTCAAAATATGTTATGTTTGAGTCAAAACCTTATTGTTAGAAAGGTATGCCTTATCTTGGCTCAAAAAATATTTATTTGTTTAGGTTAAAATCTTGTGATAAAAAAGGTATACCTTCTCGAGGATCAAAAGGTGTATGTCTCAATCTACATGGGTTAATAAGATACTTTTTCTGTCATGCCTAATTTTGAGCAAGACACACACACACACACACACACACAAAATAATAATATTCAATTTTAGTTCCTTGAAAACAATTTAAGAAATATTTAAACTAAAATATGTTCACAATATTGAAAAGTCATTTCAAACGTACAGTCATAATTGGATCCTTACATCAATTTACAAATTACATGTAGATCTACTACTGATCTTTTACAATACATAACTTTTACAAATTTCATAATAAACCATCTTCAAAACTTCAACAGAAAGTGAAAATCTTCCAAGTTTTTCTTCAGCACAATCCATTTAGAAAACATGTACAAATAACCTTGTAAACCATGGAGAGCTCACCTCCCAGCCTAGGTCTCTAAGAGACCACCCACCGAGCTTGGAGAACCAAGACCAACTGGGTAACAATCAAACACACACATATAAATCAACAATACAAGATACAACATTTAACACCCTTTTTTTGAGCTTACACAGTAGGTTACCAGAGGAACCAATAGAATGGGTGAAGGTGTGCCTAAAACCCCGAGGAGAAGCCAAGTACAGAAAAACCAAATCCGCCTTCACAAGGCATACAAAATAAATACCAAATCTCGCAAAACTTCTCCCCTTATCACCCTCAAATGCATAACAAAGTATTGGCACATGCTCTCCTTATCACCCCCAAAGTGCATAACAAAGTACTGGCACATGCAGCCCATACTACATACTTATCCCTCTTCCTTCCAGGGAAGAGTCTTTGCACTCAGAGGATAGGCCCAACTAACCCCTTCACCTTGAAGGCCACTTCTTTCCTCCCAAGGGTGAGTGATGTCCTTCCACAGCCATACCATCATACTCTCAAAAATCAAATGAAAATAAGGCAATAGAAAATTCATCCACATCTAGCAAAACAATAGGGACAATGAACAACACACATATGCATTTGTAAAAAAATTTACACATTTTATATTTAGAAAAATAATGCAACACATAATTTCCAAAACATGGCAAAATCTCCAACCTTTCTCCAAGCTATGGTAAATGACCCGATTTGAGAAGAGCCCTCTATCCTTCCTTCAATCCAATCTCCAAAACTGAAAATCTCAAAAACTAGAGAGTGGGTGAATGACCACTCTATTTTTCAATTTTCCTCTAAAAGAATAACATTCCTAATTTTTCTCCATCATAAAAGATAACAAACTCTTCAACTCCACCTAAGTTGCCCTATTTGGTTGGAATTATTAACTCACTAGAGATAAGGTAGGAATTTTGGGTAAGACTTCTTCTATTTTCGCAATACTTAAGAAATGGAATTTTACAAGTGTTAGAAAAGAGATTTTAACTCCAGTAAAGCCAAAATTAAAGCCCTAACATATAGTACTAACATGTAGGTAACTTAATTTCACTAAAAGAACACTATAAGACTTAAACAAAGCCCTCTAAAGTCACCCTAAACTCGAAATCCGAAATTTAACTTAATTTAAACCTTTATAAGATATTTTATGCAAGGGGATGAAAACTTAAATATTTCTAACTGGTTAGGAATAAGGTTGGGTGTCTTTTGCCAATATCACAACCTGACTTGCCACTTAAACACATAACAACACAAGTGTCAACTGACACTATAAAATACACATTTAACATTATGAGTGGCAAATCAATTTTCACAAAAAAAAGAAAAAAAGAAACCTAATTTAAAACATCCATTCACATCATTTTCACAAAGTAAAATACTTAACAACGAGGTTAAGATCTCTTCATTAGATCTAACCTTGGCAATCTTAGTTAATACAAAAGTATAGTCTTGGTTCTCCATTTTACCATGGATATTTCCTACACAGTCGAACCACATATTAGTAGTCCAAGATAAATAAAACATATGCACATATAAATCCCCAATTAATTCTATATTCATAATTAAATCAAAACATAAAACATTTCTCAATTGAATAACATTTTTCATTTCTAACCATTGTGCATATATAATACTACCATTATCGAACTAAACATGATATAACTCTTTTGCAACATTTCATGATTTTCATATATATATAATCCATCTAACATTTATATTCAAACATTACTTCATATTCATTAATAAAATAACCAAACATGTACAAGAATGTAACTAATCATCAAGCATCATAAATAAATTCTAACATCATAAATGATTACCATAAAATAAAGTGTCCCATAGCATCAAATAGTCTGAGTAACAGTCTAAAATAGTCCAGCATATAACAAGGTCTCAAGATATAAAGTATCTGCAATGCAAAAATATAAAGTATTTAAAATGCAAATAAACTGCTATAATATGCTATGATGGGCCAGGGTGAGGCCTCACATCCTCCCCCAGGCATGAACCTCCTCCTGGAGTTCATCAAAGAGGTAAGGGTACCATGATCTCATTGAGCCACATTCTCTCATGATAAATATTAACACATGTGCAATAGGTCCTTGCATCATTCTAAAATTCTAGTTTTATCAATTATAGTATATGCATATATAGACACAGTGTATACAAAGGTGCCTTGAGCATGAAGCATCTAATATTATCTTATATAGAAAATTATCATAGAAAATCATATATATATATATATATATATATATAATACTAATGAGGAGGGGTCCTACATCCTCCTCCTTTTGCCTTTGACTTCCTCTCGAAAGTCATTCAAAATAAATAAGGCATACTCCTCTTGCTAAACCTATTATCACTTGATAAAAGTCCTTTATCTATAACATACTAGGTTAACCTATAATCCTACACTAATCTTATGTGGTGATTTGACTCTGACTTGAAATAGTCAAAGGAGGCTAGTTGTTTCTACTAAAAATAGAAGAGGGTGAGTACATATAGCTCCACTAAAATTTACACCCTAAAGCTCTACTTCCCACCTAATTTGTTAGGAATCCCTTTCTAGTATGGCGATTCACAAGTTACTTTGCCTACATAATTTGCATGAAAATGCTTCATAATGAAATTAAAACTGAAGATAAAATAATCAATTAAGAATTATAAAACAAAAGAAAATCAAGAGTGGTCACACTATAAAACTTTTAAAATAAAGAAAATAAAAATTAAAAATAAATAAATAAATAAAAATATCCTAGAGGCAAGATAGGACCATCATAAAAAATTTGGCTAAGTAGCCCAACATCACATTTTACATTGTTGACACAAAAAGGGAGAAACAAAATACAATAATTTGCAACATGAAAGAAAATACATTAAATCACCCTAATTACATGATTTACATCACAATCTCAATTCGGCCATACCAAGGTCACTAAGGGAAAATAAACAATTTATTTGACTTCTAGCTACAATTGCACTTAATAGAGGACTTTATATGAACACAATTGGTGGTCCACGTATCAACATTACAACTATCTTCCCGACCTCGTCTAAGGTTAGGGTTTTCTACATTAAAGGGTGTATTGAACTAGTAAACCCAAAATAGTGTTCGAATGCGAGGATAGATATAGGACAAGTGCCTTAGAAACTCTTACTATCACATGAGGTCTTATCTCTAATACCAATTCAAGTATTTATTAAATAAAACACAAAAATTTATGGAGAAAATCAATGTAGTATAAGTCATGGTTATAAGACAACATCCCCTATCCTTACTCCATATCTCTAAAAAGGTTACAAGAATCTTATATACAAGAAGGTCTTCTCTAACTCTTTGCTAATTTATAGTTATCTAACCCATGTTATGTTGTAGTTTATTAAAATGATTTACATGTTCAAATGTTTAAATCTATGTTTCACATAAAAGATTACTAAGTCTCGTTCACAAAATATTCTAACTTGATTTTCTTAACCATTTGAAATAAAAGTTTACGTTTAAAGGCATTATAAAACTCTCACCTTACCTATTTCCTATAATACATAATCCATTTAATACTATATACCATTAGTAGATTTACTCTATATTTACATTTGATACTTAAATAGTTATTTATAAGTTGAAGGATGTAAAATTTTGGTTAATCATAATTTTCATCAAAATATTTCTTAACTAATAATCTTTACATGTCTTATTTTATTACACTAAATATTCAATAAAAGATATTTTTAAACTAAACATATATAAGATGACAATTAATTAAGTTATAATATTACTAATAGAAAAATTAGAAATCAACATCAATTTTACGTCATAATTTACTTCAAATCATACATATTTTGAATATTGCAAACTAACTTAATAATTCTAATTTGGTATTAATGTCAAATTAAATTAATAATAGTCTACTAAATATATTCAACATTAAATAATTTACTTCGTTTTTAGCTATAAGCATTGCCCAATAGTTTACTTGTTAAATGTAAATATATAAAAATATTAACAATGAAACAATTTAATGCTATAGCAAATAATCACATAATCCTATTGGGAAGCATAATAATAATATCAAATTTGTCAATCTTATGAAGATGACACTAAGTTTTTTGAAACCAAACACTAAAAATAATTACATACAAACAATGAAATTGGTAGTTGGATTGCCACTAAGTAAGATCATAGATTATAGAAATTTATTATTTTTAACAAAAATAATTTGAATGTGTAAAGTTTATTCTTATACAAGCAAATATAGATTATGGAAATCTATTATCTTTAACAAAAATCATTTGAATATGTGTAATTATATTTTCTTATACAAGAAAATACTTTTATACTATTTTAATTTATATAAAGATAGCCATGTCCTAGATGAACACTTAAACATGGAGGAAACTATTATTGTTAATATCATTATTATAATTAGAATTACAACAAGGTCCAATCAGTTGACTCTTCTACGATAGTAATATTTATCTTTATGGTATACGGATCAAGTTGAGATTTGGCTTGGTAGAAACTTCTTCACTGGTTCCCTGTGAACATGGGGAAAGAGTTGAAGTGGTTGTAGATGTTTTATTACACGAAAACATATGTGAGTTAGCCAATTAAGTCTAATAAGATGTAGATGAACACTAGTGATTTGAACTTGAATTCCATTTCATTTTTCGAGTGGTACGGATGCTTTTTCAAGGGAAGCTAATTTTTGGGAGATAACATTTTAAGTTATATTCTTATATAGGAGGAGCAAGATAACAGATTATATTTAGAATATCTTTCAAAGAAATGACGGTATTTTGAATGACAGAAAAAAAATTGAATATAGCATATAGAGTAACATCATACATATTGATTTTAGTACGGCCGAGTTGAACAGTTGAGGAAATTCTCTTTGATTTTTCGATGAAATTTTAAGGTTGATTTGATTCAATTCTCTGTGTATGCTTCTCCATTTTGAAGTTTTCATTATCGTGCATCATCAGGGTTTGCATTTATTAGATTAGAAGTGTTCAAATCTTTCTTTCAAAACTGTTAAGTGGCCAAAGGGCAAACCATTTTATTTATTTTTCTTATCGATTAATTCTGCATAGGTATTCAAAGTGGAAACTCTAAAAGATGCACCTACGAGGGCACTTTCGATGTTATTGTTTGTAAAGGGTTACAGGGCACCCGGGAGGTTCCATTAGCATCCACGCAGAAAAAGTAATCTGTATATCACTTGACAGACTTGCCATCTTTTGTGAGTGGCAAATATGTGGTATTCTTTGACCCACGGAGAAAATATCTTCCAAATATTTCAGCAGCGAACCCGGGGAAGCGCATTGACCTTGTTAGCTCTGCAGCTCTTTCGTTGTACAAAGACCAGTGCCCCTTAGTCTTCAATAACTCTACACGGTAGTTGGGACAAGATTTTGGTTCTGCTACTGTCGTACAAGACAGAACACTTGCTGTGAGCTGGAGAATGAAGTCTCTACTCAATATGAGTTCGATTAAGAGAAGTCCCTTTGGCCCGAGAAGTGAACAAGAGCAATCACTTTTGAAACCCATGCAAGCAAAAAAAATCGTGTCTAAGCAGGTATCAGGGGTGATCAACTCCAACAGATAGATAGATAGATAAAATTTTAACGTCCACGAGGCTAAAAATAGCCTATGGGACAGCAAGACAACTCAAGCAGACTTAAGTAACAATGTTCGTTGCTTGTGTAGGATGATGATGAGTCCACCCAATTGCTCAATGTACTCTTTGTTGAATAGGTTATGCCAAGAACTATCACATATAGTGTCCGCAAATTTATCTCTACTACTCTTGTAGGCTTCACATTCTAAAATAAAGTGCTGTTCACTTTCCACTTTCCACTTTCCCAGAATTGCAGAATTTGCAAATTCTTTCTTCCCAAGCCTCCTTTGGCCTCTTCCAACATCCGGTCTCACAATGAAGTTGGTGAGAGTTGGTTCTCAGCTGAGCAATAAGGATTTTAGCCCTCCAAGAAATGTTGGCTCCTATGTATGCTTTTTGGAGTTGATCACAAGCGGGGTTGAACTGATTTATATAATATAATTTCTTCCTTCCGATCTCGCTTCTCCAATTTCTCTTGTACAATTTCTCCATGACAAAGACCTTTATTTCTTTATTATTTTTGGGGCACATATTGAATTGAATATTCCATTTACTCATCCATTTGATGTTTTGTTGCATCCATGTCATTTTTCGCTGACATAGTGTGTCACTAAAGACCACTTTAGGCCATATATCCTCTTCCATTTTTTCGATTCTTTTTAGATAACTTAGAAGGTGAACCATAGCAAGTGCCTCAATAGGAGCAACCCCCATTTCACTTAGCATGATATCATATGGAACAGTGCTTTTGATTTTAAACTTGCTTGTGATCAAGCGCTTTTGGATTCCTTCGATTTGTTTCCATTGTGCTATAGTAGTGTTGCTGCCCATAATTCACACCCGTAAAGAACAACTGGCAGCACAAGAAGACCGAACAAAATTTGAATAGTTTTCCAATCCCACAACTCTGCTTCATGGCACCTATTCTGAAGAGCATAAAAAGCCTTCCACCCACCTAATATCCTTTTATACCTGCAGCTAAACTAGCTTAGTTTTTTGTTGAAATCGATGCCAAGGTATTTATACTCCACAACTTCTTCAAGAACACTTCCATTGTAATAAAATTCATGTTGGTGTTGTTTTTTATTATTAGAGAAAATCATAACCTTAGTCTTGCTGATATTGACCTGCATCCCCACCATTCTGCAAAAGCGCTCAAGAGAAGATAGATGATCTTGCAAACCATAGGCAGATTTGGCAATTAAAATGAGATCGTCCGCATATAGGAGCAACTTTATAACAAATTCACCTAGCTGAATGCCTTCACCCTTTTGCATGTTTAACCACTCTTCCAGTTTGTCAATATATAAACCAAACAAAGTAGGAGATAAAGGGCAGCCCTATTTGACCCCGATATCGCTCCTAAAACATTCTGAAATGCTATCTGAAGTTCTGATTTTAACTTTCACCTCTTTGTACATCCTATGAACAACAGCTCTGAGATGCATAGGAATCCCCAATTCTTCCATCCTAAACCAAAGCTTGTCTCTCGGGACGGTGTCAAAAGCCTTTTTAAAGTCGACAAAGCAACAAAATACCTCTTCCTTTTTCTCCCATTCTTTTTCAATAATGTGTCTCAAAGTGACACAATGATCCACTGTCAAGTGCTTTGGCCTAAAACCAGCTTGCCCTTTAACACGTTTATGGTTTTCTTCTGCCCATTTGCTGATCCTAGTTTCTATCATGCTGCCAAAAAGTTTAGCAAAGAGGGGATTGATCATTATAGTCCTGTAGTTGGAGGGATTGTTAACATCACCACTCTTAAAAAGTGGTATTGCAAGGCTGATTGTCCAATCTTTCCGAAACCCTTCTTGGCAAATTTTGTTGAAAATTTCAGTGATGTGCGGTGCAAGAGTTTTCATACCCCATTTCAGATATTCTGCTTGGAGCGCAACAAGGTCTTTTGTTTTACCTCCACCTAACTTCTTAATCCTTGCCTCTATCTCTTGCACAGTGAAAAGATTTGTATCATCATTGACCAAAGGTGGCTGTCCCACTCCACCCTCTTGTTCATAAAGTTTCTTAGCATATTGAAACCATTGGGTGGCAGTAATATTATTATTTTCAGTTTGTTTTCTCCTTGGTTGGAGTTCTTTCAAAAAACGTTTGGGGTTATTTCTGCCCAAGAAAATTAACTCCTCTCTCATTGTGAACATAAAATCAGTTTTTTCCTTCTTTAGGATCTGTTTGTAGGCCTTAATGTCAAGGTTAGTTTTATTTGACTCCCTTAGGTTTCTTCTAGCCCTCTTGCATTCCTTATCAAACCAAGCATTGGCTGGAAAAAAATTAGTTTTGGATTTTCTATTTTTTGCTCTCTTGCATTTTGAAAGAGCCTCATGAATCAAATTTGATAAATCATAGCTGTTAACCCCATGTTTATACATAGGGTGTCCCATACAGAGTTCCTCAAGAGTAGTTTTGAAAGTGTTACTGTTTTATGAAGTTAACAAAATTCTGCCCTGAGAAGGGGGGTATTGAGGGCCTTGGGTTTTTGCTCCAATCTGCCTATCCTTTGCCCAATACAAATTTACGTACAACAGTCTATGATCTGATTTGAGATCCCAAATGTGTTCTCCAATTGCAACTTCTTCAATATTTTCATACAAATTCTGCGAACAAATTACATAATCTACCACACTTGCCCCGTTTTATGTGTTGCAAGTGAAAGTGCCTGACTTAGCCCATCTAGCCAAACCATTACAAATTATGAGATCAAATGTGCCACATAGAGTGATCAATTCTTCCCCAAAATGATTGCAACCTTTAGCATCTTTGGATATTCTTTCCCATTGATGATTTCTTTCTTCTGTGAGCCAAATAGGGTTATCATTTACTTTGGAGCTAAAAATACGTGCTTGCCAATTTGCTGTCCTAGCATTGAAATCTCCAACAAGAAGAACATCTCCATGCTGCAAAAAAATAGCAACATCTTTCTTTAACGCAACATAGGGGTCATTGTGATCTAAGCCACACTTTTTATAAGTTTTCGATACTTGTGGAGCAAAGTAACAGGCTGCAATCCTGATAAGAGTGTTATTTTCCACAATTTTGAGCCATATGAATTGTTTATTAGAATCAGTCTTTTCCAACTGAATGGCACGACCTTCCCTTTCTTTTACTAGAACCATTATACCTCCATAACCTTTACCATTTCCCACTACCTCATTCCACACTGCCATCTTCCAGTGGCCTTCAAACAATGGGATCTTACATCCCTCATGCTCATGTGTCTCTATGAGACAAATAATGTCTTTGCCTTCCGCAATAGGTCCTAACCCAGGCCCACGTCTCCATGGATAACCTCTGCAATTCCAACAAACTAAACTTAAGGACGCCTGGGTTAAGTTTGATTGCTATTTGTTTTGATGTGAAAGACTCGAAGTTGAGTTATTATCGCTAAGCGTGATTGCTGATCTTGTTGTATCGTTGCATGCTAATGTGTTTGTTGTCACACCTTTGTTGCCTTCTTGCTGCCCTTCATTGGAGTGGTAGCCAAACTGAGCAATAATTGCTTTTCCCTTGAACACCCAAGCTCTTTTGCCTTCATTTCTAGCTATTCTAATTTTTTCCATTTCTATTCTTCTTTCTACTTGTTATCTCATGGTTAAATCCTCCTCTATAACAAAGTGAGAACCCCTCAAGAGCTGTTTTTTGTTAAGTAAATTTTGTTTGATGGGAGACGCGTCATCACATTGTCTCTATCATTCAAACTCAATTCTCGGATCTGACGTCGTCATCACTTAGCGTTCATTTGGTTTGTGGAATTAAAAAAACCCAGATTTGTACAAACCGTGGTTTAGCCAAATCAAGGTTTTGTATATCTTCATTCTGATTTTTGGGAATTTCCTGAAATCGTTTGTTTCACTCGGAAGATGCGTGTGAAGACACATTTTTATGCGTAAGCTTGGAGTTGAAGGCAAATTTCAAAAAAAGTCCAATCTATTGTTTTTACACTCCTTAAAAAACAAAACCAGGTTTTGATTTTCAATTCCTACTTTTTTTAGGAAGTCAGAAAATTTGGTTTTGAGACAAAATTGGAAGTCTCGTATGCTAATTCCATTTTGCAAATTTTGAAACAAACGCACAAATTTTCAAATCTGGATTTTGAAAAAGCCAATTCCTGTCATTTTTGAGGAACCAAACAGATCCTTCAGGAAGTTAAACAACAACAATAATGTCAACAAATAATCAGGGATGTGATTTATTACAGATGCCGTTAAATTTGAATGTAGCAAGCATTAACAAGGTATGATATATGGAACAGGTTTAGCAATCAGTATATATGTATATTTCAGATGGAGGCCTCAACAACTTACGTGGTGATGGCTATGACATATTCAGGTCAAATAATTTGTAAGCAACAACATATATTTGAAACAATTATGCATTTCCATAGTGAATGGTAGATGTGAAGACATAAAGCGGCACTATGAATATATAACGAAAATGGTACATATATCATATACTAGAGAAGTCGTGTGAAGACAATGAAAGACACGATGATATGCAGAAATGTTTATTCATTCACACAGAAACAGAGATTTATTTAAGACGACACATTAAAAGGCGTATTGGAAGAACTGATTAATTATTGGGATTAAATAGCTAATATCGATGCATACTTCAGAAGGCAGTGTTTGATGATGGCGAACCTTGAATCACAACATTCGTCATTGAAATCACCATCCTAAGTAATTAAATATTCAAGGATCTTTGCATGACACTCCCTTTGTGATCAGGTACAAGTCTTCTCGCATTGAAGATCATTGGACGGTAATTCTGGTACAATGTTGGAATTGTTCAATAGTCCCATTGATTTCATCGAATATAATGAAGTCTCTTGTCAATATGTAATTGATATAAATATCAGTTTGAAACACAAGATCGACACTCCTAGTGGCCATATCGATATATGCAATACAATTACACAGTTGTAGCAAATCGAATGAATTATTCTAGCAATTCGATGCAAGAATCTATGAAGACCATCGATTAATGGCATAGTACGATAGAGAAAGACAAACAGATGTAATCAATATGAAAGCAAGGCTATATGGAACAATACATGGTTGGGAGATTCATTTTAGAAAGCAGCGAAGGATTTATTTTCAATAAATATAGTCAGTAATAAATGATGAAATTCTTAAAACACTAATTATTATAAAATGATATGGTGCCACAAAAAAAAGAAAGATTATAGTAGAAATAAATGGAAAGTTAAGGTGGTTGTTTTATTACTCATTATAATTTCTTAAAGTGTTTGTTGAATATGATCAGTTTTTTTTGCACCGGCCTAAAACTCGTGCGCCGAAGGTGCCAAATTAACCATGAAGCTGAATTAACCATCTTCACCTGTTCTTATGTAGGAATTAATTCATTGGCTAACGTATCGTATGACCTGGTCGCGTTCTCGGTAGAGATTTGCTGTCACAGTTGAATAGCGGAGGATTGTCGTGGTTTGTGTTGACTGCGGGATTACTGGTGGCGGCAAAGGGATTCTGCGGGAATTACATGTTGTGCAAGGCTGAGTTCCATGCCATCTAGAGTAACCCAAACGCAGGGCCAAACATCAAGGGAAGACCCAGGTTATTATCACCAATAATCAACGCCCTATTTGGTTGCTGGCATATAGGAATAGAAAATTAGAATAGAAAAATAGAATGGGAATGGAAATGAGGAATAGGAATAGAAATAGGCAATTCCAATCATGTTTGGTGCACTTGGAATTCGATTGGGAATATGTTAATCTATTGTTTGGTTGTACAAAAATAGAATAGGAACAAGGTTAAGTTTTGTATTTTTAAAAACATTTTTTCAATTTTTTTAGTTAATTCATTTTCATTTTCATTTTTTTAAACAAATAGATATAATTTTAAAAAATGTTATTAAAAATTTTTTAAAAAAAAATTTAACAAAAAAAATTCAAAAAGTAAAAGTTAAAAAAAAAATTCAAAAAATAAAAAATTCAAAAAATAAAAAATTCAAAAGAAAAAATTCAAAAAAAGAAAATTAAAAAAACATAAAAAGACATTTTAAATTTTTTTTTTTTTTAATGGAAAATCAGAATGGAAATGGAAATGGCCTATTCCAATAACAGATATTTTTTGGCACAGACATATGCTCATTTTAGGGGCAAAATAGGAATATGTTTTCCTATTCCCAATTCCGATTGAGCTTACCAAACAACGAATATAAAACATATTCTAATTTCGTTTTCCTATTCCACTCATATTCCAGCAACCAAACGGGGCCCAAGGGTGTGTGTAATGTTTTCATGTTTTAGTCTTCACGTTCTCCAAAGTCTAAGTGGAGGATAAGAAAATTAAAGTCATTCAATTAAAATTAAAAGGTGACTTTGTATTAATAGTTTCTAGGGTTTGTATTAATTATTGGAAGGACGGAAGCCCTTCGTGATTTAATTAATTATTGCCAGGGAGGAATTTCTAGGGTATGCATTAATTATTGGAAGGAGGAAGCTTCTAGCTCTTGCAATTAATTAATGTTTTAGTTCCTTCCAGAAGGATGAAGAAAAGGATAAATAGGGCTGAAAGTCTCATTGCTGGGCATCGACTGATTATGACTTGCATTTGATAAAAGCTTGGATGTGTGAATCACATTTCTGTTTTGGCAATAGAGAACGTTTATTCTCTATTGTAACATTCTAGACGTCATTCCCTTAGGGTTTGGCCTTTGGAATACATCTCTTTGTACTTGATTGCAGCATTTTTAGAATTAATATAATTTTAGTAGTTGGTTCAGCTTTTGGGCATTTCTGGGTGCCCATTACAGTGGTATCAGAGCTATAAGTCCTGCCATCTTGTGGAGATCTTCAAAATTTATGTTTGAGCATGCGACAAGGGCTTTATAATTTTTGCAATACCAGAGCAAGACAAAGTAGGAGTTCGGACTCGCTTAACGAACGAGATAGTTTGTTTGTGTAGGGGGACATACAATCCAGTCATACAGACATAGATGAGACATTCTTTAAACAAGACAGCAGCATGGGTGACCAAGATGATAGAAATACCAGTTTCGACCAAAAAAATGTAATATTCAGGTTACTGGGTACATTAGAGGAGGGGCAACGAATGCAACAGGAGCAGAATATGATGCAACAAGAGCAAAATAGGTGAACGGATATGATGTTGCAGCTAATGGCTAGACAAATGGGCATCGATATTAATCCAAGTGATGCCAATAATGGAAACAACAATAATAGGGGTAATGATAATGGAGGCCGAGAACACATTAATGTTAATAATGGACATGACAACAATGGAAATGAGGCTGATAACTTTAGACATGTTGCATGACAAACTCGAACAACCAGCTCGAGACCTCTTTTACCGACCTTTCCACCCAGAGAACCAGTTCAACCGATTTATGATCCACAGATTGTAGAGTTACAAGATCAATTTAGGAGGGATTGGGAGGCCAGTGGGCCAGAGTTTCAGGCGAATATCTCTCTCAGAGATTACTTGGACTTGAGGATGAGACACATGCCCAGATTAGGAGGACGAAGTCAAAACTTTGAGTTGAGAAAGAAAGTGGGGAAACTTTCTTTAGCTTATTATGATGCTTTAGGGAAGATGACCGCACAAGCTTGGGTGCAGAAGATGGATACATACTTGCAGCTGAATCCTATGCCTGAAGAGGAGGCTATAAAGTATGTAGCTATTCACTTGGATGGAACAACACATGAGTGGTGGCACCATGGCATGGTAACTTTGGGACATAATCAGATCACATCCTATGAGGAGTTCACTGAGAAGCTCATAGAGAGATTTGATACTAGGGATCCTGAATTATAGTTTAAGGAGCTGGCACAACTCAAGCAGTGGGGATCAATTGAAACATATATCAGTGAGTTTCAGAGGTTAGCTGTGTTGGTCACAGATATTTCAGAGAGGAGGTTAGTAGTGTTGTTTATGGATGGACTCTCAGAACCCTTGTGAGGTTGGGTCAAGGGACATGATCCAGGTACATTGTAGGAGGCCACTAAAAAGGCTCGTGACTTAGCACCTTCTTCATTTAGGAGCAGATTTCAGCAAAAGGATTCTTATATGAAAAAGGATAAGGAGAAGGACAAAAAACCTTTTCACAAGGATGTTCAGCCCAAAAGAGATAAGTTGGATAATGACACCTTGAATGATTTAAGAAAGAAAAAGTTATGTTTTCATTATAGAGAGCCTTGGGATTTATCTCATAAGTGTCCACTCAAGGCTAAGGCAAATCAAATGGAGTATTTCTCAGCAGAAGAGTCACAGTCAGAGAGAGAGGATCAACACTCAAATTCAGATGATGATAGCACTACAGAGGAGAGTAGCATTCCTGAGGATAAGAAGTCATTAGCACGATTAATGGGGGCTTAGAAGGCAATCACATTTAAGGTCAAAGGTACTATCCAAGGACAAAAAGTGATCTCACTCATTGACACTGGGGCTACACATAATTTTATAGATCCACAGTTTGTAACCAAGAGAGGTCTACAGACTGAGGAGCACACCGGATTTAGAGTTATGGTTGCTAATGGTGACAAACTATTATGCACTCAGAAGATATCTAATCTTCACATCAAGTTTGGAGATGGCTATGAGTTGGAAGATGAGTTCTATGTGGTAGACATGGGAGACTATGATATCATCCTTGGCATGGTATGGATGGCCTCGCTAGTAGAGTTCACACTTAACCTAGCAAAATTGGAGATGAAGTTTCAACATGAGGGAAGAACTGTGGTACTTAGAGGACTTTCAGATGGGAGTTGCATAGTAGTTTCCTTGAGGAGAATACAAAAACTTTTTCGGCATAGTAACATAGAGTGGGCAGTAGAATGCTTCACTATGCCAACTTCACAAGAGCTACAGGTGAAGAGTCATCCACCAGAGATTCAGGAGATACTTGACAGGCACACTAAGGTATTTGGCAAGATTTTGCACGGAGTTCCTCGTCATAGAGGGATAGAACATGTTATTGAGCTTGAAGAGGGAGCCAAACCAATCATGATTACTCCCTATCATCATCCTAAGAAACATAAGGATGAGATAGAGAAGGCAATTAAAGAGTTGTTGGAAATAGGACATATCAGGCCTAGTAAGAGTCCCTGTGCTTCAGCAGTAGTGTTGGTAAAGAAGAAGGATGGGACCATGCGCATGTGCATTGATTATAGGGCATTAAACATGAAGACCATTAAGAACAGATATCCCATCCCACGAATAGATGAACTAATTGATGAGTTACATGGTGCATGCTTTTTTAAAAAGATTGATCTATGGTCAGGGTATCATTAGATCAGGATGAGGGAGGAGGACATTGAGAAGACAAATTTTCGGTGTCACTATGGCCACTTCGAGGTTTTGGTTATGCCATTTGGGTTAACCAATGCCCCTGCTACATTCCAAAGTTGCATGAATCAGGTATTTAGGGAGCAGCTTAGGAGATTTGTTTTGATTTTTTTTGATGACATTTTAGTTTTTAGTAAGACTTGGGAGGAGCATTTACAACATCTTGAGATGGTGTTGTCTACCTTAGAAAAAAAATCATTGTATGCTAAGGAATCTAAGTGCGAGTTCAGGATGACTGAGCTACTATATCTTGGACATATTATCAGTGTAAAGGGAGTTTAGGTAGATCTTGAAAAGATTAGGGCTATTGTTGATTGGCCTACTTCAAAAAATCTTACACAGCTTAAGGGATTCCTTGGTCTCTATGGATTTTACAGGAGATTTGTTAAAAGATTTTCACAGCTCACTACACCCTTGACAGACCTTACCAGGAAAGAGGCCTTCACATGGACAGAGGCAGCTCAGAGAAGCTTTGATCATTTCAAGAAGGTGATTTCATCATGTCCAGTACTAGCTCTACCAGATTTCACAAAGCCATTTGAGCTTCATTGTGATGCATCAGGAGATGGGATCGGAGCAGTCTTGATGCAGGAGAAGCATCCCATTGTTTTTGAGAGCAGGAAGCTCTGTGGAGTGGAGAGAAGCTATTCCATATATGATCGAGAGATGTTGGCTATAATGCATGCATTGGCTAAGTTTAGGTCCTACCTAATTGGGAGAAAGTTTGTTATCAAAATCGATCACAACAACATCAAATACTTCATGAATCAACATGATTTGAATGATAGACAATAGAAGTGGATCACAAAGTTGCAGGCTTATGACTTTGACATTGAGTTTGTCAGAGGTAAGAAGAATGTGGTTGCAGATGCCTTATCCAGGAGGCCTCATATTTGTGCTCTAGCTGAGATTACAGGAGTTCTAAGAAATAAGATCACAGAAGAATATGCGAGGGACACTTGGGCTTCTGGAGTAATTGCAGCCACCATACATGATGATCGCTATGTGGTGTTGGATGGGTTGATAAAGTTTCAGGGCAGGATATATTTGATTCCTTCATCACAATATAAGGAAGTAATACTGAAGGCATTTCATGATGCACCTATAGCTGGACATCCAGGGGTCTTTAAGACCTATAGGTAGATCTGTGAACGGTTCACATGGAAAGGGCTCAACGATGATGTTCAAAAGTATGTCAGGGAGTGTACAATTTGCCAGCAGAATAAGGGAGAGCACACATATCTTGCAGGGTTGTTACAACCTTTGCCCATTCCAAATAGGAAATGGGAAAGTATTTCCATGGAATTCATCACCGGGTTACCACAAGTACAAGGGAAAGATTGCATCTATGTGATAGTTGACCGACTAACAAAGTTTTCTCACTTCTTTGCTATTCCATCCACTTATACAACAACACAGGTGGCTGATCTTTTTTTAGAGAGATATTCAGATTACATGGGCTACCTAGTTTCATTGTTAGTGATAGGGATAGTAAATTCATAAGCACTTTTTGGCAAGAGCTGTTTAGGTTGTGTGGTATTGAACTTACACCTAGCACTAGTTATCATCCACAGATAGATGGGCAAACAGAGATTGTGAATAAATGGGTGGAAGGATATCTGAGGAACTATGTGACTACACAACAGAGGGCTTGGGTCAAATGGTTACATATGGGGGAGTACTGTTATAACACCACTTATCATTTGTCCATTAAGATGACTCCATTCATGGCACTGTATGGTTATGAAGCACCTAGTTTCATGGATCTAGTTTTGGGAGATAGTAGAGTGCCCAAAGCAAAAAACTTCTTGCAGGATAGTCAGGATATATTGAGGGTGCTCAAGGAGAATATACAACAAGCCCAAAATCAGCAAAAATTGTATGCTAACCAGCACTGGATAGAGCATAGTTTTGAAGTTGGGGATATGGTTTACCTGAGGCTACAACCATATAGACAGTCATCACTCAAGAAAAGTGGAGCAGAGAAGTTGAAGCCTAGGTTTTATGGCCCCTACAAAGTGATCCGAAGGGTGGGTGAGGTTGCTTATGAGATAGAGCTTCCAGAAAATAGTCGGATGCATAATGTGTTTCATGTATCAAGGCTTAAGAAAGCCATTGGACAAAGAGTTGTGCCTTCGGTATAATTACCACCATTAGATGAGGAGGGGAAGCTTGTATTAATTCCTGAGGCTATTCTGGATACTAGGGAAAGGACTCTGCAGAGCAGGTTGATTAAAGAATATTTAGTCAAATAGAAATATCTGCCAAAGGAAGATGCTACTTGGGAGAGTGAGTAGGTGCTATAGCAAACAGAACTAAGATTTCTTGAGGGCAAGCAATTTCAAGGAGGGAAGATTCTCCAAAGTCTAAGTGGAGGATAAGAAAATTAAAGTCATTTAATTAAAATTAAAAGGTGAATTTGTATTAATAGCTTCTAGGGTTTGTATTAATTATTGGAAGGATGGAAGCCCCTCGTGATTTAATTAATTATTGCCAGGGAGGAATTTCTAGGGCATGCATTAATTATTGGAAGGAGGAAGCTTCTAGCTCTTGCAATTAATTAATCTTTTAGTTCCTTCCAAAAGGATGAAGAAAAGGATAAATAGGGCTAAAAGTCTCATTGCTGGGCATTGACTGATTATGACTTGCATTTGATAAAAGCTTGGATGTGTGAATCACACTTCTGTTTTGGCAATAGAGGACGTTCATTCTCTGTTGTAACATTCTAGATGTCATTCCCTTAGGGTTTGGCCTTTGGAATACATCTCTTTGTACTTGATTGCAACATTTTTAGAATTAATATAATTTCAGTAGTTGGTTCAGCTTTTGGGCATTCCTGGGTGCCTATTACAGTGTGATCTCCCAATAACAAAGCAAATAAGCTCCACCAAACTAGTCGCAGGTGTATATGAGCAATGTTAGTATGCTAATAGAAACCAAATTTAAATAAAGCTTCTACAAACTAAACAAAATTCATAAACTTCAAGATAGACTAAGATGGGTTCTAAATTGAGAATATGAGCCATTAATGGGCTCTCTCAATGAGAACCTCTCTTCTTAAGTAGCTTTGTCTAAATAGGTAGGATGTATGCTCAAGATTTTTGCTTCAAAAAGGGCTTCAAATGGAGTTGGAATTTGGGTGTGAGTGTATGGTTTTGATGTAAAATGGCTTCTTAAAATGGCATTATGACTTTACTTCATGGATTGTGTTATTTTGCAAAGGGGAAGGATCCAATTTATAGGCAAGAGGCTTGAGGGATTGAGGGATAAGATGCAAGGATGGGAAAAAGCTCATGGAGGGCTCAGATTGCATGAGAAAAGAGCACATGGATTGTGCTTCTTTACAGCCAATCAGGGAGTGACACATGTCATAGGGTGAGAGGATGGAGGAAAGGGGAAGGATGAGTCAACAAAGGAGGCTCAATGGGATAAAATCTTCATAAAGACCCTCATAATGGCTTGTAAGAGCAATAAAAGGGCTTGGAAGAGTCATTTATGGCCTAGTGGGCTTCATAAAGTTTTATGGTTGAGATATTTTGAGAGAGATGAGAGCAATTTTGACTTGGGCTTGATTAGGAGGGTTTTAAGATTGCTTAGGATTGTGCAAATGATTAGAGGATGGATTAGGATGGTTTAGGATTAGCTTAGGGATAGGCAAGTGGATGGCATTTAATGAGGGTGGGTGAAGGAGGAGATATTTGTTAACTTTGGCTTGGGTTAATAAGTCTTAACCCATGTTTAGAGAATGTGACAAGGTTAGGAGGGGATTAGGATTAGGTTTAAAGACATCTTCTAGAAGAGTCTAGACTTTGGATGAGGATAAAGACTTTCTAGAATAGTCTAGAATTTCTTAGGATGAGGATGAAGACTTTCTAGAAGAGTCTAGAACTTCTTAGGATGAGGATAAATTAGATTTTTAGGAAATAAATAAACTTTTATTTATTTCAAGGGTTTGGGTTGAGGAGATATTTATTAAAACTTTTTTAATAAACATGAGGATTAATATTTAATCTTAATTAAATATTTTGAGTTGGGATTAGGGGTAGGAAATGATGGGATTAGCCTTTAATCAAACTTAAAGAAGGATTAGAAGATTTTGGAAGAGGTTAGTGGTCTTAAGGAAATTGGCCAAGTTTTGGGCAAAAAATAATTTTTTTATTTATTTTGGGTTTTTTGGTCAATTTATTAATTAAATAATTAATAAATAAGGAAATAATGTTTAAATAAGATTTAAACATTTTTGGGAGGGATTCCTTAATTAAATATTTTTAATTAAGATAAAGGGATTTAATGGCATAAAAATAAATAAATAAATTAATTAAATAATTAATTAATAAATGATGATGTCATCAGGAATTTTTCAGAAAATAAAAATACTTTATTTTCTAAAAGTTTTTAGGTGTCTACATTTTGCCCCTCTTTGATGTGATGCTGCAAGTGGCATGGCATCAAAGATAAGAAAATAAGATGCCCAAGGCTAGAGCAGAAGAGGAGAGAATGGACTGTGAGATGCCCCCTCAAGAAGGTGGCGGGGAGAGAAAGCAAGGCTCGACAACTTCTTGAAATGTACAAGAATCCGAGATGAGCAAGAAGACTCAGATTGGCTTAAGAGAAGAGGTTTAGTTAGCTCAGAATCTCACTATGAGAGAATGATAAAGGTGAATCAGATGCACAAGAGGAAGCAAGCTTAAGACTTTAGGGAAGGTGGAGGATGAAGGAGCAGAGCGCTATAAAAAGGAATCCAAGATAGGGAGAAGGATGAGGGGATTAAAAACCTGATGCAATAGGATTTCAAAGAGTCAGATTGGCAAAAGATGGGTTTTAGAGATCCCTAGGACTAGGATTGTGGATCTCGAAAGATGAAGCTTGGTGGATTGATTTGGATTGGTGGATCCCTAAGACTAGGATTGTGGATCCCTAAAGCTAAAGGTGAGGAGTGATTCAAAGAGATACTAATGCATAAGCTAGGGTAGGAGAGATGGATGTTGGATATGGATGGGGGATAATAGAGATGAAGGAAAACCATTGAAGCTTTTTGAGCGGGGGGATACTTCAAAGAGAAGTACCACCATGTAGTTGAGCACTAGATTTGCTATAGGACTGTTGGTTAATTGCCAAGGTTACCAAGAACATCAAGGCCTTTTCACCAATTGTCCAGAGGACTAACGAACTGACTCAAAAAAAACACGCAAGGATTGCCCCAGTATCACACATGAATCCCAGAGGAAGCAGTGTGGAAACGACACTAGGTAACCCACAAGCAGAAAAGAAAACAAGTAAAAGACATGATCAAGACCTTACGCTCTGATTGCCCCATTCACAGTATACCATGATATGGAAGATTGTGACAACCTTGAGGAGGGAACAAGGAGATTGCTTGGAAAAGATATTTCAAGACCCAACAGGGAAGAGTCCAAATCAAAAGAAAGCGAAAATCCAAAAGAGAACCGTTTGCCAACGAGATGGGTAGGACGAGGTACTAACGGACCAAGATCAGACATGAGGAAAGCTATATCCTGCAAGGACCTATCAGAGAGCACCTAAGCTGGTGGATTTGGATGAGTGATGCGTCTGGCAAGCTGAACTAAGAAAGATAACACTTTGGTGATAGGAAATCTAGCTAAAGGATGCATTGGAATAGCTAACCAAGATGTGTGATGGGTGCAAGATGTTGATCAAGGATGAACTGACACGAACGCTGGATAGATACAATGGTACTAAGCTAAAGAGGATGTACAAGCTGATGGACCAAGATATGTTACAAATGTACAAGTTTGTTCATGTTTTGGTTTTTGTGAGATGGAAATGTTTGTGAAGGATGGGATGTCTATAATAGGTGATAGGTGGATAGGTAGATGGTTTGCGAAAAGCTTAAGTGAAAATGGGGTTTTGTGTGTGCACGTGAGAGTATACAAGCTAGGATACAAGCTTATTTACAGGCTGGAATATGGTACAAACTTTGGACAAGATTTGGATATACAAGGTATGGTACAAGATTTACAAGGTATAATACAAGCTTTGGTACAAGATTTTATAAGCTGAGGTACAAGATTTTACAAGCTGTACAGGAGGTATTTACAAGCTCCATTAGATCTTGGATATTTGGTTGGAACACCAAGGGAACAAGCAGGTGTTTTATGGGATGGTGGCTGAATGGATGAGGGATAGGATAGTGATAGATAATGGATTAGTCTTAGTACACAAGGCGCCTGAATTACTAGGTTTTCACCAAGGTACCTATCCAAGGCGCTTGAATTGCCAAGTTTTCACCATTGGACGCTTATTTCTCTTTACTATTTTTTTTTGTATTTTTCAAAAGCTGGGTATACCAAGGATCTTCAAGTATAGAACTTCTTGAGATGAATGATGTTAGTAGGATCATTCAAGAGTTCTCCTTCCAGTGTAGATAGTTGATAGGCTTCGTAGCCAAAGGAAGCAGTGACAACATAAGGACCAAGCCATGTAGGTTCAAACTTGCCTTTCTTTTCTCGATCTGCTTGGACTTTCATGTTTTCTTTAAGGACCATGTCACCTGGCTGAAAGTGTCATGGAAGCACCTTCTTTTTGAAATTCCTTTTGAGATGAGTTTGATAGACTGTGAGATGATCATAGGCTTGTTGTCGCTTCTCGTCTAAGAGATCTAGCTGGGTGAGCCGAGCTACTCTGTATTCTTCATCTGATATTTGCCCTTGCAAAGATATGCACAAGGAGGGAAGTTCAACCTCTATAGGTAGTACCGCTTCGACACCATAGACTAGGGAGTATGGAGTTGTGCCTGTGGATGTACGAAAGGAAGTTCGATAGGCCCATAGGGCTGGATTTATTTGTAGGTGCCAATCACGGTTGGAATCATTGACAACTTTCTTTAGGATTTTGAGGAGGGTTTTGTTAGTTGCCTCTGCCTGGCCGTTACCTTGTGGGAAATATGGGCTAGAAAAGTGGTGATGGATGTGGAGGGAAGTGCATAATTCTTCCATGTTGAGATTTTCAAAGTTACCTCCGTGGTCAGTGAAGATGGTGGATGGGATGCCGAAGCAGCAAACAATGTGGTACAAGATGAACTTGGAGACCTGAACTCCTGTAGCTGAGACTAGGGGGACTGCTTCCACCCATTTAGTGAAATAGACTGTAGCTGTTATTATCCATTTATGTCCATCAGATGAGAGGGGTGTGATAGTTCCAACTAGATCAAGGCCCCAACAAACAAAAGGCCAAGGTGGTGCAATAGGCTGTAGATCCTGTGCTGGAGCGTGCACAAGATTTGCATGCTACTGACATGGGAGACACTTTCTAACAAAGTCATAGGAGTCTTCTTCAATGGTAGGCCAATAGTAGCCTTCTCTAAGGATTTGTTGCGCTAGGACAATACCACTCGTGTGGGCACCACAAATTCCAGAGTGTACTTCCTTTAACACCATCGCGGCCTTGTTTTGGTCTAAACATCGAGAGAGAGTATCATGATAACCCCGACGATATAGGGTATTGGCTATGATAACATAGCGGGATGATTTTCGAATGAGGTTCTGGCGTTGGGTACATGTGAGGTGAGGGGATATGATACCATTGTTAAGGTAAGCATGAATCTCATGGTACCAAGGGGATTGGGGACCAACCAAGATACAAACACGGTTTGAATCCTCATTCGCATAGGCGGGTGTGAGAGCTGCTCCACTAAAAACTCATACTGTGTAGCTGCTTGGGGAATTTCCAAGAGCGAGCTTATAGTAGCCATAGCATCTGCTACTTTGTTCTATATTCGAGGCACTTGTGTAAACTGAAGCCTTGTAAAATGTTGGGTTAGCTGATCAACTAGCTCTTTGTACGGTAATAGCTTTTCATCTTTGGTTTGATATTCATTTAGGGCTTTCTTGATGATGAGCTGAGAATCACCAAAGATTTCTAGCTCAACAATGTTCCATTCTGCAGCTATCTTTAATCCTGCTATGAGGGCCTCATATTCAGCTATATTGTTGGTGCTAGGGAATTGTAGCTTGAAGGCTTTTGGAATGTAATCTCCTTGAGGTGTGATCAACAATATTCCTGCCCCTAATCTATGAGATGTGTATGAGCCATCAAAATAAAGTTTCCATGGGGGTTGTTCTTCAATTAGACAGATATGCTTATCTGGAAATTCCGTGATCAACAGATAAGCATCTATTAGAGGTGCATCAGCTAGGTGATCTGCTATAGCTTGCCCTTTGATTACCTTTCTATCCACATACTGGATGTCAAATTCGCTAAGGAGAATAACCCATTTGGCCAAACGGCCTGTAAGTGTTGTTCTGGAGAGCATATACTTGAGAGGGTCAATCTTGGAGACTAGTTGGATGGTATGACTTAGCATGTAATGGCGAAGCTTTTGAATTGAGAAAACAACTGCCAAACAAGCTTTTTCCATAGGAGTGTAATTGAGTTCATAACCAACTAGGGTTCTACTGATGTAGTAGATGGCTCTTTCTCTGCTGTAGTCATCGAGCTATGCTAGAAGTGCCCCTAGAGCAATAGGTGTTGCTGATATGTACAGAATCAGGGGATGACCAGAAATTGGTGGAACCAAGATAGGGGGATTGATGAGATATTGCTTGAGATGGTTGAAGCTGTGCTGACATAAAGGATCCGACTTGATGTTCTCATCCTTCTTTAGTAAATGTGAAAATGTTGTACACTTATCTGCAAGTTGGGAGATGAAGCGTCGGACTGATTGAAACTTTCCCTGAAGAGAGCGAAGTTGTCACAGTGTCTGGGGAGGAGGCATGTCTAAGATAGCCTTGACCTTCTTGGGGTCGATCTCTATACCTTGTTTAGACACTATAAAGCCTAGAAGCTTGTCAGATGTGACCCCAAAGACACACTTCTTGGGATTCAACATGAGATGATATTTGGCTAACCTATCAAAGACTTTCTCCAGGTCAACAAGATGATCCATGAAGGTATGATATTTGACCAAGATATCATCCACATAATACTCCGAAATGCTATGGATGAGATCATGAAAGATGGTTGTCATAGCTCTTTGATAGGTAGCCCCAACATTCTTTAGGCCAAAAGGCATCATGTTGTAGCAAAAGGTTCCCCAAGGGGTAGTGAATGCTATCTTATGCTGATCCTCTTCTGCAATCTTGATTTGATTATACCTAGAAAATCCATCCATGAGGGACAAAATTTCATGTCCAGCTATAAGATCTACAATCATATCTATGTTGGGCAAGGGAAAATCATCTTTTGGACAAGCTTTGTTAAGATCTTTGAAATCAGTGCAGATTCCGATGTCACCATAAGGCTTAGTGACGGGGACCATGTTGTTGATCCACTCTGAATAGTTGATAGGTCAGATAACCTTAGCAGCTAACATTCTTTCTAACTCAGCTTTGACCAGTAATGCCACCTTGGGGTGCATTTTTCTAAGCTTTTGTCTGACGGGCTTGATCTTTGGATCGACTGCAAGATGATGAACTACAAGATTTGGATCAAGTCTTGGCATGTCCTGATATGACCATGCAAATTAGCCAGTGTTCTCTCTTAAGACCTCAAAGAGGATATCATCTTGGTCTTGTGATAGGGATGCAGCAATGTGAACAAGTCTGGGGATCTCTGAAGAACCAATGTTGACTTCTCGAGTATCCTCAATTAGAATAGAAGACACCTCTGGTCGATTATCTTGAGGAGGCAATGCTAAATCTTCATGTTCTTCTTGTGGCTCTAGATTTTCTTGTTGAGGGGTTCTCTTCGCAACCATAGCTAGTCTTGGATTCACCTTAGTTCCAGTTTTGGGTGTATCGGAACTAGGTTGGGGATTTTCTCCAAAATACCCCTTGGGATCTAGCTTGTAGATATAGGCAGAATCTGGCTTTGTTTGCTTATGAGGAGTTTCGGCTCCCATGAATCTCATAAGTGCTTCCTCTAATGTGAACTCATCAATGTGTATGACACTTGGTTGGTCCCAATCTATGAGTTGTGGATGGGCGAGTGGTAGGTCAATGAGGTGGATGGATAGTTCTTGGAGAACAGAGTCTCCGAGGGAGATTTGGTTTAGGATATCGTCGTAGGCTCTCTTTTCAACTTCCTCAGGAATGTCTTCAATTTTGAATGTCTTCAATTTTGACAAGGTCAAGGTGAATGTTCAAAAAAGCGTGACCGTCCGTATTGGTGCCCTCAGTTGTGGGTATGCCAAAGCCAAGACTTGACTTTGATTCCCACTTGTGTGCGTCGATGGGGCACTACATGCCTCTTTCTTCTGGTCCTAGACCACCACCTTGATAGTTCCATTTGTCAGTGATGAGCTTATGTTCTTGGGGATACTTCTGGATGAAGTGATCAAGGCGTGCCTGATTCCTTTGAGGTGCATCCTTATGTAACCAATTGTTGATATCTAGAGTGAGCTCCTCATGAAGAGGGATTTTCGAGGATACAAAGGTTGTTGGGCCAAACTGTTTGTATTGAGGAGGTGGAATCTCCTTAGCTTTGTGATATGTCAGTCGTCCATGGGCATTGGGATCAAGTGGGAGTGCCCCGACAGCAAATGCATCCGACAGACTATACTCTCCATAGCCCTTGTTATTGATCTTCACGGTAGACAGGGTAGAGGTGAGGATAGTTTCTGCGTCATTACAAGTGTGGGATGAGATGGCGATGGATGTGCCGATATCAATTCTAGGGCAATGGTTTATAAATGAAGCTTCAACCGCATTGTAGTAATCAAAGGGTTCTGGATCGGCATAGATGGTTACCTCAATGCCTTGATGCAAAAATTTGATGCACTGATGGTAAGTGGATGGAACGGCTTTCATGGCATGAATCCATGGGTGACTGAGGAGGATGTTGAATGGTAGGTTTAGATCAATAACATGGCAGAGTGTTTCTTGGATGACTGGCCCAACCTTGATTGGCAGCAAAATAGTTCCTTTTGTGGTTCTTTCCAAGTTGTCATAAGATTTGATGGTGATAACCTCACTGATGATATCTGCCTCAGTATACCCAGCTTGTTTTATGAATTTTAGAGTGCAAATATTCAAGGCTGATCCATTATCTATCATTACTCTTTTCACGGCAAAATTGGATACCATGATGGTTATGCGAAGAGGAAGGGTGTGATCTGGCTCGACCATGGGTATGTCAGTGGGTTTGAACGATAGGGCACATGAGGATGAAAGGTGTCCAACAAGATTACAAAAATTAGTAGCATTGATATTAGAAGGGACATGAGATTCTATGAGAGCACTGTCAAGGATGTTCTTGTACACAAGACTAGTGTGAAGAAGGTCTAAAATGGAGATTTGGGTTGGCATGTTCCCAAGGTGTTCCAAGATATTGTACTGGCTTTTTGATGGAGTTGATGGTGTTGGTGAAACGGGTGAGCCTGCGATGTTAAATTAGGCTCTTTGAGTGGTGACTGCACACTCATTATTTGGTCCTTGGATATTGATAACATTGACAGAAGGCTCTTTCTCGGATATACAACCTATAAGGCTATCATAGTCTATATAGGATGAAGTGTGGTCATTGTTCTTCCCATGCTGTTGGTTTGGCTGACGGTTGTTGGTGTTGTTGTTGTTGGTTTGGATAGGTGCTTTTTCAGGATTTTGATTGTTGTGAGGAGGAAAAGCATTTTGATAGATCTGTAAGCCTGAATTGGGAGAGGTTTGGGCACCAACAGTGATTTCCTTCCGATCAATGAGGTCCTGCACATAGTCTTTCAGTTTCATGCATCTGAGGGTAGTGTGACCTTTTACCCTATGAAATTTGCAGTACTCATTGTCTTTGTACCATGCAGCTTTGGATTGGCTTGGGTCAATTTGCTGGGTAGGAGGAAATTTGCTGAGGTTTTCCTTGACTAATTTCTCAAAAATGACATCCAATGGCTCACCAAGGGGTGTATAGTTTCTAGGTGTAGGTTGGAATCTGGGCTTTTGTCCTGCAGCTACATTGATGGCATTAGCTTGATTGCTAGACCCTTGAAAGTTTGGTCTTGGATTGTGGTTTTGATAGCTGTGGTTATTTTGCTATTGTTAGTTGATAGCTTGCTAATTGTTTGGTTGATAGGGTGGGTTGGACTGGTTGTGAGAAGGACCAACAATATTCACATGTCTGGTGTCAGTGACGCCATCTATTGCAACATGCTTGTTTTTGTTCCAATACCTAGACTTGTCATTGGAATGTGATTGATTTTGGTTGGCTTTCTTGTAAATCTTGACCACACCATCTTTAATGAGTCCTTGCTCAAGGATCATTCCTTTCTCTTTGATATCTTTGTAGGTCTAAAAACAGTTCATGGTCATGTGGTGAGCCAAGCTAGGATGGGCATTATCAATAAACATTTTCACCAAATGGCGCTCTGGCAAGGTGCAAGATATGCGAGTGGTAAGGGTTTGCCATCTTTGCAGATATTCAGAAAGGCTTTCTCCACCTTTTTTATTGGTGTGGACAAGATCAACTACTGATAGCTTTGTTTCAACAAGATGGGCATATTGGGCTACAAATGCCTCAAATAATTTAGCAAAATTTTTAATTATGCCATAGGGGATTCTATAAAACCATTCAAGAGCTGGTCCGGCCAAGCTTTTGGGAAAGAGATGCAAGAGGAAGACGTCATCGTATGCCACTTCTTGGCAGTGCATGTAAAATTCTTTGATATGTGTGACAAGGTCTCCTTTTCCTCTAAATTTGTCAAATTTGGGTGTCTCAAAATGCTTGGGGAATGGTGTCATGGTAATGGCTCTATCAAATGGGTAAGGGCACACATTCTCAAACTTGAAAGTTTTTGGATCATTTCCCTCTTGGATGTTCTTCAAAGCTGTTTTCATGGCTTCCCATTTTGAATTAATGGGTGATGGCTGGGGTGCCCCCAATGTAGGAGTTCCTTGAGGTAGGTATGCACTAGATGGGGCCACTGAATATGGATGGGTGTAAGAGATTTGCTGATAGGGATTGTACATTGTTTGGGCAGCTGCATGGTGGATGATGGTTTGCTGAGGGGGAGGTGGCGCATAGTGCTGCATGTGCTACGAGGCTTGCTATTGATATGGGATTTGAGGTTGGGATTGAGGAACATAAGCTGGCTGTGGGATAAATGAATTGCTTTGTGGAGGTAAGGTATAAGATGGTTGTGAAGCTTGGGGAAAGGATCGAGGGGCTTGCGGGGTTTGACCAAGGTATGTGGGCAATGCCCCCATTTGGGATGGTACCTGCAAATAATTGGTGGTTGGCTGGATTGGTGGGTTACCTCCTAGAAGTGGCACTGAAAAGTAGTTGGTAATAGGAAGTAATGGATTAGTTGGTGGTGGAGGTGGTGGGAATTGAAAGCTAGGAAATGGAATTGATGGGGTTTGATAACTTGGTGGCTGGATTTGGAAGCTTGGTAGAGTGGTGGTGGGAGCTTGGGTCACTTGAGAGTTGGGCAGAACATTGGTAATAGCTTGTGGGGTTTGATAGCTTTGTGGAGTGAGGGTAGTAGCTTGTGGATTTGTGGCTGATGGATCTGAGCTCCCAAGACCTAATGGAAATGATGGGATTGTGCTTTGGGCTGTGGTGAACAAGCTGGGGGTGATGAAAGGTTGATTACTTGGCCCCATGGGTGGCATCCCTGTTTTATATTGCTGAGGTTGGCCAAAGATGCTAGCACTGATTTGGGAGATGGGTGGATTTGGAAGACTGGGTTGGGGAGCAGCAACAGCAATAGTGAAGGGCATGAATGGTGAGGTGTTTTGAGTAAAGGGGGTTTGGAGCAGAGAGGTATGAACCAAGGATGGAGTGGTGGTGGCTGGGTTGGCTTGCGGCATGGAGATTTCAACTTGAGTGGATGATGGTATGTTTGGGTCTATTGGATCATTTGGATTGGCTGGAGGCTCTTCTTTTGGCATATATTGAGGATAATTTGGATCATAAGAGCCTATGGGTGGTGGCAGCTGCCCAAACAATGGGTGAGATGGATCTAATAATGGAGGGGGCCTTCCAAAGTCAAAGGTTCCTACATTGTCCCTTCAAAAATTAGCCATGATTGTCTCTTTGTTCTTGTCTATAATGGCGTTTACCAATACTGCATTTCCTGGTTGGTTCATGAAAGCTTCAATGTCAGTAGATGATGGCATAGCTTTCTCTGGGCTGAAGGATGGTTGAGTGCTCAAGGGGGGTGAGGTTGTTCGATCCAAATGATAGGGCTCCATTGTTTCTTTCTTCTTGGCTAAGCGAGTGACGGGTGGCATGAAAAATGCTCCTAGGGATGAGATGCAACAAATGCTGGTGGATGCAAAAGGGAGGAAGGCTTTTCTATGCAAATGATTTCCTAGGTTGAGGCAAAGCTATATGACAAAACCTAAGGAGGATTGGGTTGGGGATTCTAACTTTAAAGATATGTTGCCAAAGCACAAAAGGTCTGCTTTCCTATGTGCAAGCTTGGTGGTGATTGTGTCAACTTAAGGATAGACTGATGATCTTTTAGGAAGAACATGAGATTGACCACTTGTGGATCCCAACCTTTAGCTCAAGGTGATGAGGGATAACAAGTGGCAAAGCTATATTACCCTAGACAAAGCTTTGTTAAAGGGATAACCTTGGTGAGATTGGTGGTTTTGAAATATTTTAGGAATGGAAAACTTTTAGCAAGGTGACAACAATTTTTGAAGGCTTGGATGTGAAGATTTTGGATTGCTGGCTAGATGGTTTGGTCCTAAATGAGATGGATGAGCTAATAATGCTTAAGGGGATAACCTAAGATGGCTGACTTTTCTACAAAGATGACTCTAAGGTGAAGCTTATCCAAGAAGGTGTGGAGAAACAAGGGTGTCTAATCATAGAAATCATGTCTAGTTGGTAAGGCATAAGCAGGATTAACTCCTGGATGTTGGCTAAATTTGATGGTGCGATCTAACCAGGCCTCTTGAAGTGCTTCGTCGGTAGCTTTATCCTCTGCTTTGTGGAGTTTGGAAATTTGAGGACTTGGTGTTAGTTCCTTTCTCTTGGCTGAAAGTTCTTGGTATGCCTGAGATGGTTTGAGTTTAACTTTGTGGAACTTCTGTTTGGGTTTGGGTTGCTCTGACATCAATTCTTGAATCTGCTTGGCTTTCAGAGACCTTGGTTATTTTGCTTCAACTTGTTCAACTTTTGGAATAGGTAGTGACTACACTAAGTGTACCCTAAGCTAGGATTGACCAAGTTTGGCAAACATTCATTCAAAAAATAAAAAAGCAAGCAATAGATAGGAACAACCAGATAGAAGTTTTTGATTCTCAGAATGTGATACTTGCGCTGAGGAGTGTGTATGTTTTACAAATGTTTTGATCAATCACTTCAAACACATTAACACTCTAGATGGTTGTCTACAAGGCTAACAGTTGGTTTAGCTAGGGAGTCCTCGATATACCCAAAGGTATGTGAGGCCCAAATCCGTAGATGAAACCAACAAGATTTCACACAGCCGAGAGGAGCGGTAACCCACTTCTCCTCTTTCACTTCTCAAGGGTATAAAGTTCTTTGAGGCTTAGCCCGAGTGACAAAAATCTTGATTCCAAGAGAGGTGTCTTTTGATTCACCTCCTGATTCTTATACTCCACCAGAACGCTGGAGTTGAGGTCGTCCAAGGGGTAATGAAATCCCCAAGTAGGCCTCCTAAAAAGAAACAAGGTTTTGGATCCTAATCTTATGCACCCAAGATGACCTCAAAAGACGAAAAAGGGGAGAGAAGACTTGGATGACCTTGGGCTATAAAAAACACGCTTGTTCTTTTACCAACTGACTCTTATGTGTGCTAATCTAGACTTTGCAAGCACTCATGTTTAAGAGACAATGTTCAATTCCAACTTGAAGCGCCAACAAAAGTAAACCGATCGAAGAATGCAAACAAGAAGAAGAGTTGGTGTGATTTTGTTTTAAGCCCAAAGCAAAGATGTGTGAGACTCGATTTGTCAAGCACGCACCTGGAGGCCCTCCACGTCAATAGTTGTTCAATTTTAGTGCCCAAACTTGAAGTGTGATCAATTTAATCTAGAGTTTTGGTCATTTAAATTTTTTGATAAAGTTAAAGCAAACGTTCAAAGACCAAGTGAGTGAGTTAGATTGTGGAACATTTAACACCTTTTTCAAGTAGACCCATCCTCATAAATGGCGCTGAGATTGCAACCAATGGTTGAATTGATGGGTGATTAGAAAAGAGGTGAGTCCAAGGAACTACTCAAATTGATTTTTGCAAATTTGTATTTAACTTAACAAAGTTTCTTAAATGTCCAAAAATCAAATTTTACTTAAATTGCATGTGGAAAAGAGATTTGTTTTGTTCAATTTTAGAAGCTCCAAATGAAGTGTTTGATATTGCAATGGTTAATTGATCCTTGGCATTCAAGATTGAATTTTTTGTTTTTATCATGCATTCAAGAAAAATTTGATTTTAATCCATGGCATTCAAGAGTGTGTTTAGCAACATGCATTCAAAGACAAGTGATTAAACATTCAAGTTTTTTCCTTTGAGCATTCAAGATTGAGATTTTGTGTGTTGTTTTAAAAACTTTGAAGTGCTTTGTTTTAACCTTAGATCATTCAAGATTGTTTTGGACTCAAAAGTGAAAATGACTCTTTGGACTTTGGTTTTCATTCAAGATTTTGTGTTCTAGTTTGCATATTTTAAGCCCAAAAATGATATTCCTAGATTGTTTTGATGCATGAAAAACTTAAGAAACATTCAAGATTTTCCAACAAGACATTTGTTTGGAACAAATAACAAAGCTTTTAGGACAATTTTTGGCAACCATTTAGGACTCTTAGTTTTCATGAAATTTTTAAAAGAACTTTAAAATATTTTCAAATGAGGTTCATTTTATCTTTGATTGATGCTTTGAATTTGATTTAGATTTTAGTGTGCACTTAGTGTTGATTTTGAACCTTTTGAAATGGAAACTTGAAGTTCTTTTTAAATTTTCAAAAATGAAGTGTTCCTAACTTTGCATGAATGCATCTAAAACCTTGATGTTGCAAGGATGCAAATGATTGAATTGGTTTAGTTTCACTTGTTAAAAGGCTTTTTTTTTTTTTTTTGCAAATTTTTAGTTTTTAATAGATTTAAGTATGATTCAGGGGTTCATTTTAAGCACTAAAAAGAAGTGTGTATGATTTTGCTTCTTTCAAAAAAAAAATGGCCAAGATCTCCCACAAGAAGAAGAAGAAGAAGTAGATGGAATAAGAAGAATATAGACAAGAAGAGGAAGAAGAATTCCAAGTGCTTTGTCCACCTATAAGCTTGAAAAATCTGCAAACACTATAAGATAGACTATGAGTTCCTTTGTCTTCTTCATGCTCATGTGGACCTACAAAACCAATTTATACAATCCTACCAATCACAAAAACAAGCAAAATTAGCCAAAATTAGCAAATGACATACAAAACTTGACTAAAAAAGCTAATGAAGATGACCCATGCAGGGTCCCACCGGGCGTGCCAAAATGTATATGAGCAATGTTAGTATGCTAATAGAAACCAAATTTAAATAAAGCTTCTACAAACTAAACAAAATTCATAAACTTCAAGATAGACTAAGATGGGTTCTAAATTGAGAATATGAGCCATTAATGGGCTCTCTCAATGAGAACCTCTCTTCTTGAGTAGCTTTGTCTAAATAGGTAGGATGTATGCTCAAGCTTTATGCTTCAAAAAGGGCTTCAAAAGGAGTTGGAATTTGGGTGTGAGTGTATGGTTTTGATGTAAAATGGCTTCTTAAAATGGCATTATGACTTTACTTCATGGATTGTGTTATTTTGCAAAGGGGAAGGATCCAATTTATAGGCAAGAGGCTTGAGGGATTGAGGGATAAGATGCAAGGATGGGAAAAAGCTCATGGAGGGCTCAGATTGCATGAGAAAAGAGCACATGGATTGTGCTTCTTTACAGCCAATCAAGGAGTGACACATGTCATAGGGTGAGAGGATGGAGGAAAGGGGAAGGATGAGTCAACAAAGGAGGCTCAATGGGATAAAATCTTCATAAAGGCCCTCATAATGGCTTGTAAGAGCAATAAAAGGGCTTGGAAGAGTCATTTATGGCCTAGTGGGCTTCATAAAGTTTTATGGTTGAGATATTTTGAGAGAGATGAGAGCAATTTTGACTTGGGCTTGATTAGGAGGGTTTTAAGCTTGCTTAGGATTGTGCAAATGATTAGAGGATGGATTAGGATGGTTTAGGATTAGCTTAGGGATAGGCAAGTGGATGGCATTTAATGAGGGTGGGTGAAGGAGGAGATATTTGTTAACTTTGGCTTGGGTTAATAAGTCTTAACCCATGTTTAGAGAATGTGACAAGGTTAGGAGGGGATTAGGATTAGGTTTAAAGACATCTTCTAGAAGAGTCTAGACTTTGGATGAGGATAAAGACTTTCTAGAATAGTCTAGAATTTCTTAGGATGAGGATGAAGACTTTCTAGAAGAGTCTAGAACTTCTTAGGATGAGGATAAATTAGATTTTTAGGAAATAAATAAACTTTTATTTATTTCAAGGGTTTGGGTTGAGGAGATATTTATTAAAACTTTTTTAATAAACATGAGGATTAATATTTAATCTTAATTAAATATTTTGAGTTGGGATTAGGAGTAGGAAATGATGGGATTAGCCTTTAATCAAACTTAAAGAAGGATTAGAAGATTTTGGAAGAGGTTAGTGGTCTTAAGGAAATTGGCCAAGTTTTGGGCAAAAAATAAATTTTTTATTTATTTTGGGTTTTTTGGTCAATTTATTAATTAAATAATTAATAAATAAGGAAATAATGTTTAAATAAGATTTAAACATTTTTGGGAGGGATTCCTTAATTAAATATTTTTAATTAAGATAAAGGGATTTAATGGCATAAAAATAAATAAATAAATTAATTAATAAATGATGATGTCATCAGAATTTTTTCAGAAAATAAAAATACTTTATTTTCTAAAGGTTTTTAGGTGTCTACAGTAGGTCTCCAAAAAATATGACCTCAATAAAATGTCCTTCCAAAGAAATCTAGAAACCACCTATCCAAGCTAAAATTTGAGGGAATGAACATGACATGGAAGGCCATTTGCATCGAGGGCATGGTAGTGGGATTCCAACAAGGTAGTAACATGAAATCTACTCCTAACTTGGGCACACGTCATGGGATGGAGATCACAGAGAGCGAGAGCCCGTTCGCAAAGCATGAGGCATGGTAATTGGTGGCCGTGAGATATGGTTGTTCGCTATGAGAAAACCGTGACTCCCAATCGCTACTTTAACAAAAATTTCGCATGAGAACCAACTGTAAGCGCTCAAGAAGGGACCAAATACCACTGAAATTTTGAAGCACATGGTAGGCCATATTTAATGATAAAAACAAAGTTTTTAAAATGAATTGGAATGAAGCTGGTGGGTATGAAAATTATGCAAAATGAACATGGAGAGTCCATATGGGCCTTGGTGTGGGTGCCTGCAATGAATTTGAGCCCACCTTTGCTTCCATTTTGCAAGCATGGCTCCCAAGGCAAATGCTACTACTTTATCTACACTGTCTGACAAAATCCTTTATGCTTCGATGGACGCCTATAGCTTATCCCAAAGCTCCCATTCAACAGTAATGAGATGTTCAAACCAAGAGGAAATAGTTGAGAGCTTAGAGTGGCACAATTTTCAGATGATCATATGAAATGAAAAGGGCGTGCGAGTAGAAAGAAACTAGAAAGACATTGTGTACAGATAAAGGCATGAAATGGATTTTTTTTTTTTTTTTGGAGCATTGAACACAAACACTCATTCAGTACATATCATCATTACAGATCAAATGGGATGTGTGGAGAGGCATGATTATTTTATGATATAATTATATTGTTATGTTTTAATATTGTCTTGTTTTAAAACTTTTTTTTTTTAATTTTTTTTTTTTTTATTTTTTTTTTTATGATGTTAGAGTTTTATAGTTAGTTTTTTTTGTTAAAAATAAAAAAATAAAAATAAAATTTATTTGAGAGTGATGAAGGTTGCCATTGATCATTTTTTTTTTTTTTTTGAATTTTTTTTTAGCAATTACTTATTGTTTTCAAATTCAGATTTTTTGAGTTTTGGTTTTACACTCCTCAATTTATTTCTAACAATATTCATAAAGCAAATATTTCATGAATGATTTTTTTTCTTTTTTTAATGTTCTCATTGATGATTTTTTTTTTTCTAATCAAATTCCAACTCTTTAAATTTTTTGACTTATGGGTTTTACAACTAGATGAGAAAATATTCTTTTTCTCAATGCATTATATTTTTAATATTAATACGAAAAATAAAAATACTAAAATAAGAAATTTTTTAGTTTTCTACACTCAACGTAAAGCCATTTTGTCCCAATTTTTACGTAACTTGGTTCTAATACCAAAATGTCATGCCTAATTTTGAGCAAGACACACACACACACACACACAATAATAATAATATTCAATTTTAATTCCTTGAAAACAATTTAAGAAATATTTAAACTAAAATATGTTCACAATATTGAAAAGTCCTTTCAAATGTACAGTCATAATTGGATCCTTACAACAATTTACAAATTACATGTAGATATACTACTGATCTTTTACAATACATAACTTTTACAAATCTCAGGTATGCAAGGCCTCACCCTAGCCCATCATAGCATATTATAGCAGTTTATTTGCATTTTAAATACTTTATATTTTTGCATTGCAGATACTTTATATCTTGAGACCTTGTTATGTGCTGGACTATTTTAGACTGTTACTCAGACTATTTGATACTATGGGACACTTTATTTTATGGTAATCATTTATGATGTTAGAACTTATTTATGATGCTTGATGATTAGTTACATTTATGTACATGGTTGGTTATTTTATTAATGAATATGAAGTAATGTTTACTTTATTAGTTCCAGTACTTTGTTATGTACTTTGGGAGTGATAAGGAGAACATGTGCTAGTACTTTGTTATGCATTTGGGGGTGATAAGGGGAGAAGTTTTGTGAGAGTTGGTATTTATTTTGTATGCCTTGTGAAGGCAGATTTGGTTTTTCTGTACTTGGCTTCTCCTTGGGGTTTTAGGCACACCTTCACCCATTCTATTGGTTCCTTTGGTAACCTATTGTGTAAGCTCAAAAAAAGGGTGTTAAATGTTGTATCTTGTATTGTTGATTTAAACGTGGGTGTTTGATTGTTACCTGGTTGGTCTTGGTTCTCCAAGCTCAGTGGGTGGTCTCTTAGAGACCTAGGTTGGGAGATGAGCTCTCCATGGTTTATAGCGTTGTTTGTGCATGTTTTCTAAATGGATTGTGCTGAAGAAAAACTTGGAAGATTTTCACTTTCTATTGAAGTTTTGAAGATGGTTTATTATGAAATTTGTAAAAGTTATGTATTGTAAAAGATCAGTAGCAGATCTACATGTAATTTGTAAATTGATGTAAGGATCCAATTATGACTGTACATTTGAAAGGACTTTTCAATATTGTGAACATATTTTAGTTTAAATATTTCTTAAATTGTTTTCAAGGAATTAAAATTGAATATTATTATTGTGTGTGTGTGTGTGTGTGTTGCTCAAAATTGGGCATGACATTTTCCTTATGGAGGCTCGGGACCTTGTGAGGACTGACATGATGCCTAAATGTAACTAAGTATGAGAAATGTATGCAAAATGTAATATCTTTTTTTCTTGTTGTTGGAATTTTAAGAGATTTTGAAATGATAGGCAACTTAGAATATGTTGAATGTGAAGCTATGCATCTAGTCATCTAGTTATGATTGAGTCATAAATAATAATTTGTGTAAGGGGATTTCCTAAATAGTAATTCTCACAAATGTTTAACATGTAGTTTTACAAATTATACTTACTACATTTAGTGAGTGGTCTGTATTTCTAACTCTGCATCTTAGACAACTCAAAGTCATGATTGTTCATACATTTTGAACACTTCTTTAATAGTAAAAATTCCTAAGAAATAAAAGTTAAGAGATTGGCCAATGGTTTTTTGCTGGTATAGTTTTACCAAGTATTTCCATGTAAACACTACGTTATGTGTGTTTTCTCAATTCTGTAATTTTCAACACTATTTTATTTTTGATTTCAGAATATGCAAGTACAATTTTGATTTTGATTTTTGGAAGATTATGAAATGATTATGAAAACTTAGGACTATGCAATAATGCAGCTTGGAATGAAAATGCTTTTAAAAGGACAACACAATGCAACTATGTTTTTGGGATTTTGGAGCTTAAAAAATATTTGGAGAAACTCAAACCTAAGAATATAGCCTTATGAAATTGATTAAGGACCTTGACTTAAAGGGGATAATGAAATGTCCCTTGTCAAGTTATACAAGATTTTGGGACTAAATTTTTGGAATTACAATAGGAAAGGTAAACTTCTGAGGGGGTGGGGGGGTGTGAGTCAGTAGTTTACACTAGGACCCATAAAAATTTCACCACACATCCATCTCAAATAAACTAAAATATCATGTAAAGCATGTATATCTAATGCATATAAGCAAGTAAACATTCACACATTTAACACCAGATATGATCACCTAGAAACCCTCCAATGAGAAGGTAAAACTAGGGTGGGGATGACACCCACAAATCTTCACTATTGCAGTAATAAAGTGTATCCAATGAAGGTTAGAATATTTTGACCATGAAACATGATCTAACCTATGAAAGGTCTACCCTGTTAAAGGCTTACACAGACTATTAGGTCTCACCTTGTTAGAGGATTTCAACACCCTGTTAGAAGTGTGCCTTGCTAAAGGACTTTAAGTCACAATTAAGTAAGCACCTTGTTAGAGGATTTCATATAGCCTATTAGGACTACTCTGTTAAGAGATTTTGACTGAAATCACCTATTAGAATGTCTCAGCTTTGTTCCTACGGTTAGCACGTGATTGCTTAATAATAGATCACCTCTAAACTGATGTCTTCTTGATCCTCCTTGATTATATGTCTCTTTTTTGTATCCTTTTCCTTTCCTCTATTCTACTCTAACTGATTTTGTAATGTAATCTCACTTCATAACTCCTTAGCCACTATGAATGCACTATTTTTGCATGCAAATTTCTCTCTTAGCTCCTTCAATACCTTACTCACTCACTAGAGTGTTTAAGGTTTATCCTCCTTAAGAAGACTTAGGTGACTTAGGGTTAGGTATGAATCTATGGCTAAGATTCATTCATTTTGTTGCTTAATCCTTCCCATTTTCTAATTGGCTTCATGTAATTGCATAGGGAATCCAACTTGAGATTCATCCTTATCTCCAAACTATCGAAATATAATCTTAAGTCAACTCAAAAATGGTTTACATAGTTGTTTGCGCCTCACAAAAAAAACATCAAAATTGTGTCACTCAACATTTGAATTATTTGATGCTTGGCATATAGTGTTCACTATGTTGTAACTTGGCATCTGTGTTACTCGGCATGCACTATATACTCGACTCTTGTGTCACTCAACATACACTGTCTACTTGGCACTTGAGTGACTCAACACTCACTATGACTTGGCATGCTCTATAATATACATGTTATGCTTGACATGTACTTGTTCAGCATGAACTAACTAAATAACTTAATTTTGTTGACACTCACTTGTCAAAACCAATTTTAGATCAATAATATCCCCCTTTGACATGTGTGTCGAAAGCACTTGAGTATACATTAATATCCTTAATCTCATGAGAATAACATATCTCTAACTCAACTTATATACATAACTTCAAATTTTCAAAATTTTGCAACAACTTAGATACCTCATAATCTGATATCTCCCCTTGAGTTGATATGTCTATTCTGTATCCAAAATTTTGTACTCCTACTAATTAAATCTGTCTTATCTGATACTCTTTGACTTCATGCATTGTTTTGCTAAAACTCTCTCATTTGATGATACTTCTTGTATGTTGATGCTTCTCCTTCTTTTCTTACTCTCCTTATATCTCCCCAAAATTTCTTATTCTTTATTACTCCCAAAAGTAATATCTCCTCCTTTTCTCTATCTCTCCCCCAAAAATATGTCTCCCCCTTTTTGACACTTATGTCAATAGGATATACACTTAGTGTGTGTTTGTCCAAAAAAGATTTATGGAAATCTAATACTATCTTGAGAGTTGCATCCCAGTTCTCACATGCCACATCCAAAGACTTTATTTGGATGGCCAACTCAGTAGCAAGGTGAACTAGACCATCTACGGTTGAAATATTAGGGTCTTTCTTTATTAGGGTTTCAACATAGCCTAGCTCCTTGTGCAAAATTTCCATATGAGGGGTTAGAGTGGCCTGGATGCTAGTCAGTTTGGCCCTTATGTTGGCCTCATCTACTAATAATGCAGCTAACTGACTCTAGGTTTGAAGCAATGTCTTGAAATGCTTCTCACTCTGAGCTAGATTTATAGGTAGTTTGACACTTGATGAACTTGTCTGACTTTCCAAGCACAAGATGTGACTTCTAGTTTCTTGGGTGAAGAGTGTTGGATTACACAATTTAGTGTAAAATTGGTAGATATTCTCAAGTACCTTCTTCACATCCTCTACCTTAGTTTCCAATGCAACTTGTGTCAATGCTATGTCACCTGATATTTTCTCATTGACTTTGCTTTGAAACTTCTTTTCTAACCATTCTAATAATTTGGCATTTGTGTCTAGGTCAACATCAGTCACCTTCTCCATTATATTTGTCAATTGTTCTATTAGTGGTTTGGTCTCATATGGAGCCAGTAGATTGAATGCATCTAAAAAGATGCCTTTGATGTCCTGTAGTGCCTGCTTCTGCCTATGCTCCCTTCTAAGAATTTCTTGATGCTTCTTCCTTGCTAGAGCTTGTTGCAATATATCCATTTGTTCTATGGTCTTTGTATCATAGTCACACGTGGGAAAAATGATTTCTTCATCAAGGCTCACATCTCCATATTGGATCACTTTTTTTCCTTTGATGAACTCAAGCTTGGCACTAAGATCTAGAAAGGGGTTGCATCTATGCTCCGATTCTGAAGAGTATGACTTGATGGAGTGCCAGATACTAGTAAGGTTACCAGGGCTTGGATGGTTGTTTGCTCCTTCAATTGGGGTGTTATCTCACTCTATTTAGGATTTTCTTGTTCTATCACAATGACTTGACTTGCACCTTGATCTTGTGTTGTAGGTGTAGATAAGGCTATTTGACCTATTCTACTCTATTCTTCTATATTGGGTTGTGTTTCTACTGTACTCTTCTTAACTATATCAACCTAATTTGAGGTAGCTTCAAGTTATTTGACCAAAGGTTTTATAGTAGTGACTTGAGGGATGATAGAAGCTAGTTCTTGTGGATTCACCTTTTTCCTTTCAATATTAATCACTAATTTTTGCAATTCATCTATACTGACCAAAATAGGATTTTCACAAATTTTGGCCTACAGTATAGATTGATCTAACATCTTTGTCAAATTATTCTCTGTAAGGGGATTGATGCTCTGAGCTGATAGGTTAGAAACATCCTTAATAATTACTATTTTAGTAGTCTCACTTGTGACATGTTAAGGACTGACACTCAAAAATTGTGTGTCTTGCACACTCTATTCTTCATGCTGCTCTGGCTCAGCTGTTGCCTTGTCATCTATTTGCATTTATGTTCCTTCCTCAATAATGTTATCTTTTTCATCATCTTCTTCATCATCCTTTACTTCAATGGGTTCTGGTTCTCCTTCCTTTATTGTAGTCAACCCATAAGTAAGTTTCCACATCTGTGTGGACTTTCTCACTACATCCTCAATGTTGTTTTGTAATATGCTAAAGTCTCTATATTTAGGTGTGAACCTAACTGAATATTTATTCATAGCCTTAGCAATTTGTGCCTTAGTTAGTTCAGGCATCACTTGTTCTAGTGAGGTCTCCCTAATTTGTCTCTCCAAGTTCAAACAATAGTGTCATTTCTACTCAACTCAGTCATATAAACTTTTGGGCATAGAGTTGGCAATCTCTAATGAGTAGTCTTGAATTTTTCCATCATGGCATATATGGCCTCCTCCACTTGGTTCTTCTCTATTTTACCAAGATTGTCAAAATCTACATGTGTAAATCCTGATAAATCTGCACTATTCTTAACATTTTCACATAAATTTTCTAAATCTGAAAGAAGATTGTGACTTACCACCTTAAATTGGTTGTTGTCATCTAAATTAATTTTCTCTTCATCAAACTCAGCTTGTGCTACTTACTTCCTCCTTGAATTTTTCTACAATTAACCTCCTTGCTCTACTTGTTTGGTCTTTTCTTTAGCCTTTTGTGTAGTTACATTTGTACTAGCTCTTGTAGTAGGTGCAGTATGCTTGGCTTGGATTGGTTTTATAGTTTTCTTAGCCCTTGACACTGGTTGTGCCTTGGCCTTCCTCTTCTTTGTATCAATGGGTGTAGGTGCTTCCTCAACTTCTTCTTCCTTGACACCTTCAGCTACTTCAGTCTCCTCCTCTTCTGGTTGATCTTCACCCATACCATGAGTTAATGTAAGAGGTGCTTGTTCTTGAATGTCTTCTTCCTCTTCATCCTCTTCTTTCTCTTCTTCCTCCTGCTCGACACCCTCTCTAAACTTAGCTTTCAATTTCTTCACTATCTTCTCCTTTTTCTTCATGGCAGAGGTAGTCTTGAGTTCCATTGTGATTTTGGATTTAGCCATTTCATAATTTCCAAATACCTTTGCACTTTTATCTACCTCTTCTACAAGTAATGTAGTAATAGCTACAATGGCTTTATCCACATTGATTTCATAACCTAAGGGTCTCAACCATCTCACCTTTGGTGTAGTAGCTTGTACAAAAGTGTAGTTAACATCCACTAGCAAACATACATCATCATAGTGTTTCTCTACTAGTGACACTGGTATTCTCAACCTCTTCTTCATTGACTATTTGAAATCCTCAAAGTAGCTAGTCATCACAAATTCAAATTTCTCTCCTAACTGCTCAATGTATTCACCAATCTGAACTGCTACTAACTTGTTGGTTTTCCAAGATACTATTCCAAATGTTGGAAAGGTGTTTTGCACATAAAATAATATGCATATAAATATAGAACCAAATTTTCATTGTGTACTCTTTGTCTTTCTAATGGCTCCAAGGTTCCCAACTAGCTATTGTAGTTGGAGTTCTGCTAGATCATATGTATGATCTTTCTTGACAATTTTGTATCCCACATCCATAGCTATGCAGGGAACATTGTTTAATCTGCTAGATTGGTAAAAAATTTGTGAAATAACCATGACAAAAAACTCAATCAATGGATCAGTAATTGTATCAATTTTCATGCTTCTTTTATTCCAAACAACTCTAGTGTTATTCTCAATCACCTCCTTTGAGTAACTTATTAGTGTGTTAGACCGATCTAGGGTTGAGTAACTAGTAACCCTATGAATTATCCTCTTATTAATTTTGATAGGTCCATTATCTAGCCATAATGAACTATCATGTATTCGACTAAGTACTATCCTGATCCACTCAGTTTCAAACACATTTGGAAAATCTAGGGCTCGTGTCAATCCCTCTTTCTCTATGATTTTGAATTCTTCCTTCAATACACCATTATCATAGATTTTTTCGTATACTTCTCTAATCTTCATACCCCAAATGCTACCAATTTATAGTTATATCATTTCCTTACATCTTGCACCATTAACAAGTTAATTGGAATCATCGACAATGCACCAGAAGGATCTTGCTTGTAGGAAGTGTCAGGAATAGCTTTGAAAATGGGTTGCTTAACTTCATTACTCACTAATTGAACATTCAAAACTTCCTTTCCTTATAAATTCTTCAAACTTGATGCCATTTTTGTGAAACTAGGGTTTATGAGAATGTAAACTGTGTAGCTCAACTCTTGATAAATACCTTATGAAATCTAACGAACTAATGTATAATCATTACTCAAACCTCATGCAATCACTTTGAATGGTTTTCTGTTTGCTCTTTCTCAAATTTGAAATGATGAGAAATGAGTCAACAATCAATAAAATACCCTTTGAAACTCTACAATTAATGTTGAGTGCTTACATAGCTGTAAGCTCAGCATAAACCAATCTCGGACTCACTTGAAATCCATTGACATTTTCATCACTCGATAGCCACTACAAGCTCGACATCAACAAACCAGTCTATTAGCTCAACATCTTCTAGCAATCTACTCTACACATATAGGAAACTTTTCATACTCAATAGAGACATGAAAAACTTAAAGATTTATCTTAAAATTTCTAACATCTTGCATATTTTTTCATGCTAATGTAATCATTTTGGTACTAAAACCTTTTCGAATTGATGTATGATATAACCATTTTTTTTAATATCAGTCCCACATACCTCTTGATTGCCCAATTTGATGAGGTGTGATCACCTGATTCATTAGGTGAAGTGATCCCTTCTCCATTTGATGTGCTCCAATCATCCTTTTTCTTCCATGTCTTATTCATTTCATCTCTGATGTGTTCAACATCTGCCTTGCCTTTGCCTTTATCAAATTCACAACTTGGCACCTTTGACCTTGTTGGACAATATTTATTGATTTGACCAATCTTCAAACAACTAAAACATGTGGTTTGACTCAACCACCTTTGGTAGTTACCTCTGAAGTGTTTCCTAATACAATTATCAGGAGTATGTCCATATTCTTGACAATAATGACAACTATATATTGTATTATAATCCCAATCATAAGAGTTGCCATTGTTCCTTACCTTTTGACTATTTGATGACCACATGGGTTTGGATCTACATTCAAATGTTCTATGTCCATACTTTTGACAATTGTAGCAATATCCTTCAAATCTTTGTGTACTCATGGTCTTGGTTCTACATTCACGTGCTTGATAGCCTTGCTTTTTGCACTTATGGCAGTCAACCATGCACTTAGGCTTGATATTCTGATTTGTAGTCTTGCTCCTAAACACATTAGAATTATGTCCTTTCTTACCACAATTATGACAAGTAGGTTTGGAGTTCTTACCTTTGTTGTTCCTTTCTTTAGCACTTTTGGATGACTTTCCTTCTTAAATTTTATATCCCAGTCTAGATGTATCATTATTGGATCTAGGAGATCTCAATAATTGCTCAAAGTATTTGATGGCTTCATTTGGCTTGTTAAAAATTTCAACAAATTCATTTTTCTACTTTAGATCACTCTGCAATTGCTCATTCTGCAATTTTAATGTAGTTATCTCAATGTCCTTGGCATTCAGTTCATAGTTGGCATTCATCATTTGACTTAGAGTATCCAATTACATGTTGGAAATCTTGGTTAGCTCTGTTGACTTCTCATCCAGTCTATTGGCCAAAATCCTTTTATCATCTTCAATCATGGCTTTTTTTCTATGGCTTTCATCTTCTATTTAGTCACCTCACATAGCAATATGGCTTGTGATTCTTGCTCTAACTTGAGATTTCTAATTTCCTCAATGTGAGCTATATTCTTTTCCATTAGATTTGCAATTACTGCATCAAATTCATTGGAGTCACCATTAGAAAATAGCTTAGTAATGTATATCTCTTTGTATTGTGTGTCACTCTCGGCAATAGCAATTTCTTTCCTTCTATTCAAAGATTTCTTTAGTTCTTGTCTTGCTTCATCTAGTTGATGTAGAATGAGTTGTATTTCAGTTCCCTGGTTCTCAATAATCTTTCCCAATTTGTAGACTTCCATTTCAAGATCTTTTCTCAAAGCTACAAAACTTATTTCTTAAAGAACAAGGCTCTGATACCAATTGTTGGAATTACAATAGGAAAGGTAAACTTTGAAAAGGGGGGGGGGGGTAGGAGGTTGAATTAGTTGTTTACACTAGGACCCATAAAACTTTCACCACACATCCATCTCAAATAAACTAAAATATCATGTAAAGCATGTATATCTAATGCATGTAAGCAAGCAAACATTCACACATTTAACACCAGATATGATCGCCCAGAAAGCCTCTAATGAGAAGGTAAAACTAGGGTGGGGATGACACCCACAAATCTTTACTACTGCAATAATAAAGTGTATCCAATGAAGGTTATAGTGTTTTGACCATGAAACATGATCCACCCTATGAAAGGTCTACCTTGTTAGAAGATTTCAACACCCTGTTAGAAGTGTGTCTTGCTAAAGGACTTTAACTCACAATTAAGTAAGCACCTTGTTAGCGGATTTCATACAACCTATTAGGACTACTTTTTAAAGAGATTTTGACTAAAATCACCTATTAGAATGTCTTAGCTTTGATCTTGTGGTTAGCACTTGATTGCTTGATAACAGATCACCTCTAAACTGATGTCTTCTTGATTCTCCTTGATCGGATGTCTCTTTGTTGTATCCTTTTCATTTCCTCTATTATGCTTTAACTGATTCTACAATGTAATCTCACTTCATAACACCTTAGCCACTATGAAGGCACTATTTTTGCATGCAAACTTCTCTCTTAGCTCCTTCAATACCTTACTCACTCACTAGAGAGTTTAGGGTTTATCCTCCTTAAGAAGACTTAGGTGACTTAAGGTTAGGTATGAATCTACAGATGAGATATATCCATTTCGTCACTTAATCCTTCCCATTTTTTGATTGGCCTCATGTAATTGCATAGGGAATCCAACATGAGATTCATCCTTATCTCCAAAATATCAAAATATAATCTTAAGTCAGCTCAAAAATGGTTTGCATAGTTGTTTGTGCCTTCACAAACAAATATGTCAATATTGTGTCACTTAACATCTGAAGTCTTTGATGCTTGGCATATACTATTCTCTATGTTGTGACTCGATATCTGTGTTCTTAGCATGCACTGCATACTCAACTCTTGTGTCACTCGGTATACACTGTCTGCTTAGCACTTGAGTGACTCAACACTCACTATGACTCGACATGCTCTATAATATACATGTTGTGATCGGCATGTACTACTTTTTTGGCATGAACTAAGTAAATAACTTAAGTGTGTTGACACTCACTTGTTAAAACCAATCTAAGATAAACATGAATACCTTAACTTCAATTGCAAGAGATTTATTTCTAACCAATACTTCAACTTGAATGCAAAATTGGAGCCATTTTATAATTGCAAGTGAAAGATTGTTTTATAAGTATATTGTTCTTGAAATTTATTGGAGACTCTACGAATACAATATCCTATGGTATCTCGTAAAGGAAGATTAACTGTGTGATATAATAGTCAAGAAGATATTATTATTTTGATATCCTTGTATTATTGGTGGAACCTTATCTATTATAATTAGAAGAATGTATAATCGTTCATTGTAGATGGTATTTTTTGTCCCTGGTATCTTTTATATAGCATAGAAGAATCACTTGTTCCTTACTAGCCCACTTTGATCAATAGTTTATTTGATGTAGTATTGGTAATGCAATTTTCTATTTTTTATGAAATCTTTATAAGTAGAGCTTGAGGCTTATGTGCTGCTAGATCCTTCTCATTGATTCACTATGCAATTAGTCCTCCATCGTTAGGGGATTATCTCCACGTGACTTTGAATGGATTATATAATGTATTTAAAATTGATCAAATGTAAAGTAAAATGAGATAATAATAAATGTAATTACTATTTCAAAATTTCTAAGATTACGGTCATGTAATCTGCAATCTTTAGGTGTTTCTATTAATTATGTTATATATTTTCCTCTTTGTAATTTCCTTCAATACATATTTTTTGAATTTCATTTAGAAGGTTGGCTTCTCTTAAGAATGTGCACATATAAAATCAGCGTAGACAAGTATATTGGTCTATGATTGGTATCAAAGTTTCTTCCCATCTTGATTGGTTGTTGTAGCTTCACCGCTACATATTGCCCTCTTCTTTTCCACTATACAATGATGACTTCCTCTGATACATCTTATATCTGCCACTACCATGAATAACATGTGATGATATAAGAGTCTCAAATTTGCATAGCTCTGACTGGAGTTTTTATCGAATAATTGCATATTATAAATCATTGACAGTATCATTTGTATCCCTAATATTTGTCTTTTCTTGACCATTACTGAGTTTTAATAATTATTACAACTATTGAGTTGGTTATCTGGCTTTGCTTGTAAATTTTTTATTCCTCTGATATTGTTTTGTATATCTCTCTTATTCCCTTACAATAGTTGACTTGATTGTTATTTATGTTTGTTCATTATTTCCATTTATTAAGTATTGTACCTTCTATAATGATGATGATTATTGGTGGTATGTTGACTATGTATCTTCTCTAACTATAGTGGTAATCTCCTTATCCATTGCATGAGATTATCGGTTGAGTGATTGTTGTAGATATATATATCTTCCCATTATCACTATTATATATTTCTTTGTACAAAGCTATTGGCTGTGTGATATATGTTTTTTTAAAATTTCCCCCTAAAATGCTCTTCTCCCTTAACTATATATCTAATGATGGGAAAGGTCTCAATTTTCAATAAGGATAATTTTAATTGCTTATTTATTAAGTAATTATATCATATTCAAAAATATATAATTAGTTTCATTATAATTGGTCATTAACTATTTATAGTTTATTTATTGAATTTATATATATTATAATTACTTTCATATCTTATATTTAAATGTAGAAAAATATCATATTATATAATTATTTGTTGAATATTTTATATCTTTATTTTAACATATATTTATTATTTATTTATTATAACATTATATATATTATTATATATTTATTCACTATATATAATTATTACTAATAATATTATATATGATATTATTAGTAATAATGTATAATTATTTATTGATTTTATTCAATGTGATTGTGATTAAAATTATATTTATATATATCATTCAGTTAGTCTTATATTTAATTTGTATTATCATTAAACTTTGCTCATTATAGGGGACATTACAGTCTGCCCTTCCCAAAATTGCTTTCCCTCAAGCAATTCAATATTTTCTCTTTGTAATTTGATTGATGCAACTCACTATAGTCCTGCAACAACCATTTGATACTTGATTAGGTAGTTAGAACTATAAATTTATAGATCACAATATTTGATTTAAATTACTATGAATGAAGGAACTCATCTCGATTTGTTGTAACAGTTGTGATTCTCATCTTTCTAAGTGTTTCTTTTTTTCTAGACAAGTAAGCCTTAAAAAATGGAGAGTCTTTGTCTCAATTCTTTTCCAAGAACTAAAAAATTCATTAGAATTACCTCTTAACTTAACACTTGCTGAAAAATTATCTTTATTCCAATCTTGACAGAATATCCTTAATCTTAACACTTTAGAAGAATGTTCATGATGCTCAATACTCCTTAAGAATGTCCTTACTTTTGACACTCATTGAGAATGTCCCTAATTCTTGTCACTCACTAAGAAACATATACTAAGATATATGAAAACACAATGCATGCACATAATATATATACATTAGTGTCTGAAGACACTATGTAAACATAATGTAGACACATTGATGCATGAAGATACGATGCAAACACAAAGCATACACATGTTTAAAAGCTTTGGTGTTCCTTCTTGCAAATTAAAATAAGTCAAGGTTAAGAAAATATTTCACAAAAAATATTCTTCATGATATTAAACCATACACTTAAGGTTTAGATTGTTATCCTGACTCCAAGAGTTGCGGGTGACTAGCTCCTTGGTAGATAACCTGCATCATGTATTAGTACTTCAAAAAAAAAAAAGTATAGATTATTAGTTATAGTAAAATATTATTCAATATTTTAATTCTATAAAATATAAGATACTAATTCCTAATTTAATCCTTTTCTTAAGGAGAGACTGTGATCAGATCCTTAGCTCCCAAGGGAGTTCTTCTTGGGGCTCTAATTAATGGAATAGCTCTCTATTAAGCACCATCCTCTCACAATACTTCTCTCTTTCAGACCTTATGGATAATCAATCTTGATGTATCCATCCTTCCTAGGAGAGGGTTCTTTGTCATCCTAGGCCTAATGGATACCCACTCTAGGTGTTTCCATCCTTGCATATGCATATGTTTTTTTTCCATTAACAGTATATATTGGTTCCTTTAGAGAATACTTGATTCCTTGCCTTACTTCCTTAAGAAAATTTATTTATAGAATATCTTGCGAAGTCCTTCAGAGAGGTTAGCTCTCTCCCTTAATTCCTTCTAGAAATTATTATGCATTATTTTCCTCTTATTAATGACTACTTGGAGTAGTCTATTTCTTCTTTCTCTTAAAATCAATAAATTTATATTATGGAATAATTTGTCATTAATTGTAAGAAATCACTACATCAATTATTGGTCTTATATATTTTTTTGATTAATATTCTTGTGTTTTATGTTCAATTCCATTTTAATATTGTTGAATTATCAGTTCCTCTTACTTGGATCCTTCCCTTGACTACTCATTTCTATTGATGTTTTTTCTTTTGTATATGTTGATAGGTACGTGTTATGTATTCTTTAATCTTAGGTGAATACTATGAGTTAGATGTTGATTGATGCTAGATGAATTGTGTTCTTTATTTTAATTATTCTTCCACATGTCTTTAATGAAAACTTTTGTTCCTATATGTTGATCATTATTTTAGGTTCACCTTATAGGATCACAAGATCATGCTTTGATACCATTGAAATGTCCCTTGTCAATTTATATAAGATTTTGGGACTAACTACCTTAAGTTCAATTACAAGAGTTTAATTTCTAACCAATACTTTAGTTCGAATGCAAAATTGGAGCCATTTTATAATTGTATGTGAAAAATTATTTTATAAGTATATTGTTCCCAAAATTTATTGGAGACTCTAGGAATAGAATATCCTGTGGTATCTAGTAAAGGAAGATTAACAATGTGATATACTGGTCAAGAAGATATTATTCTTCTGATATCCTCATATTTTTGGTGGAACCTTATCTATTATAATCAGATGAATGTATAATAATTCATTGTAGATAGTATCTATTATCCCTGGTATTTTTTATATACCATAGAAGAATTACTTGTTCTTTGATGGCCCACATTGATAGTTTATCTGATGTAGTATTGGTAATGCAATTTTATATTTTTTATGAAATCTTTATAAGTAGAACTTGATGCTCATGTGCTGCTAGATCCTTCTCGTCAATTTACTATACAATCAATCCTCCATTATTAGGGGATTATCTCCTTGTGACATTGAATGGATTCTATAATGCATTTAAGATTGATCAAATGTAAAGTAAACTGAGATAATAATAAATGTAATCAATATTTTTGAATTTTTGATATTATGGTCATGCAGTCTGCAATATGTAGTTGTTTCTATTAGTTATGTTATATATTTTCCTCTTTGTAATTTCCTTCAATACATATTTTCTAAATTTCATTTAGAAGGTTGGCTTCTCTTAAGATCGCACACATATAATTTCAACGTAAACAAGTATCTTGTTTGATGGTTGGTATCTAAGTTTCTTCCTACTGTGATTGGTTCCTAGAGCTTCACTATTGTATATTGACCTTGTCTTTTCCACTCTATGATGATCACTTCCTTTGATGCCTCTTATACCTGTAACTACTATGAATAATGTTTGATAATATAAGAGTTTCAAATCTCCATTGATTGGAGTTCTTACCGAACAATTGCATATTATACATCATTGATGATATCATTTACATCCCTAATATTTGTTTTTCCTTGACTGTTATTGAGTTTCAATAATTATTACAACTATTGAGTTGGTTATATGGCTCTTCTTGTAAATATTATGTTCCTTTGATATTGTTTTGTATGTCTCCATCTTATTCCCCCGGCAACAGTTGACTTGATCACTATTTATGTTTTTTTCCCCTTTATTAAGCATTGTGCCTTCTCTGATGGTGGTAATTATTGGTGGTATATTGACTACATATCTTCCCTAATTGTAGTGATAATCTCCTTATCCACTGCATGAGAATATAAGTTGAGTGCTTGTTGTAGTTATATATCTTTCCACTATCCCCTACCCTAAAATGCTCTCCTCCCTAAACTATATATCCAATGATAGGAAAGGTCACAACTTTCAATAAAGATATGCTTAATTGTTTATTTATTAAGTAGCTATATTATATTCAAAAATATATAATTAGTTTCATTATAATTGTTCATCAATTACTTCTACTTTATTTATTGAATATATATATATATATACACATATATACATATATGTATATACATACATATATGTATATATGTATATATACATATATACATGTATATATACATACATATATGTATATATGTGTATATATATACATATATATATATATATATATATGTATGTATATATATACATATATATACATACATATATGTATATATACATACATATATGTACATATATGTATATATATAATAATTACTTTCATATCTTATATTTAAATATAGACAAATATCATATTATATAACTATTCATTGAATACTTTATATGTTTATTTTAACTTATATATAATGATATGATAAATATATGTTAAAATAAAGATAAAAAGTATTCAACGAATAGTTATATAATATAATAATTGTCTATATTTAAATGTAAGATATAAAAATAATTATAATAGATATATATTCAATAGATAAACTAGAATTACAAATGTTAAGTATCTTCATTCAAATAGGCACTATAGGAAAGAATGAAGAAGAAAACCTCCAGTCTAGCCCAAGACTTTCATCTTATACACTTTTACATAATAAAAAGGGCATACCCCAATTTGTTTGTATCTAGATCTTAACCTTTGAATCTAAATAATTACTTTACAAATGTCCACGTTCAAATGGGCATTAGTAGGAAAGAACAAAGGAGAAAACCTCTAGTCTTGCTTGATACAGTTTTACATCTTGAAAGGGGCATACCCTAGATTACATGTGTGCACAACTTGTTTTTACTTTAATTTAGAGAAATCAGGAGCATCCTTCTCAAGAATTTGTATGAATTTCTAACTCATATTAGTGATAGATTGGATTGATGAACTTGGAGCTACTGAGTTGGTGAGAAAGGATAAGCTCCCTCCTTCCCTGTCTACTATCAATTACATGAAACTAATTTGAGATATTAGAATAGAAAGAAAAATAAACTATATCATCTTGTATAAAATCCATTTTAAGCCTAGTTAATGTGTGTTCTTATGCTTGGGTTTCTATGTTTGAGATGATGGATTATTAGTGTATGTGTTAGGGGTTTTTCAAACAATTTTAGTTAACTTAAACTTGTTCACTAGTTGATCCTTTAATGATTTTTAATTGTTATTAGAATTATATTTAGTTTTATTGCTATATCTCTGTTTCAAATTTTAATTACCTGAGTTGATTGGTGATGACAAGGTGTCAACTTAATGTTGCTTCCCGAAGTGGTAAAAAGCTTCCAAAAGGCTGCTATTTTAACTAAATTATGTTTAAACAAGTTCCTTGTTTGTGTTAAAAAAATTGTAGGTAAAACAAAGATAGCGACAATAGAATAGGGTTCTTTAGCAACATGATTGAAGACAACCTGAACTATCTTAACCATTCAATAATGTAAATGAAAACAAAATCATGGAAGCAAATCTAGAGGCAAGAGTCCATATTTAGCCTAAGATATAAAACTTAGATGTATTCAAATCTTCATCTAGAGTGATATATACAAGATCTAAATAACTAGGGATCCAAACAAACTATATAGAGAAGATCACAACCATAATTGACAAGAGAGCTAAAAATATCAAGACATCTCTATTCAGAAATGAAAAGAGGAAACAAGGGGAGAAAGAGAACCAGAAAGAAGCAAGAGGACAAGCTTCTCAATAAGGGAAAATAACAAACCGACCACTCTGAGAAGCCCAAAACTGAAAGAGGAAACACTTAGAAAAATGACCATTGAGAGGAGGTAAAAATAAAGAAAACAAGAGAAGAAATGAGGTAAACATCCAAGATGTATTCCATCTGACAGTACCACTCCATGCCCCTCTAGTCGACATAGATATGTGTGTTGGTGACAACCAGAAGAAATATCCAATTGTGGGTGATTTTCTCCATGCGAAGCATACAACCCCTCTTGTGTTTCCTTATCAAGATCATAAGGACTTCAACTAGTGTGTCCAAAATTATATACTCACACCTTTTTGAAGATACAGAGGTTATTATCAATGTTTCTTAAAACAACATCCAAATCATAGAGAAAGGAACCCTTAAAAACAACCTTGCAAAAATCTCGAAGTGTCAATATATACCTATCCTCATGCAGGATGGAAGCTACAAACATGGCCACACTGTCAGAGTTGTGCTTGGGCCTATCAACCAAAGCTAAGAACTCCTCACCCAAGATAATCTTGATGGAATGATGAATCAAGCTGTCCTTAGACTTGACAATCTTGTTAATCCTAAGGATAGAAATCTCCCCTAGAATGCCATCTCTCTAAGACTCGGCTTCATCCTAATAGACGTCTCCATCCCACAAACTTCTAAAAAAGAACAACTCAAATAAAAAGCAACTAAAACCTACAATTCATGACATCCTAGCAATGCATTCACTGATTTAACCATAAGGTTCCTTAAATAGCAGAGGCAACATCATTAGGAGATGCCCTCGCTTTGAATGCCTGTCCCAAAAATTTGGGAGATCTTGCAAAAGGATTTCCATAATTATGAGATATCTCAATTATGTCCTTTGCCAAACATGTTATCCAAAGCTCGATGATATGTAGAGAATAGGCTACAATTTACTAAATAGGATGTAATTACGTGTGGAGAGGTCTGTAAGCAAATATAGGGAGAGCCTCAAGTTTTAATGATTAATAGATAAGTATAAAGTTATGATGTTACCCCTAGCTCTCTTACCAGATGTTTTAACATTAGATGATTACAAATATAAATTAATAAGTTTCCCAAAATTAGATTAAAGGGAGGCAAAAAACTAGGTAAGTTTGTAATAGTGCTATCCTCAATTAATAGATAGAGAAAGGTTCATCAGTATTATAAATAGCGAAAAAAAATTTGTTGGCTCTAGAGTTTCCTAAGGCATCCTATATTTTGTTGCCTTCCCTATATATATGTCAAAACCTAATCATTTTGAATTTGTCCACAATACTTAGTGTAGTTTTGAGTTTTGAGTTTAATGCCTAATTTGGTGTGCTTCTTTTTCATAGTGCATTTAGAATGATTTATGAATCTCCTTCTAATATGAGTTACTTAATTGCTACTTCCAAGCTTAGTTGTAGTCCTTCCATGAGTGCTTCTAATTCTACTAGGGTATTAGTTACCCTCCCTAATGGTTTAGTCCATTTGAGAATCCATTTATTGGAGTTTGAGATGAAGCATCCTAATCCAGCTATACCTGGATTGCCCCCAAAGACACCATCAAAATTTACCTTTCCCCTACCTAGCGGAGGGGGTTGCCATATGTAGTTTTCTTTGGCTTTCTTGTTAGTTTTGGTATAAACCCTAGGGGGTTTAATTAGCTTATTCCAATTCTTTTTCATTAGAGCATCCCATTCTGAGAATGCTCCTTCTTCCTTGGTGTGATTCCTTAGATAATTATTAATAACTTCAGAGATACTCGATTCTAATTTGTTTAGGAAAGAATTAGGTGACAATGGTTCATTGTGAAAGATTCTCCTATTTCTCTCCTTCCATTTCTCCCATAGGAGAATGGATGGTGATATTTTCCAAAGATTGTTATAGATTTTGGACTATCCATCTTTAGGCCAACTCTTAAGATGTTCCCAAAGATTATAATGGAGAGTTATAGACCAACTCAATTTCTTACATAGCCAGTTCTAACATGTTTTAGCAAAGTTGCACTAGAAGAGATGATCTACTGTCTCTGATGCCTTTTTGCATAAGGGGCATCTTGATGGTCCTTTGAAACCTTATTTGGTAATTCGACCTATTGTGAGGATTCTATTTTGGGATGCTGCCTACAAAAAAATCCCATCTTTGGGAAGGTATGTTGGGTCCTAGTAAAGAGTGAGGGGGATTTCAATCTACTCCCATCTTTGAGAGTTTATGATGAGATCATAGCCTAACTTAAATTTATAGTTTCCTTCTTTCGAAGTCCCCCATATTAATTTTTCACATCAATCTTTGTGTTAGACCGATCTAAGGTTAATAATTGCTTATACTGAAGTTTTTCTTGTTCTGTTAGTTCAATGTTTTCCACTAACTTCCATTTCCAAATTTCTGTTAGGTTATTAGTTTCATGGTATTTATAATTGTTAACAAATCTACCTTACGAGTTTTTAAATTTTGAGTTTTATGGGTTCTGGGAGAGAAGATGTATTGGGAGAGGGAAGCCCATCCTATGAATCTTCCTAGAATAAGGCTTCTTCTCCCCTTCTTATATTCTAACTAAGATAATTTGTGATTAAAGGTCTATAGTGTATAGCATATCATATTTATTCATTAAATATACATATATTATAATTACTTTCATATCTTATATTTAAATATAGACAAATATTATATTATATAACTATTCGTTGAATACTTTATATCTTTATTTTAACATAGATTTATTATTTATTTATTATATCATTATACATATAATTATTATATTTTTAGTCATTGGATATAATTATTACTAATAATGTAATATATGATATTATGATAATAACGTATAATTATTAATTAATTTTATTCAATGTATTGTGATTACAGTTATAGTTATGTATATCATTCATCTAACCTTATATTTAATTTGTATTATAGTTAAACTTTGCTCATAAGAGGGCACATTATAGATAAAAAGGGGGAAAGTATTATTGGACAAAAGGGACTAAGTCAAACTCACCAAGATGCACATGGCATTTAACCAAATGATAGAGGGACAAGTTTGGACAAGGGGATAAAGTGGTCAAGGTCATGTTTTCAAATACATAAGGGAAGATTATAAGATTTGGTATTTTTGTTTTGATTTTACAAAGTTTTTGAAAATGTTATAAATGTAAAACGAGGACTATAATAAGGACTAATAATGGGTCAAGTGTGAGATAATGCAATATGCAAAGGAATATATAATGCAAGGACTATGCAAGGTTTGTAAAAGTGTTAAAATGCAAAGAATTGTGAAAAATGAAGACTAATACCCATGTAACAATGCCCCAAGGAAAATAATTTGAGGATCGATGTGTCTTTTAAAGTTTAAGACAAAGTGTTGAGGTGGATCAAATGTTTAGAATTTTTTTTGAAAGCTTTTATTCTAAAAAAAATGGTTAGGGTGTTTTGAATATTTTTGAATTATGTTGAATCAATTATGCATCCACATTAAACATAATAGACATAATGGTTGTTATTAAAATAAAAATAGACACACCACAACCTAAGTTGGAAGTGTACGTTATGAAATTAGTGTGCAAATATTATCAAACTAAGCTTAACATTCACAAACTAAGAACAACAAAAACACATATGTGAAGATAAAGAAAAACATAACTGAGTGTGCAAACCAAACAAGGAGAACCCAATAGCTACCTTTATGAGTAGATGTGTCCAAGATGGAGGATGTTTGATCAAGAGGTCATGCTAAAAGTTTCAAAGGATAGATGTGATCAACATTGGTGGGGGATGAAAGATTCAAGTATGGTTGGATGTAGACAATTTAGCATAATAAGAGTGTAATGGATGCTTTTAGTTCCCAATAAAGTTGTATAACTTTACTCTTGATGGTGGATGAAAATGAATGATGGGAAGGGTTCAATTTATAGGCCAAGGGGTACTAGAATGGAGGGCCAAGATGCAAGATAGAGGATTTATGGGGCAGGCCTAAGATGAGAGGAGAGGGAAGCACATGGTTTATGCTTATTTGGAGCCAATGGGAGGATGACACTTGTCACAAGGGGAGTGAGTGTGAGGAGATGGGAATTTTGGAGGGAATGTGACCATTTTGGGAGATGTAAGGGGAAAAGGTTATTTATGAGGGGTGTGGGCTTGTAAGAGAATGTGTAAGGGGCATTATGTTTTTGTGAGAGCATTTAATGCATGTGGGTGGGGATGTAACAAGGGATTTGACTTTGGCTTGGCTTAGGAATTCTCAATCCATGACTAAAGTTGTGCAAATTTTTAAGTTAAGATTACATTTTGGTTAGGGGATGGATTAAGAGACAAGTGAGGGTGTTAGAGAAATGCAAGTGGATGGGTTAATTAGATAATGAAATGAATTAGTATGGGTGAATGGGGTGGGTTAGGTTTGAGGTCCTAGGTTAGGGATTTAGTCCATGGTTAGAGGATTTGATTAATTTATTCATTTGATCAAAGAAGGAAAATGGAATTAAATTAAATAGGTTAGTGCAATTATATAATTTAACAAGAGAAAGGGAGTTGATTAATAAATCAGACTATAGGTCATCATTTGATTATTAATTGTATTGTAGTAAAATGGGATTAATTAACTAGGGGATAACATAGAGGAATTAAATATTAAATACTTAATCAATAATATCCTAGGAGATGACTAGATAAGATTACCTAAATGATGTAATCAAATTTAGGTGTCTATAGTTTTCCCTCTTTGACCTAGTGCTAGGACAATACTATTTTGAAGAAATTTGAAGGTAGGTGATGCAAAGAATATTCTAAAGCAACAGAGTTTCCCCAATCTAGAATAGAAATAGGGGATATTGAACTATGTAATGCCCCCTCAAGAAGGTGACAGTGAGAGAAAAAAAGGTGTAATGACTTCTTGAAAAGTAAGATATTGAGGGCAAGCAAGAGGACTCATATTGGCTAAAAGAGGGTTGGAATTGTAGTCAAGATGCAAAAATAAATGGGGAAGGGTGAAAAAGGGCCACCCAGATGAGAGAATGGAGAAAATAGGTGCCTACAAGGTCCTATAGAAGAACTGGAAGGGCTTAGGAAGGGTCAATTGCTCTCAAATTACTACCAAGATTTTATAATTTTTGAACTCTAGTTGAGATTGTGTGGAAGGATGGATAGGGGTGATTAGATAATAGGTTAGACTTAGTGCAACATGTGTAGGCACAATGGGTGCCAGATAGAGTGGTAAGCCTGAAACTTTTTCATTTAGCTTTGTCAGTTTTTAGTTTTTTTTTTTTCATTTATTTCTTTCTAAAACCGTGTTCCTATTGTATACCACAAATCAGGCACACTTTTATTAACCATTATACTTGAGAATACCCATGATGAAGAGTACCTCAAGAGGCAACTAATAGCTTCCTATCTATAATGTGCAAGAGCTACAAGAGTGTCTCTCAAATGGACTTCACTTATGCAACCCTTACAAGGTACACCATAGAATGGAAGATTCAAAGAGTAGAGGCAAGAATGCCAATATCCAAGAATCAAGATGGGTGCAATTCAAATGAAAATAAAATAGAATGAGATGCAAAATACAATATTAAACTACAAGTATGAAGAATTACAAGATCCCCTAATTAGACTAGGTAAATTGTACTATGCATAAAGGAAATCTAAGATGAATACAAATGAGAGAATGCAATTGTATAATGAGTGCAAAATGAATGCTCCAAGTGCTCCAAACCCTATATGAAAGCCTGCAAAATAATGTTAACATGAATACCAAAGATGGAGAATGAGGAGAGAGCCCTTTCTTTTAAAGAAAAATGGATGGTTGAGATCAAAAGCCAAAAGAGTCTTAATCAAGGGCGGAGGATACATCTTGAGTGATCCATGTGTACAAGCATCTCACTTAATCAAGATCAATGATAGATTTTTAAAAAGTGAGAAACGTATGGAGGAGAAAGAAGATTCCACCCACCTTGGAAAGTGTGCACCTCATGTGAGATGAAAAGCCTTTTTTCTCTTTTTTTTAAAATAGGAATAATGTTTTTCATGTGCACACTTAAGATAAGTGGGAAGTAGAACATCTTATTTAATTAAAATGGAGAAATTTATTTCAATTAAATGAAAGACTTTGGATAAAGTGTTCAAAGCATAGGTTATAATTGAATAATAGACTTTTGATTATTTGATCAAAGATAAGCAATGGATAAATTATGCAAAATTTCTAGAAAGGGGGGCTCATAGTCTAGATGACCATTTTTTGGTGATTAAATTTGCCCCTCTTTAACTAGTATGTGATTGATCTAGGAACACATTAAATCAAAGAATGAAGAATGCAAGCAATAAATTGACTCCAAAGAACAATGTGTAGAGAGATAGTGAATCCTCAATGCTTAGCTTGTTAGTGGTAAGACTAAACATTAGGAGAGAGATCAACAATATCAATACTCAGGATGAGCACTAATATGTCAAACCAAGTAGCCAAATCAAGCAAAAAGAGGCAATAGATAACCATAGAAGAAGAAAAATTTGTGGCAATGATAGAATATTCTTGCCTCCTTGGATCAAAATTGAAACAAGGTAGAGGAGATACAAAAATGAGCTAGATGTGATCAAATTGAAATAAACCAAAGTCCATGATAATAGATAAGTGATTAAAACTAAAAAGAGAGGCCTATTGGAAATATAGGATAGACTAAGTAACTGTGAGGGGGGGTGAATCAAGGACCAATAAAACTTAATTAATCGTATTTCACCAATTAATCCTTCATATATATCCTAATCTAATTGCATACACGAAAGACTAAAAGTAGTAAAACGGTCATAACATATTGACACAAGATATAGTGAGCCAAAAACCTTCCAAATAGAAAGTAAAACTGGGGTCAGGATGATACCCACAATATTTAGTACTGTAGTATAAAGTTGGCTAGTTAAGGCTTATAATTGATCACTTCTAATGATCTGCCCTGTTAGGAGCAATAAGGATTGCTAGGTCCACTTTATTAAAAGATTTACAAAACATACAATGAAATATGCACTCAGTAAAGAAATTTGCAAAAGACTATAAAGTCTACCTTGTTAAAGGATTTAACTGATACACCTATTAGGATGAACCAATGGTTGATCTTTGATATGCAAGTTTGACTTGTTGGTTGAGATTCCTTTGAAATGTAATGATCACCTTGCTATGATAGATAAATCTTTGCTGCTCCTTATACTACTTGTAGCCTTTTTACTTCACACTTATGCTCTTTAAACTTTCTTCTTCTTATTATATTTGGATGTGATACAATACATTACATATATACCCATCCAAATTAAAATCATCAAAGTCAACTACAAAATAGATTTCCAATAAGATCACAAAGTTGGCTCAACTACTGGCACTTGGGTTCTGAAGACAAACTTGGTGAGGTTTTGATACTCGATAATCATTGTCAACACTTGGCATCATCATGCACTCGGTAGACATAGAATCTCAGCTCATACTAGTCACTTCCAACTAGTCTAAACTTGTTTAGCCTTGGTGACTCAGTGAACACTAGAAACCTTGGCATATAAATTGAATAACTTGGTTTACACTGCATGGCTTGGTCAACACTAACATTGCGAGCTTGGTATAAACTAAATCACTTGGTTGACACTCCTTGGCTCAATTAACACTAGATTCACATCACTGACACTGTGAGCTCAGTAGACACTGGAGACCATGGTTGAAACTGTGCAACTCAATTAATACTGTGAAGCTCAGTTTGCACTGTTACTTATCAACTCGGTAGATATTGCTCAGCATGAACTAAATATTGATTCTAGAACTTGGTAGAAACTATAGAACTTAGTAACAACTGTATTACTCCATAGTAACTATAGCATTTGTTTAATACAATAATCTAAAAGATAAGCTCAGCAGCTACTAACCAATTGACTAAGTGTGAGTCACTAATAAACAAACTTGACCATAATGTCAACAATCTTCTCCTTTGGCATTAGTGACAAAAATACTTATCAATCCAAAACTGAATTCTCAAAATTTCAAGTCCAAAACATTCTTTTATCTCCATCCCATATCTTCAACTCGATAACACACTCTATTTTTTTAGATTTTTCAAAATTACTTTTGTAAAAGATATTTTCTGATTATCTGTACATGTATATGTATTATATTATGTTTCTCTCCCATACATATATACACATGTCATACTTCATATATATCTTATCTCATCTTCTCCCCTTTATATACCACATCTTTTCCCCATTTTTGACATAAATGCCATTGGTGTATACTACATGTTAATCCCAAAATGTGATAAAAAGTTAAAATGTACCTTCAAAATTAATGCCATTATTTTGTCCCAATTCTCTTGTAACACCTTGCTTGCATGACATGCAATCTATATTCTGTTGATAACTCCATCATGTGATCATCTATGGAGAAGTTATTGTCATGGATGAGCATTTTGGCATATGCAATATGTTTTTTCAATGCATCTATGTTCGAAAGAATCATGCCTTGGATGTCTAAAAGTGTGGCCCTGATCTAAGCTTCTTTCCTTAGTAATTTTTCTTGCAAATTAGTTAGAAATTGGATCTTTGAGTAGTGAGCAAAATTGAAGCTCAATTCAAGTGACAACTAGTGTGCACTTGGCTTCAAGTCTTCATCTATCTTAGATAGTTTATCTTTGATTTCCTAAGTGATGATAGATGTATCACATAACTTTCTGAATAATGAAGTTACATTATTTGTAGAGGTTTCCAATGAGATGAGAATACTAGACAATTCTACTTGACTTGTTATAATTTTTTGTGCAACTTGCTCCAATACTTTGTTCTCAAATTTCCTCTCTACCCTCTATAGCAATTTTTCTTCTCCATTCTGATCTTCATTGCATTTTTGGACAACTTTTGCTAACTAAACCAAAATAGGTTGTGTACTATCAACCTTAGTGCTTAGTGCATCTACAAGTATGTTCTTCACATCTTAAGCACTTGGTTTTCTCCACTCTTTTCTTCTCTAAGCTTCTGTTGCTTAGCTCTCTGTTGAAACAGTTCACCCATTATGTTCATTTGATCAAGATTCAAAGTAGAGATACCTCAATTCGAGATAACTATATCCTCATCTAGATCAATGTCTTCTTCTTTACATTTATCCTTGCTTGAAACTTTAGTACTCAATTGAGGCTTGTTCTCAATTGTCCTTGTACTTGTTATTTGCACACTTGGAATTGTAATAACATTAGAAATAGAAGTGCTAACAAAAAAAGTAGATATTGCACTGACAACAAAAATACCTTGTTGTTGTGTAGCCAAATCTGATGATGGAGGAGGCACTAGTTACTTGGTAGATGAAGTGTTGATCCCTTTAGTTAATATGGTACTCAATTGAATAGGTACAAAGATTGGTTGGGTGCATGGTGTTGCAGTGGTTACCACAACCAACTCAGCATAAGCTTTCTTTGAGCTTGATGGCATTAAAGCTTTGCTTGAAGAGTGAGGAAATGAGGCCATTACTGCTACTACAATCATCCTCTAGGTCAGTTTCCTCAATACTCTAAATCTCAGGGAGATTCTCCTCTATAGCTTCTTGTTCTTGCTCCTCATCATCCATATTTACATCATATGTTTCTATATATTCTTCATCATTGTTGTCATTATCTTCCTTGTCATCTTCATCATCTACGTCACTAACATGAACAACAAAATGACCCGATTGATGAAGTTTGTAAACATTCTTCCATGTAGTTGTAGCTATCTTCACCACATATTCAATGTCATTTACCAATATCATGCATGTGTTGAATTTTAGAGTGAACTTTTCTTCATTTTTCCTCATGGATTCTTTCACCTCTTTATCACTAAGACTCGACATGAATTGCTTCAGAGTCTATTCAAATATATATTTTGCAATTTTTTTAGCATTTTCCCATCTTGGCTTGATTGCTTACATAAGCTCATTGGGAATTTGTTGTACAAGTTGATCAAGAGATTATTTCCATTTATCCAATTTTGACATCATCATGTCTTCAACTTGCTTCTTCTAATCTGCATTCCTGGTTTCATATCTGAGAGATTTGAAATTTTCCATTCCAGCTCCTCCTTCAATTTCCTTTAATTTTTCTTGAAATTTAGTTGGAGGCTTCTTGAAAATAATTTCATCAGCATCTTCCTTACCTAATTTCAATTTCTTTCTTGATCTTGATGCTCTTCTTGTGAATACTACAATAGATGACTTGGTGGGTCGAGTAATGATAACCTTACCCTTCTTCCTTATAGATTGTTCCTCTTCAAACTTTGTTTCTTTTGCTTCATCCTCTACTTCATCTTCTTCCATATCATCTCCTTTTCCTTTAGTCAATAGGATAGTAGAACTTGCTTGTGTCAGTTTTGCTATCCTCTTCTTTCCTTTATTGATTTCTTGAGGAAGCTTGATTTCAAGTTATATTCTAGCATTGGCTTCATCATAAGTACCAAAATATGTGGCCTTGGGATTCATAAGTTCATTAAATTGTTCCTCAATGATATCCTTGGTGTCATCAATGTTAACCTCATAGCTTAGAGGCTTAACCCACACCACTCTAGGTTGACTTCTTGAATGTACACTTTGTCATAGTGTACCATAAAACAAACATAATCCTTGTAAATCTTCTACAAGTTTCTTTGGAATTCTATATTTGCTATCCATCTTTTATTTGAATGAATCATAATAGTTGACCATGATACATACAAGGTTCTCACCCATCTCTGCTATATATTCATCAAATTGATATAACACAGGTACATCTTTTCTCCATATGACTAAACCTTTTGAAAGGAAAATCTTTTGCACAAAGAAGAATAAACAAGTCAAGAGTGAACTAAACTTATACAATTTTTTCTTTGAATTCCTAATGCTCTCCATGTTCTTGTTGAATTGATTCAACATTAGCTCGACAAGGTCAAAGGACATGTTGTTCTTCACTACCTTGAGAGCCAGATCAACTACTTCACACAACATATTTTTGAAATGATTGGAGCTATAGATCTTATGAGCTATCACATGAATTCAAAATTTTAGCTCCATGTGAGTCACACTACTAATCTTCATACCTCTTCCATCCCACTCAGCAAGAGTCTTGCTTTCTAGTTCTACCTAACTTAGGGTTTTGGTAGTCTTTGCTTCATTCAACATTGGGAGCCTTGTGATTCAATGAATCATTTTTTTTGTGATTTGAATAGGTTGCTCCAACCATAATTTACCATTGTGTACATGGCTAAGGATAAACCTTATCCATTTTATCTGAAAGTCTCAGGGCATATGTGGAATGTGTGTTAAACCCTTGGTCTCCAAATGTTGATGCTAGGGTTTCAACACACCATTCACACAAATTTTTTAGAGTCTCATCCATCTCTAGGTTTCCAATTTCTTGTATCGAACATCAAAAATGTGAACGAATATCAATAATGAGTAATACCTTGGGTGGAATCTAAGATTGAGCTCTAGTTGGGTCAAGCGCTTCTGCAATTGCTGGACTCAAGTTGAATTCTGGTGCTTTCCAATCGACTCCTTGAACCAACTTCTCAGATCCTTTCTTTTTTTTTGCTACTAGAAGATGCCATGCTTGGTAGAGTTTATGAAAACACAAAAATCTTCAAAAACAAACACACAAATTTCTTGGAAGCACATAAATTTCCCTTTGCAAATAGCTCTTCAAAAATTCACGATGATAAATGAATTTGATTTTCTTCCTTTTGACAAATTTTTACTTTTTAATCACCATAAATGCTTGCTATGATCACTCATTCAATGACAAATTGTCTTCCACTTAATTCAACATTAATGCTTGGTACAGTCATTCATAGCTTGGTGTCCACACAATGTTTCAGTGTATCCCAACCTTGCTCGACAGGATCTTGCAACATGACCTAGCTTGGTAAGGTCTTGAATTTTTCACAGTCACTCAGTGATCCCTTTGCATCTTGAATGATGATATGGATATTTCCTTCTAGCTAGCTAAAACTAATGTAAGATGTTTGCTTCAAAGTCTCAGTTCCAATTATTCCTATGGGAGATCAGCTTAAAATGCTTGAGTCATCCAATTCTTGAGTGAAATGTGCTTCATGACTCAGACTTGAATTCTCAAAAGATTTTGGAATCCATTGTTGCCTCATAAACTTTCTAATATTGTCAGCTTTGGTTTTCTTTTCATCTTCAATCCTTCTAGTGTTCATATAGTCCTTGGCAAGATGTCCAAGTTCTGTACAAATAAAACATCTTCTAGTGGTGTCTCTTGTTCTCATGTGATGTTTCACACAGTTTGCTCCAATGTGTCTCAATTCTCCACAGTAGTGGAATTTACATCATGTGTTGTAGTCCCAACCAAATATAGCTTTCACAATCTATTTTTTGGGTTCAATATCTTGGTTTTGCATTCAGAAGATTTATGTCCATGCTTCTTGCACTTGTGACATTTGCCTTCAAATTTAAGTTTGTCTTTGCATTCACTTGCTCTATGACCATGCTTATTGCAATTGTAACACTTTCCATTGAATTTTGCTTTACCATTACTCCAAATTTGTTTTATGTATGACCTAACTTACCACAATGATTGCAAGTAGGCCTTTGATTTTTTTGAGCTCTTTGTTTGGATGATTCACCTTCTTTTGTGAATCCAATTCTTGCTTTGCCTTTCTATCTATATTGACTTTTCTCATTCAACTTATTCATGTGTGCTTGAGATTTCAACATTCACTCATTGGTTTGCTTCTCAGTGTTTAGATCATTTTTCAATCTTTCATTCTCTAATCTTAGATTCATGATTTCTTCATTTACATTACTAAGATGATCAATGAAGTCTACCTGCTAAAGGGATAGATGTTGAATTTCATTATTATTTTCTTCTATCTCTTCATTAGCTTTGTCTTTTTCTTCCATGACTTCACATAATATTATTGACTAAATTTTTTGTTCTCTTTTCAACTTTCTAACATATTGCAATTCTTTTCCAATAGATCTTTGACTATCTCATTGGCTTCATCCAAGTTTCTTTCTGGATAGATATCTTGAATTCTTTCTTCAGTGTAGAGATTGTCATTCATTTGTATTGCAAGATCTTTTCTTATTTTTAGTGATTGAGAGAGTTACTCCTTTGCCTTCTTTAGTTTCCCATCAGCCAATTCCAAATGCATCATTTCACTGTCAATAGCCTTATCTAGCATATATACCTCCATTGCCTCTTATCTTTTCTTAAGTTGTTATACTTTTTCTCTAAGAACCACAAAGCTTTGATACCAATTGTTGGAAATAAAGTATAGACTAGGTTACTAAGAAGGAAGGCGTGAATCAAGAACCAATAAAACTTAATCTTATTTCACCAATTAATCCTTCATATATACATTCTAATCTAATTGCATGCATGAAAGACTAAAATTGGTAAAACATTCTATTAACACAAGATATGGTGACCCATAAACCTTCCAAATAGAAAGAAAAATTGGGGTGGGGATGATACCCACAAGCTTGATACCCCTATTAGGATGAACCAGTGGCTAATCTCTAATTTACAACTCTGATTTGCTGGTTGATATTCCTTTGAAATGTAATGATCAACTTGTTGTGATAGATAAATCTTTGTTGCTCCTTATACTACTCGTAGCTTTTTTACTTTGCACTTCTTCTTTTCATACTTTATTCTTATTATATTTGGATGTGATACAATACATTACATATATACCCTTTCAAATTACAATTCATCAAAGTTAGCTACAACATAGATTTCTAATAAGATCACAAAGTCAGCTCAAATGCTAGTTCTCGAGTTCTAAAGAAAAACTTGGTGAGGTTTTGATACTTAGCAACCATTGTCAACACTTGGCATCATCACGCACTCGGTAGACATAGAATCCCAACTCATACTAATTAATTCCAAGTAATCTAAACTTTTTCAACACTTGTGACTCAGTGAACACTATGAAACTCAACATATAAACTAAATCACTTGGTTGACACTACACGGCTCGGTCAACACTAACACTATGAGCTCGGTATAAAATGAATCACTTGGTTGACACTCCTTGGCTCAGTCAACACTAGATTCACATCACTAACACTGTAAGCTCAATAGACACTAGAGACCACAATTGATACTGTGTAACTCAGTTAATACTACAAAACTAGGTAGATACTACTTGGCATGAACTGAATATTGATTCTGGAACTCAGTAGCAACTATAGAACTCAGTAACAATTGTATTGCTCAGTAGTAACTATAGAATTTGGTTAATACTAAAAACTAAAAGATAAGCTCGGTAGTTGCTAACCAATTGACTAAGTGTGAGTCACTAATAAACAAACTTGATCATAATGTCAATAAGACCACCAAAGAGTAATGGTATGCCTTAGTTTGACTGAAGTTTGACCAAGAAAGATAAAGCATGAGTATTAGGTCAAAGGATGAAAAATAGGTGAAATAAAATGAAATAGAATGAACAAGAGGAGTGGAGAGAGAGCATAAATGATGAAGAAATTAAGAAAATATAGTTTTCCCCAACAAGATTCACAGATTAAGCCTCAAAAAATCAGCCAACTATGTAGAAGAATGAATAATTTTAAAACACAATTTTGACCATAGAGATGACCCTAGATTTTGAGTTTGATCCCAAAAATGGATCTAGTACTATGTTGAAATTAGTTAGGGGTGCAATTTTTGCACAAATCCAAGGAATTAAAAAATTAGGTCAAAATAGGGTCAAAAGGTTACACAAGGGACCCAAGGGATATTTTTCAAATAATTTGTCGTATTTAATTTTGAGAATTTTAGAGTAGAGAGAGAACAATGGCCCAAGGAGGAGTTTCAACTAGTAGACATCAATTTGAGTGCAATTGGTTGCACAATAGGCCTTTGTAGTATGATCCATCAATGAGTACTCACCATCCTAGCATTTTTTGAGTCATTTTGAGCATTTTTTCATGTTTTCTGGGGTCTTTTTGTAGAGTATTGCAAAATATTGTGTGATATTTTATAAAATATCACACCAATATTAGGAAAACTATCGTATGATAAAATTGGTAGTTGCATTGTATTGCACTCACTTTATGAGCATTATCATACTAGGCATACCCATTAGTTGCATGATATTGTGTGAAGTATTGCACAAGCATAAAGTATCGCACGAGTATTATGCAAAGTAGCGTACAATACTAGTTCAACTAATTTATGATTTTTATGTAATTTTTGTGTCTTAATTTATTGCTCTAGTGGTTGAGTTATGATGTCCTTGTTTTCATTTTGATTATCATGTGATTGTTGTCCACATGTGTGCATGTTTTGACTATGCAGGAGGTGTTTCCAACTCTCCTCACTAGGGCACCTATGGTAGTCGGGTTGAGGTTGGTGCCTCAACTTGATGACACACAGAGAGGGAGATTAGAGACCATGGGATTTAGATGGCTATTATGGTTTCCCCATATTCAGGTGAACCATGGCCTCTTGACAGTGCTAGTAAAGAGATGGCATAGCTAGCATAACACCTTTCACTCACCCACCGAAGAAGCCATAGCTACATAGGAGAATGTGTATCGCATCCTATGAGTGTCATGTCATAGATACCTGGTGAGTGTGATGATGTCCATTAGATATATTTTACATCATTTCTTTTGATGTGAGTGTTGTTATGAGATTGTGTGTTATAGGTTTTTTCTGATCAGACCCTAGTAGAGGTAAGAGTTGCATTGCAAAAGTTATTCCATGATGTTACCATCTTGGATAGGCACATTGTATGGGAGCAACTAATCATAGATTATGGAGATTAGTATCTAGTAGAGTGTACAGTGTGCTCTCTCATGGCTCAACCATTGATCATAAACCATAGCTAGAAGGGCTTCTTGTGTGAATTTGGAAAACTAGTGATGGATTTGGTAGGGAGACTAAGATAGATGGTGTGAGACCAACCATCCTAGCAGAAATGTACCATGAGCTCCATGAGATTGTATATTGAGAGAGGAGGACATGGGCATGTGGAGCCATCCTTGCATAGGTGTGAGCATGGGATCGTATCACAATGATTCAACTGAGAGTTTAGCCAAGAGAGAGTGGATACCAATATATCTATAGATACTCAAGGTTCATAGCCCAAAAACATAGTGGAGATGTGACATAGTATTGATGTGTGTTTAATGAGTTATTTTCATTTGAGTGGAGGCCATATGTGAGATGTGAGGGATAGTAAAAGGCTTAGGATGAGCTAGACTACATGTTTTACAATAGGCCTCTAGTGGGGAGACATACCAGGATTATGGAGCAATTTGTCATTAGCCATGTGTGGAGGGAGTTTGGGAGGAGACAACAGGTCTTGAAAGAGAACACTACTTATGCCTAGGTGTGAGAGGTGGAGGACATGGGTTGGATACCCATGTTGGATTACATAGCATGCATATAGCAGACAAAGGGTTTGGAGTGACATGCTTGAGTTTATCATCTAACACAGACATATCTAGGGGTTTCTCTTTATTATGCCTAAAAGATAAGGAGATGATCATTCCCATAATTCACCATTCAAGATGCACTTCTAGGAGATGGTGGTTAGGGAGGCGATGATCGAGATGGAGAGAGGGACAGTAGAGGGAGAGAGAGGGCTAGCGACTCTGGAGGTCATCCAACAACCAAATGAGATCGAGGACTAGGGAATATGGAGTAGTAGAGGAGGAGAGGCTTGTCAAAAAACCTTGAGTGGAAGAAGAGAGGTAGAGGGAGAAGGAGTAGAGGTGAGAGAAGCTTGTTGTAGGTGGGGGAGAGTATCTGCATGGCTAATGGATAAGGGCATTGGAAGCGGAGTTGTAGAAAACATGAACAATCATCATCATGCGAGATCAAAAACTCATAGATGAGCATGCTTACAATAAGGAGGTGAGGAGAGAGGGAGAGAGGGACACAACTAGGTGAGAGGTAGAGTGCCACAAGGCAAGAGTGACCTACTACTATGCAACATATAGAGTTGTTGTGCCTCTAGGATAGGGTTTAGCAGACTATTTTGAGAGAGCAGGGAGGTCAAGGGAGTAGCATAGTCATTGGATAGGAGTTAGGGACCACCCCCACAACCACATCCTACATGGGAGGGAGGAAGTTAGTCCTAGGGTCTAGGTGTAGTATAGGTTGGATGTCCTTGTAACAGTTTTGTTGTATCATTTTGAGAGATGCTTGTCTAGATTTTGTTCTCATGTTGGATCTATACTCAATATTTCACCATTTATATTTATATATATGAGATTATAGATTTTGGATCATGGCATTGTGTACTTGTCTCTTTCTTTTCAAGCTTATGCAATGGATGTGTCTATGTTTTAGTACTAAGGTTTACGGTTACTTGCAATGTTGATATGTATGATTATGTTTATGTATGTTCATCTTCTATTGATACTCTTATGGATATATTTTATTGTTTCTCTCTCATATGTATAATTCTATGTGATGATATAGACTCACAATTTGAAAACTTAGCACTTGGATATATTTAAAAGTGATTATGAGATTAACCCCTCATAATGAAAAGATAGCAAAAAGATGAGAAAAAGCTAATAGAAGATGTCAAGGTATGATCAAGAAGAAGTGAAAGAAGATGAATGCAGTTAGTTGACACTCTGTAAAAGATTTTAAAAAATCAACATTTAAACTGAAAGGATAAGCTAGAATGAACCCTAGAATGCAAGCTAGTATGTAAAGGTGAAATTGCAAGGGTTATATAGACAAGTCCCTAGGTTTTATCATTGAGCCTTATTAGAGACATTAGAAGATCATACAATCATCACCAATATAACTATGAGGATATGCATATGATCTATATTGGATAGGTATGTGGGAACCCAACCTCTACATCAGAGACATAAAGGTCAAGATGACGATGATGTTAGATTCCCTAGGTTTGGTGTAGCAATATTATGCTCACATAAAGACACAAAATGTCAAGATGGCCATAAGCATGCACTTGAAAAAAAACAAGGATAATACATTACAGATCCTAAGTGTCAATTGGGACAAGAAAGAAACTCAAGAAACCTAAGATCAACAATGACCACTCATAGGCAAAAAGAAAAAGAAAACATGCCCCATTCCCTGAGTCTTCTAGTGCATAACATCCTTGAGAGACTATTAGGTAGGGAACACTTAGTAAATAAATCATTATAGACAACATAAAATCAAAATAAACCAACAAGTCTCTATTAGTGTTAGTGTTTAAGTGCATGTATACAAGTGACATGATTGTCTCTTTAGAACTCTGGCCTACTAATGAGAAGTGTCAGGACATACTAGACTGTAGCTAATGTTTTTGATAAGTATTGAAAAATACTTGATGTCAAGGGAAGTGTTGAAAAACATTGCTAAGTATACTAGAGAAACACCAACTCAAAAAGGAGACCCATGATATGTTATACAATTTGTGTCCCCTAAACCTAGATGAGAGTTAGTTCCAAGCTAGGAAAGGTAAAATAAATATGAGATGAAATGATGAAGAGCACAAGTGAGACATTGATAGACATAGTGCAAAGGTCTCAATGAGCACTTGTTACCATGTTTTCACCAATTGGAAAGTTTTTTGGTTTTTTTTCTTTCAAGTATTTTTATAATTATTTTGTATTTTTTTAGGATCATAATTTATGTACAAGTGTTGAGTAGCAAAAGCACTAAGCATATACTTCTTGAGGTGTAATATGTTGATGGGCTTAGGAAGCTATTCTCCTTCAAGTGTAGAGATTTGATATGCACCAGATCCAAATGCAACAGTGATAATGTGGGGACCCAACCAATTAGGTTCAAACTTGCCCTTTTGTTCTCTATTTTTTTGATTTTTTGAATTCTCTCTAAGGACAAGATCTCCAAATTGAAACTCTCTAGGATGAACTTTCTTATTATAGCTAGTAGACATGCATTTTTGGTAATTCCTAATGTGATTGCAAGTAGCCTTATGACATTCATCTAATACCTCAAGCTCATGTATTCACATAGCCCTGTAGTCTTCCTAAAGGAGACTCATAAGGATGAAATCTCAATCTCAAGAGGTAAAACAACCTCAGAATCATAGATTAGAGAAAATGGAGTAGCCCTAATGGAAGTGCATATACTAGTTCGATAGGCCTAGAGTGTAGGATTAATCTATAGATGCCAATCTCTCCCTAATTTGTGTATAGTTCTAATCAATATTTTGAGAAATGTTTTATTAGAAGCCTTAGCTTGGTCATTCCCCTAGGGATAATAGATAGAGGACCAATGCTTCTTGATCTTGAAAATTTTACATAGTTTTCTAAGGTCCTTATTCTTTAACCACCCTCCATTATTAATGAATATTGAGGAGGGGATGCCATAGTGATCGATGATGTGATTCAAAATAAATAGGGAAACACATTTTCCTATAGCAGCAGAAAGTGAAACAACCTCAACCCACTTAGTGAATTACTCTATCGTAGTGATGATAAACTTGTGTCCACTTGATGAACTAGGGGTGATCTTACCAACTAGGTCAAATACCCATTGTTGGAAAGGCCAATGCATGATAGATGAAATTAATTCTTGTCTAGGAGTATAAATTAATTTTTCATGTAGTTGACACTTTTTACAAGATTTAGCATAGCATACGACATCTGCTTGCATGGTAGGCCAATAGTAACCAAACCTAAGCAATTCTCGAGCAAGCGCAAGGCCATTAGAGTGTAACTAGAAAATTTCATTGTAGACTTTAGCCAATGCTCATTTGAACTCATCTATCTCTAAGAGCCTAAGGAGCATTTCATCTAGACCCTTCCTATAGAAATCACTAGAGACAAGGGTATAATGGGAAGCATTGCAAATAAGTTAGCATTTTTTATTTCAAGTAAGATTATTAGGGACAACTTGGTCATGAAGGTAACAGTAGATGGTAGCATAGTGGGAAGAGTCATAACCAATGATAGTACAAATGACTCAATTTTTAGGGGAATTGTAGGCAAGGAAACGTAGCTCTTCCACCAAGAATTTGAATTGGCATTCATGTACTTATAACTTTAAGATATATGCCAAAGTAGTCATCATATCTACAACCTCATTCTCAGCCCCAAGAATTTGTTGAAATGTAACAAAGGTAAAGTAGTTCCTTAAAGCATCAACCAGTTTCTTGTATGGGACCAACTTGTCATCCTTAGTTTGGTAATCATTGTTAATTTGGTTTATGACAAGTTGTGAGTCTTCATAAATATATAGCTCAATTATCCTTCATTCAATAGCTAATTTGATACCATTGGTATGAGCCTCATATTCTACTATATTATTTGTACATGGAAACAATAGCTTGTATGACTTAGGGATTGTGTAGCCATAGGGTATAATGAAGAGAATACCAACACCAACACCATTTTGAGTGCGATATCCATCAAAGAAAATTTTCCAAGCTCTATATGTGACATACATTGTGGATGAATATGGAAACTCTATTTGCATAGGGATGTCATCTTGGATTGGAAAATCATAAAGTTCATCTAAAATACCTTGTTCCTTGATAGCTTTACATTCAACATATTGAATGTCAAATTCAGATAGAATCATCATCCATTTAGTAAGTTGACCTACAACCGAAGTTGTACTTAAAAGGTACTTAAAAGGATCTATCTTTGCCACTAAATGGGTAGTATGAGCAAGCATATAGTGTCACAGCTTTTGAGAAGGAAAATCAATATCTAGACAAGCCTTCTCAATGTTTTTATAGTTAATCTCATAAGTAAATGTTAGTGAACAGATTGTCCTTTGAGAAAACACATGTAAATCTGACCCTAAATGCCCAAATGAAAGGACAAATCAGCACCAACGGTTGGACAGGTTATCATTGGATTGATAACCTTCCTCTAAATTTTATTGGGTACGGCTCCCTGTGTGAGATATTCAATGAATTAATTATGAATTCTTTTGACCAGAAAGCATGAAAGGATATCAAGCATCTAACCATAAATACAATGTAGATGCAAAAACCTAAACTACTACAAGAAAATAAATGGTAAATGATACAAAGCCCATTCACTCCAACATGTTACAAAGGACAAAATTAAGAAACACATTATCCATCTTCTTGAGAAAGCGCAGAAATAAAGATATGGAGATGTAACGACACATTTCAGAGAAAACTAAAGTGACACAAAAATCACGATTAGTGGAAATTAGATTGCTCAAACTCTAAGTTTTGACATACAATTAACTTTCAAGTCTCCCTCCTCTAAAAGCATAAAGATGCATTTGCTATTACAATCACCGTTAATGAAATCCAAAGTTTTTCTCTACATTTCGAACAAAACACAACTCTCTTATTTTCTAACATGCACAGTTCAGAAAGAAAGAAAGGAAAACCCTGGCTCTGCTCCCCATGACCTTCACAAGAAAATGGACTAATTTTTACAATAATCTGGAGAAATTTCCCTCTATGCTATAGCACCAAGTCTACAGAACTGGAGAGAAACAGATGGAACCCTATTTACTCTATCGCTGGCTTATTTAACCTGTTCTTTCCCGTGGCTTTTCAGTTTCCTAACTGAATCTTGGAATTGGCCCCTCTTCGATTGCTCCTATTCCCATCTTTTTAGTCCTCATGTTCTTTAAAATTCCCCCTTTCTTTACCTTGAATCTCATTTTAATTAAGGATTACGAAAGACACATGTTGCTCTTTGACAGGTGACATATATCTGACAACTCATCAGCTCCCCCTCTTGGCATATATCTAACAACTCATCAACTCCCCCTCTTGATTGTTATTCTTACAATATATATTTAAGGTCACCCAATTGTTATTACATATATCTATGATGGTTACACATGACCGATTGATATATGTGAGTTATTACACATGTAACAGCCATAGTAAACTTCTCTGTTTTCTCATTGATGAAGTTCAGTGTATCAGTATCCTGACACCTCCAATCCTTAGATAGTTCATGTGCTCCTAATATCAATTTATGATTCTAATGAATTTTGCCAGTGCCTCAATGTTTTAACATTTTAAACACAACAAATCATGAGCAAATTTATCCAAGTGAATCTTCAAGCAATCGATTGTGAGTTATCTTTAAGAGGCCCGAGTTCATTTTTAGCATGTTAGAAATTATCATAATCATAATCCCTGTACATCTGTCAAGCCTGGAATGTATTCTATTAGATGTATCACACACCTTTTTCGCTATCGGCATCTAGTCAGACTTTTCATATACATCTTCATGTATAGGCTAATCATATTGAGCATTTCACCAAATCTTTGCACTTGTATTTCTGTGCATTGCATTTTTGAAAGTTCCTAAAGGAATTAATCTTATTGGAGCCATGGACTTGGATGGTCTTCACTGTCGATATGACAGTACCTGCGTTTATTCTTTGTTTATTGGGAATGTGAAATTCAAGCTAGCAGCCTTCATCTTTATATATCAGTTTTGAAATATGGAACTATGTGCGACTTCAATTTGAATCTTCTTTCTCAAAAAGTCTCCATCATTCGCAACTTTTATTCATCTTGTACTCAAGCTTATCCCATCTTTGTCCACGGTGATCTTTATTTGCTAGGCTTGTGTTATACATCTGACAATTATACATTGGCTCTTTATTATATTGGATTATATAATATGTTCATGCCGCTGCCTTTAGATCCATGCGGTTTTTACACTACTTTTTTACATTAGAAATCTGATCACCTCTTATCTGTTCACGGCACCATATTGATATCAGTTCTACTACGATATCCTTGTTTCAATGCTTTCGTACAACATGGGATTTGAAATACCACCTCATGATTATCAAATATTTTATCAAATGGTTCACACACTACGTACCCTGTGATGTGAATGTTTCACATTCATGGTTTTGATAGTTATTTCAATGATTGGAATGCTCAACACGCAGTATGTATAACCCACGTAGCTGTCAATGATTCTTTAACAGTTAACATATGGCTTCATTGCCAAGGCCGCGGGTTTATGATCCGGTTATTCACTTATGGAACCTTTATAGAATAATCTGTGAAAATGTTTGACACCGGGTGTCCTTTGCCACGTCTACAAGTCTTTATGTATTAGTGTATCTAAATATTTTGAATGCATATGGGGACATCATATTTGAACAATCTTCTGACCACACAAGACTTTGTCAACCTCCTATCGGGTGGATACCAAGAACCTGCCCTCAGCTTTCTTACCAATTTACAAACATCGAACCATATTTTTCAGTTAAGTATTTGCAAACAATATATTCTCAGCTTGGGGGCCAACTGTGGAAAGCTTTTTTTTACCATCAAAGGTGCAGTCGATTGGATTGGCTACTGAATATATTATCTTTCATAGTCCAGTATATTTTGGGATGCATTCTGTGCAGATACCTTTGGGCATACGAAAGGATCCAGTTAATGAGAGGTATAATTTGCTTACAATCTTGATGACCATAATACATCGCTTCTCAGACCACAACCTTCGAAAGGGGAGGGGTTCCCATATTATGTATCAGAGTAAGACTTCACTTGGAATAACATCCTTCCCCCTAATCTTATTGAATTTTCCCTCTCCGTGTATAAAAAAACTAGATGCCATGACAATTTCTGAATTCTTTCCCAAGTTCAACATCACCACACTGGCAAACAAGATCAGTTTGTTGATGTAGAGAAACCCATATGTTCTGGATAGTTGGAAGAGTTGAATGATCCACATCATTAGGCAATGTTTCTAGAGGGAAATCTCTTTGGAATCCACCCTCTCAGATTCAATATCCTCGACCCACTTATATAAAGTTTGAATGACCTCCTCATATGCTTCTGAAGGATGAACAATTCTTGAAAGATTCTGCAGTATCAGTATTGAGCTTCTGAGCTGGACCAGATCTTCACATTCCAATTTCCTAATTCAATATGCCTTTCTCTTTCAATTCTTCACCTTGGGCATACATGATGACCCTTTCTCGAACTTGAACTCTCTGTTGAACTAAATTAATCTGACTCAAAAATGTGAAGTGAGCACCATTTTTGGGTTGAGCTAAATCTTTGAATTTGAACACTGAACTTCTGAATTAAGGAAACTTGAAGATTCACCATGATGGCATTTTGTTCTTTGACTAGGGTTCCTCTCCAAATTATGACTTCTAAACTTCTGCATTAAACCTGAATCATGGACCGAAGCTAGACTTTGAACTTTTCTAAATTAAAGAATCTTCATTTCGAACTTAAAGTCTGAACTTTGCTTGTATTGAACCTATAGGACGGTTTAACTAAACCATTGAACCACTCCGAACTACTTTGAACTAAGGTTCAAAATGATTCGAAAACACAAATCACAGTTTTAAAACCATGTCCATATTGGGTACTAATAGTAACCAATGTCCTATTGATATAGAATATGGCCTATTCCTTTCCTTTCCATTCTCATCATGTTGTGCTAGGAATGCCCCTAGGCAAGTGTTTGTAGTTGAAATGTATAGTATCAAAGGCTTCTTAGGGATAGGATGCATGAGAATAGGAGGTTTACCCAATTATTCTTTGATTTGAGTGAGGCTCTTCTCACATTCATCATTCCACACTCATGTAAATCCCTTATGCAGTTTTTTGTTAAATGGTTGAGACTTATTAGCTAGTTAAGAGATAAACCTCCTTATAGATTGCAAATATCCTTGAAGACAAGTATCAATTGACTCATGTTTTTAGGAGGTGATATTTCCATTATAGCTTGGATCTTTTATGGATCAACCTCAATACCCTTGAATGATATGATGTAGCCTAGTAGTTTTCCAAAAGTGACACCAAAAGAGCACTTCTTAGGATTGAGCTGAAGTTGGAATTGTTCCACGCGGTCCAATATCAAACTCAAGTCATCAAAGTGAGTACTTCTTTGTTTGGATTGAGCTAGGGTGTCATCAACATAGTTTTCCATATTTTTAGGGGTCATATCATGAAAGATAGTTGTCATAACCCTTTGGTATGTAGCACCCATGTTCTTGAGACCCAAAGTTACCCCAAGTGCAAGTAAAATTATCTTCCCTTGGCCTTCATAAGCTATTTTATCTAATTATATCCCAAGAACCCATCCATCAAGGAGTACATTTCATAGCTCACCACCATATCCACGATCATGTCAATATTTGGAAGTGGAAAGTCATCCTTAGGTAAATCCTTGTCCAAGTCTCAAAAGTTTGTGAAAACTTGAATGGACTTGTCATGTTTTGAAATAGGAACAATGTTGGAGATCCATTCATCATAATCTATAGCTCTGATAAAATTTGCACTTTAGATTTCTTCAAGTTCACCCTAAACTAACATAACAACATGTGGATGCATTTTACTTAGTTTATATTTGATGGTCTTGACACAAAGAGCTATAGAAAGGTGATGCATAATGAGATTTGTATCAAGACCATGCATATTTGCATATGTCCAAGCAAAATTGATTTTCTTTTCTTGGAAGAACCAAGTGAATTATGCCTTTTCTTTAGCTGATAATGACTAAGCTAAGTGTATGATCTTAAGAGACTCTTATGTACCCAAATTAACAGGCTACTTAGGCTCAACCAAAATCAATAATCTATCCTGGAAATAACTTTAAAAACTACCAAGTACCTCATCTTTGGACACCTCAAAGAGGTTTTCACCCTCAGATACATCTTTATTTTTTTGATTTTTTGGCTCTGACAGTGGCACAAAGTGGTTTTCACCATCAGAGCTCCTCTTTTTTCATTTTTCATTTTTCTTTAGGGCCAAGGTACTTGATATATAACTCAATCATATTAACCAATAGTTCAATAGTGGAAGAGACTACTTATTCAATATCATTTAGATATCAATCGATCTCATAGTCATTTTGAAATGATGGAAGCTTGGGTCTTTGATTTTGTATGGACCAATCAATGAGATTGGGGTGTATGAGTGATAGTGATGAGGAAGCTTCAAGGTTATTGACATGGGAGGAGTTGTCTCTAGTGATGAGAGAGTCCAAGCCTATAAGGAAATCTCCAAAGGTACCTAAATCGGGGTAAGACAAGGATCATCAATGTGATCCACTAAAGAAAGTTGAGAGTCTAACTCGTCAAATCTTACAAAAGACTTGTTAACTATGTTAGTTTGGTTAGTATAAGCATGTACTACATCTACTCACACTTCACAAGATGTGTCATAAAGGGAGTCCTACTCATATTAATTATAATCGATGCTTTGATTACAAGCCACAAGATTATCAATATTTATTCTAACTCTCTCTATTAGGATCTTGTGTATCAGACTCATCATATTTAGGTTGCCTAGAAGTGGAAGCTTCGATAATGTGATCATTAAGAAAAGCATATGCTCCCCAAAGAAGGGAAATAGGTAGAATGAAATCATCCCCTAGAGTATTAGTAACCAAGGGTTCAACCTCGTCATTTGAATCACTAGTTGTCAGAGGTTCTTCATCATAGATGGGAAGATCACTCTCAACTCCATAGCCTAAACCCATAATGTCTTTACTCTTGCTATCATTAGTATGACTCATGGGTACAATGAGGGCAGGCTTACTATTGCTCAAAGGGTCATGTCCAATGTAACCCATCTTCTTAAGAAACTGATTACCTCTTCCATATCTCTTGGGAAAATAGGTGTAGCAAGGATAACCTCATCAACTGGATCTTCCTCCTTATATATCTCATCTCTAACAACTTGGTCTTCTTTTTCATCTTCTTACTGAATTGAAGATTGAAAAAATGTACCATAAATGGTCATAGATGAGGAGGTAGGCTTCATGTTAGCATATTGTTTTCCATAAGATTATGGGTAAATTGGCAACACAACAATAGAGTCTAAAGTATATTCCCCATACCAATGCTCATAACTTTCAACTTATTTTCACATGCAACAAGTGAAGATCTAACTTCATTAGTAGGTCTATTGTTTGGAACTATCAAGAAATTCTACAGTAGTAAGCATGTTGATGGACATATAATTATCCTCTAAGATTACAACTTCAATACCATTGAAGGATAGTTTTATACAAACATGTTGATGCTACAACATGCATATCATGTATCCATGGTCTCCCTAGAAAAACGTTGTATGCAAGTGAAATTTCAAGGAGTTGAAACACCACATCCTTCTTCACATGACCAACTCGATTAGGTAGCACAATAAGACCCTTGGAAGAAATTTCAACCTCATCATAAGCTTTTATAGTGATTTTTCTTCTACGGTCAATAGAAAATTCAAATAACCCCAACTATTGAACAACACTAAAGGAAAGAATGTTCAACCCTACACTATTATCTATCAATACTCATCTGAATTGAGTGTGGTAGATTTGAACCTCAATGTGGAGTGCGAGATTATGTAGGTTACTAAGAAATTTTTCATCTTCTTTAGAGAATGTAAAGTAATGTGGTGAAGATATATGGTTCACCATAGCTTGGAACTTTTCTACTGTAATACTTGTAGGAACACTAACTGCATGCAAGGATTTTTCTAAGATCTCCTTGTGTAAGGGAGACAACTCTAGCAACTCAAATATGGATATTTGAGTGGGGACTTGTTGTAACTGACTCACAAAATTATAATTGGAAATAGCATAAGTGGTGGGTTTCTTAGAGGATGAATCTTGTTTAGGATTATCCACCACTTTAAGGACAACCTTGGACTACCCCCTAGTAATAATGTTTAATGTCTCACCATGAGAAAAAGAGAGATCCACCACCCCAAGTGTAACCATAGGTTTATTTTTATCAAAACATTAAGAGAGCTCATGGATCCTCAAGACTACCTTAGCCCTTTCATCATTCATGTCATAGTTGGGTTCTTCATCGAATTTGGGTCCCATCATGTAGACACTCTCCTCAATAGGCTCAAGCATGTTTACGACATTGTCAGTGTTGGCATATGTGTAATTGATCTTAGCATTGTTACAAACTAGGGTTGTTGATGCACCAAAAGATTGACCTCTCAATGCTCAATACAACCACTATACTTATAGAACACAAGAGGTGGTTAAGCCATGTTACGAATCTTGAAGGAGAACATTGGTAGTTAGTCCAATAATCCCCCCCTCAACATTGCTCGAGAAGATTCAAACCTATCACCAAATTTTGATACCACTTGCTACAAACTAGGGTTGTCATTGTACCAAAATATCAACATATCAATGCTTCATACAACTACTAGACTTATAGAACATAGGAGGCAACTAAGCCATGTCACAAATCCTGAGGGGGAATGTTGGTGGTTAGCCCAACAAGCATTAGTACCCTTTTTGTTTTCTTTTGAAGATTCTCCTTGTTCATAATGTGTGATAGGATTTTTGAATTCTTTATGATAGTAATTCTTAACCAACCCATCAATGACAACCTTTCCCCCATTGATGAGATTTTGTATTGCATCCTTAAGATTGAGGCAGTTATTTGTACTCTTATTATGATGATAACTAAAAAAGTGGTTGTCTCTCCACCAAGAAGGTTTGATAGTAGGGTCATATGACCTCACATTGTCAAGAAATTTTATGAGATTCTTAGCAAGTAATGTCTTCAAGATCACATCGTATGAATCCACCAATGGAGTAAAGCTACGCCTAGGCTTAGAGGACTTTGTGAACATGAGCTTGTCATATGATTGATATTTTTTGGATTCATTAGTTCTCGTTGCCCCTTGTTACTTAGTGGCAATAATAACATTGGACAAGTAAAATAAGGTTCTTTTGTCTTAGGAACATCCACCACCCCATCGTTGATGACATATTTGGTTTTATTCCAAGACTTGTTTCTATCCTTCCTATTACCATTGCCATTCTTGTCTTTATTCAACACTATGTCAACCTTCTTAATAGCAACATCCTCAATGCAATAAGTGCTCTCAATCATATCATTAAATGTAGTGAACACTTATTTTCTAAGGTCATAGTATAGCTCAGAACAAGAATATTAACAAAGATATCGATCTTCTCATTTTTGGGGATTTGTTGTGGATATCTAGCATGTAATCTTTTCCACCTTTGTAAATAGGTAACAAAGGATTGCCCTTATTTTTTCTTGATGTTTCATAGATCTAGCATATTGATGGGATATTGTATGTTGTAATAATAGTGTTGAATAATCATTGCACAAGGCCATCAAAATATTTGAGAGGTGGGGATATCTTAGTAAACCATTCCATAACATTTACATTTGAACTTATTGGAAATAGCCTCATGAGCTATGTGTATTCTTGCACAAAGTCCATGCTAAGTACATAAAATTGTCTTACATGGTCATGAGGGTCACCATTTCCATCATATTTATCATATTTGTGAACCTCTATATCCCTTGGAAACAATGTCATGTATATAATTTTATCAAAGGGAAGAGCACATATGGTCTCAACAAATGAGGTCTTAGGTTTTTCCTTTTCCATTTGCATATGCATAACTTGATTTTGTATGTCTTGGACTTTCTTCTTCAAAATCTCACTTTCAGTTGGTTCTCTCCTTTGAATTATTTGTTGGATGTTAAAGTCACAGGGTATCCTTCAACCTCTATTTGTCATATATGCAAAGTATTGATCACCATTTTGTTCTAGTGCCTTGAGCATGAGCCTTTTTAGATGTTCATATTCTTGGAACCTAATTAGGTCTTCACTAGTAACTTCATTATCCACTTCACTTTCATGGGGTGAAGGTTGTGAGCATCTAGGTTGTGAGATATACCCCTCAACATTTGACCCTAGAGTTCTAGGTGGGGTATTATTTCCATTGTTTCCAAAATGTGCATAATTTATAAAGGGGTTGCTAAGAGCAGCACTAGCATTTTGGTTTTCATAGCCATATGTGTAATCATTTTCAAATCCTTGAGTGTATTTTTTATGGGTATCATTTCTTTCATGAGTGTGTGTAGCTATCCTAGAGGCTATATGTATAGCTTGTTCATATTTCTCTTGCTCTAGCCTGGCTTGTTCATCTTGAGCAACATTTTTTCCTCTTTCAATATATTCTCTCCTAATGTGGAAGAGCTCATCTAAGTGGAAGAGTCTCTCTTGTTGGTTCATGGTGAAAGACACATTGTTTTTAGCTCTAGGAGTATCAAGCAAGATACCAAAGGGGATACCAAAAAGACTAATAAGGTCATACCTAGGGGTGGGCCTATCTTCATTGAACTTATCACAAATAGGTTTTCCTTCAAATTTCTTCTTATATGGACACTTAGTGGGAGAAGCCAATTGTTAGAAACTAAAGGAATGATGACTACCTTGACCAAATTGTAGCCTAGTTGTAACCAATATGTAACAAAAATTCTTAACTTTATAAGATGATACAATACACTGAAGAATTAAACTTGTAAAAAATCAAGATGTCCACTTGTCAAAAATCTAGCAAAGAGTGTATCTTGTCAAGAGTGTCCAAGAAATTTACAACACTAGTGACTCGAGGTAGGAGCTAGGAAAGAAGTCCAATAGCGAATAGTCAAATAGCTCATATAAAACTTTGCATATATCACTTTCACATATAGTCATGATTCACAGTTCACACTTGCACTTCACTTACACACTACACCAAGATAGCACATTGCTTACTGCAAGAAGTCCTTTGCATAAATACCATGCCTTTACACAAATTACTATTGGGTTAGCTAAGACCAAAATTCACTTTTCCAAGTTAGAGTAAACATCTAGGATGTCGGCCCTAATTGTACAAGTAATTATTTTATAAACAAAACAATTATGTTGTCCTACATCATCAAAACATGATTATCTCTATTATGTACAGTTCGTACAAAATTTTGAGGTTATACACATCATCACTAGCATGTATACTATCTCCATTAACTTTTCTAGTCATAATATGATGTCTACAACATGTTATAAACAAAACAGTACATTGTTGTAAAACAAATTATATACTTAGACAATTTTCTGACTACCAAACACTAAGTATCTTTATTTCTGAGGTTTCCTGTCAGCATGTACATTGTGTGTTGCCATAAATGATAATAATTACATATCACTATTAGCCAATTGTCAACAATCTCCCCCTTTGGCATTGATGGCAACAAAATAGGGAAAATTGGCTAAGTGAAAAAAACTTAACTATCAAAATAAACATTACATCTATTATAACTTGTTCAACTTAACATATATGCTCCCCCTTACAATATACTTTACACTTTTAAAATCTTCACGTGTATCTCTCCCCATTGTATCTCTCCCAAAAATCTCTACTTTTGTCATGTATACAATTTTCACATCTCTCCCCCTTTAACACCATTGACAAAGTTCAAAATGTCAAGATTTTATCCAAAAACTGTCCAAAGATTGTTGTCTTTCCTTATGCTGAAATGATCTTCATACAATCATCAAAATTAGTCTTCAGACTATCCATACATTGGTCCATGTCTCTTTGGTAGACTCAACTGATGTGAGAATTGCACATAAAGCATATGGTGCAATCTCAACTGCATTGATATCTGAATACAAAAGTTTGAATATGTGTCCTTGGCCTTGACACATTCCTCTAGCTGCTTCTCGACAAAAGATAACTTCAGAGCAATTGATTCTCTGAAATCAAATGTTCTCTTCAAAATCTAGTCTTTCCAAAGTTCTAGTTTCCTAATGTCACTATGAATACTAGCAACTTGACTCTCAAAATCATCAACTTTGCTAGATGGATGTTGGATTTAGTTGGATAAAGCCTCTAGCTCATTCATCTTTATCTCAATCTGATCATTCAAGTCTTTAGTCAACTTGTATGATAAGGTACACTTAACATACAATTTTTTTCCTTTTTGCTGACATTTATGAAGTTCTTTTATACATGTGTCAAGATTAACTAAGTCGTTCTTGATATTTTGGCAGATGATGCTAAACAAGTTAAGATCATGGGAAATTTGAGCCATCACCTCTGCAACACTCAATAGATTTGTGAACCCTTCATCGAATGAATTTAACATTGCTTATGCTCTCTATTTGAGATCTGACTTAGTATACTGAACTACCAATGTACTGTGCAGTATATCTGTCACTTCCATCAGTGTTCTTTGTAAACTCTTCACTTTCCTATTTTTCTCAATTAGCTTGGTCAAGTATGAGATCAAATCTATTTGATCATCATCATCGGTAGATAAACTAGTAAGAGAGAGTGGAGCAGATGAACCAAATAGTTTAGTCTCATCCTCCCCCTATTTCTTTGTTGCTTCTTTAGTTCTTCTCTCTTCCTCTTCTTTCTTTTCCTTTTCCTCTCTTTCTCTCTTTTCTTTTGATCTTTTCTTCTCTTCTTCCTCTGTTTTCTTTTTCTTGTCTTCTTTTGCAATCCTTCTTTTATCTTCATCTTCTTTTCTTTTCCTTTCTACCTCAAGCAATTTTTGCTTGGCTTCTTCTATCTTCTTCTTTTCTACTTCTAGTAGTCTCTTCTCTTCCTCAATTTGCCTTATCCTCAATATCTTCTATGTCAGGTACATTTGGTTTGGAACCACCAAATGGATTGGTATCATCAATGTTAATTGTAACATTGGTTTGATCAATCTACATATTGTCACCACTTATGGACGCTTCTGAGGTTCTAGGAGCTGCAGGAGATGTTTCCTATGATTTTATCAACATCTTACTGATAGTTGTTGCAGTCTCCTTTCTCAACTTATCCTTTTCACCAACCATGAATAGAAATGGTCTCAACTTATTTCTTAACTATGGCATGAGGTTATTCAACAATCCTTTTATTTCACCTTCATCATCAGTATTGAAGATAGTCCTTAGCATAGACTTCTGAAGTTCAAGGTCTTCTTCTCTTTTAGGAGTCTTCTTATTTATAAGTCTCTCATAGATTGTCTAGTTCACTACTTCTTCAATATCCTTCAAACTTAGATCATTTTCTATGACACATCTCATAGTAGATATATCAATCTAATCCTTCTAAACAATTATTATATAAATCATAAAACTTGTTCATTTGAACAAAGTTACTTTCATTGGAAATCGTTGTATTTATCTTCTCAATCTTCAACTTCTAAGGTTGCTGAGCTTTTCTTGCTACTTGTTTAGGTGGAGTCACCTTTTTTGCTTGCTTAGATTCTTGTTCCTCATCATCTTCATCACTTGACTCAATTGTCAACAATTTTTTCTATCTTTTACCAGGTCCTGTGGTTAGCTGTTGTACTCTCTTAGTCTTTGTCGAAACTACTTTAACTAATCTCTTTGATTTTCTTTTCTGCTCACTAGGCTGAACATCGAACACTACTACATATGGTATGCTCTGTTCCAAAGATGTTTTAGCAACTAATACTGACAAGGGTTGTATGTTCAATACACCTTGCTTCATTATTTGTCTCACATCCTTAGATTCACTCTCTGTCATTCTGGCCTCTAATAGTGCCCTTTTTTTTATTGATTCAACCTTCTTATGTGATGCCTTCTCCAAGGTTGCTTGATGAGAATGTTGTGTGATCTCATCATGTGTGCCAAATCTATATTCAACTTTATCTTTATCTAAATTCAACAACAAATCAATATAACCAACTGCAACGTTGTCATTCAACTCATAGCTCAAGGGATCCAAAAATGTCTCTCGAGGTTCAACTACTTGAATATATGTATGATCTATATCAACAAGAATACATATATCCTCCTTGAATCTATCTGTAATTATAGGTGAAATCCTAAATCTTTGTTTCATCTCATTTTGAAAAGTCCTCATAATTAAGTTTCCACTGTCCAATATCTTGTCTGCAAGGTGCCTTCTGCATACCTCTGTAATCTTCTCCATAGTGCATCTATCACTACTCATTATTTATGTGACTGACAAGTAGGGAAATCTCTTAAGCACATGAAAGAATATGTGATTTATCAATGACTAGAATCTAAACACACCATTCTTTGTCTTATTAATCTTTTCAAGTTTTTCTAGAGTTGCATTCTCAATATTTCACTCAAATTTACTTGCTCTTTCTCAATACATATCTTATAAGTTGCATGTGTAAATCCTGCTAAAAGTTCATCAATCTTAGAAATTTCACAAATTGAATAAGCAATAATTCTACTAAGAAATCTTGCATCATCTTGATTGATGGAGTTGATTACCATAGTCTTCCCATCATATACTGCCTTAGTGTAACATTCCACTTTCTTCTTAACCCTCTTCTCACCTATGGGTACACTGCCTTGTTTGCTGAGACCAGTTACATCATGAATAAGGTCAAAAAAATTGTCTACTACATTATCTTGCATCCACAATTTTCTATCATGTATCCTACTCAATATGATTTGAGTCCATTCATCTATATCTAGCTCATGGTAGAAATGATATTTAAACAAGTCAAATTCCTTTAAATGTTCAAATTCGGGCTTCATAGTCATGTCAAGGTTAAAGACTAGTTCCATATCCTTATTCATATATTCACTGCCAATTGACTTAAATTTGCAATTCAAATAATTTTCTATGTCTTTAAGGTAAACTATGTTGTTCAGAGTGATAGACAACGTAGAGTTAGGGTTTCCTTCATTAGGGTTTCCTTCATTAGGTTTTACGAAAATAATCTTAAACATAGGTTTTTCCTCATTCTCAGCACTGTGTACTAATGAGATATCCATTATCTTTATCAATATAAACTTTCACCAAGAAAATTTACAAAAAAAATGATAAAATACCTCTTTCTGAAAATAAGGTTTGCTTTGAAATCATTATGACAAGTCACTTTTGAATGCTGTTCACTTAGAATGTGTTTGTAATGAAGTAAAATCAATTTTGTACTCCATTTATCCCTCAACTTGAACTTGTATTAATTTCATACTTCACAAATATGAAAAAGTTGTTAGTTGCATTCTACAATCAATTAACTACTCAAGATCATCTATCCAATATTTGGATGTCACTCGAGGTTTACTATAGCCTCCTTCCATCATGAAAATTATCCTCAAGACTTTGTATCATGAAATTCTCTACAAAAACTTACTTTCCATCTTATGTTACAGAATTAGCCTTTACTATAATACTAGTAACTTTGAATTCCATTATAACTTCTTTAGATGAGCTCCAAATCACCAGCGAGCTTAGATACCATCTACACATAACAAGATACACCTTTTCCCAACTTTTCTACCTCTAATTTGGTCTCTAACTAAAGTTCTCAAATTTTGATAATGTGAACAAGCTTAATTCAACTTAATTGAATCAAATTCAACAACTGACTTCGATCTTCATGCCTCATCATCATCTAAATTTTCTTTTGATATATTTGTTTATTTTATGAATGCTTCATTAAGTTCTTCTCAAAGTTCACTCACAATGTTTCTTTGTTCTTCATTGTTAGTTCCAAAGTTTCTTTCATGGTTCCTTCTATCAATCCTTCTGTTCTCGAAGTTTCTTCCATTATTTCTTTTATCTCTGAAGTTTCTGTCCATTTTGCATTTTTTCATTGTGCCTCCAAAATTATTACATAACTAATATATAGGTGCTCTACTTATAGGATTCTACTAATCATTAGCTACATGAAAATTCCGAGCAATGTGTCCTAAGTTGTTACACTTATAACACACAATTTGTCTTCTATCTTCATAAGATCTTCCTTCTCTTGATGTCCTTTCATTAGGTCTTCTTCTATCTACAGGGTTAGTATATCTAGATATTCTATTATTTCTCCTATCATTATCATACTTAGGTTTCCTACAATCAATTGCATTATGACCCATACCATGAAAATTATGACAAAAAAAAGTTCTTGACATGATTGAATGACTTATTTGTACAATCTCTTTTCATATGCCCTATTTCATTACATAAAAAGCACTTAGTGCTAAATTTATACCTGGTTGTCATAGGAGTCTCGACATGCTTTGGTTCATCCAAGATTTCAACTTCCTTGTTTAACTCAACTTCTTTAGGTTTCTCGAAAGATTGGTTGGATTCAATCTTATCATTAGATTTGTCTTTTTCTTTTGGATCTGATCTAATCTCAGGTTTCTTCGCAGACATGTTAATTAGATAGCCAAGACTAGCCTTATCATAAGAAGATCTCTAAATAGACATTAAATCATCAAGATATTCTCTACTAGAATAAAACTTCTCAAGTTGTTGTTTGTACTGTTGTTTGTACTTAAGGAGTTCTTCATGATATTCTTTCAATGTTTCAAATTTAGATGTTTTCTTTGCTAGACTTTCTCTTAGATCTACATTTTCAATCTCCAAATTAGATTCAACTTTGCTAGGATCATTTCTCAAATTCAACTTCAGATTTGTAATCTTCAACTCATGCTTCAAGATCTCGTACTCTGTCTTCAACTTTGAATAGTCATCATCACTAGTTCTAGATTCAGTAAATTCAGGCTTGGATTTCATATGTTCAATTTTTTCTTTCAAATGACCAATGTATACTTTAGAGTCTTCATATATGTCCTTCAGCTTATCTCTTTCTTCAGTAAGGAGATCAATTTGTTCAAGAGCTTCTTCAAGGTTCATCAACTATTCCATATCCATAGGGATCTTACTTAAGTTGTTAAGCCTCTTCAAAGTAACTAGGCTATGATACCAATTGTTAGAAATAGGGATTACTAGGGGGGGGGAATTAGTAATCTACGAACTTTAGTCACAACTAGATATTATTACTTACTTTTAACCATACATAACAAAGCAATAAAGTAATGTTGAACAATAACAATAGCAATGCACAAAGATAACTCATAACACCATATTTTGTTAACTACGAAAACCCTAGCCAAGGGAAAACACTAGTGGGGATGATACCCACTAGATAATATACTAATATATATGTTCCTTGTTAGAGGATGGACCCTTTTAGGAGTCAATGAGAAATTTTAGTATAAGCAGTCCCTATTAGGATACTTTGAATCCCTGTTAGGAGTTGTAGTACAATGTATGCAAGAAGAGTCCACTACCCAAATATGCAATTTCAACTACAAGAAGAGCTCACTGCTCAATCAAGTAATTTACTATTATCTTCTTTCCTTGTCTGATCTCTAATCTTCAACTTGATCTCAGATCATGAAATAGCTCATATAAAACTTTGCATATATCACTTTCACATATAGTCACAATTTGCAATTCAAACTTGTACTTTGCTTACATACTACACCAAGATAGCTCATTGTTTATCGCAAGAAGTCCTTTGCATAAATACCATGCCTTTACACAAATTATTGTTGGGTCAGCTAAGACCATAATTCACTTTTCTAAGTTAGTGTAAACATCTAGGATGTTGTCCCTAATTTGACAAGTAATTATTTTGCAAACAAAACAATTCTTTCCTTCAATTTTGTTGTCCTGCATCATCAAAACATGATTATCTTTGTTCCATACAATTCCTACAAACTTATGAGGTTATATACATCATCACCAAAATGTGTACTATCTCCATGTAACTTCTCTAGTCATAATATGACATCAGCAACATGTTATAAAGAAAACAATACATTGTTGTAAAACAAATTCTATACTTAGACAATTTTCTGATTACCAAACACTAAGTATCCTTATTTCTGAGGTTCCTTGTCAGCATGTACATCATGTGTTTCCATAAATGACAACAATTACATATCATTATTAGCCAATTATCAACAACACCTATATTGTATGACACTTCCCTATATAATCAAGCGATAAAATCTCTCGATGTGATACTCTATGTCACAACATGAGATAATGTGTAGAGCAGAGGTGCAATAGAATAAAAAGAGATAGTGTAATACAATAACTGGTAAAGTATCACACCATAGTTATGTAAAGTATCATTATCACACAATAATCCTCTGTGAAAAACAAAAAATACCCAAAACAATAAACAAATAAAGTGGCGGAGATGCAAAAATAAGAGCTAGACAAGGTTATCTAGCCCCATGGTGGGTGCCAAAATATATACACCAAAAATCAGGCACACTTCTATAAACCATTTTTCTTGAGAATACCCATGATGAAAAGTACCTCAAGAGACATCTTATAGCTTCCTATATATGATGTGCAAGAGCTATGAGAGTGGCTCTAAAATGGACTTAGCTTATTGAACCCTTGCAAGGTGTAGAATGGAAGATTCAGAGAGTAGAGACAAGAATGCCAATATCCAAGAATCAGGATGAGTGCAATGCAAATGAAAATAAACTAGAATGAGATGCAAAATCAAGATTAAACTACAAGTATGAAGAATTGCAAGATTCCCTAATAAGACTAGGTAAACTATGCTATGCATAAAGAAAATCTAAGATGAATGCAAATGAGAGAATGCAATTGTAGAATGAGTGCAAAGTGAATGCTCCAAGTGCTCCAAAACCCTATAGCATAATGTTAGCATGAATACCAAAGATGGAGAATGAGGAGAGAGCCCTTTCTTTTTAAAAAAAATGGATGGTTGAGATCAAAAGCCAAGAGATGCTTAATCAAGTGTGGACGATACATCTTGATTGATCCATGTGCACAAGAATCTCACCTAATCAATATCAATGGTGGAGTTAAACAAGGTGAGAGATGTGTACAGGAGAATGAAGATTCCATCCACCTTGGAAAGTGTGCACCATATGTGAGACAAAAAGTCTTTGTTCTCTTATTTTTAAAATAGGAATAATGTTTTTCATGTGCACACTTAGGATAAGTGAGAATTTTTATTTAATCAAAATGGAGAAAGTTCTTTCAATTAAATAAAAGACTTAGGATAAAGTGTTCTAACCATAGGTTATAATAGAATAAACATATTTTTGATGATTTGACCAAAGATAGTAAATTGATAAATTATGTAAAATTTCTAGAAAGGGGGCTCATAGTCTAGATGACCATTTTTGGGTGATTACACATGTAGGCTCAGGTCTGACTAGAAAACCAATAGGATCTATGGGATCGCGATCCTACAAAAAAGCCAACTCAAGGTGGCAATTAGAGGGGTTCAGTTGAATTAGTTGCGAGAATGTGTTCCCACTTGATGTTTTTGCAAGTTTGAGAGTGGGAATGTGTTCCCATGAATAAAAGAGTATGTCAGGTAGATTCAATGAGAGAATGTAATCTATGTTAACCAAGGGTATAGGGTTAGAGGGGAGCATTCTCGCCAGCATGCATGACTATAGGAATGAAAGGTTTAAATAGGGTCATAAAATTATGTTCCTAGATGCAAGAACACAGGAAATGGGTGAAAGGTTTAAGATAAGTGGTCATAGTAGTTACGAGGGAAGTTAGATTTTTAGGATCAAGGATTGATGCTTATTAGTGTTGGTGTATGAAATGGCATATGGATGCACTTATATAATAAGAGAGGCATGCAATAGTGTTGCACATAGGGGAGTAGTTTTGATTGACAAAGTGGGTTAGGGTGGAGGTACTTGGGTTAGGTTACCTTGCAAGGATGTTACACACACAAACCTACATGGCTATGGTGACAAAAATATGTGAACAATGACATAGTGAGATTGTTGGCTTCCATTTTGTGATGGGGGAGATGATAGTCACACCGAGGATGTCTACCACATCTTTAGATTACTAGTTTGTTAGACATAGGTGCGTGCAATGAGGGGTGTATTAGGAAAGCAAGCAATGCAAGGTTAGTGGGTCCTGGAGTTCTATTCAGGATCCAGTCTGACTATTTTTCTTTGGATGAGCATTTGGATATAGTGGTGCAAGAGAGGCATGTCTATTTCTATGTGTCTAGACTAGTGTCATGGTATATTACCCCAAATATAAGTAGCATTGGTGTTACATTAATAGTGATCTTGATGATCATGAGGATCATGGATGTAGGGGTCCCTATTGCTAGCAGAGTTGTATAAGGATCTTGTAACATACCCTACTAATTCTACCTTGAATTTTTTAGTTTTGATTCAACAACATTTTGTCAAACAGTTGGTGTGCAAAGTCTGATTTGTAATTTCTGAGTTCTTGTTCAGATGTTATAATACTTCTCTGCCAAACAATGACCATATGATTCGAAGAATAGCAAGGACAAATATCTTGGCACTTGAACACTACTACAAATATGCAATGTAAAGAGTACTTATGGACTGATCGTAAATGTTCCGTACACTTATTCCTCTATTCAAGATATACAAACTTCATATAGCTGTGTACAAAAGTGACTGAGTTTGTAGTGCAAAGACTGTTACACAGTGACTGAATATGCAAAACTCTTTATAATTATGACACCTATACATTCATTGAACTATTATAATCGGGTGTAGAAGAACCTGAAAATAATATGATCGCTGCTGTTCGAAATTTGAGGATGGATGTCCAGTTTAGCAACCCATCTAATAGCTGCTCGGTTAGGGTATGAAATATGACCTCCAAGTACACAGAATGAGGATTGTTCATGCGCACTATTCACATGCACTGTTCACGCGCACTGTTCACGCGCACTGTAGCAGCACTGTTTACCCACAAACCTGCTCCAAATCTCACCTCCAAATCTGCTGTCCATGCTGTTCAATGTCTGCAATGATATGCCTTTGGAAATGGAACAATTTCAATCTTACCTGTAGCTGAAAAATTGAAGCTGAATGCACACAGTATGAAGCTAATAGATCTTAAATCCCTTGACTCTGTCTTCCAAGAGCGAAAGGATTGTCACCAATGGAGGATTTCGTCTCCAAAAGCCAGCAACCAAACCAACCAAACTAAGCTTGAATTCATCAATCTCTTCATATCTCCACACCCCATTCATGGCTGTATATAAAGTCCTCTTAGAGGGTCGACCCCCACTCCACAAGCAATGTGGGATTAAATCTCATATTTGCATTTTAATATATTGTTTCCATTTATCACTTTAAAGTCCCAAGGAGATCATTTGGTGTCCCACTCTTGGGCACACATATAAATACAAAATATAATAAAGTAACCTTATAATATTAATTTAATTGAAGTTACTTTATTAAATAACTTCCGGCATTAAAATTCCATAGCAAATGATCTCGAAACACCACAAATGATAGCTCGTTAGAAAGAGCTAAGAAAAACACATCCAACCCCATCATCAAAATTATCATCTGGCTAGCCTGGCTGACTTACTAAAAATAGTAAGTCACATTGTAAATGCCTCCAAACGAACTTAGTTGGCCCCAGAACAAAATCGACTAGGCCAAAACACCACAAGATCCCGTCCATGTCCTTGTTAGCCCCCGGGACCACATAGAAGTAGGCTAACGACAACATATATCCAAACTGGTTAAACAGGGGACATTACAGATCTACATTAGGTTGTGTACCAAGGGTGAGACCAAAATGGGTTAATATAATGTTTAGACCTTTCCAAGTATGTGGATGGGAGTAGTCTTCCAGTCAAGGTCCCCTTAAGGTGTGCTTCAGCCAGTTGGGCACCATGACAAATAGACACATGAGCCTATGGTTTATAGTTGGGGTGATGCGTTGACATACCATCATATAAAAGATGTAGATTATTGGTGGGTACAATTATATGACACAACATTAGTTACATGGAGACTATATATGGTTCTTAGGCCATGGCTAGAAGAGCAAGAGCATCTACCATATGTCATTAGTCCAGGGTTTATGTTTGGGTGGTTGGATTATACCATGGAGTAGTATCATCTTGATAGGTAATGGATATAGTTTGGGTGACATCAGGATATGCCAAGAGAGTTAGTATGATACCATCAAGTGATGGGGGAGTCTATCACTCTATTTGGACAACCACTAAAAAGGGAGGGGTTATTAACAGGATGGCGAGACTTGTAGCCAGTGGAGTGGGATTGATAGGGATAGTTGGTAGATGTAGGATCTACATAGGGGTATTGGATCAGTTCCAAGTTCCATAACTGGTGGGGAGGTAATGAGCTTCCAAAGCATTAGTAGTGACTAGGGAGGTAGCCCAAGTTGCAAGGTAGGGTAGGTATGTGGAGATGGGGTTGAGGCAGTGGGTGGAGCTAGTCCAAGATCCACAAAGGAGGAGGAGAGTGGGAGGGAAGAGGATCAAGGTAAAAAAAAAAAGACATGGATGGAAGGTAGGGTCTATACTTGCCATTAATTATACAAGCGCCAGCATAAGGATCGAGCGATGGAGGATCATTAGCTGGTAGAGAGGAAAATGGATTGGTGACTAGGTATGCCTCCTTAGAGTAGTCACACAAAGTGACTAGCCAGCTACTGAGGGATATCTAGAGAGAGATATTTTGATTATAGGTCAAGTGAGACCAGTTTAGGGTGGAGAGGGATATAGTGTAGGAGCAGTGTTATAGGTTCTAGACCAAGTGAGATGGGCTCAACACTAATTGGGACAAGCTAGTAGGGGTGTTGGAGATTGCATGACATGAGAGGGATAGGCTCTAGGGGAGAGTGGATGTATTGTAGGTAGAGCACGATAGGCTCTTGGTGGAGATGGTTAATTTGAGGGCCCAAGTGGTGGTGGGTGGAGGGATGGATGAGTTGAGGAGGTTGTAGGGGAAGTGGAGGATCTGTGGGAGAGAGAAGGCTTCTATTGGGGAATATACCATGTAGCCATGCCTGCAGTTCAGGTTTAGCATTATAGATAGCCTACATGGTTAGGTACAATAGGTACACATACATGTATGTAGGTAGCTAGGGAGAGTAGTTGGAGTACTAGGGAGTCTAAGTGTGCTGGTGAATCTTAGAAGACTAGGAAGAGACACAAGAAAAGGGTAGGGTTAGCATAGAGGATGAGGGGGAGAGCTCAAGGATTAATGACAGGAGAGCAGAGGGAGCTCAGGGGGAGGAGGTGGTAGTAGTCAAAGTGTGGTAGGCACAACAGGAAGATGCTTCCATGAGCTCTAGGGCCACCATAGGTTGCCCCAGATGATGATCCTTTCAGAGCGCATGGCAATGATCCTATTCATGAGGGTATTGGTGAGCACTGATATGCCACACTATATATGGATATGTATTTTATGATGTATCATTTTTTTTGAGGGCACATACCCTTGATGTACCATATGGATTTTGTACTTCTTATGGTCTAATGAAAATTGATACACTTTTATTCTTTCATGGGTGGGTGATGTATTCTTTTATTCTAGGTGAGATGGATATATATAGAGATGATGAACATTTATTGGGTGGGATATTTGTGTTATGGATTTAGTGCCCTTATGATTTTTATGAATTGCACATATATATATGATGTTACTGATGTGTTTTTGTGTAAGATGTGATGTTTGATGCCCTACCATGTCACCCAAAAGAACTAACCTAAAGTTTCACTAAGTTTTCTAAACATTTTTTTTTAAAAGATAAAGATACAACAATAGCTATAGAATAGAAAAAGCAATTAACGTACATTCATACATCAACAATACATAAACAAGTTATAACTCTTAAGGGTCCCATAATGATGAACCACATTTAATTTTAATTAACACTAAATCCAATATATAATAAATCCACATCAAATAATAATATACAAGTATGAATCCATTTAAATAATATACAGTCATTTCAAATGCCGATTGGCAATAATCATAATGCACTATCATCCACTGTACAAGTTCAGCTTGTAAGATGTATGAAATAAAATACAATACACTAGGTATAACCACCCATCATAAAAATACAGAAACAGATAGAAAGGAACATCTGCACAAACACATCCACCAGCGGCATCCATCAGTCGGATCTCAATGGTTTAAGAAAAAAAGCACTACCACCCAACCTCATGGAACCCAAAAAGGCCCACTTGCACCACGTTGAGGAGATAAACTCAAGTCCCAAATAGGATATCAAACTCAAAAGTCAAAACCAATGGCTAGGTTCAAGGAATTGCCTGAACGAAAACTATCTCAAGGGTACCAAGACACAAGTATCAACTAATCCCAGATGCAACATAGACACATAGGAAATCTACTATGCATGTGGACCAATGTCATCAAATGAACCAAATTTAGGGTTACACAACTAGTCTTTTAATCTTTCAGCCCCCTAGTGACTCTATGCGGCACTAGTGTTGTTTCATACTGACAAGGCATACTAACAAAGCATGGTCGCAATCAAGCGTCCTCTCTACTCCCATCCTAACTTGTACTAGCACTTGAGGCATGGACAAGGAAAATAATGACTCTCGTTAATTCATTTTAAACCCATCTAAAGAAATGTTATCACTTATTAAATAACCTACAATGGGTTACCCATCAACCTCTTTAGGGCCTCAACCTCCATTGCAAGCCACTTATCAACATGACATATAAATAACCTACCCTAAGCTTAGTAAAATAATAAAGATCACAAAAGACCATGTACCATGCATCAATTCTTAAATAAGCAAATAACAAGTACCGAAAATCACTAATCATATTCATGAATTCCACTAATACGATCATCCTAATAGAACTGATCCCAAATCAAGTACACATAAACCAATCCACCTCATAACATGACATCACCGAGAACAAATCATACAAACACCTCAGTTCTATACAAGCAACTGGAGAGTAATCCAAAAAAAACTGATCAAAGACTCAAAATTTATATCAAATAGGTCACACCATTCACCTTAATTTCACACAAGAAAAGTGGAAAGCAGGAACAATCAATAGATTGAAACACCTCATAGAGCATACAAGACACATTACCATGGTTGAGTATAAAAGATCATATTCAACGCATCATCATGACATCACAAACAAAAATCCCAAGCCTCTGGTAAACATCCTAATTTGGTCAAAGCTAAGTCAACCTGACACCCAACAGTAAAATCACACGTCATAAAAAGAGTACATACAAAAGTTAGTTTCACAATATATTAGGTTTTGAAAACAAACCAGTTCCATTTTCACTTGTAGGTTTTCAAGTTTTCAGTTTCGTTATCAATATATCACTTCATAATGTTTGTGATCTCAAACGGGGTTTCAGTTTTCATTTTCTCAAATTATTATAATTACTAAGGTTTTCGAATAATAAAATTTCCCTAGTATTATAAATCACTTTCATATATCTAAACCATATAAACACATCCAAGTTTATAAAAGAAAACATTAATTCTCCCAATTAATTTTTTTGATTTTTAATTTATTTTAGAATTATATTTAAATAATAAAGTAATAAATCAAATTTTTAAATAATTAAATTTCAAATTTCAACAATACTTATTAATAATTATTATCAATTATTACCATAATAATTTTAAATTTATTAAACTTTGGAAAAACTTTCCCGAAAAGGAAACCTGCTAAAAATAGAGACTTCCAAAAATAGAAACCTACTAAAAACAAAAAAATTCCAAAAATGGAAACCTTCTAAAAATAAAAACTTTCCAAAAATAAAAACATGCTAAAAATAGAAACTTTACAAAAATAGAAACTTTCCAAAAATAGAAACTTGTTAAAAATAGAAACTTTCCAAAAATGAAAACTTTCCAATAGGAATCTGGTAGAGAAACCCAGACCAAACAGTTAAAATCTATAAAATAAAATTTATTTTCTTTTCAAAACCCGAATCCCGATTTCAACATCCAATTACAAAATACCGAAACAATCAAATAAGGGTTTTTAATTTAACTCTTTCTTAAATGTATTCAAGAGTAGAGAATAGTAAATTTAAATTTTAATATGAGGGTTTCAAGTCTCTATTTCCCATATACAGACAATAGAATGAAGAACAATTAAAATATACAACAAGGGTTTCAATTTCATTAATTCATTCACGAACGTAATCAAGAATATAAAATAATAAATTTCAATCACAAGGGTTTCAAACAATTCTAAAAGTTCTGAAAACATATTTTACTAGACACGAAGAAAATAGGAAAATTGAAGAATGTAAATCTATTGTACAATTTAACCACAAGATTCTACTTAAATCTAATGCTAATTTGACAACACACGAAGCACGCAAGAATTCTCCTTTCTTTCTAAAAACCTCCTTTTTTTGAAATTGCTCCTCCAAAAACTGTGTAATTGCATAATGAGCTCTAGATCTCTAAAAAAGAGTTCTCCCTTAATTTGGGGCTCTAATTATGCAATCATGTGATCTCTGATATAGAGTTCTCCCTTAATTTGGAGCTCTGATTATGCAATCACGTGATCTCTAATAAAGAGTTCTCCTTTAATTTGGGGTTCTAATTGTGCAATCACGCGAGGGAACTTGTTGATCAATTATTGTTTATTACTTTTTATCTTTTACCTTTTCATGCACAACTCTTAGCAATTTTAAAATATCTTTATTAAATTAATTTCCTTTCTCCTTTTGATTAATTTATTATATTTTAATTTCATACATAAGCTTTATGTAATTTAGTTAAAATAAACTTTATTAAATAATTGCTTACTCTCTCTCTCTCTCTTATTAATTTTTGAAGCATTTTTTAATATAATATTTATTAACTGAAGTAATAATAATACTTAGCATTTATTTAAAAATGAACTCCTAAATATATTATTATTAAATTAAATAAATATTTTCACACCAAAAATTAGACTTTATCTTTATCTTTAAATGAATTCTTTTATTTAATTAATTCACGAGACGTTTTTAATAATATATTTATTTACTTAATTAATAAGATTATTTAGAGTTTATTATTAAAATAAAACTCCTAAATAATTATCATTAAATTAAATAAATATAAATACATCAAAAATAGAAATTTAATATAATCTTTTAAATTTAATTCTTTTATTTAATTAATTTCTCAATTAATTAAATATAATTAAATATCGAATCTTCTTTATTAAATTTCCATTAAATAATCTTTTAATTTGATTGAATTATAATAGAAAATCACAACATACCCACAAAACCAAATACAAAAATTTATCATAAAACACAGAATACCAAAACAAACTCTAGGGTAAAAATCACAAATTCACATCACTTGACGAATTTGGAAAGGTGAAACTAACTCAGATATATTTATTAACTTAATTAATAAGATTATTTAGTGTTTATTATTAAAATAAAACTCTTAAATAATTATCATTAAATTAAATAAATATAAATACGTCAAAAATAGAACTTTAATATAATCTTTTAAATTTAATTCTTTTATTTAATTAATTTCTCAATTAATTAAATATAAGTAAATATTGAATCTTCTTTATTAAATTTCCATTTAATTAAATCATTAAATAATCTTTTAATTTGATTGAATTATAATAGAAAATCACAACAGACCCACAAAACCAAATACAAAAATTTATCATAAAACACAAAATACCAAAACAAACTCTAGGGTAAAAATCACAAATTCACGTCACTTGACGAATTTGGAAAGGTGAAACTAACTCAGATACTTGTCCTACTTTTTAGGATAGTTGGCTTAGGGTTTAGGATTTGGACTCGAGATTTATCTCCCCACTTATACCATTGAAATATTGTGATAGTGTATGCTCATCTTGGCAATTCAAGGAAGTTGATACCCGATACCTGCAATCTGCATAAAATCCATGCATGTACAAACACAATATTCTAAACTAAATAGGCAATGGTGGGAAGTGGTACATCATGTAGATCCCGACTAACAAGTGACTACAACTCCCTTCCTCAACCACATCAGAAACGTCACACATAAAGAAACATACACGCACACCATACACATGCAAGTATGGGGTAAGTATCCATAGAAAACACATATAAATAATCCATCATGAAATAACTGAAATCACTAACTGAACATACATATATATCATTGTCAAAACAATCATAAACACCTGAAATAACTAAGTAACTTAACACATATATCAACTGAATATGAAATACATTTAATCTAATCTAGTAACCAAGTATCGATAATCATAAAACACAATAAAAAAAATTGGCCTAAAAGAATCCAACAATACAACAGAAAACTCAAGTAGGGGTACGCATTACATGATGAGTACTATATGCCTTTGATTTGATGTATCACATGACTAATGTGTTCCTATAGGGTGTGATGCATGCAGAACTTATGTGCTTTATGCATTTGTGTGTGATGTCTATATGCAAACTAACATGACGTGATGTGATAGCTATTTTATGATTTATATGATGCAAAATGTGATGCACATGATTATATTGATATATCTATATCATGCCTATATGATGATTTGATTTTATGAGATGTGTATGCATTAATTTTGATGATGAGATGCTTATGTATTTAGATGATGCTATGAGATGTCTATGATGATAGATGCATTGATGTGATGTGTATATGTATGTCATAATGATGGATACAAAATTATACAAAATGTTTTAAAGTAATGAACCTAAATAATAAAGAATAATGCAACTATAATGATAATGCAACTAAAATGAGGATGCAAATAGAAATGGCTTAACCACCTCATGTGGTTCTTTAAGACTATTGGTTGTATTGGGCATTGATAGGTATTAATCTTTTGGTGCAACAACAAGCATGGCATTTCTAGTAATTGGTATAAGAACTTGGTCATAGGTTTGAATAACTTGGTCATAGGTTTGAATCTTGCAGGCTATGACGAGTGATGCTAGGAGGGGGGTTGTTGGAAGTGGGCCAACATCTCTTGTAGGATTCATGACATGGCTTAACCAACTTCTATGGCTCTTTAAGACTATTGGTTGTATGGGGCATTTCTAGGTCAATCTTTTGGTGCAACAAAAACTCTAACCTTTCTAATAAATGTAACTAGATTCAAGAATGAGGATGCAAATGAATAACTAAATGAACATGGAATGATAATGAAACTTGAAAAATGATGAGAGGATGCAAATAAATATGGAATGATCATGCAACTAAACTAACAATGAGGATGCAAATGAAGATTTAATGATAATGTAAATAGCATGATAATGCAACAAGTATGCAAGTAGGCAAGTGTAGCATATCATAGATTGATGGTGTCCTCAGTATGGATGGGGAATTTGTTGCACAAATTTAAACATGGGTTAAGGGGTCACAATTATGATATGGGATAGTGGACAGGAACATTGGTTTTTTAAATTGAACCCTTTAGGATAATAAGTGAGGGATGGGGGGATATCAAAAATTTTGTATCTTTTGGGACATTAGATCTTTGTAAGATAGTTGATGGTAGGACTATTTTTTTATGGGATGGATAGGATTGATTTCTTTGGATCTCTATTCAATATTTGCTGAAAATAATAGGTATTTTTATTTCCCTTTTATGGGATGGGTGATGGGAAAAATCCTTTGAAGCTTGAGCATGGAGTATTCTAAAAAGGATTACTACTATGTAGTTGAGCACTTAGTTTGATGGGATGGATAGGATTGATTTCTTTGAATCTCTATTCAGTATTTGCTGAAAATAATAGGTGTTTTTATTTCCTTTTTATGGGATGGGTGATGGGAAAAATCCTTTGAAGCTTGAGCATGGGGTATTCTAAAAAGGATTACTACTATGTAGTTGAGCACTTAGTTTGATATAGAAATTTTGGTGACCTGCCAAGGTTAGTAAGAACATTAAGGCCTTATTGTCAATATTATATAAGACTGATGCAAAAATAGACACACAAGGGTTGCCCAAGTATCACACATGAATCTCGAAAGAATTGGAGTGGAAAATGACATCGGGTAACCCAAAGACAAATGACATTTCTAGTCAACCACAAGTGGTTACATGATTGGAATATGCAAGGGTCACATCTAATTGACTCATAGTCAAAAAAATAAACAAACAAAAATATGATCAAGACCTCGCTCTTAAATTGCCCCAATCACAGTGCACCATGATATATAAGATCATAGCACTTTGAGAAGAGGACAACAAAATTACTTGGAAACGATAATCAAAAACCAAATTTGAAATCCCAAAATAAAAAGAAATTGAAAGAAAGAGCAAACCCATGGAAAAGTAACCTTTTTCCAAAGAGATTAGTATGATTGGATAATAATGGGCTAAGGTCAGACTTGAAGAAGGATGCATCCTGCACATACCTATTGGTAGCATCTGGAACCATGATAAGAGAGGGTAAAATGAAATCTTTAGGAAAACACTTTGATGACAAGGGATCTCATATAAGGATTTTCTAAAGCACCTAGCTAGGAGAACTAAAGATCTTGACCAAACACAATCTGACATAAAAATTTGGATACATACAATGGGACCAACTAAAGACTAACTAAGAAGGGATATACAACTAACTGACCAACATATTTATAGAAAATATATTGTACAATATCTCATATGATAAGATAGTAGAACCAATATGATATAATCTAACTTGAAAAAAGTTAGGATGAGGTGGTAGTGAAAGTTAAGTGATATAGCTTATGGATAGTGTACATGGATACAATACATGTGGAACCAATTATGATACAATGTAAAACTTCTATGATATATTACACTATTTTGATTTATTATTTCCAAGCTCAAGAATTGGGATAGTAGTGCTTGTGTTGTTGTCACATGATGCTAGAACACCAGGAAACATGGGGTAATGAAAGAGTGAATTCTTTGGGGATGGGAGGGATGGGTGTTGATATATAATGAGTATGTTCGAGTATACATGGTGCCTATTGCTAGGTTTTCACCAAGGTACCTATCCAAGGCACTTGACTTGCCAAATTTTCACCATTGGACACTTATTTCTCTTTACTATTTGCTTGGTCAATTAATTGGTTTGGAAACTAAAGCTTACACCCATTGCTTATGGATTGGACATCCTAGAGTAGTAACCAAATAACCCATTGAACTCATTTAATTTAGCATCTAGTAATGTATACTTGAAATGGTGTCTGCAAATTACATGTTTTAAACCATCCTAATTGTAACTACTAATCTATGAAAATGGAAATGTTGAACTTAAAAATAGAATTGAATAACTAATCTATTGCACGAAAGTTGAAATACAAACATGATACTGCTTTGTTTTCATATGCTATAGGAGCAACCAACATTTTTTTACCATGTAGCTAAGAGAGCAGCAAAGTTCTATCTATTCTAAGAGCAATGGAAAAATACTTCTACCAACTAAATTTACTCACCAAGTGGGCCCCCCTTGGATGAGAGAGTGAAAAAATACTCAAGATAAAGTGTTGAAGGTTAACAATTTCATTGTATTGATATATGAACCATCAAACAAACAACTATAACAACAAAACTATATTAATTACTATTTCTAGATTATAATTGAATTCATGACTAACTATTAAAGTCCAATAAATAACATATTTATAACATTTACATGAAAAAAAACTTCCTACATCTAAGATCCTTCAACAATGAGGACTTAGAAGAGACTAAAATGAAGTATTAATTTAGGACACATTCATTGAGCAAGTCTTCCACAAATATAGCATGTCGTGATTCTAGATTTGTGCATCAAAAATTTGTAGTTGCCTTGGCCCAATCCTTCACTTAATTGATTAGATGTGGCCACCACATAAATATATCATTACTCCTTGGATAATGCTTCTTTAATTTCATTTGACTTGTTCCTGAAAAAGGGTTAGTACACATGCCTACTTTCAAAACATTAATTCACTTCAATATCCCATAGAAAAAATTAAATGTACAAACAAGGTAATTCGTGTTCATGGGACATAGCTGCAAGAAACCTACCCATAAAAGCTTTTAGGAGTAAAGGAACACATTTATCACTATACACACACATGATTTCATTCATCAGCTATTATATCTAACTAAAGCATTATAATTATAAAACCATAATATATTTTGAGAAACCATAGAAGAGCATAGTAGGTCTATAAGTTTGTACAAAAAATATGATTAAAAGTCTTTTGAACTTAAGGATAAAAATCCCAAATAACCATATAACCCATAAATGTATAAAATAATATCAGAGCCCATCACTATTTTTCTTTTCTTTTTGGATATTTTGATTTTTTTTGTTATCACCAGGTGCCTGAATTGCTAGGTTTTCTCCACAATGATGATTTTTTCAGGACATTTAAAGATGTTTTTTGTATTTTTTAGGTCTAGTACTGTATACAGAGTAGCTTAGGAATAGAAATTCTCGAGGTGAATAATGTTTTTGAGATTATCCAAAGGTTTTTCTTCAAGGGTGGATAATTGATATGCTCATGAGCCAAAGGATGCTATGACAACATAACGACCTAGCCAAATGGGCTCAAATTTACCCTTCTTTTCTTGATATGCTTAGACTTTCATTTTCTCTTTTAATACCACGTCACCCACATGAAAGTGTCAGGGATGAATCTTTTTTGTTGAAATTCTTTTTTTAGGAAATATTTATATACCTTGAGGAAGTCATAGACATGTTACCATTTTCATTGAGAAAATATAGCTCGATGAGTCTAGCAACTCTGTAATCTTATTTGATGTGTGACCTTGCAAAGATATACACAAGGAGGAGAGTTCAAGCTCCACTTCAACACCATAGACCAGGGAGTATGGGTTGTACATATGGATGTATGGAATGAAATTTGGTAAGCCCATAGGATAGGGTTGATTTGCAAATGCCAATCACAATCAAAATCATTGAAAACCTTTTTAAGGATTTTGAGAAAGGTTCTGTTGGTTTCTTCATCCTAACTGTTACCTTGTGGAAAGTATGGGTTGGAAAAATGGTGGTGGATTTGGAGGGAGGTGCACAACTCTTCCATATTCATATTCTCAAAGTTGCCTTCATGGTCCCTAAAGATGGTGGAAATGATGACGAAGTGGCTCACAATGTGGTAGAAGATGAATTTGGACACTTAAACTCTTGTGATATTGACAAGAAAAATTTCCTCAACTCACTTGGTGAAGTAATATATGATTGTGAAAATCCATTTATGTCCTTCTAAAGACAAGAGTGCAATAATACCAACAAGGTAAAATCCCCAACATGCAAATGAACATGGTGGTGCAATAGGTTGGAGATTTTGTGTTGGAGACCGTATTGGGTTTGCATGTTGCTAGCATGTTAAACACTTTTTAAAAAAATCACAGGCATCACGCTTAATAGTGGTCCAATAGTATCCAACTCATAGGATTTTCTTAGTTAAGACTATACTACTTGTGTGAGCACCACATAGTCTGGCATGTACCTCCTTTAGAGTCATTGCCACTTTGTTTTGGTTGAAACATTTAGAGAGAGTATCATGATAGCCTCGACAATATAGGGTGTTTGCTATGATAGTTTAAAGGGATGCTCTAAGGATTAGGTTTTGGAATTAGGTTCATGTCAGATGGGGGAATATGATATCCTTTTTTAGATAAGTGTGAATCTCATGGTACCATGGGAATGGGGACCAACAAGATGCATACTCATGTTGATTCATCTGTCTCATATGTAGGTTCATGTAACTGCTCAACTAAGAACTCATATTGTGAAGCTTCCTGAGGGATTTCCAGAAGCAATCTAATAGTGGCCATTACATCTACAACCTTGTTATACAATCTTGGCACTTGTGTGAACTCAATCTTGAAGAAGTTCTCTTTCATTTGATCTACCAACTCTTTATAAGGTAGCAACTTGTCATCCTTTGTTTGGTATTCATCGAGGACATGCTTGATGATTATTTGTGAGCCACAGAAGACTTTTAGCTCTGTTATGTTCCATTCAATTTTTGTTTTGATTCCTACAATGAGAACTCATATTCTAATATGTTATTAGTGCATTGGAATCATATTTTGAAGGATTTGGGGATATAGTTTCCTTAAGGGGTAACCAACAATATCCTTGCTCCTAATCCATGAGATGTATACGACCCATCAAAATATAGTTTCCATGGAGGTTACTCCTCTATCATGCACACTTATTCATTAGAAAAGTCCATAACCAATGGATAAGCATTGACTAAAGGTGCCTCGACTAATTGATTTGCAATAACCTATCCTATTAATATTTTTTGATTGACGTATTGAATGTCAAATTCACTAAGAAACATGACCCATTTAACTAAATGATGTATGAGTGTTGCGTGTGAGAGTTTATACTGCAAGGGATCAATCATTGATATGAGCTTAACTATGGGATTGAGCATGTAGTAGTAAATATTTTAAGTGGTGAAAACCACTACCAAACAAGCTTTTTCCATTGGAGTGTAATTTAGCTCATAGCTAATGAGGGTACAATTGATATTGTATATGGCCCTTTCCTTACCATCATCATCAAGTTGGGCTTAGAGTACCCCTAGTGTCATTAAAGTAGCTGATATGTATAAGATTAATGGTCTTCTAGAAATTGGTGGAACTAAAATGGGTAGATTTGCTAGATATTGCTTGATCTTTTCAAAATTGCATTGGCATATGTGATCCTGTCTATAGGTTTGATGTTTCTTGAATAGATGCGTGAATGGTTGACACTTATTTGCAAGCTACAAAATGAACCTCCTATTTGACTGGAGCTTGCCTTGGAGATTACAGAGATATCTTAGTGTCCTTGGAGGAGGCATGTCCATTATATCTTTGACCTTTTGGGGATTAATCTCAATACCTCACTATAATACAATGAATTCAAAGAGCTTTCTTGACATGACATTGAAGACACACTTTTTTGGATTTAGTATGAGTTGGTACTTTGCCAGATAGTTAAATATCTTTGCTAGGTCAAATAAGTGATCCAAGGTATCGATGGACTTGACCAGTATGTCGTCTACATATTTCTCAAGAATCATATGGATTAGGTCATGGAAGATGACTTTCATAGCTCTTTGATAGGTCATCCCTACATTTCTTAGGCCAAAAGGCATCACATTGTAGTAGAAGGTTCCCCTGGGATTTTGAATGGTGTCTTGTGATGATCGTATTCTGTTATAAGGATCTAATTATATCTAGAGAAAATTTGTCCATGAGAGAAAAAATTCATGTCTAATTGTGAGGTCGATGATCATGTCTATATTTGGCCAAGAGAAGTCAACCTTGGGACAAGCCTTATTGAGGTTCCTAAAATATATGTAGATTTTGATATTACCAGATGGTTTGGAGATTAGTAGCATGTTGGAGATCCATTATGAGTAATCAATTGGCCAGATGACTTAGGCTTCCAACATCTACTTCAATTTTTCCTTGACTAGTAAGGCTACCTTGGGATACATCTTTTGAATTTTATGCTTGAATGTATTGACCTTGGGATTTACTTCTAAATGATACATGACTAGCTCTGGTTCTAGTCTTGGCATGTCTTGATATGAATATGAAAATCACTCGATGTTTTCCTAGAGTACCTCTATGAGACCAACCTCTTGTTCTTGTAGTAGCAATTTTGTAATGTATATGATTCTGGGAGTCTCTGTTAGAATGATATTGACTAGATTTTTTTCCTTGATCAAAATAGATGAAACCTTTAGTTGCAGGGAAAGGAAGAAATCTCCATCCTTGGGAAGCTCAGAGAGGTTTTTACCATCAGTTACATCCTTTATTTCTTTTTCTTTTTTACTTTGATCTAATGGTGCTCCAGAGGAATTTTTACCAAGAGATTATTTTCTTTTCTTTTTTCTTTTTTTTTCATTTTTTTTTTTTCATTTTTGTGACTACAGATTTCTCTCTCCTTGAAGTAACCCTTGGGGTCCAATTTGTAGATGTAGGCTAATGGTGATTTTGCCTTTTTATGTGGTGTTTCAGCTCCCATGAATCTTAGGAGTGTGTTCTTAGTAGGGAACTCATCAACATGGACTATGCTTAGTTGGCCCCAATCAATAAGTAAAAGATGGGAAAGGGGAAGGTCAATGAGGTCAATGGATAGCTCACAAGGAACAACATCTCTTAGGAAGATGGCATCATTATAGATATCATTTTAGGTTTTCTTTTCAACCACTTCAACAATGTCTTTAACCTCTATGAGTTTTTCGGTCTGGATGTTCTTTTAGATATCTAAATATCCTCTTCATAGCAGTCATGTGTGTCCCCTTAGGATTAGAGGAAAGTCTTACAATTATACCAATAAGCTATGCAATATCTTGTATTCTATGTACAAAATATTGTAGTTTTCCAATCATTGATTTGTATTGTGTTTCATTTACCTCTCTAGTAGCTTCTTCCTTTGATAATTTCACTCCAGTCACCATAGGTGTACCGACTCACTTAGACTCATCCATTCCAAATTTCTTATTTCCTTCACATACTTAGATTGAGCCACATATATACCTTTCTTTGTTTGATGAAATTGTAATCCAATGAAATTTTTTATCTCACCAAACATAGACATCTCAAATTTTGTACTCATTTAAGTAGAAAATGTCTTACATAACATGTAATTTTCTCCAATTATAATGTCATCCACAAATATCTTAGCAATCAACACCATACTTTCATATTCACATTTCAAATATAGATTACTATTCTCACTTGTTCTAGCAAATCTAATCTTAATTAAATAAGAATATAACATTGCATACCATGCTCTTGAAGTTTTCTTTAGTCCATACAATACCTTATTCAATTATCAAATCATATTTCTTTGATCAAGTTCAATGAATCCTTTTGGTTGTTCAATGCAGACTTCTTCTCTAACTATTCCATTTAGAAATATAGATTTGATATCCATTTGATAAAATTTGAACTTCTTGTAGGTAGCATAAGCCAATAATGTTCTTACACCTTCCAATCTTGCCATAGGTGCAAAAGTCTCACCATAATCTATTCCTTCTTCTTGCGCATAACCTTTGTAAACCAGTCTTTCCTTGTTTCTCACCACTTCTCCATTTTCATTAAGCTTATTTCTGAAAATCTCTTTTGTTCCTATCACATTCTTGTATGCAAGTCTTGGTACTAATGTCCATGTGTTGTTCTTCTCTATCTGATCAATATCTTCATTCATAACATTTACCCAATTCTCATTTCATTCATGACTTTGAAAGCTATGTCACCCCTACGCAACATGGTTTCAATGTTCAATGCTCTTAATTACCTACAGTGGTACCATATGCCATAAGTGACGTGCCCAACCAAAAAAATTGTGGCCTCCAATTAAACCATGGGACCAAAATACTCTATGGGATTTGTAAAAACAAAAGTTGCACCCACCCAAAGAAAAATGTACCTTCCAAGTCATGAGAACTTACAGTCAGGCCAGAAAATTTACAACAATTGAAAAATGGGGACCCAGATGCTAGTTCGCAATGTGTCCAAGTGTGGGCCAAGAGGAACTCGCATTGAATAAGGCCAAAAAACCTCATAACCACTGATCAAGAGTACAAACCACATGGAATCTCAAGGCACAAAAAAGTAGTAGGCGTGTAATTCATAGAAGCCAACAGAAGTCAAAGGTGAAAATGTGTCCTTTAAAAAATTCACACCACTCCCCAAAATCACAATTACATGACAATTGTTGAGCGTTGAATGCCACATGGAGGTCAAGGTGGCCAGAGGGTCTTGCATGACCTACGGGTCCATGGAGAACAAGAGCTCCTCCCAAGAAAAATATAGACTCGCAATTTGGCATATCCCAATCAAAATAGAGCATTGAGATTGGTTAATGTGGGTGGGGTTTCCAAAGGGCCCACTAAAAAATAGGCCTACATTAGCTTGCAGGGCCTTAATAAATACCCCCAATAAAATTGTAGTATCCTTTGAAATTTGCATGCATCAATGATGTTTTTTTAAAGAACAATTCCTTTTTTAATAAAGAAAGCTTTTATTAAAAAAGTTTGAATGTATATCTTTTGATAAAATAAAAAATCGTAGCATTAGTTTCCATTTTGCAAAAAAAAATTGGCTCAAATTTCAACCGCATCCAAACTAGATATAATTTATATGGAAATAGTGTTAGATTGTGGTGACTGATCAGGAAACTACTGTACATACTTCATAAAAAAAAATTCAGGCCCTATTTATCAAGATTTTGGGCCGACATGTAATTATTAATTATAACCCTAAAATGGTAAAAATACTTGTATAAAAGGGCTTAGGGTTAGGGATTGTTTTCATAATAGTGTGATGCGAAATTGGTTCTTGCGGCAGTATTGAGCTGTAAGGGATTATGGATTGTAATCAGGTTGTAATCACTGGATCATAAAAAATATTGGACTTGCTATTTGGTGGGCGTTGCCCAGGGATTGGGTGAACCACGTTAAATCTTGGTGCCTTGTGTTTTTTTTCTGTGTGATCTATTATTTTTTGTTATTGGTTATATTTGCATGAAATTGTTATTTCTGTCTGTGGTTTAATCCTAACAAGTGGTATGAGAGCCTAGTTGTTTTTCAATTATCCTTTGTAGGAAAGTTTCATGGTTGAGTGGGAGTCTCACGGTTGAGTGGGAGCAATGGCAAATGAGGGTAAGCTGAGGGTTGATAGGTTTAATGGGCAGAACTTCCAGTTATGGAAGATGCAAATGGAAGACTATCTATATTAGAAGGATTTATGGAAGTCGTTGGAAGGAAAAGCCAAGAATCAGGGATCTATGTCAAATGATGAATGGGATCTTTTGGACAGAAAGGCACTTAGAAGCATTTGATTATGCCTGGCACTATCAGTGGCATTTAATATTACAAAAGAAAAGATGACAAAAGAATTGATGAAAACCCTAGCAACATTGTATGAAAAGCCCTCTGCTTCAAACAAGATATTTCTCATTGAGCATTTATTTAATATAAAATAGTAGAAGGTGGATCTATTACAAATCATTTAAATGAGTTTAACACTATTACTAGTCAATTATCTTCTGTGGGTATCAATTTTGAAGAAGAAATTAGGTCTCTCTTGATTTGGTGTTCTTTTCCTGAAAGCTAGAATGGCTTGGTAATGGCTACAAGTAATTTTGTTCCTGGATCTAGTACCCTAAAATATGATGATGTAATCAGTGTTATTTTGAGTGAGGAAACTCGTAGGAAAACCTCAGGTGGATCTACATTAGGAAGTGCTTTGAATGCACAAAGCAGGGGCAGAACGACTGAGAGAGGAAGTAATTCTAGAAATCATGAGAAATCAAGAGGAAAGTCAAAGGGGAGGAGGTCTCAATCGAGAGGACCGAATGACTACTAGTACTGTGGGAAACCAGGGCACAAAAAGAAAGATTGTTGGAATCGAAAGAAAAATGAAGGAGATAAATCAGATGGAGACAAGGAGGCAAATGTGGTAAGTAACAAATCTGAAGAGGATGCTTTGCTTCTATCTTTAGAAGGTGTTGATGACTCATGGGTTTTAGATTCTGGTGCTTCATTTCATGCTACACCTCATAGAGGTTATTTCATTGATTATGTCTAAGGGGATTTTGGGCTTGTTTATTTGGGGGATAATGAACCCTGTCAGATTGTTGGAAAGGGAAAAATTAAGATTAAGTTGCAGAATGGGAATCATTGGCTAGTACATGAGGTACGACATGTTTCGAGGTTGAGTAGGAATTTAATTTCAGCAGTGCAACTCAGTGATGAGGGTTGTGTAGTTACTTTTAATGATAAAAATTGGAAGGTTTCAAAAGATTCCCTTGTAGTAGAAAAAGGTGTGAAAGTAGGACCTTATATCTTTGTACAGGTCATATTGTTCCTTCTACTTTAATTGTTTCAGATAAAAATGAATGTTCAGGAACAATTGTTGTAGTTGAGCAGGGAGAACAAATAGCTGCTATAGAGTATGATACAATGTTGTGGTACAACAGACATGGGCACATGAGTGAGAAAGGTATGAAAGTAATTCATTCAAAGAAAGTTTTACCAAGTTTGAAATGTGTTAATATGGTTTCTGTGAAAGTTGTGTGTATGGAAAACAAAAGAGAGTGAGTTTTGCAAAGACTGGGAAGGAAAATAAAAGGGAGAAATTAGAGCTTGTGCATACCGATGTATGGGGACCGGCTCAGGTATCTTCCCTTGGTGGATCTCATTAATATGTTACATTTATTGATGATGCAACTAGAAAAGTATGGGTTTATTTCCTTAAATAGAATCGAATGTATTTCAAACTTTTAAGAAATGGAAATGCTTGGTTGAAAATGAGACTAGTAAAAAATTAAAATGTCTTAGATCTGATAATGGTGGTGAGTATTGCAGTCATGAATTTGAAGATTATTGCTCCACTAATGGTATTCATAGACAGAAAATTGTTCCAAGGACTCCATAGGAAAATGGAGTGCTTGAACGCATGAATAGGACTATAATGGAACGTGCAAGGAGCGTGAGGTTGCATGTTGGGTTACCCTTACACATGTGGGTGGAGGCTATCAATACTATTGTATATTTGATTAATAGAGGTCCCTCTACTCCTTTGGGCTATGGTATTCCAAAGGAGGCATGGATTGGTAAGAAGGTGAGTTATTCTTTTCTCAAAACCTTCGGTTGTGAAGCATTTGCTCACATAGATTCTGAAAATAGAACCAAGCTAGAAGCTAAGTCAAAAAAATGTGTATTTGTTGGATATGGCATTAATGAGTTTAGTTATAGGCTTTGGGATTTTGAAAATCATAAAATTGTAAGAAGCAAGAATGTCATATTCAATGAGAAAGTGTTGTACAAAGATTTGTTGCAGCAATATGAGAAGAAAGAAGATGATTATGTAGTGTTCGATGATACTCCAAAAGCTGATGTTCCAGCCATTCCTCATGATGTGCAACAACAAATACCACACACACTTTTGAATGTTAGACGATCAACAAGGCAAATTAGACCTCCACAAATATTTTCTCCCTCTTTGTGTTCTATTTTACTTATTGATGTTGGTGAACCTAAAAGTTATGATGAAGCTATGCAGGTGGCTACTAAGATTCAATGGAAGTCTGCAATGAAAGATGAAATGGACTCTTTGCTGAAGAATAAGACATGGGATTTGTACAAGTTACCTGCAGGTAAAAAAGCTTTACATAATAAGTGTGTGTATAGGTTAAAAGAAGAGGATGGAGGTAAGAAAAGATTTAAAGCCAGGTTAGTTGTAAAAGGATTTGCACAGAAAAAGGGAATTAATTTTGATAAGATATTTTCTCCTGTTGTTAAAATCACTTATATCTGTATTGTTTTAAGTCTAGTGGCTACTGAAGATTTGCATTTAGAGCAACTGGATGTTAAAATAGCCTTCCTTCATGGTGATTTGGATGAAGAGATATATATGGCTTAGCCATAGGGATTTGCAATCAAATGTAAGGAGAACTTAGTGTGCAAATTGAAGAAAAGTTTATATGGCTTGAAGCAAACACCTCGGCAATGGTATCTGAAATTTGACAATTTTATGCATGTGCATGGTTATAGTAGGTGTCATTCAAATCATTGTGTCTACTTTAAGAGGTTGGATGATAATAGCTACATTATTTTATGTTTATATGTTGATGATATGCTTGTTGTTGGGTCTAACATGGATCACATTAAGGGGCTAAAAAGCCAATTAACACATGCATTTGCTATGAAGGATTTGGGGGCAGCAAAAAAAACTTTGGTATGAAGATTTGCAGAGATAGGAAAAATAGAACATTGATGCTATCTCAGGCTAATTATGTTGAGAAGGTGTTGCAACGTTTCTCTATGGAGAATGCTAAAGTTGTTAGCACACTTTTACCTAGTCATTTGAAATTGACTAAGGAGATGTGGATAAGATGTCCAAGGTACCCTATGCTTTAGTTGTAGGAAGCTTGATGTATGTTATGGTATGTACTAGGTCAGATATTGCACGTGTAGTGGGAGTTGTTAGCAGGTATATGAGTCATCTAGGAACTGAGCATTAGAATGCATTCAAATGGATTCTCGAATATTTGAGAGGAACATCCAATAAGTGTTTACACTTTGGCGGCTCTACTCCTGATTTACAGAGCTATATTGACTTAGATTTGGTAGGGGATATTGATAGCAGGCGAAGTACTATAGGTTACATCTTTACTGTTGGTGGAGCAGCCGTAAGCTAGGTTTCTAGGTTACAAAAGGTTAATGCTTTATCCACTATAGAGGCAAAGTATGTAGCTGCTATAGAGGCAGCCAAGGAGATTATATGGCTTTAGTTCTTGTTTCAAGAATTGGGACATCCTTAGAAGGATAATTATTTGTTCATAGATAGTTAGAGTGCCATTCATCTTGCAAAGAATTTAGCTCTGCATTCAAAGACCAAACACATACAATTGCAGTACCATTTCATTTGGTCAATTTTGGAGGATGGACAGTTAAAGCTGGAGAAGATACATACCAATGGCAATCTAGCAGATATGTTGACAAAGGTAGTAACAAGGGAGAAGGTGAACTCCTCTTCAGCGTTGTTTGGTCTTCTAGACTGAATATGAATAAAAGAATAGTAGTGTCTAGGGTGGTTTGATCCAGTGGGAGCCCCATGTGGTAGCGATATTGCTACAATATCAGTCTCTAAGTGGGAGATTGTTGTTTAGTGTGGAGCCTGATCAGCCCCCAAGTGGGAGATTGTTGTTTAGTGTGGAGCTTGATCAGTCCCCAAGTGGGAGATTGTTAGATTGTCGTGACTGATTAGGAAAGTACTATGCATACTTCATTAAAAAAAATTGGGCCCTATTTTATCGAGATTTTGGGCCAAAATGTAATTATTAATTATAACTCTAAAGCAGTTAAAATACTTGTATAAAAGGTCTTAGGGTTAGGGATTGTTTTCATAAGGGTGTGATGCGAAATTGGTTCTTGCAGCGGTATTGAGCTATAAGGGATTACAGATTATAATTAGGTTGTAATCACTAGATCATAAAAATATTGGACTTGCTATTTGGTGGACATAGCCTAGGGATTGGGTGAACCACGTTAAATCTTGGTGCCTTGCATTTTTTTTTCTGTTTGATCTATTATTTTTTGTTATTGGTTATATTTGCATTTAATTTTTATTTTTGTCTGTGGTTTAATCCTAACAAATTGGGGTTTTTGGGTGCTCTAAGCTCAATGGCAATGTTTGTTTGCACTCAAAGTGACCCAAAATGAAGGTACCCCTAGATCCAATAAAAAATCTCTACAAAAACTAGATCTAAAAACTAAAGCCAAATCTCTCATGAAGAGAATAGGGGAATGACATTCTAGAGCTCTGATACCATGATGAAGTTGATGTAAGATCAACCCCACAGCTCCCAAGAATCACTTGCATGCAAACACCTGTCACAGAAAGAGAGAAGAAAAAGCTATGGAGGTTGGAATTCATAGATCCATACAGGAGACATTCTTGATGAGGAAAAAGATAAATTGGTATTAATCAAAAGTGAATGTGTAAAATACAACAAGCGATTGATCCTTATAAAGGAGATCAATCCCTAAAAGGTATAACCTAGGTTGCATGATAATAATTAATAAAAGAATTATTTATCATATGCCTAAAGTTTAGCTTAAGTAGAATAGAGTTACTAAGAAAATATCTTACTTTTCTAACATTTAGCAATCTTAGTGGCAATAAAAAGAGGACCATCTAGAGCCTTAAACTTATTAACATCAGTGAATGAGATAGTAAGGGCTTTAGAATGCTTACAATTCAATTTAGGTTTAGGATGATCATTAGATGCAGAAGGAATGCCTTCCTTAGGTGGAGGTTGGGGTTGAAATACACGTTCCACAACATTAACAATATTATCATTCTTGTGCATTAAGGTATTATAAGCAACATTCACTTCAGGAGGAGTGGAAGATGGATGTTGAACAATATTATTAGTATGTTGAGGTAAAGGATTAGTGTAGATTTGAAAACTTTAATTGGGAGGTGCCACATATTTGTTCCTAGTATCTTGAATCTTAATAGATAAAGCATTAGCATCAATAAAATCTTGAATCTTATATTTCAAAGAATAACAGGCCTTGATATCATGTCCAGGTTGGCAATGAAATTGACAAAAAGCTTGAGGATTAAAGTTCAGACGTAACGTCGTAGAAAGAAAATGTAGTTTAACAAGAGGAAGTATAATCATATTAGCAATAACCAACCTATTCATAATGAAATATAAATACTCAAAGAGAGGATTAAATATACAGTTCATCTAAAAAATAGAGGAAGAAGCAGTGACACTCTAAGATGCAACAACTACTTGATCATCTACTATATTAGTGGCTTTATTGATCTTGACATAGTTATTTGGTTTATGGAATTTATTAGGATTAGGTATGACATCACTCTTATCAATAGGTACAGGATCCATTAGAGTGGTACTCTCAAATTTACTCACTTGTAATCGATAATGATGCAGCGCTACACAAACATGTGAAAAAGAGGTAAATTTAGTAAGCAAAATCTTATCACTAATATATTTTATTAAATTATGATAAACATAAGTTGAATATTAATATTAGGTACAATATAAGAAATTTGAGCATTTAAATGCCTAAATATACCTATAAAATTAGTCATTTTCTCTTTAGGACCTTGTTTACAATGCATCAAATCAATCAAAGAAAAAGAAGGACCATTATTATTTTGAAATTGTTGTATGAAGACATTAGTAATTTTATGAAAATAATAAATAGAATAAGATGACAAAGAGAAATACCATTGTAGAGCTTTGTCATAGAAGGTGGGAGCAAATAACTTAGCTTGAATCCTATAGTCATGAGCATAGTCACTACCTAGAACTTGTAAAGTCTTAAGATGTGTCACAAGATCCCCTTTACCATTGTAAATGTCAAGGTGAGGCATATCAGCTTGTAAAGGAGCAATGATATGGATAGTGTCAAAAGACAAAGGACTACCCATATCACATGTAAGAACATTGAACTTAGATTAAGTGAAGGAAGTGAGTTGTTGCTACAAAGAATATATTATTTGAGAAAGACTAAGGATAGTGTAATCATCAAAAGGAACAAAGGAAACATGCACATTTGACACACTAGGAAGAGTGAACAAATTAGTTGATATGGAAGAAACTATGGGTGGAACACTATGAAGCATAGTAGGAGGGTTATGATAAATGAAAGGAACAATATTGTATGAAGGTTGTGAAGTCAACAATGAAGCATATGTAACACGCATAGGTAAAGAGGGAACAAGAATACTAGTAAGAAGATTAGGCACTTGAATAGAAGTAGTCCTAATAGGATAGAAATAAGTGGAAATGCTAGATATTGGTACGGAAATAGGCTCAATAGTAGAAATAGGAAGAGTCATCCATGCTTTAGTGATAGCTTGAGTCAAAGGCTTAACATGAGTATGGGCAAGGTGAGTAAGACGATGCAAAATATTAACACCATGTACATCATTACAAATCACTTTTTAATGAGCATCAAATGCAACAATAGTTTTAATATTGTGATTTTATCATAAAAACCAATCATGTATTTTATCAATCTTAGTAGCAAGCTTATCAATTTGTTAAGGAGGAACTCTTAAGGCCTCATCCTCATCATGAGATGAGGGGAAAGAGTTTTAATCCATATAAGGATTAGCATCATGAGAAACCATAGGATCACCCAAGTTTCCAAGGTGAGGAGAAGAGGAATCAAGATCAAAGAGGGTCATGAGTTTATGACTTCTCCTAATGAGAATGCTACAAGTAGGACTAAAAGTAGTAAATCTCATAAACCAAACAAGGTAAGAAGACACTAAGAGATCTAACCTTGTGTTATGAACTCCAAACCAATAGAATATAAAGCATGCAAAGATAGATCACAAGATAGAGAGTTAATACCAAATCAAAAGTGGAAATGTTGGCAGTTAGGTACATCAATAAAGGTGAATAGACAAGAGAATACAAGAGAGAATATAACACCACAAAAGAAAGACTTGGTGTAGACAAGTTCACCAATTAAAGTAGCATTGGAAATATGAATCAAGGACACAAAACCTAAGTTCATCACATAACCTACACACATATATACATATATAAGCATAGATAAGATAAGTAAAAGGATCCTTCTAACCCCAATTCTAAAGAACTAAGTCTAGGAAGACTAGTGTTGACCAAATGAACAAGGAGCGCTAATTCAAACTAGATCTAGGAAGAACAAGATGAAGGTATCTAATTCCTCAAATATTCTCTGTATATGTGTGTGATGGAGAGTGGATTTATATAGACACATCCAAATGAAAAAGAAGGTAAGGAAACACACCTTTGAAGTCTATAATATGTTGGTTGTATTGATCAAAATGAGTAGAAGTCTTCAAATCTGGGCCTAAAACTATGCAATAGACAAAACCTGAAGATATTTTGGAAATCTATTAGGGGTGAACTAGTGCTTTAGGGGTGAAATAGATCATCAAGGGTGAATTTTACCCTTGGTGATGGAGTCTGACATTGATTCTAATTTCACAATTTTGAAGAAAGTCAACAAGGGTACTCAGATCTGTAACTTGTTTGTCAATTCAAGATGCACAACTTGCAAAAAAAGGGTTTTTGTTGTTGATGGGGGATTTGGCTTAGTCAAAACCTAGTTTAGAAATTAACCTTGAGTTGAAATAGCATAAATGCAAAGTAAATGTACGAATTCATCTTACAAAGTCAAATCTCTTGAACTAAATGCAATGTGCTTGACTTCACCTATGGATTTGGACCAAGAAGATGAAGATGAATGGATGTAGGAGATGCAACAAAGGATCTTTAATGGATTGAAGAAGATCTTGAAGATAAACTCATTCAATTGATTGAACACTTTAATCCATGATCTCCAATGGAGGAATGCTTGAATGGATGCTTGAAGGCTTGAACTTGAATACAAAATCACTTGAGAGCTTGAACTTGTGGATACTTGAGAACTTGATGATTAGATCTGATTGCTTGTGAATGGAAATGAAAAATAGAGCATATGGAATGATTTATCTAGAGCTCATAATTAACTAATGCCCACAAGTCAAGTAACCTAGAAGTTAGCAAGTGAACATCTTGGAACACAAGACCTGAAGAGGGGAGCCAAAATAAGACTTCATCAAGGAATGAATTTTTCCATGTTAGGGCTGAATTGTGCCTCTAATGATCACGTGCACAAACCTCAAAGCTATCTCGAGGCTCTAGAATTGGTCTCAGATTTTGGAAATCATGTCTAGAGTATGAGGAAATCCCATTTTAGTGCAAGTAGTGGAATCTAAGTGGATAGATGAATGAAGGGAAGGACCTCAGGGAGATAGATCACACCTCAAGCTTAACTATATGAAATAGGAGCTTTAAAGAGGATCTATTAAGTTTTACCCTAATTCCAGCTGGAGGAAGGAGGGAAAAGAGAAGAAGAGATGAAAGAGAGAAGTAGATTGATGATCTCTCTTTAAATAGGTGCTAAAACTTCATTAAATTAGAGTTATTCCAATTTAAGATGGGATAGGGATAAAAGGGTTTCAAGATTTATGAACCAATGTTAGGTTGGTTGTTGGATGTATTACATAATCCATTATGGGGGTGCCTTGAACTCCTCTGACATAGTAGGGATGGTGCCCATTGAATAAGTTATTTGACTTGGCTCTAGTCCCATATGACAGATCTAGAGGTACATATTGAAAGGAACCTATAATATTACCTTTTCTCCCTGTGCATGCAGGGTGTGAGTGGGAATTGCAAGGAGCTCTAGATTGACCCTCTATCATGATCACGAGTATGAAAGACTAAATCCTAATCTCATTCTATGCAAGTATGTTATCAATGAAAAAATAAGTAGTGTCCTATTGTGCCATTAGTGGTGGATGAGCTACTGATGATGCTAATTAATGCAATACAAGACTAGCCTATCCCCAATGGAGAAGACCAAAACCCCATTAAATAATACTAATACAATTGAAAACAACTATTCTATTAACAGCTAATCTGGAATTACATCAAATAAACAAGATACATACTAGGTTATAAAGCCTTCCTAGTTGCAAGATTATAAAACAAGCTCTTATCTCTCGAGCTATCCTCTTGCTCTACTCTTCCTTCATACTCTACAAGAAACATGTTATATAATAAAGAAATGACCTTCTAAATTAATGACCAAATACACAATACATTATAAGATCTCCATCAACCTTAGATATAGATCCAAACATTATCCATCTACCTAGATCCAAGAGTGCATAAGATAACTCCTAAATATAGAACCTCACCAAAATAAATACTAAGCATCAAATGAAGAACAACACAAGGAATCAACACTTGAGAAGATGAATCATAACTCCAACCAAATGTAACAATAAATTCTAATAACATAGGATAATGATTCGTGATAGGTCCACAATAAGATACCAAGCCCATGAAATTCAAAAAGGAAAAACAAGTGTTTTTCAAATCAATTTGTTAGATAGATGATTGGAAAATAGAAAATAAAGCAAATATCATTTTAGGGATGCAAGATTGCCAACAACCCAAGGATGCTCCTACATCAGACACCCAAGATGATAGAATGTGTTCCATGAGGACTTATGAACATCTGAAAGGATTCAAAACATTAAAAAACCCATAAATCCTCTTCATTTATTAACACAAAAGTCTGCCCAAGCTAATTATTGTAACCAACTACTCCATCAGATATGTCAGATGTGTTATTTTTGGTCTTCCAAGATCAAATAAATCATACTTATTGCATTCCTTCGTTTGATTTTAAGTGTTATTTTCTTTTGCCTCTATTTTTAATCACATGATGAGATAAATTTCTCAAATCAAACTACTATCATCAACAATAACTCTATGTTATGTTGTTCTCAAACTAAAAGTCTTGAGAACATTCAAGTTCTTTGCTTTTCCTCCTTCTACATCCTTCAAAGGAATCAAGACAAACTTTCTTCCATCCTTTTCAATTGTACTAATATTCTTTCTACAGCCATGAATATCTCCTCTATCAAATTGCCAAGGTCTCCCAAGTAAAACATGACAAGTACTCAAGTTTACCACATCACTTAAAACTTCATCCTTGCAAGGTCCACTATGGAAATTAACAAAGTATTTCTCTCTAACCTGCACCCAATGATCATCTTGAAAACAATTAATACCATTAGGAGTAGGATGCTTTAATCTTTTCAATCCAATCTTCCTAACCATTTCCTCATATACAATATTATCAGTACTACCTCTATCCATAATTACCTTTTAACATTCACCTCCAAACTTATAAACAGGTCTTAATAAGTTCCTTCTTTGCACCAATTCCTCATCATGCTTAGCCAACATGATTCTTCTCATCAAAAGAGATTCCAACTTTGGGTGAAGCCAAATCAACATCAAAAGGCTCCTCTTTCTAATCTTCCTATACTACCAAGTCTTGTTTGTCAATCTTTCTACTAGGTCAATCAAAATATCAATGTCCATCTTTACCACATTAAAAAAAAGTACCTTAGAATAAAAATATCTTATCAAAGACTACTTGCTTACCCTTATCCACTTTTTTCAATTGTTTACTTTTCTTTCTTTCTAACTTATCTTTTTACTTTAATGCATATTTATAAGCATCTTCAACCGAACCAAGTTTTAACATACTCAACTCATTATGAATGTTAAATTTTAAACCATTAAAATACCTTGCAAGCTTTTCCTTAAAATATTCACGATGTCCATGTCTAATTTGTACCTTGTAAAATTCTTTAGCGTATTCCTCCATAGACATATCCTTTTGCCTCAAGTTCTACAACTTCTTAAACAATTCAAGTTCATAATCTCCAAGAATGAATTTAACTTTCAATCTAGAAACCATGGGGTTTCATCTACCAATATTAGGTTCATCATTATCTTCTCTATCTTTATGTAACTCTTTCCACACCTAGACAACATGACCTTTTAACTTAGTTTATGCTAACCTAACTTTCTATGGATCTACAATATTCTCAAGCTCAAAATAATCCTCAAGTTCATTAATCCAATCTATCAATTGAAGGATTTGAGCAATACAAATCCACAAAGCCTGAAGAATTCTTGCATGTAAAAACATGTCACCAAGAAGAAAAAGACAAGAGGAGGCAAGGGTTTTGCTCTAAAAATATGAAAATTGTATTCTCAAAAAAAAAAAAAATACAAGATACTTACAAATGATCTATCCTTATAGAAGGAGATCGAAACCCAAAAAGGGTAACCTAAAAGGTAAAAGTCATTTAATAATTATTAAATGAGAATGCAAAAGTGCATAGAGTGAAATTTTAAGAAGGGAGAAAAGGTAATTTAATTAATGAAATTAAATTAACCTTTTCTCTAACACCCCCCCCCCCCCCCCCCCACCTTTAAGATGAGCAACAATTCTGTCACAAACAATGTAGAAAGAGCAAGAAAACTACAATGCAATGTTGAAAGTAAACTTGGGTCCCAACAACAAGGTTTGATAAGGTACCCAATCACAACCAAATCTTTATGAAATGGAGAAATAGAGAAAACCCAATGGGAAAAACTCTACTCCAGAAAGACATAGCTGAAAAACTAGTGAAGGACTACAGAAGCCTCTAACTAGCGAATTGTTCAAGAAAATAGGAACAAAGAGTGATCATGAAGTGTTGGTGTAAATACGTATTTACTATTTACACTTACTTAAGTTTACTTAGGTTAATGCATTATTTTATTACTTATTTAGGTGAGACACTTAGGAGTTTGTGTACTCTCATGAGTTGTCATATTGACAACACAGAAGTATGCAACTCTAATTCAGCACATGGTGTCTACAACACTAGAGTTTGCATCATTCACTAAGTTGTCATGTATACAACATAGTTATTTGCACTCCTAATTTTGCACATTTTATCTACACCACTGATTTGTGTGCTACACCATTGTAGGCTTATCCTCACATCATCACACTTACTTCTGTGCTTAATAGAGGATAACCCATATCTGGTGGACATGTGCCTAGTTGTATGACTTATCATGTTTTTTACTTTTATGCATTCTAGAAGCTCTTCAAAGGCCTTTATATACAGACACTCTTAGTGTACTTTTAATATGGCATATTGAATGAATATATTGTCATTCTGATCATACTCTCTCTTTGGTCTACTATTGTGCTTGTGTTTGAGTTCCTTGGTATTGGGTGAATTCTAGCCTAAGCCAAATTCATACATGGTATCAGAGCTCTTAGGGAGATTCTCTACACATAGTCATTTGAGATTGTTCATGCTTCAACACCTTGACCCAAATTCGAAGAATCTACAAAAATTGGGAGCATCTAGAGCCAAATCTGACCTCATCATTGTGTCTGGAACATCGATTTGGTGAAGATCGACTATAAATTTGCCTATGTTGGGCTAAAGTTGATCATGAGGGAAAAAAATTTTGCAAACCGGCACCTGAAGGCACCAATTTGCAAACTAGGTATGGTCATTAATCGATATGATTATTTATTATCAAATCTGAATTAATTTCATTCTCTGCATTATTATTTCAAATTTTTATTTTCAAAATATTTTCGGTTAGTTGGCCAGTCAGAGAATTTTTTTTTTGCAGAACTGCATTCTCACACCCTGGCTTTGCAATTTTAGAGGAATATTTATCTTTTATTTCTCAAGAATATTATGTTTATTTATTTTGCAAGCTTCATTATCTAAATTCAGCTTCATAGTAATTATGGTCAGACTGGTGGACATTGGTACCACATATTACGACGACCCAACAATCCAGCATGGCAAGCTTTCTACCATCACTCAACTAAAAACTGGTAGGTTTTTATTTACATAACCTATGGCATTATTTTTTAAACAATGTGCTGAGCCCACACCCCATGAATGTGGGATAAAACAAGCGAATTTCAATGAAATATACTTTGCATCTCCGACGAATGGAAAGGCATTCTCGGCCCCTGCGAACCTGCTCCTCTATTAGTAACTGCAGTAGATTTCTGGCAAGGGTTACGAGTGTGAGTTTGACAAGTGGCAACGCCAAACAAAATAGTGGACCCTACCATAATTTTTCTAGCCCACACATATAGTACTGTAGACTTGCACACCTTCGTGGGAGATGATACAAAATGGAAGTTGAAGGGAAAGGAAATGTGGAGATGTAAAATGGAGAGTTTCGATATGTTCTCTATCTTCCAAACCTAAGTTTTAATCTCCTATCGATTTACCAAATCACTCACCTTGGAGGTGGACATAGAGTTGAGTTCCTTCCAGACTCAGTACAGGTGCACAGTCTAAAAGATGACTCCTTGGTTGCAGTGGGGAAAGTGAATCATAACAAAAGGTTGTACTATTTCTCCCATTTTGTACCCAAGTCTCCTTCAAAGGCCTTGTTATCTCAATCAAATTCAGCAATGCAATTATGGCATTAGCGGTTTGGTCATCTTGCCTTCCGCTATCTTTAGCAACTTTGCACATATAGAATGGTCAAAGGTCTACCCGAAATCAACTTTTCCCACGGTAAATGTTCAACAGATTTAGTGGATATGCATTTATAGGGGAAGTTACAAAGAGGGAAGTCTTCAAGAGCACTAGGTGTTCTACAGATGGTTCACATGATATTAGCAGGTTCTTTTGCAGTCAGCCAAGGTCACTACATACTGACCTTTGTTGATGACTTTTCAAGATACAATTGGGTCTATATTCTTCATAGTAAGAATGAAGTGTTGGACAAGTTTCTAGCCTTCAAGACTCATGTTGAATAGAAATCTAGAAAAGCCATCGAAGTTCTAAGAATGAACAATGGAAGCATGTATGTGAATAGAAGACTTAAAGACTTTTGCAAACTTGAGGGAATTGATCTTCAAAATCCACTAGCATTCAGTCCACATAAGACAGATATTGCAACTTTGAGGATCTGCACTCTTAAGTCCATGGCAAGTTGCATGATATAAGCTAGGTCTCTCGATCCATCACTTGAAGTTGAAGCAATTAGTAGTGCCATTCACATTCTTAATCAGTCTCCTCATCTAGCCTTAGATGGCAAGACTCCTTTTGAGGCATGGTGCAGCAGAAAACCTATTGTGACACACTTCAGAGTCTTCAATTGTCCTGCATGGGCAAAGATATCTTCCAGGGGTTGCAAGACACAATCACCTTGGCCTTGTACTTTCATTGGTTATGAAGATGATGTGAAGGCATATAGACTATTAGATCTAGAGACACATCAAATTTTTGTGGAGAAGGATGTACACTTTGAGGAAAGTTCACCAAGCTTGTCCTCTAATCCTCTTCGCACATCATATCGTGTGCAAATTAATAGTGACACTAGCGATGGTGCTTCAACTGATTCAGACACATGGGGTTCTATCAAAAGTTGCAGTGAGAGGTCACTACATCAGTTCAATCCACAAGCATACATAGCCATAGTGATAGGTCTGGCACAATAGGGTACATTTAGTCTTCTAGGTCCAACTTCAATGAAAGATTTAGGGGACAGTATTGATGATCTACCTCTTCTTCTTGATGCAATAGCACCTTCTTCAATTGTCACGAGGGCTCCATCTAACCCTCTTGTTCATTCTCTACATGATCGATCGTCAAAGGTTGAAGTGATTGTGGATACTTATGATTAGCAGTTGCAGAAGGGTTCTTCATCAGTTGCAGAGACAAACAATTCTTTGAGACAGGTTCTTCAGCCAGTTGAGCAGGTTTCAAAGACATCACTTATCCATGGGATTCTTTCCAAGCACAATGGAAGCATCTCATTTGTACCCTTGGCATTGTTTCTTCCTAAGGGGAGGAACACCATTCTATAGTCGTGGATCAGCTTTTTCATCAGAGTAGTCACTGGCAGAAATTCTTCTTTAGAGGAGGGGAGCCTATCCTGTCTCTCTTCCTCTTCTCATCATTCTCTTATGTATATACTAGATGTATGTCATAATGGGGGGGTCTTGATTACTCCATCCATCCATACATCGTATATGTTTTTCATCTCTCTCTTTGGGGGAGGATTTTCCCATAAAGTTTTCCCTCTTTCTTCGCTTTATGAGAGATTGCATATCATTATGTACATGGGTACCTAACATGGCCTAGTAGTTGGGACCCATCATGCATTGCATCCTAGATTTCATAAGCTTAAGGGCATTCCCCTAAGTTGCACTTAAGGGGGGGTTTTGGTGTAAATACATATTTACTATTTACATTTACTTAAGTTTACTTAGGTTAATGCATTATTTTATTATTTTTTATTATTTTATTATTTATTTAGGTGAGTCACTTAGGAGTTTGTGTACTCTCATGAATTGTCATATTGACAACACAGAAGTATGCAACTCTAATTCAACACATGGTGTCTACAACATTGGAGTTTGCATCATTCATTGAGTTGTCATGTATACAACATAGTTATTCTCACTCTTAATTTTGCACATGTTGTCTAGACCACTGATTTGCGTGCTACACCATTATAGGCTTATCCTCACATCATCACACTTACTTCCATGCTTAATAGAGGATAACCCATATCTGGTGAACATGTGCCTAGTTGTATGACTTATCATGTTGCTGACTTCTATGCATTCTAGAAGCTCTTCGGAGACCTTTATATATAGGCACTCCTAGTATAATCTTAATATGACATATTGAATGAATATATCATCATTCTAATCATACTCTCTCTTTGGTCTACTATTGTGCTTGTGTTTGAGTTCCTTGGTTTTGGGTGAATTCTGGCCTAAGTCAAATTCTTACATGAAGAAACATCATAGAAGCATGAAGAAGTCGTAAAATCTATCAAAAAGAAACTATTGATCTGTAGAACCTCCTCTAAAATAGAACCTAACCATGTAGAGAAGAGTACAATCTACATCAAATCAAGAGGCAAACAAAGGCAAACAACTGAATTAAAAATACAGATGGCATGAAACACCAAAGCCTGAAGAGTTGATCAATTGAACCAAGGAAGCATGAGAAACAACAAAAGAACCCCCCAATGTAGACAAGGGTGAGGTGACAGGCAACTGAGAAAGTGGGCCAATAACTCCTGCAAAATAGAAAGAACCAAGAACATCGAGAGTGAGGAAGAGGTACAAACACCTATAAAAGCATGTGTCATCAACACATCATGGGGATAATGTCATGGAAGGGACAGTCACTTGACAAAGGAAGAGGGCACTAAAAGGAAAACAACTATCCCCCCATGGCACATTATAATGTAGTGCGAGTACAATAATTCATAATGATAAGAAAGATCTCAAAAGTACAAGAAGTGGCATTTTATCTTAGTGTGCTTGCATAAAAATGCTTACAAATGATATCAATAATGATCAGAAAGGGCAAAGAGCTATTACAATAGATAGTACAACCCAAAAGAAGAAATTCCATGCCACGAAAATGATCCCCAACATAAAACACCCAAGATATCCACCATAGTACAATAAAGCAAAAACCATAATAGAAATAGCTTTGAGAAGAATCTGGAAGACAAAATAGCATTTCTAGAAAGAGTATTGAACAAGCTTTCCAAAAATATAATGTTTTCAAAAGACAAAGTTGGGATGCTCAAGATATGCCCTCTAGAGTGAAAAATAGAACACCCAACTTTTACTACCCAAACAGGAAACCAAACTGCATCAAAACCCAAAAAATCCTATGCTATTGTCTCCATCTCGGAACCATCTTTCTGATGCTTTTTTTTTTAATCAAAAAAAGACCCCCATATGCTCAAGATACGGCCAAAAAAAAGATAGGGCCCCCCACAAATGCATGAAAAAAGATATATATTTTTTATTAAAAAATATAAAATGAAGCAAATTTTAAAAATACTGCAACCACTGGCAGAGTGACAATGGAGGATGGGCGAAGAAGGTGTGGTGGTAGAGGCAGGTGGGTGGCTCCGCTGGTGGTGGAAGTAGTCAGAAGTGGAGAAGTGGCAGCCGGGAGCACAACTCGCTAGCGATAACCATAGTGGTTAAGTAACTACATGGGCGACTGCTGCGGTTGACAAACTGTGGTAGTAAAAAGACCACCTTTTTTTTAAAAAAATTGCATTTTTTCCATAAAAAAATGCCTCAGAGTGCATGCACAGGTCGTGTGACCCTGCTAGGCAAACAAATTTTGCCTCTCAGATCAACATTGTCCAAAATAAACAAAATTTATATGAAAATGGGGGTTTTGACACCTTCTAAATCTAACCATTAGGTTGGTTTGACCTTAAAGTGCTTTGAATTTTAGAGACACCCATTTTCACGAAAAAAAACAAAAAAAACAAAAAAAAAAACCCTAAAAAACTCCATATTTGATCTATCAAACCCTTGTTCTCCCTTTTTCTCCAAATATCGAACAAGCTATAGTAGATCTGGCTTTGATACCATGAAGGATTTGAGCAATACAAATCCACAGAGCCCAATGAATACCTACATGTAAAAACATATCACAAAGAAGAAAAATATAAGAGTAGGTAAGGGTTTTGCTCTGAAAATATGCAAATTGTATTCTCAGAAATGAAAAAGATATAAGATACTTACAAACAATCTATCCTTATAGAAGGAGATCGAAACCCAAAAAGGGTAACCTAGAAGGTACAAAGGGTAACCTAGAAGGTAAAAAATATTTAATAATTACTAAATAATTATTAAATGAGAATGCAAAAGTGCATAAAGTGAAATCTTAAGAAGGGAGAAAAGGTAATTTAATTAATGAAATTAAATTAACCTTTTTCTGTAACATTAGTTCCTTAGGATCTAAAGAAGTAGAATAATTTGATACCTCCATTCCATGACTCTTACCAAATTGTGTCATGGCTCTCAAAAACCTTTCTTCTTCTACAGGGATGTCTAATCTAGTTATTTCAAGATCTTCAACAACTTCCACATACTCATCCTCTATTTTAGGATTCCTTCTCAAAATATTCAAGATGTTTCAGATGTCATTCCTCATCTCTGACTTGAATTCTCTAAACATGTGTTCCAACCTCCTACTATTCATCCTTGTAGGTGACACATTGAATCAAAATAAAGTGCAACTACCTCAACCTTTGATGATCTATCCACCAACAAGAAGTCAATAGGTTTGTAACAAGTTACCAATACAACTTATGCAAGTCCTATGCAATTGTGAGCCAAAACCATGATCTATCACCTCAAAAACAAGAATCCTAGGTCTTGACAAGTCCACCAAGCTTAACCATTCTCACATCAGTCATAATTAGATCAACCTTAGCTTTGATAAGTTCAACCATATCAAACTTTTCTCTGATACCCTCTAATGTAGTACAAGGTTGGTATATCCCCAAAGAAAATGACCAAACTCCCAACAAACAATAACACAATAGAAGTACAATAGGATACAATTGAAAACAACTCTTTTATTAACAACAGATCTTGAATTATATAAAATGAACAAGATACATGCTAGGTTGTAAGGGCTTCTCGATTACAACCAATAACTTCTCGATTATGACTAATACTTTCCAGATTACAAACCAAACTCTTATCTCTCAAGCTATTATCTTGCTCCACTCTTCCTTCATACTCTCTGCAAGACTTAATTGCATTACATATATAATCATAAAGACACTCATGTCAACTTTGAGTTTACAATCTCCAAAAATAGAAAATGTGTTATACAATATAGGACTGGCCCTTAATGAATTAATGACAAAATACACAATATATCATAAGTTTTTCAATGACCTTAGATATAGGTCCACACTTATCCAATTGTCTACATCGAAGAGCATGTAAGCTAACTCTTAAATATAGAACCTCGTTGAAATAAATACCAAGAATCATATGAAGAACAACATAGGGAATCAACACCCAAGAAGATACTCCAACCAAATATAACATTAAATCCTGCGAACATAGGATAATGATTCATGAAAGGTCCATAATAAGAAGCCAAACACGCATAATTTGGAAAGGAAAAACAAGTGTTCATCAAAGAAAATATCTTTTAAGGGATGCAAGATTGACAACAACCTAAGGATGCTCCTCCATCACTAATAATGGGTCCAATACTGGGCTCCAATCTCTGACAGATGGTGCATATAGAGGATCAAGGTTCAACTTTATCTGTAAATGGATGGAGGGTAGGGTGTCTATTTTTTTGTTTTTTTGTTTGTACTCATGTCGCTACTTGCCTACCTTGCTAGATTGATTGATTTGCATGCCCCACATGAATTAATGTATTATGTAACATGACTCTACATGCATAAGGCACATATAAGACCATATCTCTAGGGCCCTTTAATAGTAGTGGGTACCCTAGCATTTTATTAGCAGGTGATGCATGCAAATGCAGGGCCTCTACTATTAAAGGTTGAGCCCAGGTTCTCAACCTCAAAGTAATGCAACTAGCTAGGGCTTTCTACTATGCTACCCCTATCTCACTACTAACTAAGATGTTCTTTAGGTGGGGTGCCCCATTTTCCATACCACACAAGCCCTTAAGAACAACCCAAGGTAGTTCTTTAGAAAAAAATTATCCATTATGAATGTTGTTTTCCTCAAACATTTATTTCTCATTCAATACAATCAAAAACATAATCTGCTAGGGGTGCTAGATCTATTGGTATTAGATAAAATACATAGTATATATTTACTGGCAGTATTTCTATTAATGGTTCTATTCATGATGGTATTTTTACTAGTGGACTAACTATTGGATCAACTGCACCCCCTCATAAATATGTTGTTAGGTATTCATCTAGTTACGCTTATCCTATTGGATAAACTTATATAGGTGGTGCTAGTACTCAATCGTCAAACCCTACTATTCTATGGGGGTAGTGCATCATTGACATAACCAACATAATCTACTAGTGCAAAGGTATGCTATTGTGCTAGATAAATTACTAGATAAGCAATTTTCCCAATAAGTGCCTATTGCTACACATTTAAAGTGTTCAATAAAGCTCAAACTCCTTACTAATTTGAGATGGCTGCCTCAGGGAAACCCCCCTTAGCATTCAATCTTCCATGCATGTGCTCTCTAAAATAACAAAGGGGACAGGACATATTCATTTGTATCTATCTAGATAAAATACCATCTCCTATTCTACATTTAGAGGATGGGTTTGACTAGACTATACTAGAATTGGGTGGTTTGGAAGACCAAGCTACTATTCATGCTCCACATGCCACATTAAATATGTTTGACTATCCTCTATAAACACCACACCTTTCACTTGGATTTTAAGAGCAAGTGGTCAGAGCAACTAGAATTCCCAAAAGCAACCATCCAAACTACTATTCCTTATAATTCCCTAGTTAACATATGTCTACCATACTATGCCGCTACACCACCCCTGAAAAAAGAATAGTTATCTGCCTATACATGATCCTCAATAAAATATAATAGTATCCCTCTACATGAACCTGTGCATGCATACACATGCCCCCATTCAAGTGCAAAGGTATATATATTATATGTTAATTTAGAGGTTCACGCAAATTCAGGGTTCTATCTATTGCATGTGAAAGCATGCACATGTGTATATAGAGGGTTGTTATGGCCCCTACCTCTACTTATGCCTACAAGCACATTATTTTTCATAGGGATGTGTTATGTATAGATAAAATATAGCCCTACCCCCTATCCTGAGACTTGGCTAATAGGTCATGCCATCACTCGGTCAACCCTAATTAACTAAAAAATGTGATTGGATGGTTGCCATCATGCTTCATTCAATTAAAGTCCCTGGTAAATGAAAATTTTACATCTAAAATCTCCACGAGATAGAGATTAGCTTTGTTAAGAGGTAGATGCCATTATAGGTTCAATCTGCATGTTCAATGCTTACTATATCAAAATGCAATTTTTTATAGTTCAAGATAACCAATTTACAACCTTCTTCTTGGTGCCCACCTAGGGCAACTAAAAATTATTGAGGGGGGAAGGAACAACCAAATAAGAAGTGCACATGGCTAATAGTCTTTTTGACCTTGTTATCAAACTATTGAACAAATTGACAGGCATTACAAATATATGAAATGATATTATGGTTGTATTTTATATTTGCAGTCAATATACTATTATATTATTTGATGGCGGGATGCTTGTGAATGCATAGGGGTCGAGCCAAATGACTCTATCACTAATATTCAAAATGACCTTGCCCCTTGGCAAGCTGAACTTCATCAAATGATCAAAAGGAAGAGAACCTTGTTGTCTACCCAATAATATCTTTTGGTTTGATTTGCCACAATGGCTAAGAGATAGATGATCATGTCATGATGAGGAGAAGGAAAATGCAGATGGTTTGTTGTTGGAATGCAAAGCCCCTCCCCCCACCTCCACCTACCTGACTCAACACACAAAGTGCAACCTCTATTAGGCTATCGTGCCATTGTGAGTGTAGGGTGCATGTTCATGAAGATGAGAACCCTTTTTTAGTAGGCCCCTACTATTCTATAGGCAATGATTTTATATGTAATATGGAAGGTGGATCCCCTACTATTTGAAGGTCATGCATTAGAAGAAGTAGGGTCGGGTAAATCATCAACGAATAGATAGTTGATTTTTCTTGAGATTTATGTGTGTCTCTCTACTCTAATAAGGTTAGTTTGGAACAACTTTCTTCTTTTTATTGAAAATTACTTTCATCTAATATCTTCACCATATCCAATGCAAACAAAATCATGAGCTACATGTGCTTCACACTTTTGGCCTCCTGGTGACTAACCCACTTCACTACATCAACATATCGAGCCACCATTTGTTCTTAGAGGGATTCAATAGTCATCCACCCTAGATTGCTAGTGGTGAGCATATGTTTGTAGTCCAACCAAATCCTTGCATTGATTTGAAAATTCCAAATAGAACCAAGCCACATTTTCATATAGAACTTCTAACAAAGTGAAAAGAGTTCCTTACTCCATTGTTTAGTCTCACATTGATAGCTTCATTTTCTTCCCCTGCTTTACTCAAGAGGGGGATACCAAGAGAAGTCCTACCTATCCTATTGGTCTGCCCTCTCCCTTCCTACTATAGTAAATGAATCTAGGGCTTCTAGAATGCAAGAGAGAACCAAACCAAAAACTAAATTCTATATGTAATATGCTTGCTCACCCTGGTACAATAGGCCTACATGGGGGAATGAATATAAACCCTCTCATACTATTACATACATAACATGGATGGGGAGGAAAGAAGATATAAGGGTAGAAGGAGATACAAATAATGCCAATAAAGAGGGAGCACAATAATAGTGCCAAAGAGGAGGGGGGGGTGGGGGGGGGGGGGGGGGGGGGGGGGGACTATTTGATAGCCCCACCTATGGTTCCATATGTGACATGCCCACCAATAAAATGAGAGGGGCAATAATAGGGGTCGAGGGAACCATAGAATTTTGATAGTCCCTACCCTTTTTCTGGGAATATAAAAGGTGGGTGGGCCCTTCATTTTTTATCAGTGAGGTTAGATTGGTGCATGAAAAGCAAGGGGACTTTCCACTTGGTGCATGTAGAGGAAGGAGAATTTGTAGGACAACAAGAGGCTTTTCAATATTTCAGGGGATTAGAAAAGAATAAAACTGTAGATCTATGGACGGTTAAAACATTTCTTCAAAATCCTTCTGTAAATTATGATATTTTACCTTATCACCCCAGTAAAAGTCAGAATATGGCTCTTGATGAGTGCCATTTATGACCTATTTTATGCCATATTTTAATCCATTTCACGCACTTTCATACTCACTAATCTATTCTATTTCCATTCCATTCCATCTCATTATTACCGTTTTTACATTGCAAATGGTTTAATGTAAATAAGTAGTATTTAATATTGTTTTGGGATTAAAATATGGAAAATTCATTATTGGTTTCTTTTTACTAATCTTTATTTTCACTATCTGCTTCTTTGTGGAACAAATCCTCTTGTCGCTTCCTTGATGGGAACATCTTGTCACATTTTCAAGAAGAACTAATGAGGAAACTTGCAAGCCTTAGCTTGTAATAAAAGACGCACTTTGTAGATGGAGAAGAATATTCACCATTCTTATTTCCATTTCCACTCAAACTACTTTTTAATATGTGGATCCTCCCCATAGTCAAGTTGGCATTACAAATAATAAATATATATTACAACCATGTTATTTGGGAGCCTATGGTGAAGAAAAATGATAGGAATGACTAGCAAATAGAAAAGTCTCAACTAATAGAAACTTTTGTTGCTGCTACGAGTGTTTCCAAATAATCCCATGGCTCAACTTCTCCCCATATTTTCATTTTGTTATTCCATTCCAAAAATGTGGCTGAAGATAATACTGTTGCTGCAAACAATAAAACATTACCTATTCTTGGCATAAAATGCCTCCATTTGATATTTATTGAATAGCCATTCATTTTCCAACTTACATCTCTTTTCTTTCATTGGGAGATGGATATTAAGATGGGACGTGAATCGCTATATTCTTATCACCTTCATAACAAACTTGTTGTTGTTTATGAAAGGAGAAACTCATTGATCAATTGTTATAACATCAATCATTATGGCCTACAATGTATGGCCAAAGTTTATGTGAGTTATTAACCATAGGTCCAATCTTGTACATTTGTTATTTGCTACATGTATATAAGCAGCCCTATGCAGATTGAAATGTATTGTTCTCCCTTTGTAAAATTTGGGAATGAGATAAAAGTTTTTTCGATTAATCCAATGTAGCAGGAAACAATTTTATCACTCACCTTGCAGACCAAAGAAAGGGCTCGATCTTGGAATGTTTGGTGAGGTTATTAGTATTATGAATTATTGTAGATTGTGTGTTGATAATTGTTGTACCTTAAGTTTGGTTTATTTGATTGTTAATAGAATAAGGTTTCTCTCCAATAAAATAGTTAGTTTGTATAGATAATTATGCAATTAGATTAATATCATAGCTAGGTAAGACAGATTATCATGTTCTCGTTATTATATAGATTATTAATAATAATCAACATATTCTGAATTTGCTATCATATTAAGAGATAAATCAACATAGCAATATCATATTCATATTAGTAAACTATTATATTAGATTAGTTATATGCCTAGTGTTGGCATTGTTTCTTCTAGATTAGTTGAATTTATGATTTGTTACATTTGTTATCCTCATAGTTGTTAATGTTTATTTCTGTTTCTAATGTTCCTATCGCTAGGATTTCTTTAGTTTTCCATAGATTCAATTTTATGTGTCATATTTGCATTTGTAATCCCTCATCTCACAATTATCATCCCTTGATAATTGCTCAGACACCTTTCACAAGCTTACACTCTCAGATTGACACATATAGAACGGTTGAATTCTATCATAAATTGTTAATTCTTTATTATTATTTGCCCCAATGTTGGCCTATCATTTTGGTATCATTGCTGAATAAAGGTGTCAAAGGCATGTTAGTTTGATCATTTGAGTTAGGAACAATGTGTTTAGATGAAAGCTTTTGCAACTGCTAGCCTTACTTAAGTAGTTAATCTTAATTTGCATTGGTTAAATCATATAAATGCATTGATTTAGAGTTTTGTTTTAGAGTTTGCAAGTAGGCCTTAGAAATTCAATTCAGTATATGCTTTAGAAATTAGATTCCATTTTACATTATCACTAGTTGTTGTGAGTTATTGTTCGAGAAAAGGATATTTTGAAGAAAAATGTTAGAAATAATGCATTTTCAAGGTTGTTCAAGTATATCAATTTTGGTTGAAAATTGCTTCAAAAATACAAAATTTGAAGGGAAGACGAGGAAAAATATGGCTTCCGCGCTACCCCAGGACCCCATAAGGGGCGTTGCCCCTTGACCCCACTAATGGCTACCACCCCCGGACCCTTGCTTTCAAATTTAAAAATGAATGAAGAAATTGGTGGGGAAATGACACTGACCAAAGTGATGTTTTAATACCCTCTCTACCTAACGAATGCATCTTAAACGATATTGATCTTCCATCATCATAGGTATGTACAAATCGTATCTTTATGTTTGACCAAGAAAATATCATTGATCAATTCTTAGAACAATGTGATTTTGATGATGAAAATCTAACCACTTGTTGTTCTAATTGCTACAGGAAAGATGACCAATGTATATGCCCGAACAACCACGAGCATATGGTGAATGAGGTGCAAACTATTTTTGATCCTTACCATGATATGGGTGGAAGTGACCAAGTATTCCTTATAATGGATAAACAATATCAAGCACCAACTCAAGAATATCATGGTATGCATTATGATGGTAACATGTCTTGTCACCCTATTTCATTACAAATCCAACATGTCTCTTCAAAACACACTTCTTTACATAATATGCATGATAAATGGAATCAAGAATACTCACAAAAACCACTATACCTATCTTTACTATCCTCATTCTACCCATCCTAATTATTCCCATCTACTTTATCTTCTTCACATTTCTTACCATATTCATTTTCTCATTCACATAATATTCTACCCACTCCACCATATCCACCAAAGGCAACTATACTGCCTCATACAATACTTCATAATAAGGTGGTTGGAAATACATATAATATCAAGCTTTCAAGGATCCTTGTACAATCTAATGATGTGCTTGAATTTGGTAAATCGACATAGGAATATATCAATTCACTTAAGAAATGGGATTTTGGTTTACTTAAATTAGAAGAACAATATTACTTATTGAATTATAATCAACTTTGTTCTTCTTTTCCACTTAGTGAATTCAAAATGCCCATAAATGAGCCCATACTTCAAATTTCACCAATTTTAATTATTAGAATCATAAATATGTGTGGTAATATTAATCATGCACTAAGTCATATCAAACCATATGAGTTCCATATTTCACAAATATGCTACCATATCCTCCAAGATCTATATTCTACTACTTTTGTACTTATCCATATTGATATTTGGAGGCCTATGGTTAAAATGTGCATTCCTCACATACTTTTTGATCTAGGACCAATAATTTATTAAGCACAATTATAAAATATTTTATGCATTAATGGCTAAAAGTGGATGATTGTTATTCTTCATTGTTGATTCTTTCCATTGTCTGAAGATGACCAAATATAATATGGATGATTCATTTATTAAACAAGGACCAAGGTATTGGTAGCTATGTAGACACCCAAATATTGGCAAAGACTTGAATTATGCAATTCTGATCAATTAATGCAAATTAGGGAGGAAATCAGAAGAACACAATAGACTTTCAAATCAAAAATCACATCAGGTCATTACTTATCTGTCAAATCAACAAGACCCAAATCAACTTTAAAAAGAGGAAAAAAACAATTTAAATTCATAAAATGAAACTCAAAAAGGGAGGAAGAAAAAGACAAAGTGTTGAAAAAAATAAGACATTTATTAAATCAATAAAGTCATTTATCCTCACAAAAGTGAAAACCTCCCTTTTTCATTTAAAAAAATTAGAAATATCCTCATTATCCTCAAAACCAAGTTTGTTGGATTCTTTCTCCTGGTCTCTTATGAGATATTTTTAGTTTCACTTTCATCCACCAGTCAAAAATGAAAATCCTAATTCTTACCCCAACCCCTTTCGAAATTCTATAAATAGGAGGGAAATCCAAGAGCCAAAGGACCCAAGTTTTAGGCATCTACACTATAGGCACATTTTGAGTCACCATTTTAGCATTATCATTCTAGCAAGTTCATAGCATTTTAGCATTATTTTTATGTTATTTAGCATCATTTATTACTCATTCAGCTTATTGTACATCCATTTTGATAGCATTCGAAGAGTTGTTTTCTACATATAATCTGCATTTTAGTCATAGATCTTGCATGCATTCTTGTAGATCTACATTTTAAGCATATTCCCATTCTAGAACTATCATTGAGATGTTGGTTTGAGAGCTTTCTTAGCAGTTGTAGTTAGGAAAACATGAGATGCTCATAGAGTTTACATTTTGACAATGATATCTTGGTTTTAGTTTAGTTCGTTGCCAGGCTATTTGCATTCTACATCAAAGTTTCATGAATACACGATTATATTGTGTACAAATTGGCACCCACTATGGGGATTGAGCTCAAAGCCTCTCCATTTTGAAATATTTCAATCTAAACTTTCATTTTTGGTATAGATCTATGTTGCTTGCTATTTTGTTGTGCAAATATGATCAATTATAGGTTCTACAACATTCTAGAGACTTCATAACAACAAAAGTAAACTCCCAAAGTCTTCCTCGAATGCACAGGGGTCAGTTTTGAATCTTTAGATGCTCCTCAACTCTGTTTTGATGCTTCCAAGAGATATTTTGACTCTTCTAAACTCTGTTTTAATGCATTTAATCTTTCTAAAGTGCTTTTAAATAGTTTTGTAACGCATTTAAAACTTTTTGTAGCGGTTCTAAAGAGTTCTATAATGCATCTAATCATTTTTGAAGCACGTATGAAGTACTTTAAAACTCATTTGATTTTATTATAACATATTTGCTATATCAAATAGTGCATACAAAGCTTTCTATAACACATATGAGTATTCCTGTAACGTATCTGGTAAAAATTACAATTTCCTAAAACTAACTTCTAGATCTGAATATCATTTGCTTACCCTTTCAAGTTAATGAAAGCTCTCATATTACAGACAGTGTGTGACAGGAATGAAGACCCTCATAAATGTGCCTAGCCTTTGCTAGCTCCAAATTAGGTAAGTGAACCTCGACTCTTGTTAATTTAAAGTGCAACATTTCTAAGTTCCAAACATAGCTTAATAGCCTAACTAGGAGCTCCTTTGTCTTTAGTAGTATAAGGGTTGGTGATTAAAACTTTGTGTATGTTGTGTTTGGGAAGTCAAGATAGTAGGGATATGCTCTCACTCTTCTTGAGTGATCAAACTCCCAAACCTATTTGTGATTTCTATTTCCTACTTTCCACTAGGTAGGATTATCTAGCCATAGAAAGGGTACCTTCCGAGTTGCCTTAGCAAGGCTAGTGAGAGATATTGCCTCCCAATCTTGCATTCCCAATTGAATGTAAGCCACCTATGTTCAGAATATATCCTTCCTCTAATATTCCCATAAGGGATTGTGCCAAATCTCCTTAGTGTTGGTGGGAAGCTCTCCATCACAAGAGAGGTAAATCCAAACATAGTTGGTTAAACACTAAAACCCACTAGCCACTAGCTTTAGATAACCTTGTTAGGAAGCTCTTTCCTTTCATTTTCTAGGTGTGTGCAGTTTTATATTTTACTTTGGTTTCTATTGTTGTTTTGCTTGGATATGTCTTAAAACTTAATAAGAAACACTAGTGTGGATCATTGTCCTTCCAAAAGACACAACTTCAAACTAGCATTGAAAAACAAAGTCCAAAACAAGAACAACCCTGAAGTAGCACATATACTACATAAAACAACACTTTTGAATATTCATGTAATGCTCTTGACCTCTGTTTTAACTCATATTCCTATAAAATTGCACATCTGAGCATTTAAACAATGCATCTACCAAGCCAAAAAATGCATCTGAATCATTAAACAACACATATGACAATTAGAATAGCACATCTAAGCATTTAAAAAGTGCATATGATTAGTTAAACAATGCATTTGATTAATCCTATGATGCATCTGAGAAAAGACATAAAACAGAGGCCATCTGCATACATGATAATTGTGAACAAATGACAAATTGGGATACCCTTTTCCTCACTGGTATTTTACAAGTTTGAGAAATCCAAAAGTTGACCGAAAACATTTTTTGAAACAAGCAAGGCTACAAACGTCACTATCAACCCAACAGTTATTAATTGCTTCATTTCACACATTAAGCTAGAGACATTTGGAGACACACATTCGTCCCCTACTCGACTTCGCGAAAGTGAACTCATCTCATCAACATTGTCAAACACCTTGTCCAACCTAGCTTGTCACTACAGATGAATCGCAGTCAACAGGAACCCTCACATTTTGAAAATACCTAAGAACTAAAGGAATCCAACTCACATTTCATGCCACCACATAAAACTAGTATAGCTACGAAACTGAAATGAATGCCTATACGAGTGAGTGCTAGAATAACCAACAGAACCATCAAATGCACAAAACCTTTAAATCTCCTTGAACCTACTACACCAACAAATTGCTCACCAAACATAGTTATTCACGAGTCACCCTTATTCAATCAAAATTGAGAATCTTTAGCCACAATGGATTTATCTAACATATGGGATGACAAGAGTATTGAAACTAAAATTGAAGATTTTCAACAAAATCCTGAACTTGTTGACATCATGGACAAGATACTTGAGAAACATGAGGAATTTTATATACTAACATTAGCATAACAAGATGTGAAATTGTCGTCCAATTTTTGATGTGACAACTTGAAATGAGATGAAGAATAGTCACCCCTAGACATTGTTACATAAAAATTACAAGACCTACAAATGGAAATGGAAATAATGAAAAGAGGAAAAACACAACCCGTAGAATTCAGCCTCGAAAAGGTGTGTCCTCTCCCCTTTGATAAGAACATTACCTTTACGCTTTCCCACAAAATGTATATATACCAAAAAATGATAAATATTTTGGCACATCAGATCCACAAGATGACCTCAGGCAATTCTATACCCTAAGTATGGAATTTGTCCATGACATGATGTACCTAATGTGTTTGTTTCTTAGGAGCCTCAAAGGGAAAGCCACGGAGTAGTTCTCCAAGCTACCCTCCAATATCAAAACTTTTGACCAATTGGCATCCGTGTTCATCTCTCAATATTCCTACAATATCAAAAGGGAAGTTACAATGATCGACTAATGCAACACAAAACAACTTCCTGATGAGTCATTCAAGACCTTCCTACAACAGTGGAGACACACATTCACCAAGTATCATAGAGACATACTAGACAAAGAGAAGACTGAAATCTTCATTAATAGTCTCTCCAAATTGATGAATTATTGGCTCTAACTCTAAGGACCTAAAGACTTCAAAACTACCTTAAAGAATGTCGTTAAGATAAAAGAGACATTACTAAATAATGACATTATTAAATTATCAAAAGATGGTAAGGGCTTTTCAAACAACTCCACACAGACTCATAATTCCTTTGATCAGGCCACCGATAAACAAAAGTCACAGTGGAGAAACAACAACAAAAACACTGTTAATGATGGGATGGTCGAAGCTAACCATGTTAAACCTCCAACCCCATCCCATTTAAATCAGTCATATCTTATTGTCAACAACACAAACTCAAACACACCTTGGCAAGAAAATTCTTGTCTATTCTATTGACATAACATGATAACTCCCTTGACGTCCAATCAACAAGTTGCTTACAATCAAGCTCCTCCTCCCCACAGATATCAATATTCCAATATACCCAAGGAGTATACTCCTATCAGGGTGTCTCGCAAGAGTGCTTTTCAAACCCACTTGGTTGATGAACTCGTTATACTTCTCGAGGCCAAACCATATGAACCCCAAGTCAAGCCAAAGTGGTGGCATGACAAACATATTTGTGCCTACCATCGAAACAGGGAGCACTTAACAAACAATTATTTTGCCCTTAAGGGGGCAATACAGAAATCAATCAATAATGGGACCATCGAAGTGAATAACCTCAACAATAATGAAGACCATATGGCCTTCAAAAACCCCTTCATGAGTCATGAAAAGGGTGAATCCTACAAAGCCAATCGGAATGCACCCCCTCACACTAAGGTTAATTACGCACATCATTATGACAATACCATCAACATGATTTTCGGCTTTGATGAAACTGTAAATGTCATCATAGTTAAAGATAAAAACAAAAAACAATCCTCAAATGCCATTACCCAAGGCCAAGCCTCTAAAGTTATCTTACCAGGACCTATGACAAATCTCGATCATGCAGCTGTAAGTTCCTCCTTGCCCAAGTACAACCTAGTCAACCAATTACTTAAGACTCCAATCCATATCTCCATTTTTGAACTATTGCATATTTCCTCGAAGCATAAATAAATACTCACCAAAGCCTTAGTGTTGAATGAGTTGGATGTGAGTAGATTTTAGAACATGGTCAACAATCTAGTTGCCCCTCACTATGTATCTTTTTTAGCCCAAGATGAAATGTCTGTCATCCAGCCACAAAAATCTCCTTTGCATATTGAAGTCTCTATCCATAAAAATAGAGTTAAGAGAACATTGGTCGATGGTGGGGTAGGTCTCAATATTTGCACACTTAATTTAGTAAAAGCCCTAGGGTATATAGAGGATGTTGTTGACCCAAGAAATAAAATCACCATTAAAGCTTACAATGATGAGGAAAGATCCTCCATGGTTATTCTGTCAATCAGGGTAGGACCAGTTGTGAAAGAAACTGTTTGTCAAGTCTTAGACCTACAATTAACTTATAATATCCTATTAAGAAGACCATGGATTCATGACATGTGGGTCATTCCCTCCACTTATCATCAGTGCTTAAATTTCCTTACATAGGTCAAGAGGTGACCATACCCGGAGATCAACACTTTGCCCAATATTGTAATTCCCTTGTCCCTCATAACAAGGAAGAAACTAGCACACTGATAGATGACATCAGCTAGTCCACATCTACAAACACTTCATGCTCTATCGGCTAAAATGACAACCACTCATCAATGTCAACTAAGGGTAAAGAGAAAGTTGGTTGTTCAAATTCTTCCCTTCCTTCACCATCATAATTTGAAGACCCTAAACAATCACACTATGAAGAAATGGATAGATTAATGAAAGAATTTGATAGAAAGTGTAAATTACAATGCAAATGGGTGGGCAATTACTCAGTATCCTTATTTGATCCCCCACTTTCTTTGAGATCTCATGGAAAACCATCATCCACCACTAAGCCTCATCACACACATTTTATCAAAGCAAGTGGAGCAACTCCAAGTTTAGTAGAAGAAATCTATCAACAGAACATTGACATCACCCCCCACCTACATAGAAAATGTTTTGATCTAATGAAAAAGATGGGATATACAAGAGATGGTCCTTTAGGGAAAGGGATAGGCATTGTCGAACCTCTAATAGCACAATTCAGGCCCAACAGGTCCAAAACAAGGGTAAGGTATGGTGAACAAGACAAGACAAAAAATTCTTCTAAGGCTCATCCTAACCATAATGATTCCTCCTCTTCCACCTTGGTGTGGGTACCTAAACAAAGGGATGGTAATAGCCAAAAAATAACTGGCATCATAAATGTAAATATATCCCTCTCAAGTTCACATCCCATAGAAGAACCACCTGTAAATACCTCTAATAACGAAGATGATGACAATTCCACTAAATGGCAATTTGAATCATTATCCAAGGATTCTCTTCATGATAAGGAATGTGATGTTTTTCACATACCCACATTTGATAGTTTGGCTACACAAGGAACAACCTCTTGTCCAGGTCCCACTTCATCGAGAGTCAGGATACAACAGAGCAACTTAGAAGATGATGAACATGTCGAAGGGTTTCAGTTTCAAACCCAATTTCTTGACTTCTTTCCAACAAAATTTGAAGATGACTACTATGAGCCTCTCGTAAGCTCTACTTTTCCTGACACTCTAGAAGAAGCACATGTCATCGATCTAATGGATACAACGTATGAGCCATCTAACAAGATCATGTCTTTAAACCCTGTTGAACCCTCTCCATATTATGAATCACTCTCCCTAGTCCATCTCGAACTCATTAACTAGGATACAACCAAGCCTCATCACATTCCTCATTTTGACACTGACCATGGAATTTTCATCTACTTTAAATGTGATTGAACCATCTCATCAACAAAGAATAGAAGAGATGCATATAGTTAGGTCCGATATCAATCACCTCAGTCACACTAGAATAGGTCAAGCATTTCATAACCTTAATGATCACTACCAAGTTGTAGCTAATCTTGAGAAAAAAATAGAAACAAATAGAAGTGATGCATCCCAAGGTGAAAACCCAACTATGGCACCCACAGATGGAGTGATTGATACCTTACCTGAACACTCTAAGGAAAGATCTTCTATTTTGATTAAACCAACAGAACCAGTCAACATTGGCATAGAGCAAGAACCAAGGGTCATTTATTTGGCATAGTCCTTAAGCACAGAGGAAAGAAATGCATTCATTCACTTCTTTGAAGAATGATAGGTAAAATTTGCATGGTCTTATGTAGACATGCCTAGATTAGACCCAACTTTGATCCTCCATCATCTCAACATTTCTTCCGAGGTCAAGCCAGTAAATAAAAAGCTTAGAAAGAAGCATCCCCATATAGCTCTACTAGTCAAAGCAGAGTTAGAGAAGTTGATCAGCACCAATTTCATCCAGCGCCTGGCGTATGCGTCATGGATGTCCAACATTGTTCCCATATCAAAGAAGAATGGTAGCATATGCATCTGGATTGATTTCCAAGATTTGAACAAAGCATGTCCCAAAGATGATTTCCCTCTTCCCAACATTGACACCATTGTAGACTTGATTGTAGACCATTCCATGTTTTCACTCATGGACAGGTTTTTAGGGTATAATTAGATCAAGATAGTACTAGAAGATCAAGAGAAAATAACCTTTACCTATATGTGGGGCACAGGTTGTTGGAATGTAATGCCCTTTGGGCTAAAGAATGTTGGGGCTACCTATCAATGGGCCATGACCACTATCTTTCATGATATGATGCACATCTTTATGGAAGATTATGTAGATGACATCCTTGCCAAGTATCGTAGTCAAGAAGAACATCTCCCCATACTGGCCAAGATATTCACCCACCTAGAGGTGTTCAAAGTTAGGCTCAATCCCAATAAATGCACTTTTGGCATCAAATCAGACAAGCTTCTAGGATACATTGTCTCAGCCAAAGGGATAGAAGCTGACCTTAAAAAGGTACAAGCCATAATCAGTATGCAACCTCTGAAGAACCTAAGTTAGCTATGCTCTCTTCAAGGTAGGCTTCAATTAGTTCACCAGTTCATTTCTCAGTTGGCAAAAAAGTGTGTACCTTTCACCTAAAAAGATATAATTTTTAAGTGGGATGATCAGTGTCAGAAGGCTTTTGACTTACTCAAAACCTACTTGATGAATCTGCCCATGTTGGTACCTCCAGTATCACACAAACCCTTGTTATTGTACATTTTTTTAATAGATAAATCAATCAAAGCCCTCCTAACACAAGAAAACAACCAAGGAAAAGAATGGGCCATCTATTACATTAGTCATACCCTAGTCAACTATGAGCTCAATTACTCTTTTATTGAAAAGGCTTGTCTAGCCATAACTTTTGCTTCCCAAAAGCTATGTCATTATCTTCTAATGCACAAGGTCAAGCTCATCTCCAAAATCGATCCCCTCAAATGTCTTCTCAGCAAAACAACATTAACAAGCAGATTGACCAAATGGGTGATGATCCTAAGTGAGTTTGACATTGAGTGTGTTGATAGGAAAGCAATCAAAGGATAGGCCATTGTTGATCAATTGGTAGATGCACCTATAAAGAGTTCAAATCCTATCCTAGTTGATTTCCCATATATGCACATTCTTCAGACAGAGCCAGTAACGTGGAAATTCTACTTTGATGGTTCCTATACACACCACAGATCAAGCATCAATATTTTATTCATTACGCCACTAGGTGTTACCATCCCTAAGTCTTACAAACTACTTTTCCCCTACACCAACAACATGGTAGAATATGAAGCTTTGGTCTTGGGTCTAAAACTAGCTTTAGAAAGGAAACTAGCAACACTAGAGGTTTATGGAGACTCTTAGTTGATCATCAATCAAGTCACTGACATTTATCAAACCAAAGATGAAAATTTATTGCCTTACAAACATATGGTTGACACACTCAAGACATGTTTTGTTCATATTTACTTTTGAACAAATTCTTAGAGACAAGAACAAAGTAGCATATGCTATGGCCACCTTGCCCTCCTTGCTTTAGTTACTAGAGCAACATGAGCGGTATGAGTTCTTAGTAGAAGAGGTGGTTCAACCCATATTTACTTAACCTGATTCCATTATCATTTTCTACTTAGACACTCTTGATTCCCTCTGGTATAACCCGTCATCACTTACCTCTGTGATAACACCATTACTTCTGACCTCTCACGCAACCAAAAATGTAATTTGATTCGAAAAACCTAACGCTACACTTTGGTGGTTGATACACTATATAGGAAGGGTCTCGATGGTACTTTGTTTAGATGTCTTGAAAAGGACGAGTCTAGAGTCACTCTGCAAGAAGTCCATGCAAGTATTTGTGGGTCACACTCTAGTGGTTTTACACTAGCAAAGAAGATTCTTAGAATGGGTTATTTTTGGCCAACCATGGAAAATGATTCTATTGACTATGTTAAAACTTGCAAAAAATGCCAAATCCATGGTAACCTTGTTCATGCACCAGCCCAAGAGCTCAACCCTTTGGCCACACCATGGCCTTTTTATCAGTAGAGCTTCGATTTAATTGGAGCCATCCATCCACCTTCCTCTAGTGGACATAAATAGATTATCACTGCCACAGAATACTTCACCAAGTGGGTCAAAGCGGTGCCACTTGTCAATTCTATGGGAAAACAAATCTCTTCCTTCATTCCAAACCATATCATTTTTCAGTTTAGCATACCCCATGCCATTCTCACGGACAATGCTCTATACTTTAAAAATCAAATAATTGATGAATTATGTGAAATTTTTTACATTATACATCGCTCCTCGTCAATTTATAATCCCCAAGGCAATGGCCAAGTAGAGGCCACAAACAAAACCATTATCGACATCCTCAAAAGAATTGTCAATGATGTTGTTAGAGATTGACATTTACAATTGATCCCCACCCTCTAGGCCTACACGATGAGTGTTAGGACACCTACAAGCATGACACCCTTTTCCTTGGTTTATGGCTGTGAAGCTATTCTTCCTTTGGAGGTTGAGGTCCCATCCTTGAGAGTTACTATTTAGGATTTCCTATTAGATGAGGATTACAAAGTGACCTATCTAGAGCAGCTAGAGTTGTTAGAAGAACATCAACATTTAGCACATGAACACCTCAAAGTGTATCAGAATAGGTTATCGAGACATTACAACAAAAAGGTCAAACCCTATGTCTTTCAAATTGGTAACTTAGTGCTCTGAGAAAACCCTAAGAACCAAGTGGCTAGGGAAAAGAAAGGGAAGTGGGAGGCTAATTAGATTGGTCCTTAGATTATCACAGAGTACGTTGGGACTGGCACTTACAGGCTTTCAGATTGTGATGGTTCAAACCTAGCAGAACCCATCAATAGCATCCATCTTAAACAGTTTTATGTCTAGAGCTTTGAGAAACACATCAAAAATACCAAAAATAAAAATAAAATTGGTACAATGCCACCTTTGATTTGAAAAGGAGTGAGAGACAACACCTTTGGACTTCCCTAAACAACACAAGTCCTTCAATGCTAAAAAATAGTTAAGACAGCACTCAAGTAGCTTCCTTTGTGATAAATTTTGCTTGTTTGAGGCCTATCTAGCATAGTCAAGTTAATTTCACACATACCCAATTGAGAGACACTTGTGGCTTATATTTTTTTGGTTCTTTCGCATCAGATGTAGTTCACAACAACAGAGATAGTTAATATGACAGTAATAAAGGGAAGAACAACAAATTGGGAGAAACAGGGAGTCAGATTATGTATTAAGATACCACAGACATGAATTACAGGAAAATAAATGCACATCTCAGCTATCCACCTTGACCAACGATCATGGATGTTTATTTTAACCCTCATTCGATCCATTTGATGTCCCAAACTCCTTTCATTACCCTTGGAGACCCATATATAGCTATCCATGCCCACTTTTTGCCTTCTTGCCCGCTCTTGGTCTCCTTGCTTCTTTAGGTGCCTCACATGGTCCTGGTTACCCTTGTATTCCAACAAATCTCAATCACATCCTCATTCCACTCCCCAAAAAAATCAAAAAATCCAAAAAATTATCAAAAAAAAATTCAAAAATATCTAAAATTATCAAAAAAAAAAAAGAAAAAAAAGCCAACAATCATTAAAACAATTCCAAAATTGTCAAAAAATTGCCAAAAACATTCAAAAGGGGGTAATAATTACCCAACATAGCTGCAAAAGCTCAAAAAATTAACAACACCTCAAAATTCCTATCAAACATGGCTCACTTTGGCTCAAATAGGCCATATAATAGGTCATCAAGTATTTGAATACGAAGTGCCTCAATGGTATTAAGAAGCAGCATAGTTATGTCGTGAAACATCTCACTGGGCTTTGAAAAATCTAGCACAATGCGAATAGCGCAAGAGGCATTGACAGAGTCCCGTCCTTTCTCCTCATGTCAAGAACAATAATTCATGATGGATCATTAGTCTTATTTATGTACAATGGCCACAATTGGTCTGGCCCCCTTCAACAAATATATCAATGTTATCCTGAAAGCCTAGATATCCGTCGGACTCTTTCGTCCTCACCTAATCGGGGGCATAGAACAAGTAAGCATAAGTGTGAGAGCTTGGCCCCTCCTATAATGCCTTTTCAGGCCCAAACACCTTTTTTAGGTCCCTCAAGCACCTTTTTAGGCCCAAACACCATTTTGAAGACCCAGTTCTGCCTTTTTCAAGGCCCAGTCCCTTTTGGGCCCCCAAAATGCCTTTTTGGGTCAAAGCGCCTTTTCAAGGCCCATTTCACCTTTTTCAAGGCCCAAGTGTCCTTTTTTGGGCCCCCAAATGCTTTTTTCGGCCAAAGCACCTTTTTCAAGGCCCAAGTGTCCCTTTTGGGCCCCCAAACGCCTTTTCATAAGCCTCAAGAGTATTCGTCTCGACACACACCTAGTGAAACATCCCAACATTGGCCTTATAATTATCTGTAAAGGCTATTAATATACATAGAATTATGCCTTACACATTACGGCTCCCCATATATTACATAAATCCGTACTCATCTTTCACTAAGAGCCCACACAGACATGCTCACATACCAATAAAGGTAACCTTTACTCTATGGATCATATTGTTCCCACTTTTATAGAGATTAAAATCTTTCCAACATTTGTGACAAAAAACAAAAACATTCAAATATCTATCAATAATCCCAAACACATTCACATATTCCTCAAAATGCTAAAAACATCCAAATATATTCCACAAAATACCAAAAACAAACATGACAATGCATTACAATCAACATCAGGTGTCCCTTTGATTGCCACACAACATAAACTTTTATTCTATTATGAGGGCAATGACAACATTACATTTGAATGATGTCTGGCTGATTATTGATTTTAGCCTTCCTGGGAGAGGTGGCAGGACAGAGTGTCCAACCAATGGTGTTTCCTCTGACCCAGCTCTAGAAGAGGAAGCCCCTAGTGTCATTCCTTTATGTACCCACACCGCATCCATGCAAATTAGAAACCTCCCACCACATAATTGCACATTCAAAAATGATGCAAATTCCCTATCCATAAACTACATCTCTCGTTGGTCCTCATTCGAGAATGCCTGATAATAATGTCCCATTTAATAAGCAACTTCTTAGTGTACCTTTGCTATCTGATGCATTTCCACAAACACATTTTCCACTAACTTGTTTACTCCTAGTGCAGTGATCGCTCGTTGGGCCACATCCCACTCTTATTGCATTTGATCAATCGCCATTCGCTAGCGCTCCATGTCGACTTTTGCCTCACCCAAATTTTGTTGCAATTGTCTCACCTTCCCCTCACTTAACACTAATTGCTCTTGCAACTTCAATGACAAGGAGTTTGCTATTGCAATCACATCCCTAAATGACTCAAATTGTGACTGCAATAACACCAACTTGTGCCATCTTTAGAGATTCCTACAACCTCTTAGTCTACAACTGCTCCGCCTGCATTCCTGCGTCATTTCCCTCTGCCCATGATTGCTCCACGCGTAGTTCCACTTCTAGTGATTACACCTGTGCCCTCTCTGTATCCACCACTACTTGTAGTCATCTTGCCTCCATTTGCGCTCCATCTTCTTGTGCCTTTTCCATTAATCCCAACAAAAATGTGACTTTTTGTTCTACATTCTTTGCTCGAACTCTCTCTATAGCAAACATTCTCCATAATTCCTCCATGTCCCTTGATGATTGATCTCTGCCTCCTGCCTCTAGCCATGGCTCCTCCACATTTACACTGCTCACTCCCCCTTTTGTTGACCCCTGTCCCAATATCCCAAGGCTAATCAAATGATGTGTTCCAATCATTACCTCACCCCCACTAATGCCTCCCACATTCTTTAGAGCTTCTCCCATGGACTTTTCAGGATATTTTATCTCCCTCGTCTCCTCCACTCTTGGCGTACTCTTTGTCATCGCAGATGGACTATTCTCCACCTGCATCATTAGCTCATCATCCAATATCACCTACAATGATTATTGTGCCATAGTCCCTAACAATATCATTAACGTTGACAAGGGTGTTTCTTTTGCCTTGATACCCACCTCTTTAGGTTGTGCTAACCCTTGTCTTGCATGACTTGCTTCACCTGGCTTCAGAATTAACACTTGTAGTTCTGACTGATCCACTAGCTCCTCAAAGGTTCACTAAATGCGCTTCGCTCTTCGCCCTTGCCTCATCCACCTTCCCTGGCTAGCATCACCCTCCAGCTATGATTAATCTGGTGAGCCTGACATACTTTCACTTGCATGCTTCCTGCAAATTCTCAATTATATCCAATAGCCATGTTCTACTCTTCACCTTGTGTTGTTTCATTCCCATGCTATCTACTTAATTATAGCCATCACTCACTTGAGATTTTTTCTTTACTAGTCTTACCACATATCCGCTCTCTACATCTCGTTGCACTGGTACTTGGTACACTTGACCCTTGGCTCTAACACTTAGACATCCTAGTTCCCATCGATGCACATCGCCTGACTGAATCTACTGTTAAATCACCACTGACACATCCCATGCTTTCTTATCCACCTAGTACAATAGTTGCTTCCTGGTAGAATTGAACAAACTTGACGCTATTACACACAACTGGCAGCATGTCTGGTCTGCAAATAATGGTTTTCTTCACTATTATGTACTTCTAGTGCCTCGATGATGTGCTTGACTAGAGGTATCAGGATGAAGTCATGATATTTTATTGGTTTTTCACTGTTTAACTCTAGTGATCCTTTGATTTCACGCATTATTGGTGTCCACTTGTAATTGCCTACTCTTGTTTGGAAAGCCATGTGTACTTTGACCAATTTTCTACGCTATCTTAGGTGAGGTCTTTTATCTGTCATGCGATTGTTTGCGTGCCTATTTTTATTCTTCTATAGTTATATCTTCTATTTTCCAATAGTTGTCATATTATCATGTACATTGTTCATCTTTGTTGGTACTTTTCAGTGTGACATAGTATATTCATATTACTATAGTTGAGGTAGTGGTGGTTGTACTTAGTCACTTTCTATCACACACTCTATGATGAAAATTAATTTGCATCTCTTTACAAAGCAACAGTCAGTTGCATTCATTTGGTTTGCATTTTCATCTTAGGTTCTATGAAAACAAATGATTGGCACATAAATTAGGATTACACTAGATGACCTTCACAACATCGTTCAGCAAATTCACAACTGGTTATCAAATAACAGACATCGACATCAACATCAACATCAAGGTGAGCTTATAGCACTCAATTATCATGGATTTTATCTCCTCACAACCTTGCCACCATGCATCACACTTCATTTTTTTCATATTTTCATTCCACTCATTGCATTATGTATCTTTCAAATCTCAGACAATTCTAGTCACTATCAACTTTTGTCACCTCATCTACTGCACTTTGTGGCTTTCAGATCTCAAAATCTCATTTCATCACATTTTCATTTCATCCCTTTTTCTTTCTTTCATCCTAATTCACTACGTTACCTTTTATCACACCTAATCTCACTTCATTCCACCACATCATCTACTACATCACATGGCTTTCGAATCTAAGACAATTTCATCTCCTCTCCATTTTCATTTCCTCACGAACTCATTTTCTCACTTTTCATTGCCTCTCATTTCATTTCCTCACATATCCCAGTTTGTTTCATTTTATTATATTCTACTTTCCCTATTTCACTCCATTCGTGAATTGCATTCCATCTTTCTTCATCACATTAATTTGTTTCATGCATGTCATATATTCATTTTGTGGCTTTCGAATCTCAAAAGTTGACATCCCATTGCATAGCTTTCGAATCTTAGACAATTTCATTTCCTTCCATTTTTCACTTTCATTCACATTTCATTTGTCACATTACATTTTATCATATTTTCATTTATCATTTCATATCATTACATCCCATCTTCACATTTTTATTTTTATTCTCATTTTATCATGTTCCATTCCATGACACTTTGTCACACATTCATTCATTTACATTTACACATTCATTTCATTTCACATCACATCACTTACATATCACACTTCATTACATTACATTACGTTGCATTACATTAAATTTCATTCCATTACATTCAATTATATTTCATCATACCACATCACATTATATTATTTCCTATCACATTTTCTTTCCATTTCATCACATTTCATTTCTTTCCAAATTTTATCAAATTTCCATTACATTACATTACATTAACACAAAATTTATTCCATTATGATTCATTTATCACAATCCATTTTTCACAAGTGGTTTCATCACATTACATTAAAATTCATTTTACTAAATCACATTGCATCTCATGACATCATGTTACATTATCTATATGTAATCTCTCTCTCTCTCTCTCTCTCTCTCTCTCTCTCTCTCTCTCTCTCTCTCTCTCTCTCTCTCTCTCTCTCTCTCTCTCTCTCTCTCTCTCCCCTAAGATATCCATCAAATCCATCACATGCATACATTAGTCCATGATATAACAAGTGCACATGTTTAAACATCAATAAGCTCAAATATCTCATAAAGATAAAGATCAAACCATACATCCAAAGGCTAAAATCCACATGAACATAAGATAGATTACATCAATGAGAACATCCAAATGAACAAATAACATGAACGTCAATAAATCACAACATCTATCCGCATAAACATCCAAAGATCACCAAGTACATCAACATGAATATCACATGAACATCAAAAGAATAATCATACATAATGATGAGTAAGGCCATAAAACATAATGTATACTCATCCATGCATAGGCGCCTAACTTGAAGGTCCCTACTCGCTAGGGGCACTCGTATCATCTCCGGGCGCTTACTCTATCGCATCTATCATCGATGCAACATACCCAACCATGATTGTTTGACTAGTCAATGCCCCATCTATCCTCAGTGGTGGTGGTGGCCTTGGTATCATCACAACTATAAATGCCTATAATGTACTCATCAACTCACCCACCCGAGCCTCCACAACACTCATTCGAGCCTCCAAATCAGTAGATCCCCTTGGCCTCTCTGGTGGTGGCTATGCATATGGTGGCACCTACTGTTATACCTGTGGGTGTACATCTGGTGGCCCCTACTATTGTCCTTGTGGCTGTGCATCTGGCTAATCTCTAATTAAAGCTTGTACCCATGGCCTTGGTTGCTAGACAAACTGAACATCCTCAGGCAACTTGGCCCTCACTTACTTTGCCCTACCCTGCTCCACACTTTTGTCCCTTTGACCAACTCCCACACCACCAACCATCCCTACTCTCACCCTCATTCCACCATGACCTTAGATCCCTCCAACCCTCCTTGCACCTACTGGTATCTGCACTAAACCTCGAGCCACACCCCTCTGCGATAATACCACGACTACTCAAATTAGCCTCTCTCGTGCTCTAACTACACCTCTTGCCCTAAATCTGGCCTATCATCTCCCTCTACCTATCCCCGAACCACCCTCATCATCCTCATCCTCCCCCCCACTCGATGGCTCATCGATCCCATGAATAGGCTTTGTCAGATCCGTATATCTCAGAAAGGGATGCTCCTAAAATCATCGTGCATAGTTCACCTCCATCCCTGCATCTGCCACTCCATCCCACAATGACCATGCTTTTAGTGTATCTATCATTTGCAAAAAGGCCTTTATGCAAGCCTCATACTCCAAAGTCAGCCCCTACATTGCTCTCTTTGACTGTAGCCAAGCATAATGTGCTGACCCTTGTGGCATGCCCTGCCACCAACCAAACTATCTCACCATCTGCCTAAAACAAAACCTCTCTATCACTATAAGTACCTGACAAATAAAATACCTCAAATCAAAGAAATATTCCATCTCATCATCATCCTCAGCCTATGGTTTTGTAAACCTATAAGATCTCTACACAACCTCATCAATGTCGTCCAATATACATTGCCAGTACTTTGTCTTGCCCAAATGGGGTTGCATGATCACCCCAAAATAAGTATGCATATAAGGCATACCATGCAGCCGCTGTCATGCTCACATTGAATGAGTAATGGTCAAATGCTCCCATTTCCATAGCTGTAACAAAATCACCCCTGTTGATGGTGACATGGCTCCATAATATACAACCTGATGTAAGTCATGATATAAGTGGGCCAAAATTCAATTGCCCCATGCAGATCTCATGACCGATCAATCATATCCTGTATCAATCGGCCCCATCCAACTGGACATCCTTGCCCTCGTTAGTCTAACAATAAAAATCCTCCTATCAATCCAACCAAAACTGCTAGCACTACCTCATATTGCAACATCTAAAACCATAATACGTTGTCATCCCCCCAAAAAACTTGGAAAGTAGTGTCATCAGTGGTCTGATCATAGTACACCAAATCCCTTATTATCAGGATCTGAAATATTTGATATATATCATCGGGAGTCACTATCATCTCCCCCATCGGTAAATGAAAGGTGTTGTGGTCCGAGTGCCATCGCTCGGCCACAGTTGTCAATAGCCCCTTGTTCACTCAAAATTGGGGTATTTGTAGCAAATAAGGAAACCCACATTTGTCAATCACCTATTGCTCCTCAACCTAAAATTTGCCTACTACCTCTGGGGGCCATGGATATAACCCTTGTACCATGAGCTTTTTCCCGCGTACCTATTTTTCATTAAACAAACAAACAACAATGTCAACCTTCGTCACAAATGATCATCACACATCAGTCTACTATTTATATCTTGCTACTCAGCTACTGGTTCTATCTTGGACTTGTTACTCAACCTTCTCTATCCTAAGTTAGACCTATTTGTTTTCCCTACTTTGTATCTTAAGTCGAGACATCATTCTTTACCTACCTATCATCAGACTAATCCTAGAACATCACTTCATGATTGCTTGACTACTATTGTCTACTCATTATGATGGATCCTTGACCAACAAACCTAGAATCTAGCCTGTTGCATTATCTTTTGCTCAATTCAGGCTTTATAATCTATTTTCACCCTTCAAAGTTCATTTGCGCTATTTCCTAGGACACATGTGCTATAAAAACATTCAAATGTGCTAAAACAAACCTATGCGCTATGATAACATTCAAACATGTTGTTCCATACCTCGAATGCACAATAACATGGCTAAGCGGTATTAAAATGCTCATATGCGCTATTTAGCATTGCAAAAGTGCTTTTAAAAAATAGAAGCATTAAAACACTATACATGTACGCTGTAAAAACAATTGTATGCGCTAAAGTGTGCACATACACTACTAAAGCAACTATATGTGCTACATTTTCACTATATGCACTAATTTGCCTAAAACCTAGGTTTTTGTTTGTGTTGTTTCGTCCTACGTATGTGCTAAAAGAAAAGCTAAATGTGCTAAAACACCTAAAAAGCCAATTTACCACAAAAATTCATGTGAAATTCACCAAAGTCCAGGTACAAATGCAAAAATCTTAAAATGGAGGATCTCAATGACTTACCGGGGCACCATAGTCTGCTGGACGCTTGTACCAGTGACCCCTTTCGAATTTGTACTCTCGTAAAGGGACCACCATCCTTGCTACCTCAGAGCTCCAAAATGCCAAATGTCAAATGAGAGAGTGAAAATAACAAGGGTAAAAGGCCTTTTGACCTATTTAACCCTCCTTAGGGGCATTTATATCACTTTTCACCCTATTTACCCAACATTGGAATCTTTTGCTCACTTTTGCAAATTGGGTGTTGCACTAAATCAACTTGACCATCTTTATCTGTCAATTATCCAACATTTCAAAAATAAAATTGGAACCTTTTTAATTTTCAAACATTCATTTTTTTCCAATTTCATTTTTGAGGGGGCAGTATATCCATATCAAACTAGGGCATCAAAATTTGCATCCAAAACTAGGGCATCAAATTTCGTGAAAATCAAAAACATTCTACCCCAGCCAAAATTTCAAACATCAAATCAACCAAAACTAGGGTATCCAACTAAAAACATCGCAACATCAATTACCAAAATCAACGACAATCAAGACATAAAATCATCAATGATCAGACATCAAGCCATCAACAACTAGACATGACGACAACTGCAAAATGTCAAGGCATCATTCAATCATTAGAATTCGACCTAAAATTAGAAAGTCAAGATAGTCTTTGAACTAATATGCTTTGCATATTAGCTCAAACAGGGTCATTTGTAGACACCCAAAAATTGGCAAAGACCTGAATTACATAATTTTGATCAATCAATGCAAATTAGGGAGGAAATCAGAAGAACATAATAGACTTTCAAATCAAAAATCACATCAGGTCATTAATCATCTGTCAAATCTGCAAGACCCAAATCAACTTTAAAAGAGGAGAAAAACAATTCAAATTCATAAAATGAAATTCAAAAAGGGAGGAAGAAAAAGATAAAGTGTTGAAAATAAATAAGACATTTATTAAATCAATAAAGTCATTTATCCTCACAAAAGTGAAAATCTCCCTTTTTCATTTAAAAGAATTAAAAATATCCTCATTTATCCTCAAAACCAAGTATGTTGGATTCTTCCACCTAGTCTCTTATGAGATATTTTTCAGTTTCACTTTCATCCACCAGTCAAAAGTGAAAATCCTAATTCTTACCCTAACCCCTTCCAAAATCCTATAAATAGGAGGTAAATCCAAGAGCCAAAGAACCCAAGTTTTAGGCATCTGCACTATAGGCACATTTTGAGTCATCATTTTAGCATTATATTTCTACAAGTTCATATCATTTTAGCATTGTTTTTATGTTATTTAGCATCATTTATTACTTATTTAGCTCATTGCATGTCCATTTTGATAGCAAACTAAGAGTTGTTTTCTACATATAATCTGCATTTTAGTCATAGATCTTGCATACATTCTTGTAGATCTGCATTTTAAACATATTCCCATTCTGTAACTGTCACTGAGATGTTGGTTTAAGAGATTTCTTAGTAGTTTTAATTAGGGAAACATGAGATTCTAGTAGAGTTTACATTTTGACAATGATATCTTGGGTTTAGTTTAGTTCGTTGCCAGTCTATCTACATTCTACATTAAAGTTTCATGAATACGTGATTATAGATCAACATCAACATCAATGTGAGCTTTTAGCACTCAACTATCATGGACTTTGTCTCTTCACAACATCACCACCAACATCACACTTCATTGTTTCATATTTTCATTCCACTTATTGCATTATGTGGCTTTTGAATCTCAAACAATTCTAGTCATTGTCAAATTTCACCACATCATCTGTTGCATTGTGTGGCTTTCAAATCTCAAACGATCTCATTTCATCACATTTTCATTTCATCCCTTTTTCTTTCTTCCATCCTAATTCACCACATCACCTTTTATCACACCCGCATCATTTCATTCCACCACATCATCTACTGTATCACATGGCTTTCGAATCTCAAACAATTTCATCTCCTCCATTTTCATTTTTCACGAACTCATTTCCTCACTTTTCATTACCTCCCATTTCATTTCCTCACATATCCTATTTCGTTTCATTTTATTATATTCTACCTTCCCTGTTTCACTCCATTTGTGACTTGCATTCCATCTTTCTTCATCACATTAATTTCTTTCATGCATGTCATCTATTCATTTTGTGGCTTTTGAATCTCAAAAATTGACATCCCATTGCATAGCTTTCAAATCTCAAACAATTTCATTTCCTTCCATTTTTCAATTTCTTTCATATTTCATTTGTCACATTACATTTTATCACATTTTCATTTATCATTTCATATCATTTCATCTCATCTTCACATTTTAATTTTTATTCTTGTTTTATCAGGTTCCATTCCATGATACTTTGTCACACATTCATTCATTTACATTTTTATTTTTATTTACACATCCATTTCATTTTCACATCACATCACTTATCACACTTCATTGCATTACATTATGTTGCATTACATTAAATTTCATTCAATTACATTCAATTCTATCTCATCATACCACATCACATTATATTATTTCCTATCACATTTTCTTTCCATTTCATCACATTTCTAATTCACTTACAAATTTCATTTCATTTCATTACATGACATCTTATAACATCACAAAATTTCATTTCATTACCTCACATATCATTTCATCACATTTTATTCTTTCCATGACATTTTATCTATTTTCATTCCATTCTATAACGTTATTACAAAGTTCATGCCATTATGATTCATTTATTACAATCCATCTTTCACGGTTCATTACATTATAATTTATTTTACTACATCATATTGCATCTCATCTCATTACATCATGTTACATTCTATTTCATTATAGTTATTACAATCCATCACATTTACTCTCATTACATAAAATTTCATTTTACCATATTTCATTACATTTATATTATCACATCACCTTTTCATTACATCATTATTGCCATGTCATTTATTTTAATCATTATCCATATGTCATGCTACATTAATCACACACACACACACACACACACACAACAATATCTACTCCTACCATATCCATCAAATCAAACCATCACATCCATACATGAGTCCATGATATAACCACGCGTTTGAACATCAATAAGCTTAGATGTCTCAAAGCAAAAAATCAGACAATACATCCAAAGGCCAAAATTCACATGAATATAAGATAGACTGCAATGATAAGAACATCCAATAGATCAAATAACATGAACATTAATAAATCAAAATGTCTATTCACATGAACATCTAAAGATCTACCAAGTACATCGACATGAATATCAAATGAACATCAAAAGAATAATCATACATAATGAGGAGTAAGGCCACAACACATAATGTACACTCATCCATGCGTAGGTGCCTGACCCAAAGGTCCTTGCTCACTGGGGGCACTCGTATCCTCTTGAGGCACCTGCTTTGTCACATCTATCATCAATGCAACATGTCCAACCACAACTGTCTGGCTAGTCGACACCCCATCTGTCCTCGGCGATGGTGGTAGTGGTGATGGCCCTGGTGTCATCACAACTATAAATGCCTATAGGTTACTCGTCAACTCACCCACCCGAGCCTCCACAACACTCATATGGGCCTCCAAATCAGTATTCCCCTTGGCCTCTTTAGTGGTGGCTATGCATCTGGTGGCCCCTACTACTATCCCTATGACTATGCATCTAGTAGATCTTTGATCGGAGCCTCTACCCATGGCCTCTATCGCTGGACAAACTGAACATCCTCAAGCAACCTGGCCCTCACCTACTCTACCCTAACTTGCTCAACACCTCTGTCCAACTGCCTAACTCCCACACCACCAACCATCCCTCCTCTCACCCTCACACCACCACGACCTCAGATCCCTCCAACCCTCCCTACAACTATTGGTCTCTGCACTAGACCTCATGCCACACCCCTCTGCGGTAGTACCATAGCTACTTGGCCTTGCCTCCCCCATGCTCTAACCACACCTCTTGCCCCAACTCTAGCCTATCGCCTCCCTCTACCTCTCCCCAGACCACCCTCATCATCCTTATCCTCTCCCTCGCTTGATGGCTCATCGATCCCAAGAATCGGCTCTGTCAGATCCATATATCTTGGAAAAGGGATGCTTCTGAAACCATCGTGTATAGTCCCCCTCCATCGCTGCATTTGCCACTCCATCTCGCAATGCCCATGGCTATGGTGTGTCTATTATCTACAAAAAGGCCTCTAGGCAAACCTCATACTCCAAAGTTGGCCCCCGCACTGCTCTCTCTGATTACACCCAAGCATAATGTGCTAACCCCTGTGGCATGCCCTAAGGCCGACCAAACTGTCTCACCACCCACCTGAAACAAAACCTCTCTATCATTGCAGGTACCCGACCAAGAAAATACCTCAAACCAAAGAAATATACCATCTCATCATCGTCCTCAGTCCATGGCTCTATAAACCTATAAGGTCTTCACACAACCTCATCAATGTCATCCAATATATGCCACCAATACTTTGTCTTGCCCTAATGGGGGCTGCATGATCACACCAAAATAAGTATACATGTAAGGCATACCTTGCGGCCACTATCACACACACATTATATGAGTAATGGGAAAATGCTCCCATGTCCATAGCTGTAACAAAATCACCCTTATTGATAGTGACAAGGCTAAAAAATATACAACTTGATGTAAGTCATGATATAAATGGGCCAAAATGCAACTGTCCCATGCAAATCTCTGTGGTTGATCAATCAAATCCTGCATCAATCGGCCCCATCCAACCAGACATCTATGCCCTCGTTGGTCTGGCAATAAAAATCCTATCAAATTAGCCAAAATTGTCGGCAATGCCTCATATTGAAGCATCTAAAACCATGATACACTGTCATCCCCAGTGCTGTCATCGCCAAACAAATCTCAAAAAGTAGTACCATTGACAGTCTAATCATAGTATACCAAATCCTCTACTATCAAGATTCGAAATATCTGATATACATCCTCGGGCATCACTATCATCTCCCCCATTGGTAAATGAAAGGTGTTGTGGTCCGAGTGCCACTGCTCAGCCACAACTATCAATAATGCCTTGTTCACTCAGAACTAGGGCATCTATAGAAAATAAGTAAACCCGCATCTATCAATCACCTACCACTCCTCAACAGGCAATCTGCTTGCTGCCTCTAGGGGCCATGGATCTAACCCTTGTACCATTAGCTTTCGCCCATGTACCTATTTTTCATAAAATAAACAACAACTCCAACTTTCATCCCAAGTGATCATCATACTTCAGTCTATGATCTATATCTAACTACTCAGCTACTGGTTCTATCTTAGACCTGTTACTTGTCCTTCTTTATCTTGAGTTAGACTTGTTTGTTTTCCCTACTTTATATCCTGAGCTAGGGCATCATTCTTTACGTACTTATCATCAGACTGATCCTAGACCATCACTTCATGATTTCCTGACTACTATTGTTTATTCATTATGATGAATCCCTGACCCATAGACCTAGAATCTAGCCTCTTGCATTATCTTACGCTCAATTCAGGCTTTATAATCAGTTTTCTCCCTTTAAAGTTCATTTGTGCTATTCCCTAGGACATGTGCTATAAGATCAATTAAATGCGCTAAAACATATCTATGCGCTATTATAAATTTCAAAAGTGCTATTTCATACCTCGAATGCACTATAACATGGCTAAGTGCTATCAAAATGATCATCGTGCTATTTAGCATTGCAAAAGCGCTATTAAAAATAGAAGCGTTAAAACACTATACATATGTGCTATAAAAATAATTGTATGCGCTAAAGTGTGCAAATGCGCTGCTAAAGCAACTATATGCACTACATTTTCACTATATGTGCTAATTTGCCTAAAACTTAGGTTTTTGTATGCGTTGTTTCGTCCTATATATGTGCTAAAAGATTACGTGTATGCGCTAAAAGAAATCAAAAGTGCTAAAAGAAAAGCTAAATGCGTTAAAACATCTAAAAAGCCAATTTACCACAAAAAATCGTGCGAAATTCCCCAAAATCCAGGTACAAATGCAAAAATCTTAAAATGGAGGATCTTGATGACTTACCGGGGCACTGTAGTAAACTGGACGCTCGTACCTATGACCCCTCTCAAATCTATGCTCTCATAAAGGGACCACCATCCTTGCTAGCTCAAAGCTCCAAAATGCTAAATGTCAAATGAGAGAGTGAAAATGATAAGGGTAAAAGGCCTTTTGACCTATTTAACCCTCCTTAGGGGCATTTATAACACTTTTTCACCCTATTTACCCAACATTGGAATCTTTTGCTCACTTTTGTGAATTAGGTATTGTATTAAATCAACTTGACCATCTTTATCCGTCAATTATCCAACATTTTAGAAATAAAGTTGGAACCTCCTTAATTTTCGCACATTCATTTTTTCCAATTTCATTTTTGAGGGGGCAATATATCCATATCAAACGAGGGCATCCAAATTGGGGTATCAAATTTTTTTGAAAAATAAAAAACGTTCTACCCTAGCCAAAATTTCAAACATCAAATTAACCAAAACCAAGGTATCAAAGTAAAAATATCGCAACATCAATTAGTAAAATTAATGACAATCAAGACATAAAATCATTAAAGATCAGACATCAAGCCATCAACAACCATACATGATGACAACTGCAAAATGTCAAGGCATCATTCAATCATCATAATTCGAGCTAAAATCAAAAAATTAAGATAGTCTTTGAACTAATATGCTTCACATATTAGCTCAAAGAGGGGCATTTGTAGACACCCAAAACTTAGCAAAGACCTGAATTACGCAATTTTGATCAATCAATGCAAATTAGGGAGGAAATCAGAAGAACACAATAGAGTTTCAAATAAAAAATAACATCAGGTCATTTATTATTTGTCAAATCAACAAGACCTAAATCAATTTTAAAAGAGGAGAAAAACAATTCAAATTCATAAAATGAGATTCAAAAAGGGAGGAAGAAAAAGACAAAGTGTTGAAAATAAATATGACATTTATTAAATCAATAAAGTCATTTATCCTCACAAAAGTGAAAATCTCCCTTTTTCATTTAAAAGAATTAGAAATATCCTCGTTTATCCTCAACCAAGTCTGTTGGACTCTTCCTCCTAGTCTCTTATGAGATATTTTAGTTTCACTTCATCCACCAGTCAAAGGTGAAAATCCTTATTCTTACCCCAACCCCTTTCAAAATCCTATGAATAGGAGGAAAATCCAAGAGCCAAAGGACCTAAGTTTTAGGCATTTGCACTATAGGCACATTCTGAGTCATCATTTTAGCATTATCATTCTAGAAAGTTCATAGCATTTTAGCATTGTTTTTATGTTATCTAGCATCATTTATTACTTGTTTAGCTCATTGCATGTACATTTTGATAGCATTCTAAGAGTTGTTTTCTATATATAATCTACATTTTGGTCATGTTGATATCTGATTGATAAGATCATTTGATTAGAAAGGTTGTTGAAGAAGATTGTGTGTTTCAACCATTGTTTTGTCAACGATGTCAAACCTGCTATATGTTGGTAAGACAATTGCTTATATGTTTCAAGTACTATCTCTTAGTTGATTGATGAGGAGGATTTGATCAACAAGATGTAAAAAAAGTACCTAGAGAAAAGGTTGAGTTATGATTATGTAATAGAGTACAAGAATCAATTAAGATAGTGATAACATAATGTATTGATGATCTACTTGAGGTTACAAAATGACTGGCTACACTTAGAAAGTTTAGAACAATAAAGTTAAACAAAGTTCATTTGCCAAGCTTGACCAAGTGTCACATTTAATAGCGTGTATTGTAACCTTTAATAGGGTTGGCCTTTAACAAGGAATCACTTCAGAAGAGTGAAAAAGGAGTAGCATGTTACTAGTGGTTTTTCCCAAATTGGGTTTCCACATTAAATCATTGTGTCAAATGTGCTGATGGATGTGTTGTTTTTCATGCTTTACATTTCTGCAAGTTGATTCGATAGTAACATATAAGCTTTAATTGATACACAATGAATGCATGCATAGGTATGAATGTTTCATAGGTTCACTGAATTGTGAACAATTTTATTTGTACATCTGGACCTTGAATAACTGATTGACCCGCTCCCCCCTCTCAGTTATTCTAAAAGAATTCCAATAAGTCATAGATCTTGCATGCATTCTTGTAGATATGCATTTGAAGCATACTCCCATTCTAGAACTATCACTGAGATGCTGGTTTGAGAGCTTTCATAGCATTTTTAGTTAGGGAAACATGAGACGCTTATAAAGATTACATTTTGACAATGATATCTTGGGTTTAGTCTAGTTCATTATCGATCTATTTGTATTCTACATCAAAGTTTATGAATATGCGATTACATCGTGTACAAGCTATATGTTTCTCATTCTTGGCTCTTTTATCTTCGCATGATCATTCATTGATTATACATGCTAATTTCTTGATTCCTTGGATGATGTGACTTCCCTCTGTTTTTATAACCTACAGTTTATTTGGGAATCCATCCATCAAATTATTGAAATATTTGATTCAATAAGACTCACAAAATTCCAAAGATGTGTTACCCTCTATGGGTTACCTAATTTCTTTGGTTATACTAATGATTTTGTGACCTTGTAGCATGAAGTTAAGTTGGGGGGGAATCCCTCTAATTTTGTTGTTCTTGGATGATTTCCAATCAAGCTTGAATGATTATTTTGTTGGTCTTTTTAGTAAACCTCGACATGTGACACCTTAATGATTCAAGGTATGTATTCTTATATTGATTGACATTGGTATAATTCATTATAATCACATTCTTTCATTTTTATCAAGTATTTATAATATTATTAACTGTACCTATCATTTGTAAAATGATGTTACTCACTTAATGATAGGGTTATTAATAGGATAAAATTGCTTTAATATACTTGATATGCTTGGTTTTGAGAATATGGTTACAGGTCTCTTGTTGTGGTGAGATGATCTTAGAAATAATACCAGTTGATGATTCTTCTCTACACAAGCATTACATAACACACTATGTTGACATTGTGTGGGCTTGCTAGCTATCTGCTGCATATTTGATTCACTTGTGCTTCACTATTCAAGATCACATGTAGATTTTGGCATAGGTGTTCATTACCTTGAAACAAGATTTCCTTTCTTTGGTGATTTATCACATGGAGGAAAATATGCAACTTGGTCTATGAGATTCATGATCATTTTGAGCTACACACCAAGAAAAACTTTGAAGACAGTGCAAATCATCACACTCCTTCCTTGAGTTATGTCTCCTCCTCTTTGAAGTTCTATGAACACATTGGAGACTATCATTGGTATTTCACTGTATGACCTTGTCCTTGATAATAAAGATGTGTTTATGGATCGATCTCATTCTTTACAAGGATTGGACATGAAGCACAACTTCATGCCAGGTGATCCAATTTTATCATTATCAGAGCACTATGTCATATAAGTACCATCATCCTTGTGAGTACTTCTTTCATCCAAGTGTGCTAGTGTGTTCTAAAAGTTCTCCAAGAATCTTTTCAAATTCAGCGGAATGAGATACACAGATCAAGGTTAATTTGTGCAATGTTTTAATATTCCAAAATTTGTGGAGATTATTCGTAGGCATCATTCTACAGTCATTTTGCAATCAAGTTTTAATTGTGCCTTCTATGAGGTCATGGACAAAACTCAAGTTTTGGATGGCATTATTTTTCATCATCCATGTTAGGATTTCATTTCTTTGGTCATTATATGTAGTTATTGAAAAATTTATAATTAAAAAAAAGGAAAGAAAGCAATAAAAAATCTAACAATGAAAACCTTCGGGCGTTGTTGGCCAGTTAATGTTTGAAAACTGGTTTCCAACAGATGTTAACTGCAAAATAAATTCTTAGCGGTGAAAACTGTTTTTACAATGCCATTAAGTGGTGAGTGATTGAAAACTGGCTTGCCAATGATTACTTGTCATTATCAAAATTTAATTAAAAAAAGCTGAAAAAAAAGAAAAAAGAAAAGAAAAGAAAAAAGAAAAAAATACAATAATTAGTGTTCTTGGTTTTTGTGCTAATCATTCTATTTAGGAACACCTAATCAATTACACGATTATTTTATTCTTGGAACTTCCTGTCACTCACTTTTGCAGTTCTGCTCCTCTTCAATGTGAGTTATTTGCAACTTTGATCACCCATAGTGTGTGTTGCCTGTTTAGTTGAGGTGTTTTCATTGAAGGGTGCTACCTACTATATGCTCTAGAATGATTCAATTTCTTATGGTGGTCCCTCAACTTGCCCTCTTTGTCCCTGTTTTGTGGTTCCTTCCAGTGGTCTTCTCTTCGATGCTTTTAGTCAGATGGTGGTATTTTGTGGGGTTGCAGTTCTAGATGCCCCTCTTCGTTCCTTTTTGTCGATTCATCCATTTTGGCGGCGATAGTTGCTGCGTATCTTTATGTTCCACCATTGGTCTTCCTACACATGCATGTTGGTAAAACAATCAATTTTTTCCTTATTTTATCTATTAACTTTATTTATATTGTTTATTATGTTGATCACTATGCAATACTCCTCCCTATCCTCTCCTTGTTTCCTGTGGATAGTCAACCTTTAAGTTTGGGGGGGGGGGGGGGGGGGGAATGTCACCCTATTATCTTCCAGCCATTGCCTTTAATAATTCCATCATACTATCCATTATATCCATCATACAATAACCTTTGTTTTGTCTCATCTCTCCTATTTTGCCCATTTAAACTCCTCTTATGTAATTGAGATAAATTTCTCCTATATGCAACCTTTTGAACCATGATACTATAAAAAATGAAAAGCAAAGAAAAAAATAAAAAATAAAAGAGAACCAACTCATGAAAAGTTGAAAGAGATATACCTACTGAAGAAAAAATAATAAAGCTTGTCATGTGAAGCAAAGGAAGGGATTTGTGTTTCTATATGAGTTATCATGGTTTGAGGAGATGACAAAATCTAAAGCCATAAATCCAAGTGCTTTTAATTCAAACCAAAGACCCCATGATCATAATAATTGCACGAGGATGTGGAATAAGCTAAGTTGGGTGGTTTGAGGAAATATATGCCAATTAGGGGATTCACTTTTCTTTTAGGATCACTTTCTCTTTCTGGTATTTTACCTTTATGGAAATTTTCATATAAATAAGAATGTGTATGACAATAAAAGAATTCAATTATATTCAATGAATGTTGTCAAGTTAGTAATAATGATAGTCATGTCTTCAATCCCATTTCATGATAGGACCATTAGGTCCTCTCTCTATGTGTAGGTTGTAATTTCCAATACAATAAAGAGGATGCTGTTGATTGATTCTTTAGACATAGGAAATTAGTTATTAAGTTAAGAGGGGACTAGCTTTTTTGAATTGGCAACAAGTACAAATATTAGTAACAACTCCCAATAGAGGCTAGTACGATTCAATTCAACATTTTGTTCATTTAGGCTTGATTGTGTCATAAATAGAGCCAACTAAATGTGATTTGATATTAAAACATTATTATAATAATATAAATAAAAAAATGTTTACTTAAATCTCACTTATGTCAAAACATGTGTTAAAAAAGGTGGAAATATGAGATTGAAAACAATGAAAACTCTTTTTGGTTTGTTGGTCATGTAGTTGTCTTCTATGGCTGTGAAGTTTGAGGAATAACACATCAAATTGTAATTAGAGATATACAAAAAAAATTCAAAAGCATCTAATCATAAGTAATCTCAAATCAAAACCATATTCTCTTATGAAATTCTTTTGATTAAAGCAATAACATTTTGTTGGAGGCATCAACAATAGCTTGACTTGTAAGTTATGCAAAAGTGTTTAAAAACATGGATAACTATTGATGGTCCCAAAAAAGATAGAGAGGACGAGGTCATATAATAAAAAATCAGCTGATGAAGCTTGAAAATAGCTGGTTGAGTAAGTGAGATATCAATTTCCATGAATGTCCTAAAATCAATGAATAAATAAGGCAAACATGTGGTTGAAAAATTTAAGACAATCATGTTAACAAAGTAAATTGGAGGAAAAAAATAGAAGCCTAGATTTCAAATCTGAACTCAACTTAGAATCGTAGTGAAAGGATATATTTAAAGATAGTTTTTGAAAGAAAATAAAGTTGCTAGTTGTACAATTGATAACTAAATTACACAATATTTAGAATTTCTATAATTTCATAAGAAAAGAAAGTAAAGATAAAATAATTTTTTATAATAATAAGATAGTGATGAAAATAAAATATAATTTCATATAGAATGTGTCTTAATTTAAAAATAATTCAAAGTTTACAATGTACACTATGTATTCAAAGAAACTATAGTTAAACAAATTGTTTGTTTAAGAGTTTGAAGATACTTGAAGACCATAAATTTTTGTTGACCTAACACGAGCCTTACATCATGTTCCTATGCTTATTGTTTATTAGTGTTTTTGCTTAAAATTAAGTAGTTACATGTTCTCATGTGACATTAAAATTGTTCAAAAAAGAATAACAAAGAATCTTCTCTTAGTTTTTTTTTAGCGAATGAAATAAGCTAGAGTAAAATTGACGCGTGTCTCCATAAAATTATTGCCCTCACTTTTAAACCATCAAAATTATTAGATTAAAATTTTATATTTTAAAAAATCAATAAAAATTCCTAAGCACTAAAATGAACATTGAATGAGACCACCATTAGCCAAAATAAGCTAAAATAAGCTTAATAGTGGCATGAGAACATGCGCTTATAAAGCACATTTAAAAGCGGGAGAACCTCGCAAGGATTTTAAAACACATATATTTTCTCCACCGTAAAATCAACAACAATTTGATGAAATGATATAATTTCCCAATTGTGTTTCGTCCGGCTATAAGTCTGTTACTGTTCTCTATGTTTTCACGAAAAGGGCAACCCATCTTCTCGGTTCTGTAACATACTACTCGAGCGCTGCGCAGCATTTTTCTGTTGGAAGCACATAACACTTCAATTTTCTCCAAAATGGCAAAGGCGCTCAAGCTAGTTGATCACTTTTGCAAGCTTGCAGTTGATTCTTCATCATCGTCCAGGTAAACATTCCCAATTGATGAACTCCATAACCTATTTGCATGTAATGGTATATGTATTACCCAGGTATATTAATGGGTTTCCATTGTCAGCGTTTCAGAGCATATTTTACCCTCTTGTAATAGGTGCGTGGACTAAATTAAATTTAAAAAAAAGAAAAAGAAGGTAACATGCTTTTCCACTTTTGCAAAATTTAGACCTAATGATGCTAACGTCAAAAAAAATATTACTATGGTAGTAGTTCGTTTGTTTGGCCTATAAATAATATATGTTTTGCTCATTAGTAGTTGATCAAAATTGCTCTCTTCCTTCTACAAATTTATTATGTCCGAACTGTACGCTGGGCGAAATTCTCAATAACTTCGTTCTAACATGTTGAATCAGTACATTGAGGACATTTAGCGAGATCTCCAACAAATTTGCTCTAAAACATTGCATTAGCTTTGTTGGGGCACATGGGATCATTTAAAAGACGGTTGCGCTTGAAACAAAAACGACTTGAATAATAATGAGCACACACGAAGAGGAGAAGACCAAACACGATGCCAACTCGACCCAACATGGCTCACGATGGTGTACAGATAAATACGAATGAAAGGCTGCCAACAAGGATTATGAATTGTGACATGGCTTGAGTCAGCAACAATTTAGATGCCAAAGAAGAAACAAGTTTGAAGAAGAATGGTCACACGACAATAAAGGTGGAGAAGGTACTTCAACAACAAAAAACGACGATATACAAACATAGGAGAGCAGATGCAACTTGAGCAATTATCAGAAACTAATAGCTGAAAACAACTGAACTAGGTATAACCAAAAAATAAAATGTCTCTCTCTCCACAGAAACAGAGCAAGAATCACAGATGATACAATGATTGAAAAGACCTTCTTCTTAAGGGAAATGTTAGCTAAAAGAGATGAATCAGTTGACACAACTCAAGAAATTTTCAGTCCCTTCACTACTATCACCGTCAAGCTATACTCAGCTTCATTTTTGTGCACAGAAATGGGTCTGGATTAAATATCATTGCACACCACATTTCAAGATCTTCCGAAAACTAGATACTTACCAGACTCATCAATTCAGATATAGCCATCAAAGATTATAATTCTTCAAACAATGCAAATGCGAATGCTACAACTCAAAAGATATCGACAGCTCTATTGACAAGCACAGAAGGTCTTTGGAACATCTACGAGAGTCATATTCGTGCACAGAAATAGGTATGGATTAAATATCATTGCACACCACATTTCAAGATCTTCCGAAAACTAGATACTTACCAGACTCATCAATTCAGACTTAGCCATCAAAGTTTATAACTCTTCAAACAATGCAAATGCTGAATGCTACAACTCAAAAGATATCGACAGCTCTATTGACAAGCACAGAAAGGCTTTGGAACATCTACGAGAGTCAACCCCAAACTACAATGCATGCACACTTTGTATGGCTTTCCCTAAATGATTCTGAAATACGTTTTCCTCAAGAATTGATTCTCATTCACACATAGAAATATCAGCGAGTCGGCAGGTACAAATCCAGATTCATCAATTCTAACCAGCAACTTCTTTACCTTTTTTTCGTGAAACATGACAGCTCTGCCTCAATTTCTGACACTACGTCGTTATTGGGTATCATCACCAATGACAGTCATCATTCATACTTTTGCAAACCTTTAGAAAACATATAAGTTAAAACCAATGATCATACTGCAACACCACGACAACATAGAATAATATCTCTGCTCAACTTCACGGCAACACATGATGTCATACTCGGCATTTGAAAATAGGAACCAGCAATATTCTATCACATTGTCTCAGACATAGAAAGATAAGTACAAAATATCTGTTGAAGCTATTATCTCACATTGTAGAGACAACAAGAACCACTTGTCTTCACTCGAAAGACTCTTCATTGTTCCACACAAAAGCTTCCACTTCTTTCAAACAGAAGACTCTTTAGATTCCAAGTTCGTGTCTCTTCAGCTCTCCAACCTAGAGTTACTTCATATATCAACCAAAATCTTTTCTTATTTAGGAGGGAAAGAAATTCCCAACACTAATACATCAACAAACAGGAGAGCAATCATCTACAAGCTCAAAACAGTACCATAAGAGGAAAGGAAATTTAAAGGAGGTATGCAAAATTCTACATGAAGCATTTGATAAACATGCAAATTTGGTTCTTGAGGACAAAGGGAAACTTTGAGGAGTGACTTACATGAGGCTTCATCGTCGCAGCGAGAAGATTCACTAGAGCATTTTAAAAGGGAAATAAATATGACTTCTCTTGATGTAAAGCATGAGATTGATATAGATTCTTTGGGATATCACATCGTCTGGTGTGTTTGTTGACTTCATAATGACACAATTTGTGCACACAAAAAAATGCGAGAGATGGCATTCAAGGATACTAGGAAAACCAAGAACAATTTTTTTTTGGTACAGTAAGATTAGTAAGATCATTTGGTGGTGATTGATGATTCCATAAAAGCAAAGATGTCAAAATTCTGATTTGGGACGACAATAATTTACTTTCTCACTCTCATGAGTTTGCAGTGCTTAGAAATGAAATAACTAATGTAGAGGAGTCTGCAAGTGTTAAGTTTTCAATTAGAAAGTGCTTGTAAAAGTTGAAGACATGACATCAATGCATGATGACAGTGCTGATTGTTATAACAGCAGTGATATATCTCTTCATCCTTAAGATAATGTAGCACATAATTATATAAAAGACAATGCTATGAGGTTACCTAATGTTGGCATTTGAGTTTCGGAAGATGGCCATGAGCCCATGTGTCATGGTGCAACTATTAAGGGAAGATTTTGTGCATCATAGAATAGAAGATGTAACGAGGATTTAAGCATTTGTGATGAGTTGCTTCACAACTTTGGGTATATTGTTGTTGTTATCAGAGTAGCGCAATGGACTGGTGGATCAGTGTTCCTAAAGTTGATATGGGACCCAGACATTTGGTTTCAACATGCAGATGCGGATTGCCTTAGGGCAAACAATCTCTGGGAATGGAGGACTCTAATGGCCCCTTTTTGCCCTGTATGTTAATAGATAAATAAGAATTAATGCTAGCCTATTATTTATTATCCCCATAGGCTAAAGCAAGTTAATCTAGTAGGTTAAGTGTATAATCAAATAAAAGGAGGAACATGCTATAGTTATTGCTAATATGAATTTAATTTTTTATAGTAAAAATTATAAAAAAAGGGCCAGCTTAGATTATGTCTAAAGTCTTTTCGAGGGCATGGGGATGAATTATTAAATGTGAAGCAAATATTAATTTTTTGCCTAAGTTGCTATATAAAAGAATTAGAAGGAAATCAATAGCTTTTTGGCCGAGGATTTGTATAAAAGGTTTGATTGGGGTTTGGAGTCTCATTCTTTTATGATATATTGATTTGATTCTTGATAGTTTCTTCATTGTTGCTGGTTTGACAATAGTAGCCATATGCGAGGATGAAAACCCTTGGATATTCATAGGTTGGACAAAAGTCCAACACTACTTGAGAGGTAAGCTCGATCAAGGTTTATCATAGAGCATACTTGCATAATTTTAAACAGGTTTTAGAAGGGAATTTATGCATGTTTTAGCATTGTAACAATAGTATATATTTGATGTAAGCCATGTATATTTTATATCAGAATCATTAGAAGTAGTTTTTGTTTGTAATTGCTTATTTCCTTTGAAATATATATAGTTTCCTTTACATGTTATTTTGCAATGAAATGTAACAAAAAATGGCAAAAATTGAAAACCCAGATTAGGTTTGAAACAATATCCTAGTTTGGAATATTTCAGGTAAGATAACACAATGACCCCTAACCTTCCACCAAGTAGGGGCTGACCCGCACAACATGAAACCCTTGGCATAGAAAGTCCCAATATGCAGGCATAATTTCTTTTTGGATTTTCTCGTTGTTTTATTGGAGAACAAGGAATATGATGCCTTCCTTTGAAGGGGCTTGCTGATCATCGCCAAGGTAAACCATAACTGGAGGAAAAATATACTCTCCATCGAGAGTGATGGAAGGAAATAAGTCATAGACCTACAAAACCAAGTTGTCAGCCAAGAGTTGGCATTTGACTTGGAGTCAGAGGGTGGTGACTTTGGGATGTAGGAAGGAAAAGTAATGAAACCCAACTATGAAGGGCTGTTAGAATTCGAAGGTTGCTCAAAGGATGAGACAAGTTCTTTGAATAGGTTGTTCAATTAGTAGATAGAGGACCAAAAGTTCCTCCACCTTGAGTTCAATATGTTACAAATTGGGGAAATTGAAGATATTGGTTTGGAAAGTGCAACCTTCCCTTGGGAATATGAAGAGTATGAGGGAGTGACAAGGGTAGACAGTACACTTACCAATGTTCGTAAGGGACAAAATGATAAAAGTATGAGGAACCAAATAGAAAGAAGGTCAACTTGGGGAAGAAGACAACTGGGAGGTGATATTGCCTAGGCAAGACTTGAACTTGTACTCAAGGCAGTAGCATTCAAAATTCTTATGGTGTAAAGGAAACCTTTGCTTGGATGTACAAGGATCTAAAAGGTATACCTCCTGGGCTGTGCATACACAAGATCTCTCTCGTACTAGGCGCACAACCCGCACATAAGAGACCGTACTGAATGCACAAGAACTAGTTGCCAAGGTGTACGAGGAGATTGAGAAAATGGTGGAAATAAACCTCATTTTCAAAGTAGAAATGAGTGACTGTGTCTCATCAATTGTTATATCCCTGAAAAAGTAATCAAATCATATTTGGGTCTTTGTCGATTTTAGATGTCTTAACAGAGTCACAATCAAAGATCCCTTTTCAATTCCTTTTATTGATAATATATTGGATGAAGTGGTAGGTTTCAAGATGTACTCATTCATGGGTGACTTTTAGGATATAACAAGATCAAAATTGTAGAGGAAGATAAACTCAAGACCATGTTTGTAGTGGAGGATGGGGTGTATAGAACAAAATGCCATTAGGTTTGTGTTATGTCCTAACTACTTTCCAACAAATGATATTGAACACATTGGACAAGATGTCCATAGGGAATCTCAAGGCTTTTTTGGCTAATTGGTACATTTATAGTGGACCAGAAACCCACCTCATTGTATAAAAGGAATGTGTAGAGGCATTGTATGGAACGATTGGCTCTAAATTCTAAGAATTGTTAGTTTATGGTGATGTAGGCTGAAATGCCGGGAAACATTGTGTGCGAGGAAGGATTGAAGACAAACGATGACAAGGTAAAGTTCATTATTTAAATGGAGGCTTCAGAGAATGTCAGAGGGGTAAAGTCATTTCTTACACACATAGGTTATTACCAATTATTTGTCAACAACTTCCTTACAAATTTCATACCCATCAGGAAAATTGACTTGGAAGGGTGAATTGTTAGTATGGGAAAAAGAACAAGAGGCATTCAAGGAACTCAAGTTCAGATTGGTGAGTGTACCTATCCTCATATATTTGGATTGGGACGAGGAATTCCGCATACACGCAAATGCTTCCAACAATGCATTTGGGGCGTGCAAGGATTGGACCATCCTATTTCCTTTGCAAGCCGCCTATCCTCCAAGGTTGAATAGAACTATAGTACGATAGAAAGTTAGGCATTGGGCATGCCATACTTGACACAAAAGTTCAAGTACAATCTACTTGCAATACCCTTCACCTTTCATGTGGACCACCAAGTGCTGATGTATCTAGTAAAGAAGTTGTTTATCGAAGGGAGGGTGAGTAGGTGGTTACTCTTGCTACATGAGTTCATCTTCATCGTCATTGTACAACTTGGGAAGGGCCACCTCATCGCAGTTCGACTCTCAAGGATAAAGTCCAAAGAGCCTCTGAAGGGGGTGATTTAAGATTTCCCAGAGGACCACCTCTTCTAGATTGTTGCATTTCCACCTTGGTATGAGAACATTGAAGAGTATTTGTGCACCAGTACATTTTTGAGGGATATATGCCAAGTGAATGGAGGAAGCTAGCCCCAAAGAGAAAAATGTTTCAACTTATCATGATGGGGTCAGACTAGGTCCTATAAAGATGTGTAATGCTAAGAGAAATCCTTAGGGTATTGAAGGAATCGCACAAAGGGTTAGCTAACAGCACATGGGACCAAATTCCACCCCACAAAAATTACTATTGGTAGTGTTTTCGTGGATGACTACATATAGATGCTTGAGAGTTGGCGCTGGGATGTGATATGCGCCAGAGGGTAGGTAAGCCGTTGGAGGGGATTTCATGCCCCTGTTCCCTTCGTAGCCACATGAGTCATTTGAAGATTGAAGATGAACAAAATGCATTGGTGTCATCAAGTCATAGTAGCAACATAATTCCTTACAAAATGGACCGAGGCGAGAGCATTTTTGGATAACTCCATGAGTACAACTATGAGCAAATTGTGATATATCTCGACATCACCATCTAGATCACAAAAAAATGTTTTGGTTTCAATCATATATAAGTCTTGTGGAGTGGAACAAGAGGACTGGGAAGAGAGACACTTGATAATGTTACGGGCATATTGCACTGTATACAAAGTAACCATAGGACAAACCTCTTTCTAACTCGTGTATGGATAGGAAACAATGGTGCTAGTAGACTATCCCTACATAGCCTATGTATTGCTATGGAGAACTATTTGGGGGACAAGGATAACCCAAGTGAATGTCTTCTAAACCTCACAAAGCTTGGCGAGTGATGTATGACGGCACAATGGGCGACAAAGGTAGCTCAATTTTGGCAAAAGTTCTTGTAGAACAAACACCTCTGGCAGATGAACTTCCAACGTAGATAGTAAGCATTAAAGTATAATGGCCGTAACAAACTCCGACCCAAGAAGTTTTGAGTTCATTGGTTAGGGTCATATAAAGTTAGGGAATTTGGCTAGAATGGTTCAACCAAATCATCAACTCTCGATGATACTTGTATTCAAGATGTAGTAAACAATTTGAAGCTTAAATTTAGAAAGAGAGAGACTTAGTTTGGTAATAAATATGTTGGGTATGCTACCCTTGACGATGGGACGATTGGGTGAAATAGAGCTTGAAGAAGACCCCCTAATAACTCAAGAATTATATAGGCAAGTCCTTGACTAGGTTAAACCAATGATGACACCAAGGGAGAGACTAGCAAGGAAAAAGGTGCAAGGCATTGCAGTTTCGAGTATCTACAATCAACTCACCAACACATTGTTTGGCAAATTCTTACTGTGAGTTCAGGACTTCAACTATTAGAAATGAAAGGCCCCATATGAGGGGAGGCGTGAAGGGTATGTTGTATATAACATAGATGAAGAAGTAGAAAGGAAGCGTAACTTTTGTGTCAAGTTTAGTTCCGTAGGTGTCCATATAATTTTAGGGCCCTGAGGAAGTTCAAAATGCAATAAAGAGTTTTGAAGAGTTGTGACACCTTCAAAATGATATATATATATAAAGAGAGATGAGTTCATCTGAGAAGAGATACATATGAAGAAATAATAGAGAGAAGAATTAAGGAGACATTAATGGAAGAAGAAAGGAATGGGAAGAAAGAGAAGGAAGGGGTGTGATGTCTGATTTTTGAAATAGGATCTAATAATAAATAATAAAAAAAATAAAATATAATAAAATAATAAAAAATATAATGCTCGTTTCTGGATTCAATTGTGTGAGTTTTTTTTTACTTCAAATTAAAGTATAAACTAATAAATTAAAATATAACATAATTAAATTTAGTGAACTTAATCAAGGGTCAAAAGGCATGAAATATAAAGTTGTGTCTCCCTCAAACATGAGATGTAAAAAGGGAGAAAAAGAATTTCATTTGAAAGAGGGTAAAGAGGAGGGAATCAACAAATCAAAGTGGAATCAAGGAAGAAATACTTGAAAAGAAAAAAGGAATAAAAATAAAATAAGGAAATGACCCCCTCAAATGGAAAATGTTATGGAGGGTTGCAACTCTTCTAAACGGTGGTAATTATGGAAGGTTTTGACTATTTCAAAGGGCATAATTATGAAGTGTAGTGACTATTCCAAAAGGTGGTAACTATGAAGAGCTGCGACTCATTAAAGAGTGACAATTAGAAAGGGATACAACTCTCTCAAAGGTTAGAAATGATGAAGGGTTGCAACTATCCAAAGGGTGGTAATGGTGAAAGGTAGTGAGTCGTAACTATTATGAAGTGCAAGCATGATGAAATTGTGTGAATTGCCACCATGGAAGATATAAAGGAAATATCAACTCATTTGAAAGGCACAAGGAATATCTATGCATTCATTAGCAGAATTATAAGCAGATGTAAAAGATGACAGCAGACCTATATGATGAATAAGAGCAGACATAACAGAGATAAACCAAAATCAGAAACAACAATCAAGGTAAGAAGCAATGATCATCATACTATAAGAGAAAGTAATCTCCATCAATAACTATGGCCATTTTGGAGTCGAACTTAGGGCATAGTTAAGGTGGACATGTATAAGCAGATATAAGCTAGTTTGTGCATCAAAGTAGTCAACATTTACACATAGTTAGATCCAACCATCAAGAAAGCCTTGAACCATTAGGAGAAGTAATTGAAAACATTAATGCTCATAAGAGCACACCCATACATTAGAGTGATCAGAGTCAGAGATTAAAATTTATTGTAGACTATAGCATTCTTATCAATTGGTGGGTAATACCTAGTATTCCAAATGAAACACCAAATCTCCAACTTTTTCTTGAATAAGGATGCTCATATGCTAAACAATGTATAAGGATTGTGTGATCAAATGAGACAACCTCAAGGTTTTTTCTTATCATGGACTAACTCAGTTGAAATGAATTGATTTTGATATGACAAAGGGACTTGCATTGTCAATGATATGAACTACTTACACTATTTCCGACCCAACAAACTGCAAAGGAGAAGGGTTGAGAAAGCTATTTTACTCCTAGAATGCACTTTTGACTCAACTACTTAGGCAGCCATTGACATCAACCAAGCTAGTGCGATCTCCTAAGGTAATCTAGGATGTTCAAAATATTACCGTTCTATTAGCTCCATCTATTGATGCATGTCAATATGCAAGCAATAGTTGAAGAAAAGTTCATAAATATGCCATTCAACTACACGAGGCGAACTTACAAGCAACAAGCAGGTAGTAGTTTGATCTAAGCGAGTTTACTAAAGACGCTTCCAATATATCTTCCATCCAACTAAACATTATTTCTCGTCAAAATGAAATAAAATTCTAATCCAAGTGAAGAAATGTAGAAACCATGTGATGCTCCAAAGAAACACAATAAGTCCACTGTGAAGACCAACAATGAAGTAGCAATTACCGTGATAACATTATGGCAATAATTTCTCCAAGTCTCTCTCCATTTACAAATGATCTGAGCAGTCCTTTTATAGAGGCTCCAAGTACAATGTGTGGCTCTAATAGATTTGAAATCAAGGGCCAAGATTAATCCAACAATGCCCTAATCATCTAACAACTTCAAACATTAAATAGTAAACCAATCACACAAAGACATCACCTTGTGGGCCAATGAAAAAACACATTACTTTAAAGAGTCAATAAAAAAATTGGTTATATAGAAGCTTATAAAAATAGGTACCAAGTAGTGGGCCAATAATAAAATGCCACATGGGCTTGCAGCCAATATTCCTTTAGAAGATTATTTTCTTTGATATTTCCCTTTGGCAATTTCAATGAATCTGAACTTAATGTTGTTGAACTCTTCCACTGGGACACTTGGTGTAAGGTGGTTAAATCAATATTGTAATTAAAAATGATTAAGTTGTGGGTTTTGATTGGGACACTTGGTGCAAGGTGGTTAAATCACTAATGTAATTAAAAACAGTTAGGTTGTGGGTTTTGGGTTGTTAGGTAGTGAGGGGATGTGTCGGTTGGTCTCCCTAACCAACCAACCACTATTTAAGAACAATTGAACTTGAATGATGTACTTGTTGTTTTTGGTAATTAATAAAAGAATACTGTTATCCCTTGCAATTATTTGGTATGCTTATCATAGGTGATGGTCTCTTATGTTGATAATGGTAACGTTGAATTCATATTGCGTGTTTTGTAACCTTTCTACATTTTTGGCGTTGTTACCTAAATTGAGTGGAGGTCATATGACAAACGTGATGGATTAATGAGCAAACCATTCCCACCACAAGTCACAAAGAGTGACGAGGAAGAAATAACAAGGGAAGATGAAGTGACACAAGACCTGGTAGTAGCCTAGGAAGTTTCTGTGGACTAGTACGTGTAAAGAGAAGCCCGAGAGCGGTTCTAGAGAGCACGGTACGGGACAAACTTTCGGTGACACCAGTAGCATACAAACTCATTGGCCAAATTACATCCCAAATTAGACCTAATTTTAAATTTGTTCATAGCTGTTAGAATGAACGGATTTTTCTTTCATTATCATGTGAAGTAGGTAGTTATTTATATCCGTTGTATTTAACTGTTAATGAAGATGGTTGTTATCCATTATTTGTCATGTGATGTTTAGCAGTGGCTTGATTTTGGAGTTATGATTAATAATTAAATTCTTATAATGTTTATATGAAAATTATTATGGAACTTATTATTATCGTGAAAGTATTGCACGGGTGATTGCAGGAGAAGATGAAGAGGGGAAGCATTGCTAAACGGGATCAACGGAATGGGATACTAGCTTAGTCCAGGCATTCAGGTTGATAGGTATGACCTTAAATTGCCTTGGTAAGGACCTAGCGACTTGAACTTCATGATACAACTGAAGGACTTGCATGAGCTATTAAATAAACAATTTAAAACATAAAATAATTTAATTAAAATATAATACGTACCTCAAAGGATTTTGATTGATCTTTCACCATATTTTTATAATATATACCTATGTATGTACATAGATATGAAATAAGTGACACCATAATATTATTTTTTTAATAATAAAATGATGCCACCTCACAAATATATCTACGTGCATGTAGATAGATATAAATCATAATATTTTTGATTTATAACCTTCAAATCTTCTTCCATCCTTTTTTTTTTCTCTTGCTTAAAACCGATCGAACACTTGGCACGTTTTCTTGGCGTCCAAGAGCCAAGACATTTCTTTTATGTTAAGGCTTCTTGGAAGCCAAAGAGTCCTTTAACCTTTAATATATATCATGAGATTGGGAGAGATGGAGGACATACAATATCACATTTTCTGACTTCCTTTCTTATTCCTGTTTTCCTTGCTCATTTCTGGCTTCTATCTACCACCCAAGACTTTGCAAATACCATTCGAATCTTTGCAAATTCCATTTAAAACCTTTGCATTTTATAGCAGTGCCATTCTTGTTACAATTTGCTATATGTTATTCCTTCCTTGCTAAAGTTGAGGTTGTATTTACACACTGTGGTTACGCTTGGAAAGCGAATCGAAGAAGAGCTGATACATAAGCGTCTAGCAAGACTCCGGACATTTTCGGATTATATTAGGTCATGTGGTTAATCATTTCCAAATATTGCTATAATTCCATTAACAATTGTTATTGCATTTCGATTTCCATGGTAGTAAGCTGTAGATTATACTCATTCACACTTAAATAACTTTAGGGAGTTGTTTAACATAAATCATAGTAAAGTATCCATGACATGGAATCATGAATTATTTTCACCACTGGAAATCAGAATCAAATGATATTTATTTCTGCAAGTCTTAAAGAATATAATCTCTCAAATCACAGACTGTGAAAAGTTGGAAGTATAAAATTTTCATGAATCAACAGACAGAGCCAAATGCTCTGAGATTCCGAGCACCTAGGACTCACTGATTGTATAGCCATGGAAAAGGTGAAGAGGTGAGATGGAATTTGCAATGACATGGAAGTGAAATAAGATATGATACATTAAATCTAAATAATTTTACTTAATAGCTCAGGCATGTCCATATTGTTGTTCCCCTGTTGTCAAGTCGAGCGGTGGTGATCAGGTCATTGAACCCATCAGAAAAACCTTGGCCAAGGTCATTTAAAGGCATGTTTGTCATCTAAGATCACTTGATGTTAGTGGTGCCAGTTATTCTGACATGACTGTCCATAACTGTGCAGACATTCTAAACACTAGAATGCTCAGGTGGTTGGACTAAAGGTATCCCAAGCCCAATCCCGGGGTAGGTAGGGCCTTTCTAATTCAATAGATTGTGTGGGGATAAGTATGGTCCAAGGTTGTTATTTCTGATGATCAATGGTACAGTTATTTCAGTTAATTGTTATTATAGTTATTTCTGATGATCAGTGTTACAGTTATTTTAGTTATCGTTATCTCTGATGATCAATGTTACAATTATTTCAGTTAATCGTTATTATGGTTATTTCAGTTAATTGTTATTTAAATTATTTAAATTAATCATTATTATGGTTATTTCTATTAATTGTTATTTAAATTATTTTAATTAATCGTTGAAAGCAGTTAATGTCCCATGAAAAGGAATTCGGTTAATTGTTGGGGAAAACTCTTTATCGATTGTCCTATTTTGTTATGAAAAATTGTTTGTTACACCAAATACCTTGGTTGTGGACGAGAAACTTGTTATGAGTAGAGGAAGAGAGATCCAAAGTTCAAAGAGTGTAGAAGACAATTAGTACTCCAACAGTTTGCTGAAGAAGTACTTGTGAAATTCCAAGAACGGGTAAATCCTCGGAGAACAACAAGCCAGTAAAACAATTCATGTCCTTAATCCCAAATAAGGATCCGAGGCAAGTACATGAAGAAGAAACTGCTCCATGACAGATTCTACGTACTAGCGAGTAGGAAGAAAGGTGTTTCCATCTCATAGGGGCTATCAATCAAACTTAGGTGCCAAACCAATGTGAAGAAAACTTGATTGAAAATACAATAAGGGGTATAGCCAATTTGGCAATTTTAGAGGAGCCGACAAAGAAGTAGGGGTGGAAGGAGCCTGAAACCCCGACATAAAGAGTGCATTGACCTACACAACAATAGAGCACTGGGCAAACAAAGGGAGACTTACAAGGAGAAGGAGAAGTAACTGGGCCAAGCAACGTCCCTATAGGAGGGAGTACCATCTTGACAAGAGGAAGGGGGAGAACAAGGATGGTCACAGATAAGCAAAAATTGCCTAGATTTACAGGGAAAGGTTCAGAAGACACAACATGACATTGTAAAACATGGATAATGATATGGCAGGCTAATGGAAAAAACTACACTGACAATTGGCTAAAGGCATTTCCAACCACCTAAGGGGTATGGCTATTGACTTGTACACAAACTTGGAGGCTCCAAAGAAAGCCACATGGAAGGACCTATGTACAACCTTTAAGGAGGAATTCCGACTCTTATGCAAAGATGACGAATTAGTAACTAAATATACAACACAAGACAAGGAAAGAATGAATCCGAAACAACATATAGTAGGAGGATAAAGGAATTGGTTGGGAAACTAGACAATAAACCAGCATATAAGCTAAAGAAAAGATGGTTTGTTGAGGGATTAACTTCGTCCCTATGTAGAAAATTGAAAATAGTACCACCATTGTCCTTTGGAGACACCTATACTTGAGCCATGGATATAGAGAGCAAAAACAAAACCTCTAAAGGAAGAAGGCATGGTAGTGGAAGTGAGAGTTCTAAAGAAAGTGGAGATGAATCTAAATGATCCAAGCCTTAAGAAAAGATATGATGAGGTTGATGAAAGAAATGACAGGGAACAAGGAGGAGAAAAGAGAGGGAAAAGGATTATGGTGTACTGAATGTGAGAAGGAAGGACACAAAATATGTGTGCCCTAGAAGACATTTTGTGACATATGTATTGGGGCATTCCATTAAGGATTGTCCCTATAATCTGAAGGCTCGAAATGGTCAGGTATTTTTTACACATGGGGAACAATCCACACCACCTTTTACACCCCTGTGAAACATGAACATGGAAGCATCACCTGGAGGGTACTAGAATAATAGGAGGGGAAGCAATAACAGTAGTAATAATAACACACCCAAAAGCCCCATCCAGTATAACTTCTGTGATGCCCCATGATACAATGCAAAAGATGCAATGAATGGGGACATTTTATCCGGGACTATGACAATGGGGGATAGAATGGAGATATGCTCTGCAAATGTTGCGGACCAAGTAACCATGAGGATGCCAATTGCCCTAAACAAACAGGTGTGAACATGCTTGAGATTGTAGAACTAGGGAGAGAAGTACTAGCTATCACAAGGATGCAATCCAGGAAACTTACATATCTTGATGCAAGCTAGAAAACTTAAATATCTTGATGCAAGCTAGAAAACTTAAATATCTTGATGCAGGAACATAAAAAGAGAGATTGGAGGAAGCCAAGAAGGAGATCCAAGATACTGTGGCAAGGGAAGGAAAAGTAAGTACCTCTAAACCTTCCTCAGGCAAGTATATACCAAAAACTATCATCATAAAGCAAGTACTCGAGACCACTATACTAGTAAAGATTGGGGATCTATTGAAAACAATACCTCAGTTAAGGGTGGCAATAACACAAGGGACTAGTACGAAGAAAGAACAATCCAAGGAAGAGGAAAAGTAGGAAGCAAAAGTAGGGATGGACAACAACAACCTATTTACCATAAGGATGAGAAGGACGACTGTGGTGGAAATGGAGATAATGGGGTGCAAATTGACAAACACTATTGTGAATGGAGGCTCCAGAGCTAATGTTCTCCCTGAGGAAACTTGGAAAGCATTGGGGAAACCAACTCTTTGTCACCCACATTTCAGCTAGTGGGGGGAGATCAACATGAGATCTAGCCCATAGGGACTGTAATGGGACAAAAAGTAATGATTGGGACAATTTTTTTTTTCTTGGATTTCGTGGTGATTACCATGGAAAAGAAGCGATATGATGCATTATTAGGGAGAGGATGGTTACTCACAACAAAGGCAAACCATAACTGGAAGAAAAATACCCTTTCCATTGAAGTAGATGATTGGAAGTGCACAATTGACTCAAGGAGCTAGTCTGGAAGTTAGGAACTTGCCTCTGATTCACAAGTGGAGGGAGAAGATGGCAATGTAATTGAGCCAGATGAAAAATGCATTCTACGACTGGGGGAATGTTTGGAAGATGAAACAAGTACCCTCAACAGCTTGTTCCATTGGCGAATGGGGGACTATGAAGTATTTCAACCTGAATGTAATATGTTGCAGGTCCAAGAGATGGAATTTGAGGAAGAATATCCAGGGTTTTATAAGGAGTACAAAGAGGGTACAACCACAATTGATGTTACCCAAGCATACACATTTGACAAGGACAAAGGAATAGAATATGAGGAGGCTAAGTTTGAGAAGACGAATCTAGGGGTGGAGGACCATCCTAAGGAGATTCTCATAGGAGATGAATGGGATCTAGTAGAGTAAACAACAACATTCAGAATTTTCCTTGAATATAAGGATGTGTTCGCATGGATGTACAAGGACTTAAAGGGGGTACCACCAGAACTATATGTCCGTCGAATACGTCTGATACCTAGAGCAAGAGCAATATGGAAGAGGCCTTATTGATTAAACAAGAACTATGCGGCCAACGTCTAGGAGGAGATCACTAAGATGCTTGATGCAAGCATAATATTCAAAGTGCAAACCAGCGAGTGGGTGTCGCCCATAGTTATATCCTTTAAAAAGGATGGAAATCAAATCCAGATCTGCTTGAACTTCATATGCCTAAATGCGGTAACAATAAAAGACCCCTTTTCAATTCCATTTACTGATAGTATTTTAGAAGAAGTGGCTGGCCATGAGATGTACTCTTCCATTGACGGGTTTTCAGGATATAACCAAATCAGCATTGCTGAAGAGGACAAACTCAAAACCACATTTATAGTTGAAGACAGGATGTTTGCATACAATAGGATGTCATTTGGGTTATGGAATACACCCACAACCTTCTAAAGAACATACCACACATCTTTGATGTAATGTCAATAGGGAATTTCAAACCTTTCTTGGACGACTGGTCAATCTATAGTGGGAAGGATCACCACTTGAAAATCATTGGAGAATGCATGGAAAGATGCCGAAGGGAAAGGCTGGCGTTAAATCCAGATAAATGCAGATTTATGGTCACTCAAGGCAGGCTTCTGGGTCACATAGTATGCAAAGAAGGGTTGAAAACTGATCTTGACAAGATCAGTATCATTGTTAACATGGAGGCTCCCTTATGTGTTGCTAGTGTCAAATCATTCTTAGGGCATGTGGGGTACTATAGGAGGTTCATAAAGGGATTTGCAGAAGAGTCCCTATCTTTGGAAAAATTAACTAGGAAAGGAGAGCAATTCGCATGGGGAAAGGAGCAGGAGGAGGTCTTTCAAGATTTAAAGAGGAAATTGGCGGGAGCTCTAATTCTCATATACCTAGACAAAAACAAAGAGTTCCATGTCCATGTGGACACTTCCAACTATGCAATAAGCATTACATTGGCACAAATTGGACAAGAGGACTGGACCATCTGGTGTTTTTCACAAGTAGGTCACTTTCCAAAGCTGAACGAAACTACAATACCACAGAGAGAGAAGCACTAGGTATGGCCTATGCAGTTCAAAAATTTAGACAACACTTATTAGCCACTCCTTTTACATTTTCTTTTGATCATCAAGTTCTCGTGTACTTGGTTAACAAGCCTATCATCCAAGGAAGGGTAAGTAGGTGGCTAATCCTCCTTCAAGAATTTACTTTCAAAATAGTAGTCCAAGGTAGAGCCATGATTGTAATCAGCTATTCAGGATAAAGTTAGGAGAATCTGCTGGAAATGGAGTGAACGAGGATTTCTTAGATGCACATCTATTTCAAATTGCCATATTACCGCAGCGGTATGAAGGTATTGGCTAGTACCTATCAACCTCTACTTTTCCCCTAGAGATGCTAGTGGTAGAAAGGAGAAAGATCTCACTAAAAAGAAAGACATTCCAATTGATCAATAGGCTGCTATATAAAATGGGACGGGATGATGTACTATGACGATGTGTGATGGAGGGGGAGATCCTGGGAGTGTTGAGAGAGCCTCATAAAGGTCTGACAAGAGGTCATATGAGACCAGTTGCAACAAGAAAGAAGGTATTACTAGTAGGACTTTGGTGGCCTACACTTTATGTAGATGCTCGAGAGTGGGTTCTAAGTTGTGATACATGTCAAAAGGTAGGTAAGCCCCTCAATAGAGATTTCATGTCACTTTTTCTCTCACAACCATATGAGCTATTTGAACGCTGGGGGTTGGATTCTGTGTGACCTCTACCCACTAGCAATACTCATAGATGCAAATATATAGTGGTGGCAATCGAGTACCTCACAAAATGGGTGGAGTCAAGGACACTCGTTCACAACATGGCAATAAGTATTGCTACGTTTCTCTATGAACAAATTGTGAAACGGTTTGGAATATGTGTTCAGATAACAAATGACCTAAGAGTGCACTTTGTGAACTAGGTAATCAGGACAGTGATAAGTGAGTTTAAGATGTTCCATACTTCCCTAGGAAAAATGAACTAGCATATGCCACAAATAAATTATTGGTGTCCATCTTGTATAAAACATGTGGGGTAGAAAAAGAAGATCAGGAATAAAGGCTTCCTGCAGTCTTATGGGTGTTCGGACTACTTACAAGGTCACTATTGGCCACACACCTTTTCACTTAATGTATGAGCAAGAGACCGTAATGCCAATATAATATGTAGTACCAAGCTTAAGGGTGGCAATAGAACACAGATTGGGGGATGTGCAAAGTTTAGAGGAAGGATACAATGCCTAGTAAAATTAGATGAAAGAAGGATGATGGCTCAATGGGTTACAATGATAGCATAGAGAAGAAGGAAATTATGGAATGACAAGCATCTGAAAAGAATGAATCTTAGAAAAGGACAATTAGTGCTTAAGTAGAATGGGAAGAATGAAATAAAGCTAGGGAAGTTCAAGGTACCCTGGTTAGGACCATACAAAATAATACAAGTTGGGACAAACATAGCAATAAAGTTCTCAACTTTGGACAACATTCCCTTAAAAGACCGGGTTAATAGATCCAAATTGAAACCTTATAGAGAAAGAAACGAGTTTTTTTCATATTTTTTGCCTCAAAATAAAGGAAGGGGAAAAGCACTTAAGGATAAAGAAAACACAAAGTTAAGCTATAAAGCGAGACCGTACAAAATGACTAAGTAAGACATGGTATGAAAAGCAGAGGTGCGGCGTATGAACGCAAAGAAGGGGGAAAACATCGTACAACGTATAGACCCAATAGAAGGAATAAACCCTGTACAAAATACAAACTTGTAGGAAGGCATTGTACGTCGTACAATGTTTTCACCCTTTGTGTTTGTATGCCGCACTTTTGCCTCTTATACCGTGTCTTCCTTAGTCCTTTTGTATGACCTCACTTTAGAAGGAATAGACCCCGTATAAAACACAAACTTGCAGGAAGGGATTGTATGATGTATAGATAGGAGTTGGAACGTGTATGGAATACGGGTGTTGGTAAGGGCAAAGATCACATGTGTACGAACTTCAAGAGAGACACACTCAATGTCTGGTGTACCATGAAGAAGGAAGCAAAAATTGCGTGCGATGGACGAACAGGTGGTATAGAGCCAAGATTAGAATTTGGAGTATGATTACATTAGTGTATGACGTACAACAAGGAGATAGGAAGCGACACATTAGTGTACAGGAGGAGTGCCCTTATAAAGGAGAGGTCTGCACACACACAAGCATACACGTGGAAGGAAACAATTGGGTGTTAGGGGGTATAAAAGTGGCTGAGGTAATAAATAAATCACAAGATGGTGAAGACGAGCATTGGTAATCCAAGTAGAGGAAAAATTATTGATTCAAGAAAAGACAGTCTTGTAGGTGAGGAAAATGGTGTCTACTACTAAGAAGGACAAAGGGAAGAGCACAAAAAAGATTACCGCTGACAATGTCACATTCAAAAGTGTGGTAGGGAGCAAATGTAGGGCATGGTGGGAGAACACAAATGAACATCATGTACTGAAGGAGGCTTTATGTAAGGATGAGGTAGATAAAGATAATTTTTATGCCTATTATTTATTTAAAAGAATTTGACCCGGTGTTGAGAACTATGGTTGCTGGATATGATTAAAAGGGACATAGATCTGTGATTCAATATTTTCAACAAACTCTTACTATTCCATACTTTCCAAAAGAGATAAACAAAGTACTGGAAGACCCTAGCAAAGGGCACGATGCAACAAAAACCCCAACCAAAATGACAATGGAAGGAAAGAAAAAATGGCTAGGGCTGATGTGCAAGAGTGATCTCACACAATAGGAATGGGATAGTATTTTGAGCAAGAATAATAGTCGAGGGCTGAAGAAAGTATTCATAGCAAATAAGTAATGGAGGTGCATTGTGGACTTAGTAAAGATAAAACTCTCTGGAGGGAGCCGCACCTCAGACATTTCCATTTGGATGATGCCCATAGTGAATGGGTTGAATGTAGGAAGGGTTTACAACTGGGCTCAACTCCTGTCAGAAAGGTTAAGAGAATTTTTGTAGTGGAAGCATAAGTTATTTTATATACCCCATCATGCCATAACTTTGTTTTTAGAAGCTGTTTGAACACATAAGGACATTTGTACCAATAGACAAGGTGGAACCATACAGGCCAGTCATGGCATATTGGTGCCATATGGATGCATTTGGAATAAGCATTGGAGGGGGAGAACCAAGGAGGAAGAAACTAAGGCACATGATTACACAAGAGGCTTCTATCTAGACACAGAGCTTAGGTGAGGAGGATAGAGGCTCAAAAGTGACAAGTATAGAAGCATCGTCATCTTGACACTCAAACTAGGAAGAATTCCGATTAAATCACATCATAGGTACACCATGGGACATCACATTTCTCCCATTAGAAGATGGCATTCACAAGGATGCAGAAGTGACTGAAGTTGACTGTATTGGGAAAGGAGGAGGTCATATGCATGCCATCTAAACGGAGGAGGGAGGAGGCTGTACATATACCTCCGTATGGAGAAAGTATGTACGCAGGGCACATAAGAGTATACGAAGGAGGCAATTGACTGTACACGTACGGAAGGCCGTACAGAGATGTCAACCTAGGAGTGTATGTAGAAGCGACAGGTTGTACGGAGGTAGGAGCCCGTACTCAGCTAGTAGTAAGCGAAGTGATACTTCCTTTGGGGGAGCGAAGCGAATGTCCATTCTAGCATTTGCAAATTTATCTCCCTAGATTCGCGGGCTCATATTAAGGTGATAGACCTTTACTGCCACAAGAAGGTTGTCCACACTGTGAAAATAAATACGCTAGATGGCATAGAAGTGGCTCAGTCGATTGCACTGGTAGTGCAATCTACAAGGAAGAAAGGAATCCCAAGTACCAATGAGAAGTGCATGGAAGAAGTTGGAATGGGGAAAGAGGCGCCATAGGGGGAAGACATAGTATTGGAGGAGGCAGATAGACTACTTGGGAGGTTTGAGATGAGTGCAAAAGAGGTGCCTCCACCTTCACCAACCTTATGGAAAATGGAAGCCAAAGACAAACTAGAAGCTCAGAAAAAGTAATTGGTGGTGATAGGGACAAAACTAGAGACAATCTCATTAGAGGGAAAAGCTGAAAAACTTCTGAGAGACCTGCAAGGAATGGAGCAAATGGCCAAGAAGATCATTAAATAGGCTAAGGGGCAAGATCCAGAGGCCATAATCAGGGCTGTAGAAACCCTTGCCAATTTTATGAAGAAGGATTGTCACATAGACTAGAGCATACTTATGCAAAATGGGACAAAACCTAGTGAGCCAGCGGAAATATGGAAGGTTGGAAGCATCATATCGCCTATAGAACAGTCCAGCTGTATGATGTCGCTTGCTCAAATGTAGGAAGCCTTTAGGGAACATTCCTGGAACTCCAACAAGAAAAAGAGTCTTCTGGAAGGATGAGGAAAGAATGCGAACAGGAGAAAGTAGTGTTGGAGGAGAAGTTGGTAGCAGCGGAAAAGGACAAGACAGAGGCATTGCGATTACTGCAAGGGATCTACACCAAACAAATGGTAGTAGAACGAGACCACTCCTGCGGCAACCCACTTCCACTTCAGGGACTTTCCCATACCCTACATCTTGAAGTTTTTTTTTTAGTTCATGATCCAGTAATCGACAAGAAGATGACCTCTCTTTTTGGAGGGGAATAGTGTAGGGTGGTTAAACCAATAATGTAGATAAAAATAATTAAGTTGTGGGTTTTGGGTAGTCAGGTAGTGAGGGGATGTGTTCGTTGGTCTCCCTAACCAACTGACCACTATTTAAGAACAATTGAACTTGAATGATTTACTTGTTGTTTTCGGTAATCAATAAAAGAGTACTGTTTTTCCTCGCAATTATCTGGTATGCTTATCATCAATAATGTTTTCTTATGTTGATTGGTAACATTGAATTCATATTGCATGATATGTAACCATTCTACACTTGGCATGATCTGACCATTTGAAAATGAACAAGTGCCACCTCAACATGCTTATCCTATAGACTTGATAAATATCTCTTGACGATGAGAAAAATATCTCTTGATACTCAACATTATCAAGCTTTCAATTGTAATGGCTCGTATTTCGTTGCTTTATTCCTCATGCATTTTTTCCTATCCTTTGGAATACTTCATCTTGGAATTTCCTCATTGACATAACTTATAATTTGCTTGTTTTTGATGGTGTTTTGACCTTGATGGTGTAGTTGTACCATTCAATTGAACTTGGATTTCCAAAGGAAATTCAAGTTTGTATGTGTTTTTCTATTTGCTTGTAGACTTAATCATGATGTTGTGCTGGCTCATTGAACTCCACATTGACATCTTGAACTTGGTATCGCACTTTGATTTCAACTGGGAAGTACCTTGCTTGTACTTGAACCATCCAGATCCTGGTCACCTTTAATCCTTGACTCTGAACTTTTGCCTTCAGTAGCTCCTGCCATCCTCTAACCTGCCACACAATGTCATTTATTGGATTTACATATTTAAAATCATGACAGTGAGCAAAGACAAGCTCATTCCATGATGACACCTCCCTATTGAACTAACTTCACTACACTTGAATCAAAAATCAACATGCGTCTAATGCTTACATTCTAAATCTGATATGTTATCAAATTCCCCATGTATTTTTTAATTGTGTGCAACAAAGGGTTTGAATTTAAATCATGTGATTTTTTCTTTTTCATTTCAAATTATCATCTCCCAAGAACCCAAACCATATTATTTTATCATACAACATCATGTGTACTGAGTTCCATGCCTTGCTGAAGCTGAAAAATGGAAATCTAAGTGTCCAAGTCTGAGATATTTGCTCTTAAATGTATGCGATTTTCACCAGAATCCGAGTCAGAATGCTTCAAGATTTGGTGTTTTCTCTTGGTCTACTTTGATTCAAACCAGAAATTGCACTTTTTTGGTATGCCTTGTGTTGACTTCACAACTGATGGACTTCAGCATGTTTATGAGAATATTCCTCATGTATGCTCTGTACCCTTGTGTATTGGTTCATGTCTTATATGTATGATTTGTATTTATGTATTGCATCATACCTTACATGTTTGACATGCATTTATGTATTGCTTCATGCTGTACTTGTATGACGTGTATTTGTGTATTGCTTCACGCCTTGCATGTCTGTTGTGTATTTATGTACTGCTTCATGCCTTATATGACTGAAGTGTATTTAACTGTATTGCTTCATGCTTAAGTGTCTGACATATATTTATTGCTTCGTGCCTGACATGTATACTTAATACCTGACGTTTATACTTCATGCCTCATGTACATTTATATGACTTCATGCCTTATGTGTATTCATATGTACTCATATGTATGATTCATGCCTTGTGTGTCCATGTGCATGATTCATGCCTCAAATGTATTTATATGTACACGTGTATTATTCATGCCTCAAGTGTATTCTTGTGTATGATTCACTGATTGTGTGTATTCACGTGTGCAATTCATCCCTTAGGTGTATTCATATGCATGATTCGTGCCTTAAATGTATTTCCCTGTATGATTCATACATGGATACATGTGTTTACGTCATGCTTTGTGCATATGTGTATTCACATATATGCTTCATGACTTAAGTGAATTCATGTGCATACTTCATGTGTGATGTGTATGCAATATGACTTAAAGTGCATTCATGTGTTTTCTTCATGCTTTGTGCACTATGTGTACACATGTATGGTTTATGACTCAAGTGATTTAATGCTTATGCCCTACGTGTATTTACATTATGATTCATGCCTTGTGAGTCTTCATGTGCTTTACACATTTTGTATTTGGGTGCATACTTCATACTCTCAGTGTATTTGTGTGAATGAGTCTTGTCTTAATGCATATTCAGGTGAATATTCTGCACTTTATGGGCTTGACTCAGGTCGAATGAGTTTTCAGCAGACACTTCATGTTGATTGTATGAATACTTATGAATATATCAAGAGCTATATATTCTTGCATTCAAATTAAAATGATGTGCATTCTTTATACAAACATGAATCTCACGATCCCCTATTGAACATTGGTCAGACTCTTAGAAAAACAACCCAGGGATCATTGGACCATCAATACCATTAGGATATACACAAGGAGGGGAAGGATTCTACACATACCCTAACACCATGAAACAACAGTGAAAGAAAATGTATTTGGAGTAATAACCACTCACAGTATATTCATGACAAACAATAACAAGGCGCTAAGCTATAAGACAATAGTCTATGTTAATTTTGCTGATTGATCAAATGACCATAAAATGGTACAGGCATTTGTACGCTTTGGTTTCTCAGTTTTGCCTTACATATAATGATCCCACAGCCTATAAAGCATGATATACCCGTCAGTCATTGTAGATAATGAGGAAGTAATACATCATCTAGAGTTGAACTCAATACTTATCACAAACTGGTCCACCTGCTAAAACCATATTCAAGGTTCAGCAATTGATTAAACACATCTATCACTATTCTCATACAGTCAAACTCATAACTTTTACAATTGTGTTAGGGTACAACTACAATACAAACTGTGGGATTTAGTGAACTGAATTCTTAACATTCTTAAGCCTCCGTCTTATGAACTTTAGTTAACATTACCATTTCACTCTCTTATCTGCTATACATAACATGGCTATTTTTCGATGTGGTCAGTCATCAATAAAGGAACTGAAATACGTTTGGGACAAAGGATCACTTAGTTCTCAAACAAAGTTAATGATCCATCTACAAAGAGATCCTATTGTAGAGTAATAAACTATTTCCCCTTAGAGAAAGAGGGAATCAGTCTTTTTTATGTGGATGGTATCATTTACTATGCATCATCATAATGTTTGCATCTACTATGCATCTTTGCTTCTAGGGAAATAAAACTCACCAATTAAGGTCATATCTGTGTGACAAGCTTCTAATCCTCATCTTAATATAAACTCGTATTCACGTTGTTGAGAATTATTTGGACACCCCAATTGGGAGTTAAGACAAAAACATTTCTCGGTTGAGTTAATATCAGAGTTATGTAGCAGAAGCTAAGATCCTTAATATTGGCAAATAATTCAGTTAACAAGATTAAAGCCGACAATCCTTGAGGACAAGCAATCTTGAGCAGGTGGACTGTAATGACCCCTTTGTGAGACAAGATAAGAAAAGATAAAATTATTAATGTCCAACAAAAGACCCCAAAAGATCTATGGGACTGAGAGTTTACAACCAGATAGCTGATAATAGCAGGAGCACCAAACGGTGTCCGAGAAAAGCAAACACATGAAACAACAAGAAAAGAAGAGGAGAGAGAACAAGAAAAAGACTAGGAGTCCTTTCTTGGCAAAAAGAAATCAGTCACAAAAGGATAAGACTGTGAATTGATAGGAGCCTTGAACTGTCTCTGTGAACTCATGGAGGAGTGTCACTGACGCAAGAAACCACTGCAAGATCTAACAGATCTAGAATGACCATTGGTAGAACTAGTTGGCCTTTTCACACCTCACAAAGGAGATAAAGGTGCAAAAAAAGCAGTAATAGGTTGATCAAAGCTACGCCGCTGAGGAAGTAGTGACTATAAAGTATCATCACGAAGTAGAGTGGCCTCCTGAAGATAGAGCGCTAGACATCGCTGGTTATAGTAACAAAAGAAGGCTGCAAGAGAAAAACAGTCTCGGAAAAAACAATAAAATCTCTCTCTGATCTCATAAAAGATAGGGCATCTGAAAATAAAGTGGGTTTCTATCTCAACCTTTGCTAAAGTACACAGCTTACAGATCCGTTCTTCTCTGTTAATATGATGATCAGTCTGAACACGAAGAGAGTGAGAACCAACTCTGGAAGACCCCAGGGAAACACAAAGAGCATGACTCCACAGGATTTAATGATAAATAATAAAATTAAAATTAAAATATTAAAATAATAATAAATAAATATGAAAATTGAATATAATATTATTAAAAGCTAATTGAGCTTAATGAAAGACCAAGAGGAATGCAATGAAGAGTTGTGACTCCTTCAAACATGAGATATAAAAAGGGATGGGAGCATATTTGTTAGGAGATATTCCAAAGGAAGAAAGAATAGACAAAAGGAATTAAGGAAGCTAATCGAAGAAGAATGTCATGGGAAGAAGAGAAGGAAGTGATTCTTTTGAAGTGGCAGCAATGATGAAGGGTTGTAACCCTTTCAAAGGGTTGTAATAGTGAATGGTTGTGACCATTATGAATAGGTGTTACTCTCCCTTACATTGGCGGATATAAGGGCAGAAGATTTAACTTGAGGACATCCAAGGGAGATCAATTTGGGGAATAAATATACTATTCTCGAAGGCAACAATTGAAAGTGGAGACTCAACCCTTATGAAAGGTGATGATCTTTCCATTATTAAAGTATAGAGGATTCATTCCAAGTGTTGAAGGGGATATATTGAGCTGTGAATCAAGGCAATAAATAATCACTACTCATTAAAGGGCAGATCAGAGTATAGGACATGAACAGATCAGTCAAGCAATTACACATGCTCAGTAGTCCATTACATCTGCAAACACAATCACAAGGAAATATAGAAGCAAGTTAGCACCAACACCCAAAAGGACTAAGGTGACTTATAAGATTATTCAGCAGCTATAGACAAGAACTCCTTTGGAAATCGGCAGACTGATATGTAAAGTTTAGATATATTTGTCATTGTTGAATTTGATTACACTTTAAATATACAACTGGAATTGCCGAACTTCCAAGGAGAGAATATTAATTGATTTCTATATCTCTCTTGACCATTTGATATTGGTATAAGTATTGTCTCTAAGAGACATGTCATGAAAGGACATGTCTCCACAATGTGGAGCCATGTCTGTTCATGTCATGGCTCTTGATTTAAACAAACTTAGTCATAACCCAGATTGGATTAGATAGTACTTAACTAATTTTATTATTGCAAATCGTCGATCTGCATAGAAAGTGAATGGATCAATTGCTTGATCCAAATTGTGTTCCAATATTAGTATGCTTGATCATTGCTTGATCAATTCTACACATGTATATCAGATCATTACTCGATCTGTACCAAGAGAATAATATAATTGGCAAATTCAGATTTCAGTATATTTACTGTGATATATAGAGTTTTGATTAAATACAACAATGATTTCTTCGTCTCCAAGATATATGAAATGATAATTCTTGTTGAGCACAAGAACTGTGTATAATGAACTGACATACATGCACATGCACATATATAATCAATACAAGCAATCATCCTTATATCTGACTGAAGCTACTATGTATCAACATTATATTATACCAGATGAGACATTTCAGCATCCTTCCTATATACAAGTGATTGAGATCTATCTAGATACATGCATTCATTAGTAATGGATATTGGTAAGATGAATGTTATCATAGAATATAAGTCTCAATTGTCTGCAACCCACCTTGTAGGGTGGGATTGAGGTGTAAGAGGAGGGTAGATATTACGACAATAGATAATTTTTACTATTATTTAATGGTTATGTAATGTAATCTATTGTAAATATTAGACTTTTTCTAATATTTAGTTAGTGTTTAGTTAACTATTTCTTATTTGTTAGCTAGAATAGAATGTTTCTATCCTTGACGATCGTTTTCTAAGGAAGCATTGTTTATTCATTTGTATATATTGATTTATTGATCTTTGTTAATAATAAGCAAGTATGGTATCAGAGCAAATATTTCAATTTTTTTCAAATAAAAATTAATAATTTTGTTTAAAATTATAGTGCCGTTTTTGTTTGAAAATGATTTTCAGCCTGGATTTGTTGGTCGTTTTTGGAAAAATCATTTTTTATTGAACCCGAATAGGTTTTCTCAGTGACATTTTCTCTCGAAATCTTGACCATTCCTGGTTCTTTTTAGATTGCAATTTGTTCTGAATGCTGTGCGAACTCCTCTTGCTTGATTTTTGGCTTTGTTCATGGTTTTTTGTAGCCGCAAATATTTTTGGTCATGTTTTTGTTGCTTGCATGACCAACACTCTACAAAAAGTGATTGCATTTTTTGGTCATTTTTTCGTACAAATTGTGGACGTTTTTCACTCTTTGGCTATGGCATCTTGAACAAATATTCTACTCAAGGGAAATTAGAAATTCAATGGTCGGAATTATGGCACATGGAAGCAGTGGATGCTAACGATCTTTGAATATCAACATAGTGATCAGATTACAATCCTTGAATATCGAAATAGTGATTAGATTGTTCTAGGTGTTACACAACGTCCGACTCCAAGTGTTATTGATTAGGATAACCTTTGATCAGAATAATTAGGAGGCAATGATGCTTCTCAAATTATCCATAGCTGATGATCAACTCCCTTAGATTCCATTCTGCAAGACAACTGCCGAGACATGGGAGCATCTCAAGCAACTTCACGATACTTCAGACAAAAGTAGGGCCTTATTTCTCAAGAATCCTTTGTTTTCTGTTGTCATGGATGAGCGGAAATTGCTTAAGGAACACCTGGATAAGATTCAAGAAATTTGTGATCAGTTGCTTACCATTGGACACAAGATGGAGGAAGAGGACAATGTGGTAATAATCCTGAAAAGTTTACCCAAGTTGTACGAGCGTTTTCTCGAGACTGTCACCATCACTTCTATTGGTCTTGATCTGAAGCTCACAGATCTTTGTACACTTGTGCTACAACAAGATCAGTGGAAATAGCAGTTCAGTAGTAGTTCTAGCTCTACATCCATAGAGCAACCCTTTGCTACTAAATACTTTCAGAAGGATAAGGGCAAGTCCCGTTCACAACAGTCTTCTCAGCAGGAGTCCTCTGCTCCAGCATCAAAAGGCTTCAAGAAAAAGAACATTCAATGCAACTACTGCCACAAGTATGGTCACATGAAGGTTGAATGTCGTAAACACTTCGCCACCCAATCTAAGCAATCTGGTTCAACCAAAAGTGAATAGTGCAGAGCACATTGAGTAGACAAAATCTGCCTTTTACACTAAGTCGTCTTCCTAGTACATTGATTTATGTGCCTCTCGTCATTTCACCCACTGCAAAGACTAGTTCACTGACTACCAGGCTTTTTCAGATTTAGTTATTTTTGGTGGAGGGGAAGAGTATACTGTTGTGGCAAAGGCAACATTTAGAGTCAGTCAGCTGGGAGGAATCTCATTTTTCTTAATGTGTACTACGTCCCAATGATGGAACTAAATCTACTCTCAGTCAGTTAGTTGCCGCGGCACTCTCCACGGTTGGATGTCAGCTTCAGTTCACATCAATGCACCATCACTGAGAGGGAGACCCAATTTGTTGTTGCAATTGGTCTTGAGGTTCATGGTCTTTTTAGACTTGCTGATTCTGGTGATTCTCGGAACTTTAAGTATATTTGCTTGGTGGTTGCCTATTAGCTCACTTTGGCATGAACAAAATTTGCACTTAAATGTGCATTATCTCTCTCAACTTGCTCGTGAACAATTTGTCCTCGGATTACCAAAGTTTTAGAATCAGTAGCTTGGAGTTTGTGATGCATGCTAGGCTGGGAAGCAACATCGCACACCTTTCAAAACTGGTGATTCATGGGGGGCTTCTTAGGTACTTCAACTTGTTTGTGCTGATATCTGCAACCCGATGGCTACTCTTCTTGTTCATGTGTCCAGGTATTTTTTGTTGTTGATGATTTCAGTAGAAAAATGTAGGTCTATTTTCTTAAAATGAAATCAGAATTGTTTATTGTATTTCAGAAGTTTAAACCTCTAGCTGAAAAATAGTTTGGGAGAGTGGGGGGGGGGGGGGGGAATTTTGTTCTAATGAATTCTCTAGCTTCTATGATATTCATGGCATCAAGCACCAGTCAAGCACACCCCATACACCACAACAAAACAATGTAGTTGAACATCAGAACAAAACAATCATTGAGATGGCTCGATCCATGCTCGACCACGAACATGTTCTGAAGAAGTTTTGAGCTGAAGCAGTTAACATTGTAGTTTATGTTTTGAACTTGTCGCCCATTGTGATAGTCCTAGGTAAGACTTTGGAAGAGGCTAGGTCAAGTTGCAAGCCTAAAATCAGTCACCTGAAGGTTTTCGTCTCTCTTATGTTTGGATCCCTGATGTATCACACCCCAAGTTGGATGCCAAGAGTCAAAAACTCATGCTCGCTAGATACAATAATCTTCACAAAGCCTACCACTTGATCAACATTGAGACATATTGTCTCCTATATAGTCACGATGTAGTCTTTAATGAGCAATGAGTACTATTCACGCCTTTTTCTCCTGTTCTAGATCCGACAGATCAGCCTATGAATGCTCATGATTTGGGAGTTCGGCTTCCGTTAGGTCCACTTGATGGGAGGCTCCAACAGCTCCAACAACTCTAGTTATACCATTGATTCCTGTACAAACATCTTTGACTTCTCTTGCAGGATCACCTAGATATGCAGGTGCTTCACCTGATTTTGATCCAGATTCTTCTAATGAGGAACCTAATTACAGAGCATCTCCTGATGCTAATGTGTTACATCCCAATTTTCGACCTAGCTTGAAATATAGCCGTTGAGGTTCGCATGAAGTTAGTTGGCAGTTTAATTTAATATAATCTGGCAAAATGGTAAGATAGTTGGTCGTTATGATTTCAGGTGAAGATGACATGTTAGTTGATCATTAATCGTGAATTCATGGAATTAAGATGAAAGGTTAATTGTTATGATTATTTATGATTAAATAATATATAAATTAATTACGAAGAATTTCCTTGCAGGAAGCATGTCGAAGGGGTGAAACATTGTCAGGTGCTTAACCACCCAACCTCGGACCACAACATATCCCCACACGATCTCTAACGAAAAAGGCCCTTCGTACCTGGAATTGACAGGGAACATCTTACCATTCATTGGGCTTCATGATATATAACACGCCATACGACTTGGTAGCAGGAGATCACCATAACAGGAATTTGCATGCGCTATTAATTAATTCGTATTAAAGAGATAAACATTGAATTGTCATAATTGATTACTGAATTGAATTCGTGTTACTTCAGATTCCTCTTTTCACCTCGTCACCCTTTTTCTTGGCTATACAGCCAGGTGAGTTCTAGGAGTTAGGAATTTTTAGTACAACCAGTTCTATCAATTTATTCAAGAAGACTACATACATCCAACATCTCACAGTCTATGATTAAAAGATTTCAAATTGAATGTTTAATTTAATTAATATTAATCATAACTGATTTCTCTTTAAATCCACCTTTTCACCATTTCATGGCATATTCACCGGTGAATACATGTGGTATCAGAGCGCTGGGTTCAACACTGAAACCTTGGGTCCAACACTGTTTTTAAGAAACTGGAAAAGTAAAAGTTGAAAAAGATTTATTTTTGCATATCCGGATATTGCAATCAAAACTGAAAAAAAAAAAAAAAAACAATGGAAAATCATTCAAAATAGCTAGGAAGGCTGAAATGATATAAAGTGGACAAATGTATAAACTATATCATAAAGACAAAACCTAATTAAAAAGATAAAAGGATTGGCAAACTGAGTGGTGGAGATCAGGTTTGATGACCCAATTTTTGAAATCCTTGGCCAGGGTGGATTGTCTAGATGCTTCAGTTATTTTGTCGAATAACTGTTGTGACTTTAATTAGGCAGATTTGTCGGAACAATTGATCTTGTTGATTGTCCAGACGCTTTAGTTATTTCGTCAAATAACTGTTGGGACTTCAACCCACCTGATTACCTAGATGGCAGGACCAGAATTTTACATATGCCTTATCCCTGGTGGGAGGGCCATTCTTTGTCAAGAATGAGAAGATTAAAAAGAGTCCTGATGCCGAGACTTGCGCAATCCAAACACAGTTTATAATCTTGATAAAATGTTATCTAAATCCATCATGATCGGGTTTGTCGACCCAAATTAATGAAAGAAATAAATTGTTACCTATTTGAACTTGACCTGAATGAAAACAAAAACTGTGAACCATGATCCTTTCTGATGCTGGTTAAACGACAAGATCATTATGTGCTCTAGTAAGGAGTAAACACACTTGCATAATTAGAACTATCAAAGTTTGTTTACAGATGTAAACTTTTGGTGAAATGGGCAGGGAAGCCTGAATCATAGAAATGGGAAAGATGAATTTCCAAATATTTATAGATGAATGATGAGAATCTTATGAACTGTTTCAGATGCTTATTGTCTTGATTTGATGATCTTGCATAGTATATCATGTTTTTACCCTTTGACACATTGTTATACATGTATAATACACATGCGATGTTGATTTTACTTATTGAGCTGTTGTATATTGTTTTGGAGATATCCTACCATGAAATGATTATTCTAATGAAATATTGGGCTTGAAGGCCAAGGTTACAATGGAAAAACATGTATTCACTAACCTATTATAGGTAATCTGTAAGTTTGCAAGGAAGATCTATCAATTAATGAGGGCCATATGCCAGATGGTACATATGAGTGATCTAAATTATGATCACGTTATGATCTAGAACTTGCTAGTTGAAGAATTTCAATTTTTGAATACTTATCTTACTTCTAGTAATTGAACCTTGAAAAATCCTCTTAAATGAACATATCAATATGGAATCAAACTAATGATATGATGAGTGCCTACATGATTATGACAGGAACATGAAATAGAATCAACTCAAATGATGCTAAGAAAACCCCAAGTAAGGTAAAGATAACTCAGGTGAGTACGTGTTTAAATTCTATGTTACCATGCAAGTATTTTTTTGGAAACTATAAAGTAAAAAAAAAATAGAGCTTGAGTTTTGATTATGATTTTGATTCTGACCCAATTGAGAAAAGAAATGATATCACAATGTTATATATATCTTGTTTGTGGAATATCCTTTTACTGTCTCAAATGTAGAGGTCATCAAGGACAATGAACCACAAGGGGAATGGTATGTTACATTCCAATTTTAAAATACCTCTTTATAATGTTCGTTGCAATTTCAAGTTCATCGAGGACGATGAACCACAAGGGGAATGGTATGTTACATCCCAATTTTTGACCTAGCTTGAAATATAGCCGTTGAGGTTCACATGAAGTTAGTTGGCAGTTTAATTTAATATAATTTGGCGAAATGGTAAGATGGTTGTTATGATTTCAGGTGAAGATGACATGTTAGTTGATCATTAATCACGAATTCATAGAATTAAGATGAAAGGTTAACTATTATGATTAAATAATATATAAATTAATTATGAAGGATTTCCTTGTAGGAAGCATGTCGAAGGGGTGAAATCATTATCAGAAAAGAATTAGGCAAGGTATCACCATCACTGGGCAGACAGGTAGAGGACCTAGCGATTTGAATCAGGATACATCTGAGGAACTGCATGAGTTATTTAAATAAATAATTTAATTAAAAAAAAATTGAGTTAAAATATAAAACGAATCTTAATGGGGTTTTAATTTATCTTTTGTCATATTATTTTAATAATAATTTAAATACATGCATATAATGCAAAATGATTTGGCACCATTATCATTTAATAAATAGAGTGATGTTTTGTTGTGCGTTATAATAATGTTCGAATTATACTAATGGAATTATTATAAATTTCAAATTCTTTTCTCTCTTCTTGGTCAATTTAATATTTGAATTTGAATGGTCATCTTGGAATTTGAGTGAATTCTTGCTTTGAAATTGATGGGAAGCACCCGACTTTCATTTTGGAATCAGTTTTCTTTAACCATCCTCGACCCTCTTCTTTTTCTAGGGTGGCGTGTGAGCGGATTATGATAACTTAGATGGTTTGTTGCATTATTAACGTGTGGAAGTCAAGAAGTCTCGGTTTCAACTTTTAAGAGCCATGGTCGGGTTTGTATATAACGTGCCTCTCGAATCCCATGAGGGGGGATACTGGGTGTACACCTTCCTTACTGCTGAGTATCTTCCTGTTATGCAATCGGATTTTTGCAAGCATCTTTAACCATCTGCTGTGAATCCCGACATATATCTTCTGTTATGAGAGAAAGGATGGGACTCAACCAATGCGTTGTGGGTCAACAGGTTATTTCCAAGTTGCAGGTCACTCTCTTGTTTGGCGTTGTACTGGGCGATCTGAGACTATCCTTATCCTTATTATGAGTTTTCGCAGGTATAAAATTCATGAGAATTATATTTGAATATATGCAATCTACCTATACCGTAAGTTATTTAGTGTTGAAGTTTTTTAGAATATAGATTTTATACTTGAACTGGGTTACATTTTGCGGCTCTTTTTAACCCCAATAAAGCTCTAACAGTTTTACAAATCACCTTTTTCAACTTTGGAAGTTGGCATCTTCATATTATCTTTGTGATGTAATTCTGAATTGATTATTGTTACAGTGTGATATAATAGTCGGGCAGGGCCAATTAGTGGGGGCACTTAAGGAAGTCGGGATTGTACAAATTTGTTTAATAGATTGAAATGTTTAGGTGAAACAACTATACTCGTTTGAAGGTTTGATTTTGTTATACCGAATGGTACAATTTCCGAAATAAGTTAGATAATGTATTTAAAATTTGTGGTTCAAAACTTTCCATTTCCTAATTACTCAGCTATTATAGACAGGTAATTCTTAACAGATTATCATTATTGATTAGTGCCCTCATTGATTTTATTTTTACTTGCCAAAGCAAATCACTTACTATAATTACTGAAATAACATACACAATCTATCTGGTAAAGATTCCATATGGCCTTGAAGATGAATTTTTCCATAGTGGCACCATCATATAGAATATATTTATCTGTTCAGGCACTATTAATATGAACAAATTATATATTGATAGAGTTGAAAATAAATCATATAAGTTTTTCAATCCTTTCCTCTTTCAATAAGTATCATTGTGATTTATATCATTTTGAAATTCAAAAGGTAACTGTAGAAAACTTAAATTAATTGTGTGAATAAACATTAATGCTATGCTATCATAAACAAGATTAGAATACTATAGATTTTCTAATACCTAGGATTCACCGGTGAATATGCCATGAAATGGTGAAAAGGTGGAGTTAAAGAGAAATCAGTTATGATTAATATTAATTAAATTAAACATTCAATTTGAAATCTTTTAATCATAGACTGTGAGATGTTGGATGCATGTAGTCTTCTTGAATAAATTGATAGAACTGGTTGTACTAAAAATTCCTAACTCCTAGAACTCACCTGGGTGTGTAGCCAAGAAAAAGGGTGACGAGGTGAAAAGAGGAATCTGAAGTAACACGAATTCAATTCAGTAATCAATTATGACAATTCAATGTTTATCTCTTTAATATGAATTAATTAATAGTGCATGCAAATTCCTGTTATGGTGATCTCCTGCTGCTAAGTTGTATGGCGTGTAATATATCATGAAGCCCAATGAATGGTAAGATGTTCCCTGTCAATTTCGGGCAGGGAGGGCCTTTTTCGTTAGAGATCATGTGGGGATATGTTGTGGTCCGAGGTTGGGTGGTTAAGCCCCTGACAATGTTTCACCTCTCTCAAGATATTGGACATGCGTCAAACAGAGATAAGCCATGCATTCAAATGTTTACCGGAAACAGGTATTATCTTTTTATTTATGAGGAGGTAAGATTTAATTGAATTATTTCATTGTTATTGTCATTTTACTTTCATAATATGAATAACGAATATAAGTATATTTTCTAATCTTGAGATTTTGTCACAGTTAAGTAATCAGAGGAAAAAGAATCTGAAGCCCTAATTGATTTGAGAGATGATTGGAACCCTAAATGATACAGTGGTATCGAAACCCTAGTTGAATCTGTGGTATTGGAAGTCCTATTTGAATCAGTGGTAGGTGATGCCCTAATTGATATAGTGGTATGTGATGCCCTAATTTAAAATTTAGTGGTATTTATTTAAAATTATCATTTGATTTTAATGTAGTAGTTGTAGATGATAGTCATCATATGAAATTGTTATAGTGTATTTGTGGACTAACCCGGGTGGTTGTAGAAGCATCCCAAGTTTTGATTTGAACTCAATTTTTCGAGGTATGTGGTTTTTAATTTCTGTAGTAATTTAATTTGATGGTACTTCAAGTATTTAGTTAAGAAAATTTGTTTGACTGATTTTAATGGTTAATCTTATTCACATGAACACGAATGATATAACTGTCTTCCTATGAAACGAAATAGTAATTGTATTCCTTGAGTATGTTGAATGATAAATTAGACCTGGGAAATCGGGATGTTACATAATGTTGGTCCTTCTCCTCTCCGGCCTAAGTTGTGGGCTAAGACACTTGCTGATCTTCGAGATGATGAGCTCATTGATGGGAGAACTGCTCGAGAAAAAAGCGCAAACCTATAGAGAGTTAATTTTGCTCTCATGGCCAACATTTACAATGTGTTTGAATCTCAGACATAATCCGAGGCTAAAGGAATTCTAGAGTGGGAATGGGTCATGAAGTCTGAACACCAAAGCTTGTTGAAGAATAATGCCCAGGTTCTTTATGATCTTTGATCAAGGAAGAAACCCATTGGCTACAAATGTGTCTACAAAATAGAATACAAGTTAAAGGTACTTTGGATATGTAGAAAGCTCATTTAGTTGCGAAGGGCTTTTCTCAATGTCTAGGCATTGATTATGAGGAGACCTTTTCTCCCACTACAAAGATGAGCAGTATCAAATTAGTCTTAGCCATGATAACACAGTTTGACCGAAAGGTCCATCAGATGGACGTCAAGAGTGCTTTCTTGAATGGTGATCTTCAAGAAGAGGTCTGCATGACGCAACCTTGTGGTTTCAAGGTTGCTTGTAAAGAATACTGGGTTCTTCTACTGGTGAAAGCTCTTTATGGTTTGAAGTTGGCTAGGTCATGTTAGATGAAAATTGATAAGTACCTCAATGACCAAGGTTTCCAGAGGAGTTCTTGAGACTCAAATTTGTAAATCAAAACTCCTAATAGTGACATCATCCTTCTACTCATTTATGTGGATGATTTGATCATCATTGACAGCTCAACATCTTTGATTTAGGGAATCAAACAAAGTTTATGCCAATCTTTTGATATGACTGACCTTAGGCTCATGCATTATTGTCTAGGGGTTGAGGTTTGGTAGCAATCTTCTGGTATATTCCTTTCATAATTTAAATATGCTAGGGTTCTATTATACAAGTTTCATATGCATGATTGCAAGCTTGCATCTACACCCATGGAGAAAGTTCTGAAGTTATCTGTCAAGTCTAATTCTCCTCTAGGTTATGATACTACATATAGGCAACTAGTAGGCAACCTAATCTACTTCTTTGCTACTAGACCTAATATCAACTTTGCAATTAGGTACATCTCATGCTTTATGATAGCTCCCAAGGTTGATCATTGGATGACAACAAAGCGCGTGTTTCGTTATTTGAAGGTCATTGCAGATTATGGACTTCTTTACTCTTGAAGTTCTAATCCTAAACTCAGTGGGTTCACATATTTAGATTGGGTAGGTTATGTCGATAAAAAGTCAGCTTTTGGATGTGTTTAGCTTGGGATCCACTGTGGTCACATGGACCAGTGAGAAGCAACAAACACTCTTGTCTACAAAGGCTGAATACAAAGGGACAATTAAGGCAGGTTGTGAAGTTGGTTTCGTCATATGCTTGGGGATATGTTGTTGTTACCAACAGGCTCAACAACTTTGTTGATAAAGAAGGTGTTATCAAGTTAGCATGGAATCCAGTCTTCAATGAAAGAACCAAGCATGTGGATTGTTACTGTCATTACATACGATAGTTGGTTGAAGACGAGACAAAACTTTTAGTATGTTCCTATAGAGGACCAGATTGTAGACTTTCTCACCTATCCTCTTGGTCCAAATAAGTTTGTCAAATTCAAAGAACAACTTGGTCTAGTCAATAGATTAATCAATAAGGGAGGGTATTACGACAATAGATAATTTCTATTACTATTTAATGGTTATCTATTCTAAATATTAGACTCTTTCTAGTATTTAGTTAGATTTTAGTTAACTTTTAGTTCTCTGTTAGCTAGAATAGAATGTTTCTATTCTTTATGATCGTTTCCTAAGGAAATACCATTTATTCATTTGTATATATTGATCTATTGATCTCTATTAATAATAAGCAAATATTTTACCAATTACTTCCCATAATAGTAAAGAGGGTCATATAAGGAGGGTAAGAGATCAATTGCATCATGTAAGGATGCCAAGAGATCACTTTTATCATGCAAAGAGGTCAAGAGAGCACTTGTATCATGTTAGTAGGCCAAGAGGGCATTTACATGAGAACCTCATGGCTTATTGTGCTAGGTTTTATGGAAGATGAGACTTGGATAGGGAAAGAGAAAGCAATGAGCAGGGTTCTGGCAAACATGCACTCTTGGGAATGTGTAGAAATTGTTTATCTTCGTACGGTAACAAGAACTTAATGCATAGATACAGAAGCAAGATATTCAATACAGGAAATATATAGAACTAAGAAGTAATTCATATATTCATTGATCACCAAACACAAGGTTACATTACATTCACAATATGCAATTTGCCTTTGACAACGAAGAAGGTTCATGCATATAGTGTCTAAGGGGGTGCGAGGCAAATCGTCGCCCCCGTGTTACTCCCTTGGTTATGCCAACTACTTAACTACACAAGTTTCCCTACAACATCATCCTCACCCCCTCCCCCCCCCCCCCCCAACAAAAAAAAAAAAAAGTCTCTGGACGACATCCAAAATGGCAGGATGGAAACACAAATGGGAATAATAACAATTACAGGACATGAGACTAAGAAGAAGGGGGCATATGAATCGTCCCTAGAGGGTTCACTAGCTGCTAGAGCTGGTGCCCTTGCTGTGTACGAATATGCAAATCTGCATGTGCCTGTGAGTTTACTTCGACTGCTTTCTTTAGCATAAGCGCAACGTCCTTCACCTCAGCCTCCTTCCTCTCACATGTTGCTCTTGCCTCGACTAATTGTGTCTTGGCCATATTTTTGGTCCCTGTGTGGCTGCCTCTAGTTGAGCCATAAGTGCTGCATGTTCCTACCTGCTGAGTGACTATTTGAGAAGCTTTATTTTCTCTATTTTCCTTTGTACATTGCTAAGAAAAGTGTCTTTGTATGCCTCTAGTATCTTATAGGTGAGCTTTGCAATGCGACTGCTATCTGACAATGACACCTCTTTAGTAGTCCACTCGGCCATCATATCGGGCGTCTCTATCACTGGCCACCCCCTTTCCTCTAAACTATTTTGGAAGGCTGAAGGACACCCCTCTTGCATATAGTACAAAACATGGGTCAACTCCTTTGATTTAGACTTTGCCGCATGTGTAAGCACTCGACTCTCTCAACCACATCAGTAAGACCAATAAGATATGCTTGTACTCTCATCATCTGAATCATACACTACTTTTGCCATCGGTGACATGGTCTCTAACTCCACTCTCGGAGAACACTTCCCCTCTGCTACACCTCCTTCCATATTAGGTGTCGTGTGGTCTTCGTCTCCTGTGGCCTCTAACTCTAGTTCGACTACATGTCCTTGGGTTGCCATATCCAATGCTTTCATTGAAGGATGTACTTTCCTCACGGGGGACTGAATGGAGTGCCTTGGTGTTTGCAATCTGAAACCTCTTCATGAGGTAGGCACTTGCATTGTCCATCACTGCCTTAGCTGAGGCATCTCCCACTAGATCAACCAATAGTGTTGTATCAATCTTCACCATAGCATTTGATCCAATCACCTCAAGTCAGACTTGTGACGTAATACCTTCTACATCTGGGACCTCCATCCCAACCTCTTGAGTTACTTCTCTTGACAGTGAGGGCTGTAACTCTGTAACCTTTCCTCCCACCAGAATTGTCTCAACCACTTGAGGCATCTCACTCTGCATCTCAGGAACTACAATGAGGGCTTCTTTTGCTGCTGGCTTTGGCTTGTGTACCAGTATGGGCACTCTTGCTGTCGTTACAATTGGAGTCGTAACAATAGGGGTCCGATTTCAGCCAAATGTCGGGGCGGAAATAACACTTGTAGTGGGCATCAAGTGTGATGTGGAAGACAATATAGGACCCACAAATAGTGACTAAGGCTCTGACATTGTCTTCGTCTCATCCTCCTCGTTTGTATGTGTTACAACTAGATAACATGGTTCACAATATGTCCACCTTTGTCATCGGTCAGTTGGATCGGGATTCCATACCTCGTTATGATTTGTTCACAAATAAACTTTGCTATGCTTAATGTAGAGTTATTTGGTAGTGCTCGTGCTTCCACCCATTTTGTTCAGTATTCGGTGGTCACTACTATGTATTGGCATCTTTGGGCACGACTAACCTAGAGGGCTCCAAGGAAGTCTAACCTCCATCTTTCAAACAACTTCTATGCGTGTGAAGGGTTGAGTGACATAAAGTTGCATTTAAGAGGCCTGCTTGCTCTTTGACAAGTATCGCATCCAAACAACCCATTCTCTCACATCATTATGTAGTTTCGGGCATCACAAGCCAGCTAGGAGCACCTTTCTTGTGGTGTCGGGACCCATGTGTCTGCTTGTTGATCCTTCGTGGGCTTCTCGAAGTACGCCTGGTACTTCTTCCATCACACATTGTATATGTACTTGGTTTGCCTCCATTTTGTATAGTAATTCATTGATGAATGGAAAAATCTGGCTCTGTAAAACCAACTTTCTCCATTCTCCTAGAGGCATGTCCTGTGGGAACTGGGTTGTGGATAGATACTCCCTTATACTGGTATACCACGAAGGGAGTATGACAATTTGAAAAAAATGTGCATCGAGAAAGTCATCATTGACTTCGAATGGTGGCTCACGAGACTTGATATGTGACAGTTGGTTGACAGTCACGTGGCTATGCCCTGGCCATACCACAATTTTGAATGTGAACTCTTGAAGTAGTAGAAGCCACCCATTGACTCTCCCCTGAACAATGAGCTTATTGACCAAGTACATGAGGATTTCGTGGTCCACATAGAAAGTAAATGGGTTAGGCAATGGGCAATACTGAAACTTTTGAACAAAGTAAACCATTCTGAGGGCTTCTCTTTTGTGGTGCTATAATTCTTCTCTGGTTTGGACAACAATTGGCTTGGAAAGTATATCGGGTGATCCAGTCCATTTGTCCCTTCTTGAGCCAAGGTGGCCTCGATGACATAATTCAATGCATCCATGAGTACCTAAAATGCCTTATCCCAATTAGGGAATGCGAGAATGGGAGCACCCAACAACCTTGTTTTTAACTCTTTGAAGGCCTCTCCTTGTGCTTCCTTCCAAACGTTGGCTCCCCCTTCCTCGTGAACTTATCCAACGGGTACGATATTTGTGCAAAATTCTTGATAAATCTGCGATAATATCCAATAAGATCAAGGAAGGATTTGACTCCGGTCATATCCGTAGGGGCTTCCATTTCCACTATCACTCGTGCTTTGTCTAGGTTGGTTTTCAGTCCAACTTTATAGACTGTGCCCAAGCCACTTTCCTTGTAGCACCATAAAGTGACACTTCTTGGAGTTGAGGGCAAGACGAGCTCACCAACACCACTCCATGCACTCCCCCAAAGCTGCAATGTGCTTGTTGTGCCCATTGAATATTGACCAATTGTCCAGGAATGCGGTAAAGTTCCCTATTGACATCTTGTCAAAGATGTGCAAGATGATCCACTGAAATTTAGTTGGCACATTGCAGAGGCTGAAAGACATACGATTGTATGCGTATACATCATCCTCTACTACAAAGGTTGTTTAAAATTTTTCTTCCTCTAGAATGGATATCTGGTTATACCCAAAAAACCCATCCATAAATGAATAAATTTCATGGCCTGCTACTTATTTTAAAATGTTGTTAGTGAACAGAATAGGGAATGAGTCTTCGATGGTGACTGCGTTGAGGCATTGAAAATCCACACAAATGCAGATCTTTTTTGCTTCCTTCTTCAAGGACATGATGATGAGAGAGACCTAGTCGCTTGTTTCAACTCGAAAAATGATGCCTGCCTCCAACATCCGTTCAATCTCCGTGTTTACACTTGCAACATAATTCCTATTCATTATGTATGGTGTCTTGTGCATAGGTTGGGCTCAAAGAATTAGGGGAATTAAGTGTACGCATAGCTTTGAAGGTACACCCTTTAAATCTTTGTACGTTGATGTGAACACATCCTTGTACTCCATAAATATTTTTAATGCGATAGTCTTTAGTACGAGAACCTAGTCATCCCCTATCAAGATGGTTTTTGGGTTTTGCTAATCTCCCAAATTTATTTCTTGTAATTTGGCTTTTTGGTATTTGATAGGCTCATCCTTAGGGAAGTGGTGAGCAAGGCTGTCTTTAGCTTTTTGCGTCCTCTTGTATTCTATGTATTCTAGAGGGAATTCATATTGCTCCTTGATTTCAGCACATTGCAATATGGCATGAATAGTTCATAGTCACCCATCTGCCAATGAAATAGGTTGTCCATTGAGTTTGCATCGTTTCAGTACTCCCTCAGTTGGAATGCCCCTTCGTCCTTGAGTTCCACTCCGCTTTTTCCTTTGTCCACTCCATCGTCAGGTTCAGAGTCTAAGGATGATCCCATCTCTTCGGCTATTTGCGTTATCAAGACAATCACGAATTTTCTCATGCCCTTCTCGAATGAGAGTGTTCTAGTTCTGGTTCACTTTGGCTATCACCAATCATCCTCTCTCTAAGATGACATCATATCCCTTTCGTTGGAGAGGGATTACTACTAAGTCTAGGGTAAATGGTTGTGTGCTAATCATGACTTTCTATGCCATCAAGGTCTCGAGGGGATTGATACAATGTTGGTTGGCCCCCAAGAGGTTGAAGGTTGGTAGCTGCAATGTCGGCTTCCCAAGGCTCTTCCATGTCTCCTTTGACAGAACATTCACTATAGACCCACTATCGACAATTATATCAATGAGAATGGTGCCTATAATACCCATCTCCACCACTACAGGGTGTCGTCCATTGTTCATCGTTAGTATCATCGAGTCTGCTACCGAACTACCAGGAGCCTCGATTTGTTTTGGGCTACTTGTTGTGGTTGTTGGGGGTGTTTAGGAGGTCTGTATGGAGGTGAAGCATTCTCTCAAGTAGGTCCTTGACCTTTACTGGAAAATCTAGTTGCATCACCTACCTTGAATTTTTTTTTTCTGTCGTCGCCCAAGCAGAGGTACTTGTTGAATCCCTTGACTCTTTATGGGCATGCAATTCTTTCTAAATTTCAACCTTTGCCTTTAATGCCCTTTGTTTTTTTGTATGAGGGTTAGGATATACGGCCTTCTTTGCTTGTACAGTTGTGATTGCTAGAACTCCTCCCTCCTTGCTTCTCCCTTTGACGTCAAGGAGGTTGACGCTAGGCTTCGAGTAGTTGGTGTCCTTGTGGTCACCATTTACACAACTTCTATGGCATCTCTTCCTTGCAGCAATCTGGGGCAAAGTGTTCCCATTGATTGCAGTTTCCGCATTGTATCATCAGTCTTCCTTTTGCATCATCCTAGATGTGAGTACTATTATTGTTGTTGTTGCCTTGACCTCCGTGCTGATTATTTTTGTAGATGCTAGAAGTTGCATCATTGTTATTTTGTTGGGCCTCCGTGCCGATTATTTTTGTAGACGCCAGAAGTCACATTATTGTTATTTTGTTGGGCACCTATCCCAGACATGGAGGGTTGCTCTTGTGTGAACAATACTTGTTGGTTTTTGACCCTGATATTGTAGGGATATTTTTAGTGGAATGTCCCATAATTTGGTAGATGTCACAAAAAGACTTCTTAAGACAAGAACCCTTTGTGTGTTTGGCTTCTTTGTAGTTAGTACACCATACGTCACCCTCCTTGTTTTTACTCGAGCCTCCTTTCGTTGCCTTCAGTTATTTGATCATTTGCTGAAGGTCGTTCTGCAAAGCATGTACTTTTTCACTTGAGTCCCCATAATTGCTACCTTCGGAGGACTCATCATTTGATGATGACTTGCTGGCTTTCTTGGAGGTCTTGTACTCACTTTCCCCCATGGTACAGTTGTATGCATTCTTGTACAAAGTAGGAGGTACTATTTTCATCTTCTTCTGGAGGGATGTTGTGTGTCCCTTGATGAACCATTGCTTCTTGAGTTCGTTCGCTAGTGCACACTTCATCTTACCAAGTAATTCCTTTAGCCGTTGCTTGTAAGCTCTAACAGACTCACTCTTCCCTTGTTTGGTACCATAGATTTTGGCTTGTATGGCATTGGCGTCTTGTAGTAATTTGAACTCCCGAAATTCTTTTTTCAATTTCGCCCATGTTATCAAATTGGTCTTATCTACACGGAATAAAAAACAAACAAAACACTTTTTATTTATTTATATCTCCGTACAAGACAAGTGTGTCGACTGTGCGACCTTGTCATTATAAATTTAGAAGTGTTCTTTGACACCCATCAGGCTTAAAGCTCATGGGTTGGTCCTTCGTTGGGATGCATCGCAGTCCTTTCCCTCTTGATGATTGCTTTCAACAAAGTTCCAAAGGATCTGTTGGTTCTCAAAATCGTAGATTGGAATCCTATGAGTCTTGCCAACTCGATGCTAGGATATCCAACCGGTTATGGCCAACTTGACAGGATTGATCAATGCGATCTAAATCCCCTGTGCTTCTGACTTTGCAAAACCAAGGCGGGTGTACTTGATTCTGGACAACAACCTTAAATCCAAGATGCTTAAAGCAGATTGGTTAGAACACAAATACAATGAAAGTTTTCCAAATGGCAAGAATTATAGAAAACCATAAACTTGCAATTTATGAATTAATAATAAAAAATGAAAATATGAATGTTTTTAAATAAGTATAGATTAATGCAACAAATGAATATATTAATTCTTTAGAGGGAAAGATATGAAATAATTGCCAGCATATGGATTATGAATCAAGAGTAAAATAAAGACCAGTTCTTAATTAAATGGGCAAACAGAGTTAAATATTATAAATTGAAATGTACAACTTTATAAAGTTCAATGTACTTAAACTATAGACAATTTTAACAATTTAGACGCGACGGATCAATTATATAAACACAATCTTAAACTAGTCTAGGGTGTACTTGATCCTTGACAACAACCTTAAATCCAAGATGCTTAAAGTAGATTGTTTGGAACATGAATACAATGAAAGTTTTCCAAATGGCAAGAATTATAGAAAATGTCAAACTTGCAATTTTTGAATTAATAATAATAAATGAAAACATGAATGTTTTTAAATACATACAGATTAATGCAACAAATGAATATATTAGTTCTTCAAAGGGAAAGATATGAAATAATTGTTAGCATATGGATTATGAATCAAGGGTAAAATAAAGACTAGTGCTTAATTAAATGGGCAAACAGAGTCAATATTATGAGTTGAAATGTACAAATTTATAAAGTTCAATGTACTTGAACTATAAACAATTTTAACAATTTAGACACGAGGGATCAATTATATGAACGCAATCTTAAACTAGTCTAAGATGCACTTTAACTCCTGCGATATGGAGATAAACTAGACAAATACGAAAACAATTAAATATTTCACAATATTTATGTTTATCAAGTTTAAAATGCAATAATGACCCAGTCCACTTGTCCGAACATTAAAACATTTATAGAATTTAAAAAATAATTATAAAGGACAACTTAATAATATATCAATTCAAAAATTCAAAATAAATAATTATGCCGAAAATAAAATCGCAATAAAGACACTCCTTATAGATGATCTCTCTACTGCGAATTTATCGAGACCACATATAATTCACCCTATAATTCAAATCCATGAGCTTTGTTCAATTACTCATTCTTTTACCAATGAAAAAATATAATATATCAAATTGTGCATAGGATATGTAAAATTTTAAATATGAATATGAATTGTATCGTTTGATATTACATCTTGAATTTATAATAGATGGAGAGGTATCCGTTTCCTTTCCAGGCATCACCTCCTTTCATAACTAATAAACAATCAAATTCTAAATATAACTTATGACTAAGTGGCTTTAAATTTTTTATGATTTATAGTCTTGAACTTGGATTAGACTCCCTGTGCTTTGGATCGGCAGATTCTTCCTCTCTTTAAATTTCTCAACTGAGCCATAGGATGGATGTGGCGAATCATTTTTTAATATATAAAGAACTCCCCCATAACATCCATATCGAGCATATCTGGTTCACACAATAGGAATTCCAACATTCTGTTTCTTGCGTGCATTCATTTCCTTCATGCTCTGACTTGAACGCTTAAAACTTCATGAATCTGTAACAGATATCAGGCCTTTTAGGCAAAATCTTTCTCCCGCATTCATCTCACACACCTGCAGCAAACATAGAATGCAATTAGGTATTATTTAGCCGTATAAGATTTAAATTAGATGATTTTTACTGGATGTCAGAAATCTTCTTTGTCCTTTTCCGTGTATCTTCTTTAATTCTTTGTATGCATGTTTGGAACTTATTGCCATCGAACTCTTTATACACGACATCTATTCTTGTATTGGGCTTGGTGGTTTGAAATGGATCCATGTCTTTAGAGAGTCATGGTAACTTTGTGTGTCAAAACTGACCTGGGACTCCAGCCAACATCTACAGTCCTATTGTAAAAAAATAATCTACTTATGTGCCATAGATTCTTTATACAATATTTTAATACTGGTTGTGTAGATGCTCATACGCATGCAATTCTGGAGATGGAGAATGTGGGAAATTGTTCTATCTGGAAGAAGATTATATTGCACCACGAGTATGGTGTCTGTAGGGAATCCACATCTATCTTAGATAATCATTTTTTGTTAGCCGTTTCTATGAATGCTGATCATGATTTCCTTACCGTAGAATCTCTTGATCGTTGCTGGATATAAAAGTAGAAGTGATTGCTGTGCATATCTTGTATACAATTATTTCATGTATTGTTTTTAAAATATGCCATAGAATCGTTCCTTGCCCATGTAGTACAATGATTATTGTAGAACCTTTCTATTGTTAGTCTCAAATAAATTTAAAGCTACATTGAAAGATTTTCTGGTTATTGTAACCAACACCTTCATATTTAAAATCCTTCTTTCTTTGGATTCATATTTTCTCATTCTTCAAGATCAAAAATGGAGACTAGAATTTTGGTCTCCATCAGGATCTATTGTCATTGTTGTTTGTTCTTGACTATTTTACTTCGATTTCACTATGCGAGGAATACTTGTGCCAATAGACGAGGCAGTTAGTGCAAAAGCCTATCCGTCATCGGATTGACATTTAGTGCATCCCACACAGAGTCCTCCGTAACTTCCTCTTGCTCGGCTTCCCATTGCATGAATGTCTCAATGGCAGCCCGTACGAAAATATGGAAGTTGTCAAAGCGTGCTCCCCATCAAAAAGTTCTCTGATTTCTTCTTCATTAGTTGCCCTGTTGTCGTTCATAGTTAGTCCCATCTATTCCATTACCGTGCTTCCCAAATTCAATTCGGCAACGACGCCAAATGTTTACCCTCGTGGAGTAATAAGAACTTAATGGATAGATATAGAAGAAAGGTATTCAATACATGAAAGATATAGAACTCAAAAGTAATTCATATATTCATTAATCACCGAACACAAGGTTATATTTGCAATATGCAACATGCCTTTGCTAATGAAGAAGGTTCATACATATAGTGTCCAAGGGGGTGCGAGGCAAACTATCGCACCCATGTAACTCCCTCAATATGCCAACTACCTAACTACTCAAGTTTCCTGACAACATAAATGGCTTTGGGTATACCTATCATGTTTCTACCTCCAATCTTTAATATGCTTACATAATGTTGTGATGATAATATAATCTAATTCTAATAATTGAATAAATCATCAAAATATATTTTTGTATGTTGTGAATGTTATGAATGTAGTATTTACATCCAGGATCACAATATTTAAAGATATCTACATAGTAAGATGTAGCTGTTGACATTTTTTTGTCACCCTTTAGCCCATTACAACTAATCATTTAGAGAGACCTTTCATGGGCTAAGCTTTGTTTGTTGTCGACACATGAAGTGTGCTCTGTTTTCTTCTTAGGCGGTTGAAAACATTGTTTGTTTTCGTCATTGGATAAAATGGCTTATCCAAGGAAGATTTTTGGCCCATATCGACGAAGAATGTTACTCGATAACTCCTATCGAGTAATATTTTATTCCTTCTTCGACATATGCTCTTGACGGAAAAATTGTGTGTTTTCACCAAAGTGGGTCCTAGTCACTTTCAAAGGTTTGAAGTGCTGGTCATCTTTTTTGAGATCGATGGCTCAGATTTTATCGCATGTTTGCAACTAAATCTGAGGGAAGAAATTTTTGGATGTGAACATGTGCAAGCCAAAAATATTGTGTTTTCGTGCCCATGTTAATTATTACTGGTGATTGCACATGATTTGAGAGCAGAATATTTATTGCTGCGCTGCATTTATTGGGTTCTACACGTGACACAAACACTTTTTCTTCCTATGTTGCCACTTGCAGAGGGTATGGCATGATTTTCTTGATTGCAGGGGCATTTATTGGTCCATTTCCTATCATTTCATGGATCAGATATGCATAGAAATCAGATTCATTCTGATTTATTCTACTTGGGCTGTCTCTTCCTTTTGTAGAGTACCTTCATTTCTGGTTGTTTGCTGTCACTTCATGATCAGATGTATACACAATTAGATTTTATTTGATATTTTATTGACTTGCATTCTGTAATCAAAACTCCAGTGTGGCTGGAGTTGAACTCAACTATTGTAATGTGAGTTATGTCTGATCTCTTTAAAAGATAGTTTTGTACATATTTGCTAGGTTCTTCTCTGGTTCATTGCAGTAGCATTATGCTTCGCCATTGTAATTTCCTTATGCCTTGCAGTAATAGAATTCTCAGTTTTTTTACCTCTTCTCACCATTTTAGTATCTTCTGCATATTATTTGCCTTATAGTAAATGTTTCTTTCTTATTTTCTTAAGTTTGTATGTTGCAATCTATTGCTTATGAATGCTATATAAGTGAATTCATCTTCCTTGAAGCATCTCATTAGTTCTGATCTGCATATAAGTCTTTAGGAAATAAAATAGAGTTGAGAGTTATGTATGTAATGAGGGTTTTATTAATGCATAGTGCAGTCCTAGGTAGAGAGAGCAACTGTATTTCAATCTGGTGCACCATCCCCCTTTCCCTATCAGTATTTTCAATTTTATGGATTCCTCCCTTTATTTTCAAAGTTGTAGTTAGGTGCACCCTGATAGTAAGGAAAGTGGCCTTATTTGGAGATTCAGTTTCAAGGCACAAGTCCCACTCTTGGAGGTTGTTTCAATGTTACACAAGGTTGCTTGAGTGTCATACCTCAAGCATGGGTGCACACTTTTGTGTCAACAGTAACCCTTACGCTAATTTGTTGCAATTGTGATTCTAGGGAAAATTAGGAAGGGGATATCACATAATTGCATAAACTATCTTTTGCTCTGCAGGCTGGCAGGAACAAAGCTTTGATACCAATCATAACCTCCCTTTCTTGAGATGTTCTGTAAAATAACAGAATTCTGTCAAGATGTACTAGTTTTATCAAAGATTGCACTCTGAATAAGTATAACCAAGTCAATATATCATTGCACAATACCTAAGTTGATTGATTTATGGATCCCCCATAAATGCCTTGCAAATCTATTTAGCTAAAATTCTCTTATCCCTTATTGAAATGTCCAACATTAGACAACTTAAGTGAGTAATTAATTAGTGACTCAATATAACCCAAGTTGCAGAAAGTTCTTAAATGATATGATTATGTGATTCTGGTCATATCAAATGATATTGAAGGCTTGGTACGAGATCCACATCACCAATTAAGCTCATTTATGTTGAAAACCCTACAGAATTGAACTTATATTGTTCAAGAACTTTGGAGATTTCTGAGCACACCAGCAGCCTTCTAAGTACTAAAAAACTGGGCTAATTGTTCACAAATAAACATTACTGAAATGGGGACAATACAGACAAAATCTGAGACTCTAAGTCTAAAGTACTTGAAAATGTAACATACCAACTATACTATCCTAAATAATTGGGAAAATAAAAATTTCTGTAGCGAGGAAAGGATATATGCAGTAACAACATAACTGAAGTAACTGCTTTCCACTTCAAATGAACACGAATAAGAAATTCCATTAACTCACTAAAAATAAATTACCAACTAATTTTCAGATGAATCTGATTTCAGCAAATTTATTCTATCACTTAAACAAAGTAAGGAGGTGAGTAAGAAATGCAACATTAACTGTCATATGAGAGAAATTAATGCTACATTACTATGTAATGTGACAATAGAATTGACTACCAAGGAGTAATTAATGAAACCTGAACTTGTTGGTTCCATCTTTGCTGAGCTTCTTTTAGCTTCTGACCTCCATGGGGCAAAAGAGTATCATCAGGGTCTTTTGCCACTCAGTCTTTGATATTACAATCGTGACCTGATCGTCAATCGCACCACTTCCACATGGAAGTTGCCTGACCTTCCCCAAAGGCATGTGAACACGGCTTCAGTTTTCTTGCCATCTGAGACTCGCTGTAGAAGCCACAACTGTTGCAGCCAGCCAAGCTATAAACATCTCCACCTCTTGGGGTGACCTTTCTAGCTAGACATTGACCTACTGGTTCTAGTGACTAACAATTACTACCCATAGTATAGTAACACCTTGGCCAAGGCTTTAAAGTACAAGCAGAAAGCCCTGTGTAGTCAATGTGACAATTAGACTATGTGAGAGTTATAAAGACCCTTTAATCAGATATCCACATCCTTATGGCATCATTGTTCATATGAGATCATGTTTTCTTAAAATCTTGGCCAATACACATTATTTCACCCATAGGGTTGACCAATTTTGTTTTAATGATTCAAGTGGACAAGTAATCAGTTGGTAGTTTGCTGTCCCTCTAACATAGATTCTCCTATTGCTTAAGGCAGGAAGATAGATTTGCTTATTCAATTCAGTCAAATAGCAGATAATAGAATTTGGAGATGCATCACATGGCAGACCCGATTTCCAAATTCTCTCTCTTTTGTGCGCAAAAGGAATATCATGCAACAACCATGAAGAGTATTGGTTTGACTTGATGGAATTATAAACCCTTATTTTGCTTATAATTGAATGGTCTATCACAGACAGAGAAATATGATAGCATATGTTCAAAGGATTCCATCTCTGTTATATTAAACAAATAATCAAAGAGTTCTTTCCTTACATAAACAGTAAAACTAAATGCAGTCATTTGATTGTTTTTTTTTTACCTATACAGCAGATATGAATGCCTAGGATCAAACAATCCAATCTTAATATGAAAAGTAAAGATAAATGCATAGGATTGAATGATCCATTCTAAACATGATCAGTAATGAGATCTGTTGTACTTCTTTCCCAATATTGTACATACAAATATTAAATCATCATATTTATATTTTAAGTTTAAATAAATTGATAAATCCCATAACAGTCTAATTTCTCACTTAACATGAAATAGGTATTACAGTGTTTAAAGGCTCACAAGGAAGGGATGCAACAGAAAATGTCATATGTTGATCCTATAATTTCTTGAAGAGGTTTTTGGAAGAATATTTAAACATTGGAGCAATAAACTGTTGTATCAGGACATTTACTATTATGTTCACCTGTGAAAATATCATATGTTTAATTGACACTGCAAATGAACTTTGATCTGATTGGAGCTTTGAAATGCTTGTACTAAAATTGCTTTGCAGTACAGGGGAATGAAATAATATCCTAGTAAACCAGCATCTACAGATTGCAAGCTGTTCATTTATTAATTTTTTAGAATGGAAGAAAAAATGGTTACAGATGAGCATTGTGCTGTATAAAAGTATATGCATTACAAGCCGCTCAAGTAACTGGTATCATTTATAAGATAAAACTTGCAGTTCTGGAGTATCCTTTGTCAGGTGACCATTGTCCAGATTACATAATTAAGAGATTCCGTGTGCTATAGATATTTGTGACAATTTATTCTGTTCTTACACACATTCAATCATCCTCTTATGTTTTCATGTTTTCGATTATGTTTTCAGCAGTTTGTTGGTCAACATGCCAATGTTGGTTAAAGCTAGTTTCTCAAAACCACGTGGTATTTCAACAGTTCCAAGCATCTCCAATGGCCAGCTTCTCCCGTTTCCAGGCAGTTGCTCTTTCTTTAGCATTATTAGTTCTATCTTATCTTTAAATTTTATGACATGGTCTAGATGTTGATGATTGTGAATTAAATTTTTTTATCTCATTTATCAGGACAACCTAGCCGGATTTTTGCTGATCACATATTTTACAAGGGCAAAGGTGCACTTTGTTTGAAGCCAATAGCACCAGAATTCTGCCCATTGAATACAGAAGGATATGTGGGTTGTTTCATACAGATTTCAGCATGTTTTTATAATTTAATATTTACAACAGCTATCATCTTGCTTTAAATTTTTTTATTTACACTTGATAGAGTTATTTACAATGCTTCTGGTTTGGATTGTGTCTGATTTTTGAATCAATGTTTTCGTTCGCACTCTGTGATCCATATCAGAACAATACACAGCACAATCAGACACAATCTAAATGAGAAACAATATAAATAATTATTATGGATTGTGGAGAACAAATATTCTTAATTGATAGAATTGTTCGTTGTGTTTGTTATTGATGCACTTTAAAGCCTGGGGCTATTAAAATCTCAAGAGCAGGCACTATTCTTCTTCAATTTGCTCATTCTGTTGGAGAACGAAAATATGATTGGAAGAATAAGCAGGTACGGTTCCATATGCTTTTTATAGTCTGATTAATTTTTCTATTCTTATTTAGAGTACCCTAATTTTTCTCACTTCTTCCCTTCAGTTGTATATTCTGGAGCAAAATACTTGTCCTTTGTTATTATCTATACCTATAGCTAATTTAATTGGTTTTAGAATTTTTTTGTTAGAGTTAAAGAATGCTTGGACCCTCTGATTTAGTATTTTTGTGGTTGGTCCCAATTTTATTGTTATCTGTTGCAAGCTACTCTTGAAACATTTACTGGTACAGGGTAAAGACTTTTTCTTTAGTTATTGACGTAAGGCAATCTTTGCACATATGATCATGCCATCTTGCAGATATTTGCTTTATCAGTGACTGAGCTTGGATGCTTAATAAGTTTGACTCTAAACGAGTCATGCGAATTTTTTCATGACCCTTTGAAGGGTAAAAGGTAAAGGAATTCCAATAAGATCTGTGGACTATGTCTTGACGTTTGGATTCAAAAGATTCTATTACACATGATCTCTTTCTGCAGAAATAAATATTAATCATATCTGTCTTGACATTTGGAATTGAAAGATTCTATACCAGTTGAACTGCTATAAGAGAAATAATTACCGGCTTCCAAATCGTTCTCTCTTAATTTGCTTCCTTTAACTCATTAGTTTGTCATATTGGATAGCAGTTTCACATCAATAGATTAATCTAGTTGAATTCTCATATAACCATGATTGCTCATCTCCAATGTCATAATTGTCATCAGTATTTGTATTTCACAGTGGTTCAGGTAAAATACACAAAGTCCTGCAGCTGACTCCATTTCCAAATGCCTCAGAAGCTCCAGGATATTTTTTTAGATTAAGTAAGTTTTTTAAAATTTTCAACTCTAATGTCTGAAGTAGCATGTGCTTTTGGTTTTGAACTGAGGGAAAATAGGAAAATGGACTCATTGGTTTAATTCTTAATTGAAAGGATGTTCATATGCTTGATTGGTCTTACCACTGTTCAGGTTTCAAATTAAGTTTGGCATGTGTTAGGTACTGCCCATACCTAGTGATATGTACCTTTTAGTGTAAAATGAAAAATTCAATGTATTTAACCTGCGTATAGTTAAAAATTGAGCACTTTTGGATATTCACTTTGAAAACTCATTTCTTTTATCTATGATACCAAATCCACTTGCAGTCTGGTTGGATCTGAGTGTGGTTTAAACTGGATTCAGGATTTGTTTCATTTGACCCATGAATATGGATAGGATGTAGAAGAATGGGGTAGGGTTCATTTGGGAAGAACATGGGCAAGCTCAGGAAGGATTTAGGGGAACCCCGTTGATCCCAAGGTGAATCCATCAGTTCCTTATGGTTTTTAATTTTTTAAATAATTTTTTCTCACTTTTACGTTGACCTGGTCACCCTAAAATATATTTCAAGTACCAAAACAAATTCATTGTAGCTCATTTCTATTGCAAAAATCGAACACCATTTCAAAAATCTTTTACTCGGTGAAGCTTATTAGGGAGCTGAAGATTGATTTTTGGAGGTTTTTATTTTATAATGGGTGCATTACTATTCCTATGTATTTGCAAGTGTCATTGGCTGCCAAGAAGATCATAATTTCTTTTGGCAAAGAGGTAAGTTTTCCATTTTGTATTTGCCTCCGTTTTTGCAATCTTTTTTGTTTGTTTATTCTTTCATTTTTATACAAATACATATCTATGTTTAAATGTTTGAAAGAGCTAAGTTTATATATATTCATATCTATTTTATCTTTTGACAGTTTATTTGTTCTGTTTTTAACTTCTCAGCATAGAAATTGCAGCGGTCAATAGTTCTAGCTCCATAGGTGGGCCTAAAAATAAATCCGTGTTCTCCATAGAAGTATGCTGATATGATACAATTGGTTTTGAGTGGTGGGGGTTATAGCTGCATTTGCTATGGGTGTGATGTTAGATATTGAAGTTTGTCAAATCAGATGAAAGTTCATTTGTGTGGAATACTTTGACACAACATTAAAGCTCACCTTGGGAAGAATGATGTACCTATTCCATTGAGTAAGTGATAGCATATATTATGGAACACGAACAAGCAGATAAATTGGCTAGCCATAGAGAAAATTATCCTTTAGCAAAAAGAGGATCAAAGGGAATGAAGTTACTTATGACCATTCTTGTATAGTCTTGAAAGTGAAGAGCCCACTACAAACACAAGAGAAAAGGGTCCTTGGGAAGCTGCATTTTAAAATGAAACTCGAGACATTAGCAATGCATAAGAAGATGTATTTATGCAAATGGGTTTGCTTTCAATGTTGTTCAATAACTATATGGGTAGGAAATCTGGTGAGAAAAAATAAAGAGGCTCCAAATGGGTATAAGGACTTGGGTAGTGAGAAAGTGCTTGGCACCTAAACTGTCTTTAATCTGAAACGCCTCAATTTAATGATGATTTAGCACCCATTTAAGGCAAGTTCATCATTCATTAGCATCTTTCTTTGTTTCTTCCCTTTTCCGTCTTTCCTCCTAGGTGGAATTGGGGTAAAACCTAATAGATCCTCTTTAAGAGCTCCTTTTTTTATGGTGTAAAGCTCGAGGTTGGATCTATCCACCTAGGTCCTCTCTTCCCTTCATTTAATCACTCAAAATCTACTCTCTTCATCAAAACGGTATTTTCTCGAGCTTTGTCCTTGATTTCTGGGATCCGAGACCTTGAGGACCTCCAAAAGGTTCTTGGTCCTAGTTGTTAGGGATGTAGTGCGTCCTTGGCTAACCAGGGATGCAGTTCTTCCTTGAAGGGCCAACCAAGGACTCAGTGCGTCCTTGATTGTGCCCTCGTTTGGGTCCTCTACTCGGATCCTAGGCCCGGTTAATCTTGGGTGGTTAATTTCTAGACAAGCTGGCCTGTGGGAGATAGTTAATTCCGAGCCCTTTATAAACCCCTCCATTAGCTTGATTTCTCATCCGTCAAGTTCATATCAGGCATGCACAAGATCAAGCAAGCATCCAAGTTCTCAAGCAATCTCTCCACTGAAGATCAAGGATTCATGCATTCAAGCTATTGAAGGAGTTCATGCTAGATCTTCTATTGTACTTTTAACATTCAATATCTCCCTTCATATATTTAAGATCCTTTGTTGTATCTTCTACATTCATCCTCTCAAGATCTACATTCATTCATAAGGTGGTTTTCAAGCACATTCATTAATGAAGGTTATGGTTTCACTTTGACTTCCTTTCTAGGGTTTTTGAGGTTGAGTCAAGGCTATTGCATCTACATACTTGATTGCATTCTAAATTCAAGAGGATATCATAGATTTGCATTGCTTTATGTTAGATCTATCGCTACTACTTGCTAGCCTTCTATTTTTATTTCAATTCAAGGTTAATTTTAAACCAAGGTTTGGCTGAGGCAACCCCAAAAAAACCCTTTATTTTGTAGGTTTTAGCACTCGGATTGGCGAACAGGTTGCAGATTTAATTACCCTTTTTGGCTTACCTTGGAATTGTGAAAATAGAACCAACGTCGCACTCATTCTTGCAAAGATTGACTAGGTCACCCTTAGTCATCTAGTTTGGCCCTCGTAGATTGCCGAACAGTTTCTGGGTTTTGTTTGTCTCGCAGTTTTCAACCTAGAACACGGGATTCAGCCCTTTCTGAGGTCATTGAACAACCTGTTTTTCAGGTTTGTATTTCACTAGGTATATCATTTTCATCTTTTCTATTTTAATATACTCTATCATCTCATCATATCTTTATATCTCAACATTGTATTGTCTATCTTCTTGCTAAAACCCTTTCAAGGTGGAGGTGAGAGGGAAATAAATTTAAGTTATTCACTCCTTTTGCATTAGGTTACACATTGATACTTCCTCTTGTGTCAATCAAACCTAATCAAAGGGGTGGATCTGAAAGATTTTGCCCATTGTGCTCTTTTAGATCTACCTTCAAGCAGTTAGGCTTTATAGAAGGAACTAGGCTCTGATACCAAATGAAGAGCACATGATTATACTAGGAAGGGGAGGGAGGGGGGGTGAATCAATATAATAACAAAATTTCCAATTTAAACTTTTATACAAACAATTAACTTCAAATGCTTAAATGAACAATTATGCACATAAACATTATAACGCAAGATTTACGTGGAAACCCAATGCAGGAGAAAACCATGGCTAATAATTGCTTTCTTATATAAACTGTTCTTTTACAATTGTTTCGTAGGCTACATCCTAGAGGCTACGACCTCTATGTTTATGAGCAATGACTCACTTGAAGCTTCAACTCCCACACTTCGCAGGCTCCGACCTACTGGAAGCTCCAATCCCACACTTAGCAAGCTCCGAGACTTACTCAAGAAAATTAGAGGAAACCTTTTCATTTTGAGAGTATGCTATTAACTTATTCAAATAAAGGATTGATAGCCCTCACTATTAGAAGTTTTGTCCAATAGAGGGTCTAATTCCTCAAAACATGTTACAACAATTCTTAACAAAGTTTATCTATCCTGATGCTTCATGATAAAGTCAAGAATGATAACACAAGTTTTCTAATACAATCTGGACCTCTTCTCCCCATGACATCTTAGTTTGCAAGTCAGATGGTAATCCAGATACGTTCTAGATATTAACACAGAGTCCAAGGGTCCCAATATAGCTAAACAATATAGAAGCTAGATACGCTCCCATATCATGAGCGTCAAACAATACAATATCTTGAAAATATACCAACATAGAGAATCCCATGGAGTCTTTGCAATAATTTGATCAATACTTGCAATCATCCATTTTGCTAAGGTATGTGTTGTGACCTTTTCACACCACCGTCCCGTTGCAAATGGAGGCCTTTTCTTTTTGCTTGTTAGCTCCAAGGTTTTGGCAGTGAGGTGTTAGTTCTGAGCTCTAGAGATTGAAAAATGGACAAGTTTACTAGTCACCAAGGCTGCAAGGATAAACAAGTCTTAAGAGTTTAAAAGCCATTAGGGATAAACTATAGAAAAATAATAAAAATACATTTTTTTGCAAAATTCAATGAGAAGATGCAACTAATGAGATATTTGTTGCCATGATTTCAGTCCCCTATATTTTTCGAACTTCTAGGATTAGGATTGAGTCAATGTGATGTGATGTCTTTGTCTAGATTGCCTTTAAAGGACTTCTCTTCTCATCTATTCCTTTGTGTACACCTAAGTGGGCATTCAAAAGCAATCTAATGCATTTGTTCATATTAGGTGATTAAGTTAGGGAGGGTAAGTTTATGCATTTCCCAGATGAGAAGAAAGTTGTTCAGAAACCCTAACTCTATGATCAAGTATTTCATTGAAGGCATGATACATCTGAAAGAAGATCACATTACATTCAGAATAGATGGCGACTAAAAACATTTGGATCAAAGCTCATGTCCAAGATGTAGATTACAGGAACATCATGAAAATCAGAGAAGTCGAATCGACTGCAGGAGAAGCAAATGAATCCTCAGAAATGATGAAAGAACTCGGTCAAAGGTGGTGTGACTTCCTTCGAAGTCCAATCGATGCCTTATATTTAATTTGCGTGTCTACATTGCAAAGTTGACAAGTCAAATGTCTCAAAGTTTAAATCCAGATCGTCAGATGAAGATTAGATCGACTGATGGCGTTTTAAGATGGAATTATAATGGTCCTTAGAGATGTATCTTCCGGTTGTCATATCATAAAGATCAACAATCGTCGTGTGTTCATCGGTGATTTAAGGTAACCCAAAGTTGACATGGTGAAGCAACGAAAACCATTGTTCGTAGGGTTGCAGGGGGTTAAAGATGATTTGAGGTTAGTTTCACGATAGAGAGAAAAGCTTGTGTTCGCAGAGTAGTAGGTAGTTTAAGTCAACCTTGGGTTAATGTGGTGAACAAATGAAAACCAATGATTGCATGGTCGTGAGTGGTTAGAAGAAACCCATAGTTAAGGCAGCGACAGAGTGAAAGCAGAATGATCGCATTGTCGCAGAGAGTTAGTCTTAACCCAGAGTCAAGGTAGCGATAGAGCGAGAACAAAATAATCGCATGGTCACAAGGGTGGTTAAAGATGATCTAAGGTTAGTATTACGACCTGGCGAAAGTAGTAATAGTTAAGCCAAACAGTTATCGCACGGTTGCAGGTGGTTAGAAGTAATCCTAAGTTAAGGCAGCGACAAAGTGAAAGCGTGTATCTGTACCGTTGTAGGGTTAAATGCAGAGTTAAGATTTCAAGTCGCAACCCGACAAATGCTGTAAGAGTCAACCTCAAACGGTCATCGCAAGGTTGCAGGTTAGAAATGACAGTTAATTTTAATGTTGTGAAAGCACGATCACGGTTGATGTGCGGTTGTCGCTAAGTTGCTGCGGTTAGTAGAATAGAGACATGTTAAGCTGCAAATTGGCAAAAATGGCAATTCTAAGCGGTCATCGCTACTTCATAGGTAGTTAAAGGTAGTTTGAAATTAGGGTTGCGAAGTTGTGAAAGCTAGTAATCACGTTTTTGCAGGTAATCACACAGTTGAAGGTTTTTAAATTGTGAAACTGCGAAGGGTACATAACAGTTAGAATCTCAAGTTGTCACATGGTTGTGAGGAGTTAAAGTTAATTTTGAGTGTAAGTGGCGAAGCTGTGAACAGTAAACTAGGATAGTGATCGCAACCTCGCAATGGGTTAATCATAACCTGGTGTGAAGGCTGCAAAGGAGCGACAATAGGTGTGCACATATTCACAAGGGGTTAAATGAAACCTTAACAAAACGAAACAGAGAAAATCAATCGATTGCATTGTCGCATCGAATAAAGATATCAAAGGAATGACGGTTGCGTAGAGGCGATAAAGAAAAGGTAAAAAGGGTTTTCATGCGTTAATCATGATCGTTGATAGGAGATCGATGGTAGAGATCTAAACTTACTGTGGTTGTGGAGATTCAAATTATATGAATTTGGCGCCAACAGATCAGAGAAAGAATATGAATCATTTTGAGAGTTTCTAATCATTTTTGCTTTCTTTCTCTGATGTATTGAATTCCAATCTACGACTGTTGAATTTCTCAGAGATTCAAGTGCTCTGTTTGTAACTAGCCAAGAACCCTAAGAGGGGGCCTATATATGTAATTTCTAATTTTCTAAGTTAATAGAAATGATCGACAAGTTTCATGCATTTTCTCCCCTTGTAGTAGAGACTATTGAGTGAGAATCGAGAGGTGTATGGAATGAAGGATTAGACTGATGTTTGTAACTAGGTAATGTAATGTTATTATTCCACTTAGAACTAGCATGCCTAGGTTTCTTTCATTGTCTCCTTCGGCTGAGCTAACATGCATGTAGATTAGTCTTTTTGGAATTATAGGACAAGTATTTATGAAGCTGTTAGTATTTGGGCTAATCAGAGAGTATTAGTACAGTGTTAAGAGTATGGGTAGTCAGAGTGCTATCTTTCATAGGTATTTCTGCTCTTTTCCAGAGCTGCATAACATCCTGCATTTGTGATGTGAAGTTAGGATTGAAGTGTGCTGGGAGCTTGCTACTGGGTAACCTTGACTGGTCAGAGAGCCACTTAGGGCCATAGATGTCCTTCTTGCATTACATCTCCTTGCATCCCATAGTCTTAGATGCATTTAAGAGTAGAGTTAGTGTTAGACCTAAAGCCTTGCCTAGGTTGCTTATGTCTATGAGTAATTTGGTTAGCCTCTTCTGCTCTTAGGTTAAGAGCATACCCATAGTTACCCTTTTGATCACATAAAAACATCATTCCAGGTATATCTTGCATCTAAGGGAGTTGTACCTTATAATTCAAAGGTGAGTGATATAATGCATACACTGACCCATTTGTTGGTGACATCCTTTTGTTTCCTCACATTCTGGGTGTCTAGAGTCAAGATAAAGCCAAGTTAGAAAGAGGGACAAACTATTAACCAATAGTTTTTGGCGACTCCGCTAGGGAGACCTGAACGAATTTTTGGTTATCAAATGATTGTGCTGAGGAGCAATCCTAATAGGATCTTTGGTATCTCAAAGATCAGTATTCTCCTGTGTTTTAAATTATCTTGTATGTTCAGGATTGGCGACTCTGATTAAAAGGACCATGCCTTTTAAAATTGTGAAAGGGAAGAGGCCGGATCCTTCCTTTAGAGAACTTCATCAAACTCGCGATCCAGTATTGCGTGATTTGTTTGATGCTTTTAGAGAAAGCATCATTCGAGGAAGAAAAATGAATTTAAGCATTGAAGAAGACCATGTACCAGTTTTGTTATGGAGAAGTATTTGTGCTAGGTATCACAAGATGAAAGAGTTGGGAATGAAAATGAAGTTTTGCAGCATTTTGGAAAAAGGGTGTTGCATTTTAGTGAAGAATTGAAGGTGAATGATGATGAAGTTTCAGAAGTTTCACATGACCTTGTTTCTTATAATTTTTCAGTTTTGAGTGAACAAGAAGCTCAGCCAAGGAAACCCACATTTGAAGAAATAAATGCTGAGAGTGATCCCAACTTACAATTCCTTTTGACGACATCTAAACAAGGTATTTCTGAAGATGAAGGAAAGGGATTAAGCTCTTCCGAAGATCATCAATCTGCTCTGTTGTTAAGGTGTGTGCACCAAATATATTTTAATGTCCAAGACCAGAGAAGAAAGAAACTTGTTTTAGAAAATATGCCTAAAGAAAAATCAGTAAGTGAAGAGCCCTATCTGTACAAAGAAGGAACAACTCCTGTACCTCCTGCAAAAGGAGAAAAAGATGTGACTTCACTGGTGCTCAGCCTTTTAAAGATCAAGAGAAATGATGATGAAGGGATCCAGGATTTCATGGACCAGTTTGATCAAATATTTGCCAAGATCCCTGAAGACAGCATGCCCAACTTATACAACCAAGCTGTATTCTTCATCCTAGCCATGCCTTTGGAGATAAGACATCAACTGAAAGAGATTGAGGTTTGTGATCTTGAAACTACCAAACAAGAAGTTATTAGGATTGGAACGAGCATAAATTTATCAGGACTGATAAAGGAATAGAAGATGCTAAGGTTCCTGATAATGGGGATGTCCTAATTGTTGAGTCTCAGTCTGAAATGTGTCAAAGCCTATCCCATCCTGCTGAGATTATAGATTCATTTGCTGATTACCCTCAAGAAAATATCATGAATGCCAATCCTCAAGTTGCTGAACTGTCTTACACGGCCTGTAGAAATAGCGTAGGAAGCTCAATGATTGAAGAAAAAGACCTTGGTTACCATATGTCTCAATCAGTCCCTATCCTTTACAGAAGACTAGTCAGCAATGACAAGGAAGAGCCTTTTCATGAGACCATTTTCCGTCCTGATACAACTTCTGGTTTTGGCAATTTCATCTTTGACTATAATACCCTTACCTCTGATGACGATGAAAAAAAAGTCCTAAATGACAAAGGGAATGTAGAAGACATAGAAAGAGAAGTTGCTCCCTTTTGGTCGTCTCCTAGTGAGAAATACTCACCTAATGAAGGACTTGTTGAGGAGGGCGTGTAAGGGTGAATGTACTATTTGAGAGCTTGTTGAATGTTCATAACTCTGAAAAAGCAGTGAAATGGACATCAGAAATCTCTCACAACAACTCAGGTATGACAGATTTAACTATTGAAGATGAGTTGTTTGTTGTTCTTCCTTCTCATCCTTATGAACTGGACATTGTCAATCCAAAGTGTGAACCTATTATTGAGGAAAATATTGACACACTAGAGGAGGTAAGGAAAGAAGAATCTTGCATGACCCATTTGTTGGTGACATCCTTTTCTTTCCTCACATTTTGGGCGTCTAGAGTCAAGGTAAAGCCAAGTTAGAAAGAAGGACGAACTGTTAACCAACAATATTTAAAGAGAACACAAAAGCAATAAGTAGAGTTTAGATATATATAAATGCATAGTGGGTACAAAACAGTGTTACGTCAGTACTGGGTACACTGGGACGTGGGTAAAATGGGCCTCATTTTTGGAATGGTTGGGGGATGGCGGCAAGGGGAGTACGGGGCAGGGATGTTTACCGTACTGGGGTAAAGAAATTAATGCACACAGACAATAGGTAAGAACAACAGTAAGAATAGCAGAACTCCTTATTTTATTTGCATATGCTAGATATTACATTATGCTTATGATATGATGATTACAATGATCCCGAAGGGGGTATACATACATCTCAAGGAACCTTCCCGAAGGTGTCTGTCGGCTACATACAACATGTCGGCTACATAATAAGAACCTTCCCGATACGGACGACATACATCTCGATACACACCCTGTCGGCCAATACCGATGACATACATCTTGATACCGATGACATACAATCTAATACTGACGGCATACATCCTGATACCATATTTACTGATGATATTATCCCCCCCAAAAAGAAAAGTCGTCTTCGGATGACAACAATTAACAAAACTCAACAACTAACTACATTTATTCATAAAACATAGGACATCATGAACCAGAAGGCTGTGTCTTAGACTGTGAAGACCAGTTGCGTCGAAGCTGATACACTTGATCTGTTCGGACCTGCAAATCAGCTCTGATTTGAGAGTTCTCCACTTCCTTCAGCATCAATGCAACCTCTTGGCACTCCGCTTCCTTCTGATCATGAGCCTTCTCCGTTGAGTCCTTCTCCTGAAGTGCTGCTACCAACCGCCGCCGCTAGCTGTTGTTCTGCCTGCTGCTTCCCTTGTGCACTTTCCTCGAGTTGCGCTAACAAGGTTGTCTGCTCTGCTTCCCAAGCAATCTGTTGGGTGGCAAGTCGGTTGGCCATCTCCTCTCGAGCCTTCTTCGTTGTCTTTTGAGCTTCCTACCCAGCCTTTGCCTTTCTTCGCTCTGTAAGCACCAACTCTGCCAGGGACTTGCTTTGCTTTGCGATGACAGCCAGGTGAGAACGAACATCTTTATCCTTCTCCGCTACTGGTAGAGGTTCTGACACCTGCGCTCCTCCATCCACTTTCTCTGCTGTTGCACTCTGATCCTCTACCCTTGGTGATGCCGGTACCTCGACTACCTCGTTGTTCGACCAAATGGTCTCCAACTGTAGGTCCAGGTCTCATCAACTAGTCAAACTTCCCACGACTGATAACTGCAATGACTGGGGGTCTAGGGAGCATTGCCCCTCGTCGCCAAGACCAAACTAGCGCTCAAAAACCCACACAAAAATGCATGGAACATACTATTTTTGTGATTTCTTTTGATCCAACACTCTTTTTGGCAACTGCCGATGTTTTCCCTTCCCCTTGGCATCATCTGTTATGCATTCCGAGAATTTTTGATTTGTCAACGTTTTTTTTTCTTTTTAAGAAAACCTCTTGTTACCCTTCTTCTGTGCTGCCAATCCGTATAGCCTCTCGATTCCTTTCTTGCTCACGGTGGAATGAACCCCTGTGTACGGTGAAATGCTCTGGGCTGCTGTACTTGATACTTTCATTATGCTCCATACTTGTAATATGGGATTGTACAGTGGTATTAGCAAGCCAGAAAACTTGCCGTATGGTTAGCAGGATGATGCCTCTAGGAGCGATTTGTTGCTGTACGGGCTCAATGCTTGCTCACTTAAAACTTTGCAAAGATATGCCAGAATTTCCGTATGGTGTCATATGGTGCTTTAACTGGGAAAGCCGTACGGTGATACACTGCTCCCGCCGTACGGTGATCACCAAGTAAATGTGCCTCAAAAATATAGTGCGTCCAAAACTACTTATGCGTCTGTACGGTGCTGAAGCTCGTAATACCTTACCTTGCTAACAGGCCTTACAGATGATGTGTTTTTAAACCTCCTTAATGCCGTACAATATAAAGCCGTACAGTGGAAATTAAGTTTTCCCACAAATCGTATGGTGATCACTTTCAAGCCGTTCAGTGCAGACTAATGCATGACCCCTGTACGGTACTTTCTTATCATTTTTTTCCTATCCTTATGTACAATATTTACATATATATATATATATATATATACAGTATTTATAGTTATTTTTTTCTCAGTTCATTGTCCACGGAGGTGCGTTATTTCTTTCATGGTAGACATTCAACTTCAACCGATTCACTGCATCGGCCACTTCCTTTCTGTCTAGCGTCCATAGTTTTATTGCTCCATTATCACCCACTTCCCGAATTTGGTACGGCCCGACCCATTTCACCTGAAATTTGCTTGGTTTGATCTCGTTCCATCCGTCATACTTCAACACCAACTGTCCCGGATGGAACTTGTTCAATTTTAGGTGTCTATCATGCCATGCTTTGCGCTTGTTCTGTGTCACCTCTGTGGTCCCTTGTGCTTGCAATTGTCGCTCATTGAGTTTATTTAAAGTACACGATCTCTCCATCCGGTTTCCCATATCGCCCAATTTGTTCTCGAAGATCGGTACCATGACTTTGTCAGCCGCCCCTTCTTGCCGTCAATAACACCACTCCGTATTGCTGCAACTTTTATTAAACCCTTCCTCTTTGTTTCCTGTGCAGACCGTATGATGTGTTTTCCTTGTTGTCGGCACGTTTCTACTATATCTGTGGTTCAATGTAACATTTCCTTTATGTACGGTTGTTCGGTGGAATCTTTCCTTCTGGTTTCATACTGTGTGTTCTTCCCTTCAGCTTTAGCCGTAACTGCCTTTCCTTCTTCTGCTTCTTTGTATTCCTTCGGACATTCATTTCCTTCTTCTTTCTTACCTTCGTCGACCCTTAACATATTACAGCTCAAAAAGAGCTCATAATCCTCCATTTGCCAGTGAAAAAGGCCGTTCAACGAGTCTAGATCGTCCTCACTCGACCCTCCTTTCAGTCTCAATCTCCCTCTTTATCAGGTTCCATTGTTTTCTTCCCCTTGTCATCATTCTCGCTTTCACCTTCTGAGTCTGAAGATGCTATCTCCTCACCTACCATTTGTGTGTGTAGGTCAATTATGAATCTTTTCCCTCTGCATACCATTGATAGAGTATTCTTCTTCCATTTGCGCTTAACCCTTGCTTGCACTAGCCATCCATGGCCCAGAATAGTGTCGTACCCTCTCCTCTTCAGCGGAATGACGATGAAGTCGAGCAAGAATGGTTGTGTTCCAATCGTCACTGGTTGTGCTATGAGGACTCCCAATGGTTTGATCTCGTTTTGATCCGCTGTTAATAATTGGAACATAGGTGGCCACAGCGTCGGTTGTCCCAACCTTTTCCAAGTGTTGTCTGGTAACACATTGACACCGGACCCTCTGTCCACAATTGTGTTTGTCAGAACAGTCCCTAGAATTTCCATTTTAACGACTGCCGGATGACGTTCGGATGAGAGGGCTAACAGCATCGAATCTTCTGCACTTGCGCCACCTTCTTTCTCCCTTCCTTGCTCTGCTGGTAACTTAACAGTTGGAGCTATGTTTGTGAGTGCCGTACGGAGTTGAGACATAGTGAGCAACAGATCATTTATTTTGACAGGTACCTTGGTTTGTAATATTTGCTGTACTATGTTATGTTTTGTGTAGTTTCGTGCAGAGGCACTTGTAGTGTCCTTCAGGTGTCCTTTCTCTGCTTGCGTTGCTTTCTGGATCTTTGCCTGCGCTTCCTCCAGTCGCTTCTTTTCTTCCGTCGGGTCGGGGTATACTTTCGCTTGCTTTCGTGTGATGGCCAGAACCTCCTCTTCGTCTATCTTGACGGTGATCAAATTAACTCCCAACTTTGGGCACTTAGCATCTTTGTGATCGCCGTTGTGATCGCCAGGTCCGCACCATCTACATAACAATTTTGGTGTGTTTGCCGTTGTGTAGTCACGGGTGAAGTGGTTCCACAAATTGCATGCACGGCATTGAACTATTGGCCGACCGTTCGCATCGTATTGAATTCGACTCCTGCTACCATTATTGTTGTTGCCATTGTTGTTTTGACCGCGCCGATTATTTTTGTATCCTCCCGTTGTGGCACCCTCTGTACTAGTGTTCACGCTCCCTCCTAACGCGGATGCCTCCTGTGTCAGGAACACTTGCTGTGGTGCTCTTGTTTTTAGGTTGAAAAGGCATTCCTTTGTCGAATGTCCCATGATCTGGTAAATCTCGCAAAATTGATCTTTCAGGTAGGATCCCTTCGTATGGCCTTCTTTCTTGCATTCGATGCACCATAGCTCATTTCCCTTGGTCTCCTTCTGCATGTTCTTGAACTCTTTCATCATCTGAATCATGTCCTTTTGGAGGGCGCGAACCTTCTTGCTGTCCTTTTCGTCATCATTGCTTTCCTCTGTTGAAGATGTGTCATCTGAATTTGACGAGCTACTCTTCTTTTTCGTCTTCTGCTCACTTTCCAGGTTTATTGCCCGATTGTACGCTTTAGTGTATGATGATGGCGGCATGATCTTCATCTTCGTTCACAGCTTCGGGTGGAGGTCTTCAATGAACCATCTTTTCTGTAACCCATCAGCTGGCTTATTCTCCATTTTATTGATCAAGTCCTTCAACTTCTTGGCGTAGACTCAGACTGTTTCATTCTTCCCCTGTTTGGTGTTGTATATCTCCACTACAATTTCGTTGTCGTTGCGGTGCAGTTGAAATTTGGCAGTAAACTCTTTAAGGTTGTCCCAAGTGGTTAATTTCTGGGGATCTACATCGGCGAACCAATCAATTGCAACACCCCATAGGGTGGCCGAAAATTGCCAGACCCATTCGTCTGTATCTGTTATGCCATTCGGCCACAAAATCGTTTTGCATGTTTTACAATGTCGGATCGGATCGGCTGCTCCATCACCATCAAATTTAGGCAACTTCTCCTTAAGTCCTACCATTTCGGCACCAACGCTTTGTATCCCGACATCGATGCTTGGTATCCTGATACCAACAATTTGCACTCCTACACCAACGCTTTGTATCTCGGCAACTGTGCTTTTTGGTGAAGAAGGGTCTTCGTTAAGCGAATTTGTCCGTTTTGGAAGTGTATCGCAGACGAAGAGTTCATTCCACTCTCTTGCTCCCTCGACACTCCAAGCCGTGCGAGTCGATTCTCTTCCGTCTGGATTCTCTTCCCTCGGCAAATACAAGTTCAAAAACTCCTCCCTTGCTTCTTCCAACTCCACCTGCTGTCGAGTCTCCAACAATTCCTCCGTGCTTCTGTGTCCGTTGGCAATCTTTTGGAACCTCCTACGTTCGGCTTGCTGTGCGTATTTCGTCCTTTCCCTTTACCTTATTTCGATCCTTGTTAAGTTGATTTGGCATTAAACTTCATTCCTCCCTCCTTTCAGGTTCATTGGGCAACGACGCCAAATGTTTACCGTACTAGGGTAAAGAAATTAATGCACATAGACGATAGATAAGAACAGTAGTAAGAATAGCAGAACTCCTTATTTTATTCGCATACGCTAGATATTACATTATGCTTATGATATGATGATTACAATGATCTCGAATGGGGTATATATACATCTCAAGGAACCTTCCCGAAGGTGTTCGTCGGCTACATACATATTGGCTACATAATAAGAATCTTCCCGATACCGACGTAGAACCTTCCTGATACCGACGACATACATCCTGATACCATATTTACTGACAACAAGGGAGGGTTGTACAGTTTACACAGAATTTGAAATGCTAGTTATGAAATGATGTTTCAGTAGAACATCGCAAATTAAAATAATGAACATAGCAAAATTGCAACATGAGTTATAACTATTAACATTTGACATAGTAAGATATTACATACCCAATAGTAGCATTCAAAAATCAAAATTCGAATAGAAATTCAAGTACCCATCCTAGGAATAGCATGGTTGTGGAATGACGGAGGTGGGGGTATTTGGGTACTCAAGCACCTAATGCGGGGACGTCTCGGGGACGAGTACTTAGAGGTTTGGGAGGGGGTGTGAGTACCCATGTTACACTAGTACAAAATCACATTCTCATGTGTAGTGCTGATGGTGGGAAGCAAAATAGTGAATAGTTTGTGTCAAACTAGAAGTAAATAGTAAATACATCATTACAATCACATCTTCCTCTTCCCAGCTCTACTAGCGTACTGTAATTCTCTATTATATATATATACTTTTTGCCTTTTGTTTTTAACAAAAAAAAAAAAAAACCATATATATAATTTAAAAAAAAAAGAGAGTTACTTGCAAAAACTCGGCGATTAATCACCAAAAAATCGGCAATTTTTTAGGCAGCTGAGTCACTATTGTTTCTGACAAAAACTGGCCACTTGCAAAAACTCAGCGATTAGTAGGAACTTGCCGATTACTCGGTGATTATGCCAACTATATCTATTTAGGATTTTCAGAGTTTCCTTGAATTCTAATGAATGGCCTGAGCATATATCAACCTATAGCATCTACTGAGAAATAAAACTAGTATTGTTGTGGACTGGCTGATAAATTTTGTCAAGGGCCTGGAAATGTTTTTGGAAAAGTGCCAAATTTAAGTCGATTAACTAGAGAGTTCAATCGACAGAAAGAAGCACAATTGTGTGATGTTTTTGAATATCGTAGCTACAGGTATCCTACACATCCAAATGTCTTTGTTTGGGACTTCCATCACCTATGATAACTTCCTTGAGGACGGAAAGGTAGACAGCCTTTCACAGGGTTTCTGATACTGGTCATGCCAACAATGAACAATCTTATAGGCTCTGCTGGATTTTGAGGAGATGGAGCTAACACAACGCATAATGAAAGCATATATATTAATTTGATCACAGGATTGTTGATAGTTTTCATATTTAATACTCACATCAGCAGTACACTGTTTCCATTGCCATACTGTAAGCCTCTGGGACAAATTTCCTGGCAGCTTTGGATGCCATTGCACTTTATGAGATTTGTGGCAGTGACTATATTCTGGATGGAGAGATCCATTAAATAATTTATTCCAAAGAATAGCAAATATAAAGGGGACATAAATGAAAGTAAAAATGCACGAGGATAAAACTAACAGGACTTTGTGGCAAAAAGGGCCCTTAATAATGCCAATAGCAAGCAGAAACCAATCAGAGATCCCATATTGTGCCATAAAGTTATAACTACCATAAGTATAAAAAGCACATTAAACCATATATTCTGTTAGTATGACCATCTGTTGATAACAATTTAAAATTTGAACGATCTTCTCACTTCAAACTGCCAATGGCCTAAGCTCTAGAGTCATCTGCATAATTTCCTAAAGACATGAGATATGGGGTGCAAGTATGAAGATGGGAGAACTATTTTCTAATGAGTTTCAAGAGTACGTGATAAAGGGTACGAGTACATCATATTCAAATATTAAATACACTGTTATGGGTATTAGAAGAGGGTCCTTGTTAATGAGAGTTCCCTGGTAACAATTCTTATTGGTCATGCTACACGGCTCTTCCTAAGATTTGATTGTGAGTATAATCTTTTTCCTATTTGTCCATGTTACTTCTAACAGATCTGAATTCACTCCATTGATATAAAGCAATTAGCTGAACATTCTGATTGGTACTTTTTCATATGATACAGTAACTGGATTCTCATTCCAATTAATTGGATATTCCAGAGAATGACTTGATCAGTGTATTTAATTGGTTATATATTAAGTTAGTTATATTTTTATAGAAGACTGAGCTCTTTTAAGTTTTATCAATCTAGGCAACTTCTTATATCTGTTATCATGAAATGTGAACCGGGTGCTATTATTCAGTTCTATTTTTTTCTGTGGAGGGTAATGTACTTGTTGATGGTAATTTTTTTTGATGCAAAATCTGAATATTGATATTTATTTTGCAGAGGTTTCAGATAAGATTAAGCAAATTGAAGAGCAGTTCAATATACCCATTACAAAAGCTGAATTTACAGTGATGCGGTCCTCTTTCAATGTATGTTTGTGTTGCTTCTTGAAATACTTGGTCTCTTTTCTTTGGACCATGGTAAAAATTATGACAAGGGTTAATGCCAATCTCAATTCTGCAAATAAGATTGTAGTTCATAATCAGCCACTTTCCTTTGTACCATGGTAAAATTATGATTAGGTTTAATGACAATCTCAATTCTGCAAATTTAGATTGTAGTTCTAATTATGGTGCTTTGTATTTGCAGTATCTATTACCATATATCGTGGGCTGGCATGCATTTTCAAACTCTGTTAATATTGGGGAACATCAGCAAGTTCCATCATAAATTACATATCCTTGATCAATCCACATTGATTGCTTTTGCTAAGCCTATGATGGAAGTGAGTTCTGATTAAGGAGCAGTCCATAGATTTTGGAGTTGTGGAGCATTGCCCACAGTGCAACATGCTAGCTCAAATTCAATTATTCAAATAATGTTAGTGCATATGTTCTGAAAGCTTTTGAAATTGTTCAAATTTCAAATTCTTAGAATCTCAAGGCAATGTTTTATAAGAAAAGCATAAATTGCCTGGGATTGATTTATGAGCTAATTTCAAGAGTTACAGGTATCAAATCTAGCTTGAGGGTGATGTTACCATACTGGATGCTCTGATTTAATTTAGTTTGTGTCTTGAAAGTGAATACATTTTTAACTTTTTGCATATATTTAAGTTTGAATACCCTTTTATTATTTGGAGGTACTAGGTTGCCATACCCTTATAACCAAGAAATGGCTGAACCATAGGAAGACCAAGTGCCTTGCCTTAATTTTTAGGGTGATATCCATATAATCACCATTTTAACAATACAATGTTATAAGAAAATTGAATCACTCTCATATCAGAAAGACAGCTAACAAATGGAGGATGTACACTTATGTCCAAGAAGTGGTGGAATCATATGAATATCAAGTATCCCGCCCTAATGTTTACAATCTTGAGTTCGTAAATAAATTTATTGAGAGAACTGGTGGAATCATACAACACCATAGCTTTTTTACACTAGGCAACAATTGAATACCACCTACAAGTTCACAAATTAATTTATCAAGAGATTTGACAAGAAATAAACGAAGTTGCATCTTAGACAACTTGCTTAGTTGAAGCAATATGGTTCTCTTGACACTTATTTCTAAGAGTTTTAGAGGCTTTCTTTTGTGGTCATAGTTATCATAGAGGGGAGTTTTGTCATTTATTTCAGATGAGGACCAATGAAACCCATTAGAGGATGTGTTAATGCATTTGATTCAAGATCATTATAGAAAAAGCTCTAGGAGTATGGAGCTTTATGTCGCAAGAGTAACTTATAATAAAATATCTTCCAAAGCAAGAAATATAAGAAGCATTATCATAAAGATTCAAGTCATACCTAGAAGACTTGAACAAAGGTGGGTGAAGACCTTTTAAATGTCTTGAAAAGAAATTATGTTTCACATGCAAAGAATCTTGGGTTTGTCGAGCTACAACTCATTTGGACCATCTAGAACTCGAGCTCAAACCTAGGACATTTTATTGTTGTGGCATATTCCAACATCCCACACCTTAAAAGAGTGAACAAGAGAGGCCAAGAAGGAAGCTGGTTGTCACACTAGATGATGAGAAGGATGAAGGAGAGAAAACTAAATTTTACGATATGAGCAAGTTTCAAATTGTACCTAGATGACCTCTTATAACAATTGATCAGGTATGTGCAAAAATTAGAAACTCAGTTGGCATAGCACACTTTAAACCAATTCAATATGATTCTTTGAATAAGGAATATAAGGAAAAAGCTGAAAAGGCCATGCTAGATATGATGAAAAAATTCAAATATGCACCTATAGAATTAGGCTAAGGTATTCTTGAATATTTATACAATAAATTAGATGCAAAGTGGAAATGGGCATTATTCACAAGCACATTGGCCCAAATAACGCTGACTTATAATCAAGAAGATTATGATGCACTAGATAATTTGGTAGAGGCAATAAGTATAAAGGAAGGAGAGAATGAAAAACAAGATGTTGTCACTATAGATGAAGTTCTTGATTCATCACCACAAAATTATAGTATATTAATTTGAAGAAGATTTGAAGAATGCAAATACAAACACCTTAGGCACCCCTCTCCCATGCACTAATCTGGTTATGCTACAAATACATGATAATCCATAGATTGATAGTGGATCAACTTATGGTTCTCAAGTCGCATCAATCACAGTTATTCCAAACATGAGTGTTGAGGAGCAAGGTAAAGCTATTATTGTACTACCCAAGTTCACTCAGTAATTGAGGGGCAAGAAGAAGAGAAAGGTGAAGCAAACCATTCTGCATAAGATGCCCAAGGACCTCATGTTGAGGGAGTTGAGGAGGCCAAACCATCAAAGCCAATAGAGACTGAGAATCTTAAGGAGCAAGAGGCCATCCAAGCCCTCATTCAACTGTCGAGTGCTGTTGATACTAATGCATTAAATGTTAAACCTATTCAATAGGTCACATCTACTCAACAAGAGAGTACTTCTAGTGAACAAAAACCACATGGATCAAGTGCCAAGGGGATATTACAAGCTAGAGTTGCCGTTGCACCAAAAGATTGACCTATTAATGCTTGATACAACCACTAGACTTATAGAACACAGGATGTGGTTAAACCTTGTCACGAATCCCAAAGGGGAAGGCTGGTAGTTAGTCCAACAATTCCCCCCTCAACGTTACCCGAGGAGATTTGAACCTGTGACCAAGCTGTGATACTACTAGTTACAAGCTAGAGTTGCCGTTGCACCAAAAGATCAACTTGTTAATGCCCAATACAACCAGTAGGCTTATAGAACACAGGAGGTGGTTAAATCATGTCATGAATCCCAAAGGGGAAGGTTGGCGGTTAGTTCAACAGGGGAAGTGCCAAGGGGAAACAATTGCAAATATCATTGTTGAGTGTTAGCACCCCATGGTCACAGTTAATGGAATATAAGTTTAAGTCACTAGAGACTCCAAATAGTCTAGATGAGGTCATCACATTGCCCAAGTATGACCTTGATACTATGACATTGGAACATATGCAAAATCTACAAGCTTTGCTGAGTCGTAAGGCAAAGCAAAAGAGGGAGTTCAAGTGGAAGGAAGTAGTTCATGACATTGAAGAATTTTTGTAGATGTAGTTGATATTCATGATGTAAATGAGCAAAAACCAATTTTGGAACAATTAGTTCATATGGCTGAGAAGGTAAATAATGAGGATATAGAGAGCAATGAGAAAATGATGAGATGGACTAAGAAAAAGTTTGAGCACAAAGTTCTTGGAGAAAGTCTCAACAAAAATTACAATAACATATGTTGAGCTTTCTAACCTTGTAACTAGTTTGGAAGGAAGTTTGTAGATTATTCATTCATTATATATAAAACTTTGTGATGTTGATTTCTTTACCACGAAGAATCAACACTCAATTGATCATTTACAAGTAGATTTGAAGGCTAGTGCTAATTCTTTGAGAAAGAATGCAAGTTCAAGCTCTCATTTCATTTAATAAATTGACATTTGGCAAAGGAAGATTAGTCGAGTTGATGGCTAAAAACAACAACATTAGAACTAAATTGATTTCAATTCAAACCATGTTGCTACCTCATATGGAGGTAATTGTGAGGCCTTGTCGTGATCCATCATAACACATCTGATACATTATGACTTGATATGTCGAACATTGTTTGATGGATTATACATTATTATATTATTTTATGTCGTGTGATTCTTTACTTTAAATGTTTAATCATGTTATTTGATATTTTATAAGTATGCATAATGATGGTGTAGTATAGTAAATGAATTCAAGATTAGGAATATGATTAATACTATAATTATGCAATCTTTAATGGTTAAATATGTGAGCATAAATGAGATAAAAGGTTATTTAAATAGAAGTTTGATGTTTTGATTTATGTGATTATCCAAATGAGTTTTAAATATATGCATGTGATTTTTCTCGAGCTACTAATATGTGAATTGAGTGTGCAAGATTATTACTTATGGAATCTAATGAAGAATTGATAATCGACCCTATGTTCAATCTGTGAAACTAAGGTTGAGTTTAATGAAGAGATGTAGACCTCATTTTGTATAATTATTTATATCATAATTCAAATGTGTATCATTTTGTAATTATAAGGTGTGTAATGTTCTGTAACAGTGAATCTTATGGTGTCATTTGACACTTGTAATTCGTATGTGTATCATCATGATAATTAGGGTTAGCTGAGTAACCTGGTAATCTGAGATTGATTAAGTTAGTAACTTAAGACTAATTAGTTGGTAATCTAGATTAATTACCCTAATTAAGGTTTAGTGGTAAGTTGCAATCTTAGCGTTTTGAGAAAGTTCAAATATCTCAAGCCAATTAATAGGTCCTAAAATGATCCTAGAGGTCAAAATTAATTCAAACCAAGTGTCTCGGGGGTATGTGTATGGGTTGGAGACATTTTCCACCCTTCTAGATCATTCTGTTGACTTTTATGACCTAAATATCTCATTTTTTCTTTAGTACGAAAATTGAACTTCTCTATGAGTTTGCCAAGTTTACACTCCACCTAAAAGGTTGTCTTAATGGTAGGATCAAGTTGGAAGACCCTAGACGGCTTTAGTCAAATTTGAAGTTATTGCAATTTTAGGTGGGCTGAGTTTAGAAGCCTATTTAGTTGCCAATTTGAGGGTTGAAGAGTGTTCACCCATTCTCTATCTTTAGAGAGAGTCAAGCTAGGATTGAAGGAGAAAGAAGGATTAACTCTTCTCAAAAATTCCATTTACCATAACCATTTGTGAATGTAGGAATCTTTCATGACCTTGTTTTTCATGTTGTGTTTTTATTTGCTTAAGTAGACCTTTTGCATTGTGTGTAAGTCATATGTGTGATGAAACATGCGAGGAATGTTTTATTGTGGGTTTTTTAATTGTTTTCTTTTCATGTTTTACATTTTGTTTTGTGGGGAAAACTGTAAGGGTTGTGTTGGCATCACTCACCCTCGGATAGGGCAGAAGTGACCATGTACGTTAGGAGGGCTTTAGTTGGACTTCGAGTTAGTGCAGAGTCTCTCATGATGAAGAGAGGGAAAAAGTACAGAGTTATGGGCCCCTACTTGTCAATACAAACCGTTTTGTATTTGGGGAGATAAGGAGTGAAAGAACAAACATTCTTGTGATTATTAACCTCGGAAGAGGCATCTATTTTGGTGTTGTGATTGACATCTCTTACCCTAGAAAAATTCACCACCTCCCTAGTTTGGTTCGATAAGGAACTTGTTGTGCAAATTTGGGATGGGATTAGATGTTTGAATGTGTCTATGTGTTGAATCTAATTGTCACCCAGTCAGTTTCGGTCCTCCATGGTTACCTTGTTGCAAATTTGTAGATTGCATAGTTGATACCTTGATATGGAGCCAATCTAGATTTAGAGTTTTGGTGTTCTTAATTCAAATGTTATGGAGACTTCTCCTCGGGATAATGATCCCAATGTAAAATTCATTGTTAATCTTATTTTTGAAATGACTACGATATTAGGTTTTCTTCCCTGATTCTTTCCTGATTGAGTCCTTGAGTTAGGTTTTGAATAAAAAATATGAAGTGGCTAGTCGACGTTTGTTAAAAAAAGGGAGCAATTCCTTTCTTATGACATTATTTATGATTCATTTCATATGCATATGATCAATTGTGATTAAATACAATAACGTTACACAAAATTTGCAATTTGAATATAATTAGGTGTTAGAGGAAAATTGATTTATATGGATGTTACTTCATTTTGCATTTTAGTAACTATTGGAAAAAAATACTCCTACTCAAATGCATAAATATAACATCAAAAATCTATGCTATAATTCATCCTAGTATATGAAAAAAAATTATTAGTAATATATGCCATATTGAAATTGTATGAGAAAACACTTTGAGAGAAATGATCCTTAACAAATTTTATCTTTTTTAGAGCAAAATGCTCTTTGCCTTTTGTATGAAGAATTTTAATTCTCTTAATAACAGAGAATATGTTTGGAAAAGGTTCTTTTTCAAAATTTTAAATACCATCTTATAAAGAATTATGTAATTACAAAATGAATAAAAATAAAAATAAAAACAAGTGAAAAACTCCTAACATATTACCTTTACCCTATCTCTCATCTCAACTATAAAACTTCAAAGCATTAATGCCTACACTTAAGTTTAGACCAATTAAAAAGAAATAGACCACCTTCTGCCATGCACACAAAGCGATGATATCACCTATCCTTAACTCCTGCCCCCCCACCACCCCCCCACTCATGTGGCTAGGGCTGGGTACAAGTTTGGAGAAGGCAAGCAAGTCAGAAAAAGTAACCAAGCAATTAATGACATGATCTTTTGTTTCCATCATTGCACTTTTGAACATACCTTGATTGGCTCCCAACCTCCCACACAGATCTCCATTTTCCCATGTTGGGAACAACACACCCACTCCCCCATGTGAAACATGATGTCACATCGACCTAGGAGTTGGGGAAGAAAAAAAAAGTGTTGTAGTTAAGTTATTTTTATAGGTGTTAATTAAAATTAGTGTTTGGACATAAAGCAATGCCCCCCCACCAAAACCACGTGTACCACATTTGGAGGGAACAAGATTGACCTTGGGCTACGGTTTTGCAGACTTCGATCACGTATAGGGGTGTTGGGGACTGTCAAAAGCAAGTGGGAAGGATTTTAGTGAGTTGGGAGGTAGTTAGGGGGTGGGGTTAGTTAGTAGTAAGGGATAAGTGGTTGGTTGGTTAGAAGGTAATGTTAGTTAGGAGATATGGAACTAATTTAGAATTAGATTGTCAGATTTGTATTATTTTTAATTTATTTGTTTTATTAGTAGCTTTATGTCATGTAAGTATTAAATAGGTAGGGTGGAAAAAGATTAGTAGGGGTTTGCTAGGAAGTAATTAGTAGTTAGTTTAGTTAGTTGAATATAGCATAATTTAAGATTAGTGTATGTAATATTTTAAGTTTTTTAATTAATATTATTTTAGTTAATTTAATTTAATTAAAATATATTTTATATCATGTAAGAATTAAATGGGGTAGAATTATGATGTGATTAGAAAAGAAATATTATTTTGATTTGTTTAAATTATATTAATTTTAGATATGTTAATATTAGATTACGGTTGTAGATTTAATTGTTATTGTTTTGTTTTAGTTATTTAAATTTATTTAACTAAGTGGTATAGGGTTTAAAGTAATAAAAATAGATGTTGAAATCGATTAAATAACGAATATTTAAAAGTAATGATTTAATCCTACATGATTAGTTATAAACTGGGACGAAGTATCAAGGTATTGCTAGGGAACCCTTTTTTTGCTTTTCAACACACCTTTGGTTCTGACTTGTAAAATGAATATATTGAATCACAACTGGAATTTATTTTTAATCTCCTTATAACCATTTTAGATGACATGTATTAACTTAGAGGTTTAATTAACATTAAACAAAAATTTCGCTTGTTTTTGCCCCGATATTTTGGGCATGATAGTAATGCAGAAGGAACTATTAGTTGCAATAGACATAGTCAAGAGAGATGCACATCTATTTATTGCAGATAGTTTAGTTGATCTAGTTGCCTAGCTAGAAATTCGGATCCAGGTACTGGAATCAACAAAATCGAGATGGAATCATATATTATTTTTAGATAAGTACCAATTGACCCCTACAAACCCCAAGCCATAAGTGTCAAAAACAAAGGGGAAATCATAATGACACTAAAAAGTGAAATACCACTCTTGACACATCCAAACAGGGGACATCAAAAGAATCACTATCAGATATCACAGATCATAGATATGAAGAGAAATGCACATATATTGTGTATAATAAAGTCAACTTTTTGGAGCCCAAATCACAGTCTAAGAGGGAGTGCTATTTTTGTTATTTTGAAATTTTGAATGCATTGCTAAGTCATGACAAAGTGTTTTTGCAACTAATGTCAAAGGGGGAGATTGTTGATCTCTAAGCCTTGTTGCCTATTAGTGTCCAACACTAAGTCATTTTCTAGGCAGCGTCAGTCGATCATCATTGTGACCAAGCCACCTAATGAAGACCAACTTACATGGACTTGTTTATATTTTTATTACATGTCGAGCAAGTTGAAGGTTGCCGAGCACCCTAGTGTAGACCGAGTCTCAATATATGTCAAGTAACAGATAAGGATGCCAAGCAAAGAAAAGATAATTTATGCCAAGTGAGTTAGTATCTGTCGAGCCTATAGAAGCTAAGGCATAACATGAATGTTAGTTATGACCAAGTGTTAGGACATTCAATTGCCAAATAAACCAGTTTTGGCATGTGTTTGTAATGGGACAAACACTTATGTAAATCATTTTGGTCAACTTCTATACGATATTTATGGATTGTAGAGACAACTAAGAAGCTAATTACATACTTTTTTAGAGGACATCAATCCCTAAGAAGGAAGAGTAACCAATTAGAAAATTAGAAGGACTAAGTGGCAAAAGGGTGAATTATGGATCATTGATTATGATCTAGAGCCTTCCACAATTGTCTATTTAAGAAGGGACCAAGCCCTAAATCAATGTATGTGTGAAGGATGATCGTGTATGCACGTGCATGTTAAGAAAAAGCGAAGGAAGGATACATTTGATGACAAGAGACAAATATAAGATATAGTAACCTAGCAGTGAAGGGAAGAATAGAGAAAATCAATCAAGTTATAAGCATGCCTTGATGTAATCTATGTATGTATTCAAGAGAAAATATGTATACTCTTAAAAAAGGAATTCTATCAAGGAGTTTGCAATAGGAAATAGATGACACCCAAGTCACTAGAGCCTATTGTAATGAAAAATATTGTCTTTATAATTTACTGGAGGCCTCTTGCTCTCCCACTATTTCTTCTATTCTCTTTCTATAAATTCTTAAAATTCTCAATTTCTCTTTAGAATGGTATTATATTCTACAGTCATTTATACAAATCCATCTTATAAGATTAGAGTTCACAAGATGCATACATCAATTGCACATCTATTTTCCTACAAATGCATAAAGGTCTTATGAAACATTAAAATATTAGATGCATACATATAATTGGTTAGTGAGATTGTGTAAGCTTGAACCAACAGAGGCAAAGAAGACACTAGTTAGCAACTCTTGGGCTTTGAGCCGAGGATTCAAATATGGGGGCAAAAATCCCTTTGATTCCAAGATTCCTAAGCCCTTCTGTTGTAATGAAACAACAAAATTATAAATATCGTGAAATTAATCTAAAAATAATTCGACAAAAAAGTCAATATGATTTTTTGAAGGATATTTAAATTTATGCAAGCATTTTAAATATTCATTGTTGATGATGTAAGCAACATTTTCCTAGGTTTACCATTTGTAATGAAGTTCTAGTTAACTTATTTTTCTATTGCAAGATTTTTGGATGACTTTAAGAACCTTGGATTATTATATCTAAGGTGTTTGTAGATTATAGAATTCTTATAAATCTATACCATTCATGTTGGATGGTTTGCACAGGGAGGGATGCGATAACTAGGGCCAAAGGCACACCCAACTATCCAAACCGCCTTCAGGAGTAAACACAATAGAAAATAACAAAATAGTAGAAGACATAGGAGATAGAAGAATAATTGCTTTATAGATTCATCAAAATAATAGATACATGCCCAATTGTATGACCTTTTGGCTTACGACCAACGTTACAATTTAGATCCAATCCACAATGATCAAACATCACAATTTAGTTTGCTTCTGCCCAAAGACTACCCAAAACCTTATTGATTACATACATGACCACAAGTTGTCTTGTTGCAAATACAACAAAATAAAACTTTATATTAAATGTTAAAAAAAGCCACAAGTCGGCTCTCAACAAATACCTATCACAAAATTAAATGCAAAGGTCAACTCCAACAAGAACCGCACATAGACACTCGACAAATGAAGGACCAAGCAAAATGCTACAACTCGGCGAACTCAACAACACTCGACAACCAAAGGAACTTGGCAACACTTGGCAACCAAAGGAACTTGACAACGCTTGAAAACCAAACAAATTCGACAACACTCAACAACCAAAGGAACTCAAAAAATCTCAACAACCAAAGGAACTCGACAACCACTCTTAACTCGGAAACCAAAGGACGACTCAACAACAACCGCGAACTCAACAAACATAGCGAACTCGACTATGCAAGACATTGCAACTTGACAAAAACTAAGAAACTTGACAAACATGTAGGATAGCAATGCAACTCAGGATGCTCCTACATTAGACAACTGTGGATGAAAGAAATGATTCTCTTGAACCATTGAGACATCATAACCTGAGTTGAATCCAACTTAGATTGGAAAATCCATGTAGCATCTTCAACTGGTTTGTTTTTGCACTTTAACAAATACTCATAGTAATCTTTTCCTCTTGTGCTCTTACCAACTTTCTAATCCAATATCTGTTCAACTCTTCAATTTGTTTCTTAGGATAATCATTTGATACAACAACTTCATCATCTGACTTATGATACTTAGAAATCATCAACATTGAATATAGGAGATATATCCATGTCATTAGGCAACTCAACTTTGTCAAACTTCTTAGATCTTACAAGGTTCAAATTTCTTCATCTTCAACTTACTATATGTTCCAACAGGAAATCTACCTTTCTTCAAATGAACCATCACCTCATCACCAACTTCAAAAAAATTATGTCTTCTAGACTTATCAGCATTCTCCTTATACTTCAGATTGCTTTGTTCCAATCTCAACTTTACTTCCTTATGCAAAGACTTCATAAAATCAACTCTTCTCCTACATCACTTCTATTCTCCTCACCAACAATATCCCTTAAATTCGACATCCCTTTAGGTTGTATTCCAATAACAATCTCAAAAAGTGTTTTCCCTGTACTCTTATTCACATAACCGTTATATGAAAATGTAGTTTGTGCTAATACCATCTCCCAATTATGTGGTTTGTCTCTAACTAACATCCCAACAAATACCCAAGCTTCTATTCACAACTTGTGTCTATCCATTTGTCTATGGATGAAATGTAGAACTAAACTTCAACTTAGTACCCATCTTCTTCCACAGTCTTCCAAAAATAACCAACAAACTTACTGCCTACTTCAAAAATAATACTTCTAGGTAGTCCATGAAATCTAACAATCTTTTTGAAGAAAATCTTAGCAACATGCTTGACATTTGATGTTTTCTTACATGGTATGAAATGAGCCATCTTAGAAAATCTATCCACAACAACAAATATAGAATCATACCCCTTCACTGTCTTAGGCAATCCAAGAACAAAATCCATACTGATGTCATTCCAAGGTTTCTCAGGAATTGAAATAGGTGTATATAATCCAATATTTTGAATTATTCCTTTTGCAACTTGACAAACTCCACAACTCTTTACAAACTTCTGAACATCCCTATACATTTGAGGCCAATAATACTTATCTTTCAATAAACTCAATGTTTTATCAATTCCAAAATTCCCAACCAATCCACCACTATGCTTTTCCTTAATCAAATTCAACCTCATAGAACTTATAAGAATACACAACTGAATACCCTTAAAAAACATACCTTCTTGAATAAAATATTCATCAAACTTATTTGGTTGTTTTGTCAAGCTAGGTGCTCTGCACTCTCTTCACATCTCAAAAAAAGTAGGATCAATATCATATAACTCCTTCATTTCATTAAAACTAAGAACTTCAACCTTCATCTCAGTCAGCAAAGAACGTCTTCTACTCAATGCATCAACAACTTGGTTAGTGACTCCACTCTTATGTTTACTCACAAATGTGAAACTCTACAAGTACTCAAACCACTTCATATGTCTTTGATTCAAGTTATGTTGACTTCCCAAGTACTGCAAGGCTTTATGATCAGTATACAACAAAAACTCATAAATCAAATACTATTTCATTTTCTTCAAGGCTTGAACAATAGCATAAAACTCTTGATCATACACAAAATACTTCCTTTTAGAATCATTCAATTTCTCACTAAAGAAAGCAAAACAAATTTACCTTCTTGACTTAATAGAGCTCCTATTGCACTAACACTTGCATCACACTCAACTTGAAATAGCCTATTGAAATCAGGCAAAGCCAATCCAGGTAACTCAACAACCTTTTGTTTCAAAGTCTCAAAACTATTATCAACTCCATGTGTCCACTTGAATTCCTTTTTATCTCGTCTCATTGTCTTAGTTATAGCATTACAAATAGAATTGAAATTCCTTATAAACTTCCTATAAAAACTAGCCAAACCATAAAATGATCTTACCTCATCCACATTCTCATGTGTAGGCCATTCCAAAATTTCTTTAGCCTTCTCAGGGTCCATCTTCAAACGATTAGCTAAAATAAAAAATGCCAAATAGACAATCTCCTCTTGCATAAAAGAACACTTCTTTAGATTAATCATTAATTTCTCCTCTTTCAATCTCTGCAATACTTGTCTAACAAGCTTAAGATGTTCATCCATAGTCTTACTGAATATCCAAAAATCATCCAAATAAATAATCACAAACTTATCCAAGAATCTTTTGACAACCTCATTCATCAATCTCATAAAAGTACTAGGTGCATTAGTCAAACCAAAAGGCATTACCAAACATTCATAAAAACCATCTTTTGTCTTGAAAGCAGTCTTGCATTCATCACCTACTCTGATTCTGATATGATGATAGCCACTCTTCAAATTAATCTTTATAAAATATTTTGCTCCACTCAAACAATCCATTATGTCATTCATCCTTGGCATAGGAAACTTATATTTCATTGTGATCTTGTTAATAGCTCTATAATTAGTACACATTCTCCATTCTCCATTCTTCTTAGGTGCTAATACAATAGGTACAACACATGGACTCAAACTTTGTCTGATTAAACCTTTCAACAACAACTCATGCACTTGCCTGTTAAGCTCTTCATTTTTAGTAGGTGTTAATCTATATGGTTCTTTATTCGAAAAACTAGCTCTAAGAATCAGATCCATGCAATGACTTATACTTCTCATTAGAGGTAAACCATTAGGTATATCCTCTACAATAATATCTTTATACTCATTCAACAATTTTGTAATTTCCATTGGCACTCAGTCAATCCTACCAATTTTTGCTGTCAGTTAGTTACCATTACCTTCTGTCATTTGGTGATTATTGACTGACACTCGATTAATACTAGTTTATGAAACTCGGCTACTACTAGCACAATTTAGTCTCCTAGGAATTATGGAAAAATAGATTTGATTTTTCTTCATTTCCTTTTCAAATTGCTTTCCATTAACCATACAAATTTTCACAATAGTACAATTAACCTCATCTAGACTTTCAATCGAAGGCAACAATATTTCCATTTTCCCATTCACCCAAAGACTATATTGATTCAATCTTTCATCATGTATAACATATCTATCATATTGCCAAGGTCTACCCAATAAAATATGACAACAATCCATAGGCATAATATCACATAGAACTTCATCAAAATAATGTCCAATCTTGAACTTCACAATACATTGTTTACTTACCAATATCTTATGCTCATCTTTGATCCATGAAACATGATAAGGTTTAGGATGGTCAAACCTCTACAACTGAAACTTTGTAACCAATTCTTTTGATGCCAAATTTGTAGAACTTCCACTGTTAATGATCACCTTGCAACATATTCCAGCCATCTTACATCTGGTCTTGAAAAGACTTCTCCTTAGGATAGGTTCCCAATTACTTCCTTTATTACATAAGGTCCTTCTCACCATAAAATTTTCTCTAGCTTCAGGTCCACTTGGTGAACTCAGTGTCTCCTTGAACCACAATATTTTTGTTACCTTGCCCACTTTCAGTAGATCTACACTCAAAAGATCTATGCTGTTCTTTACTACATCTAATACAATTACCATGAAGACCACCTCTAGAATAAAAATTACCTCTTTCATGGTAAGAATCAACATCTCCTCGGTAAGAATCACCACCTTTCCACTCGATCTTGCCTTTATCATCATTCTTCCATTCAAATTTGCCCTTATCTTGCACATAACTATTAGATCTAGCACCTTCTCCATAAGATCTACCTCCGCCTCTCTGAAATCTACCACCTCTACATCTTTGTCTTTGTTTATTCTTCTTTGTCAAGATCTCCTCAAGTTTCGAGGCATATTGATATGCTTCTTCCACACTTTCCAATTTCACAAAACTTATCTCATCTTGAATTTCATATCTCAATCCATTTAGATATCTTGCAATTTTCTCAACATCATTATCCACATGTTCAGATTTGATGTCCAATCTATAGAATTCCTCAGTATACTCCTTCATAGTCATGTCTCTTTGTCTTGAATTTTGCATCTTTCTCAACAAGCTAACTTGGTAATCAACAAGAAGGAATCTATTCTTTATTTTGTTCATCATCTTCGGCCAAGCTTTGATCTTATCCTTTCCTCTCCTTTTTCTATTAGTTTGTAAATTCTCTCACCATAGTGAGGCATGTCCTTTCAACCTAGTGACCAGAATCTTCACCATCCTTTAATCAGGAGTGTTTTCATACTCAAAAAACTTCCTCATTTCATAGATCCAATCTAATCCAACACTGGTATCCAATTTTTCATCATAAGGAATAACTTCTATAATAGGCTTTGAATTTCCCTAGATAATACTCTCAACAACCTCACCTCATCTTGATCTTCTTTAGGTTTTGGATTAGGGTTTGGTGCTATTGCTTCATCATCACTCACATCATCAAGATGTGCTCCTCTCCACTGGGATGTCTCTACAACATCTAATCTAGTTGCAATCTGTCTCAATGTATCTAATACGAGATTGTCATCATTTCCTCTACCTCAAACCATTTTTACAATCAGGTTCCTGCAAGATCGTAACCCTCTGCAAGTTATGGGTCAAATCTGTAGATTTGTAACTTTACAATCAAATTCACTTAGGGTTTTACATGATCCAATCTCCATAAGGACGAACATGTCTCTGATACCACCTGACGTAGGGAGGGATGAGATAACCAGGGCCAAAGGCACACCCAGCTATCCAAACCACTTGTAGGAGTAAATACAATGAAAAATAATAAAATAACAACAAACACAAGATATAGAGGAACAAATTCTTTATAGATTCATCAAAATAATAGATACATGCCCAGTTGTATGGCCTTCTGGGTTACGACCAACATTACAATTCAGATTCGATCCACAATGATCAAACCTCACAATTCAGCTTGCTTATGCTCTTCCTTCGCTACTTCCATCTAGCTTTGATTCCCAAATACTCTACCCAAAACCTTATTAAATACATGCATGACCAAAAGATGGCCTATTGCAAATACAACAAAATAAAATCTTATATTAAATGCTAAAATAAGCCACAAGTTGGCTTGTAGAAAATACCTATCACAAAATTAAATGCAAAGGTCGACTCCAACAAGAATCACACACAGACATTGGAAAAATGAAGGATCGAGAAATTTTTTATAGCTCGACGAACTTAGCAACACTCAACAACCAAAGGATCTTGGCAACACTCGACAACCAAAGGAACTCGACAATGCTTAGAAACCAAAGGAACTCAACAATGCTCGACAACCAATGGAACTCGACAACACTTTACAACCAAAGGAACTCAATAACACTTGACAACCAAAGGAACTCAATAAGCACTCTAACTCAGAAATCAAAGGATAACTCAGAAACAATTATGAACTTGAAAAACATAGAGAACTCAGCAATGCAAGACATTTCAACTTGACAACAACTAAGAAACTTAGGAAACATGCATGATAACAATGCAACCCAAGATGATCCTACATCAATAGTTAAAGTCTACATATTCACCCCATATATGATTGTTAAACTTTGGTACAAATTTGTGATGAGTGGAAATATGAAAAAACTATTCTTTGACAGAGAGACATAATTTATGATCATTTTGGAAATATTTAGATTACATGTGACAAATGCACCATGGGTAAATTTTTCCTCATTAGCCACCAAATGATGGATACAATGTTAGCTTCTAGCCATGTTTAGATTAAAAGAGTTTTTTTTAATAGTTTCTTTTAGTCTTCCACTAATATGAACACTCAAAAATTGTAAACATCGTAGAGTTTTGCTACTAATATGGGTATGCTTTGTTATTTTTGGAGATAACACAAATTATTGTCTCCTCAAACTTGAGCTAGGCATAGCAGAATAGTTTTAGCTTCACATTATTCTCACAATCTAAATATCTAAATGGATTGACATATGGAATTCAAGATGAGATAAGTTTTGTGAAATTGGAAAGTGTGAAATTGCAAGATATCTAAATGGATTGAGATCTGGAATTCAAGATGAGATAAGTTTTGTGAAATTGGAAAGTGTGGAAGAAGCATATCAATATGCCTTGAAATTTAAGGAGATATTGACAAAGAAGAATGACCAAAGACAAAGATGTAGAGGTGCTAGATTCCAAAGAGGCAGAAGTAGATCTTATGGAGAAGGTGGTAGATCTGATAGTTTTGTGCAAGATAAGGGCAAGGATGAGATACAATTTTAGAGTACAAAAATATTGTTTATGATGGATTTGGGGTATCAACGGTGAGTTCATAATATCTAGTGTTGACTTTTTAGTATTTCTTTTGAAACTTTGTTGATCACTTCATAAATCATATGTACAATCTTCATCCAATCCAAAAATAAGGAAAGTGGTTGTTTCTATACTAGTTTGAATGTTACCATAATAATAAGCTTGCACACCTTTACTAAGAGGATCACATATACCAAGTTCTTCTTAAAAAACATTGTTTATAAATTTGTGACATAAACGTGCAAGGTGCACCACATGTTGTGCAAGACATCTATTTTAACTAGTAGAATCTTGAATAAATTATCACATCATTGTAAGGGACTGCCTGCAAATACTATCAACATCATCCTCTATTCATCATGTATGATGACATTTATCTTAAACTCTCATCTTTATTCAATTTGATCTCTATTAACAATGGATCTAATTGAACCATTAAATTCTCCACATTAAATTCAATTTGTCGTTTATTCTCACAAAATGATCAACTAGTATTTAGGTGTTCTTTGTAATGTCAACTTCAATATTGTAGTAATTTTATACTTAACATTTTTCATACTCTCACCAAGTTCATTATTTTGTCCATTTTTGTTACACAATACTCCACATTCTTCTGATTCTATGTTCTCTGGAATCAATTTGGAGAAGCATATGAAAGACCTGTCCAAATAATCAAATTCTTTGCACCATCATCTAGTTCCACCCTTTGAAATAGGTTATCAAACATTTAGATGCATTAAATATTTTATTGCACTTTGTGTGCAAGAAAACCAGTGACAATTGCCTTTTTTGTTGGTGATGTTGAGATGAACTTTTATATTTGCAAATGAAATGTTTGATTCTTTACTGAAATATCACATTCTAATATTCGTCACAAAAATATTGATAATATTGATTAGGTGTATATAAAGGAACATTGAGACCTAAACAATCTCGATTGGAATAATTGGTCTTCAAGCTTTTAGCAATGTTCCAATACACATTGTCAAGGGGAATGCATAGAAAACTAACTTTAAACCATTATTTTCCTCATTCAGATTGCAATATTCATGGGGATGCAATCTTATGATCAAAAGAAAGTGGGCATTACACAATTTCTCCCTATATAGGTTTCTCTGGATTAGAGCTCTGTTTGCAATTTATTCTTTGTGTGCCCTTACTTTTATTCAAGTGGTATATTTTTCCATACATGAAATTATAATTCTACATGCCAATTGATTCCCTTAATATGAATCACACACAAATAATTTCAATTAGTAGAGATTCTATAGGTGCATAATACACTTGATCCAAGGCATGAACCCACTTCCCTTATTCTAGACAAAGGAACTACAATGGAAGTATGATAGTATAATTGACCGTTCAATTTGGTAGCCAAGTACAAATAGTATAGTTTCTTTTAATTTATTTCACTTCAACATACATATATTATTCAAAGAAAAATCTAAAAATCTAGAAATATTAAATAAATAAAAATTTAAAAGAGCTAAGCCTTTGCCTTGCTATCTACAATGCTCTTCACTGTTGTCAATTGAAAGGCAATCTGCACTACTATTTTATTCCCTAAGATTTCAAAGGGGACTCTATCTTGAGTTACCGAATGCTTGAATATTCTCTCTACAACATACATCACCTAAGAAAGTGAATCTAAAACTTGAATTTTGCACAAATATCAATAATACAATAACCTTGCTGTAATATTGAGTTCATCCATTTAATTTGAAGAAGGTAAAGATTGAAAACTACATGTGCTGGTTGAGGACACTTTGGCATTAGATTATTAACTTCCTATGCCCTTTCCTTTTAATTATCTTATGCTCTTAAGAAAACTTGTGTATTTCCTTGTAGCCCTATCTAATGCACCATAAACAATCTCACTTTGAACACACCATGCAGTAGATGCATTAAATTTCCTTGTACTCATGTTGTTTGTAGATTGCTTAGAGACCCTACCATAATAGCTAATACATGTTTGATCACATCTAGAATTTGGTGCAAGTTTGTTGAGTGACTAATTTAACATTTGGCTTTATGATCTTCTACACCTCACAACCAAATAATTTTTTTTTCTTTAATTTCTTTTAGTTAAATATATAATTTGGCTTGTCATTCAATGTAAAACATCTTCACTATTACTTTATGCACAACTTAAACATCACACTCTAAAGCTTGATTCCTAGTCTTAAAGTAATAAATAGTCACTTCACTTACTTTTTCCAAAATATTTTTTTCCTTAGTATATCAAGTTTAAGGGTGGCTATTACTTTCTCTTGTTCATTTGATATTTCCAAATGTACTTTGTTGCAATTTCTTTACAAGAGTGTTCTTTTGGCTAGTGTATGATGTTTCAATTTCCTTGGCTTTTTCATTAATCAAACATAGAATGTGATTGGAAAGTTATGCATGCTTTCTAATTATAGTTAAATATATTTTTACTACTTTTTGAAGTTATAAATCTTATATGCAATATTTATAAATGCTTTCATCTTGTTTAACTTATTTGACATTTTTATCATTATATTTTTGAATAATTTTAGAACTATGTTTATGTTAATTGGTCTAAAATATCTTTGAATTTTGATATTCATCTTAAATTTCAGTATTTATTTTGTATCTGTTGCAATACACTTCCATATGTTTTAAATTATTATTTTTACTAGTGATCGAAGTAATTTTTGAGAGACTTTAAAAAAAATCAGATATGAGTTCATTTATTTTATTTTGTAGTTGTAGTGAAATAGGTTTTTATTATATTTTGAAATTATAAATTGTATAGTTCATATTTACCTTCATCTTGATGTTTATATATGGTTAAAAAATATAAAATGTATTTGAATAAATTACGCGTGAAACTAACTAACTGTATGTGAAATGTGTTTTTATAATTAGAGAGATATGTGTAAATTTGAATTTTATATTTTTAATATTTTTTGATGTTATGGTGAAATGTGATAACTTATTTGACATTTTTAATTAATATATATTTGAATAATTTTAAAAGTGTATTTGAATAAATTATGTGTGAAGCAAACTAACTATATGTGAAATGTGCTTTTATAACATTTTAAAAATGTGTGTAGATTTAAATTTTTATGTTATGTATTATTTTAAAATGCACCAATCTTATGTTTGCATTTTGACTCTCAAATTATTCAAAAATGATCTAAATATTTTTCTTTTTCTAATGGTTCAGGGATTTTTAAGCTTATTTTGTCATATTCATTTACTTGTTTATGTACTTTTACTTGAATATATTTGACCCTTCACATCCACTTTGTGTGAAGAGTGTAAAAAAATTGACAATAACTTATACTGTATTTTGAACTTTAGTGCACTTTATGTATTTAAATAACAATTCAAATTAAATAAATGTGAAATAAATTAATAAGTGCAAAATAAATTAATTATATGTGCAATGCACTTTTATAAATCATTTGTGAGATGTGTATAACTTTGAATTTGAGATGGGATAACTTATTTGACATTTGAATTTTGACATTAATTTTTTTAATATATTTCAAAATTATTTAAATATTTTACATTATATAATAGTTCAACTATTTTTTAACAAAATTGTTTCAAATTTTTTATTGTTATTTTAGTGTAAATTTAGCTTTGACAATCAATTAGCGTATTTTTCTATAAACATTTTTTTAAAGCCTTGATAATCATTTTAGTCTATTTTGATATAAGCATATACAAAACTATTTTAAAAGTAGAAGTACATTTTTTATCTTTGAGAATTATTTTATAGTATTTTCCTTTGAATATATGCAAAATTGTTTAATTGTTTAAAATTAGATGTATATTTTTAAATTTTGACAATTGCTTTAGTTTATTTTGCTATGAATATTTACAAAATTATTTAAAATTAGACATGCATATTTTAGCTTTGACAATCATCTTAGTGTGTTTTTTATGGTTACAATAAACTAACATCACATAAAACATTTTTAGCTCTAGCAATTATTTTAGTGTATTTTACAATGCATATGTGCAAAATTGTTTAAAATTAAATGTGCACTTGTTAGCTTTGACAATTATTTTTGTATTTTGTTATGAACATGTACAAAATTGTTTAAAATTAGATGTGCATTTTTTAGCTTTGATAATCATTTTAGTATATTTTGCTATGAACATGTACAAAATTATTTAAAGTTAAACGTGTATTTTTTAGCTTTGACCATCATTTTAGTGTATTTTTCTATGAGCATGTGTAAAATTATTTAAAATTAGATGTACATTTTTCGGTGTTAATAATCATTTTAGAGTATTTTGCTATGAACTTGTACAAAATTGTTTAAAATTAGACGTCCATTTTTTACTTTTGACAATCATTTTAATACATTTTGATATGAGCATGTGCAAAATTATTTAAAAGTGGACATGCATTTAAAAAAAAATCTTTGATAATCATTTTAATTTGTATCTTACTATAAGCATGTACAAAATTGTTTAAAATTAGATGTGCATTTTTTAACTTTGAAAATCATTTTAGTGTATTTTGTTATGAACATGTGCAAAATAAGTTAAAATTATATGTGCATTTCTTCGCTTTGACAATCGTTTTAGTGTATTTGTTATGAGTATGTGCAAAATCTATAAAAATTATATGTGCATTTTTTAGATTTGTGAATCATTTTAATGTATTTTACTTTGAATGTGTGCAAAATTATTTCAAATTAGAAGTTCAAATTTAAGTTTTGACAATCATTTTAGTGTATTTTTCTATGAACATGTGCAAAATTGTTTAAAATTTAACTTGTATTTTCTTAAAAAACTTTGACAATCATAATAGTGTATTTTGCTACAAATATGTATATTTTTTTTATAAAATGAGAGGTGGGTCAAATCACAAATCTGTGTCACCCTTTTGTAAAGGAAAAGGCTAACAAAAGGCTAACTATTCACCTTCAATGATATAAAACTAGTATTATTATTTAGAATTTGAAAATGAAGTAAACTAATGAAATGTGTAGAAATTAATCAAGTTTAGGATTTAACAATTATTTAGAATAAGAATTGATATATTTTCATTATTTTTATAGATAATTTTTTGGTTGCTGAAAAATGCTGAAAATTAGAGGTCTAGTTCCCACCGCAAAACTATATGCAAATAAACTTATATCCCTTTGATCTTAGACTATGTTATAGATAGCATATATATCTAGAACATTTAAAAATACAATTTGGCTTTAGACTTATATTTTTTTATTTTATAATCATTCAAAGTTCAACTCACCTAAAATCGATATTTTTCATCTCCCACCACATTTTTCAAAACAAATCTATTCTAACTAGAATAAAAATTATACATTCTAGAAGAGGACTCTCTCGTCTAGAACGTCATATAAGTTTTAATTTTTTTAATATATAATTTAATATTTTTTCTTTCTCAAAATTGCCATCTTTTTTAGTTTTAAAATATGTGCTTGTAGAATTTTTAAATTATAATATACTATATCTAATTAAAACACTATAAACTCTATATGAGAATAGCCTTGACTTTGAACTCTATAAAATGTTGTTTATAAGTTATTAAAAATATATCATAAAAAATAGTAAGAGTTATTAAAATGTCAATTTTATGAAATAATTATATTTATTTAGTAATTAGATACAAAATAGTATAAAACATGCATTTAAAAGACAATTCCAATTGGAAAAGTGTGATACCATATATAACTTAGTTAGAATGAATTTATCTAGAACATATATTTGAACAAAATTGAATTTTAGATAGAAATATTCAAATTCAATCATTTTGATAAGTCGGCTTGAAAGGTGACATAGCTTTGTACTTTTACCCAGGTACATTTTAAAACTTTGACAATCATTTTAGTGTATTTTGCTATAAATATGTGTATAATTGTTTAAAATTAGAGGTGCATTTTGTAGCTTTGACAATCATTTTAGTATATTTTTCTATGAACATGAGAAAAATTATTTAAAATTAGATGTGTAGTTTTAGCTTTGACAATCATTTTAGTGTATTTTGGTATGAAAAACTATGAGATGCTTTGCTCTACAGAAATGAAAAACAATGAAAAGGAAGGCCATAATAAAAACCAAAACATATATGAAATAAAGAAAATATTTTTCTAGAATTAATATGGGAAAAATCTAAACATGAAAGAACAAACAAGGTCTTCTACACCTTTTTTCAATATAAATAGCTTTGATGCCCTAAATAATCTCATAGAATGGAACATTTCAGTACTTTCACAAGATGAAGAAAATTAGAATAAATACGATCCACTCAAATCAGTATATCACCAACCTCCATGGTGAAATCAAGATAGTAAAATGGACAGAGAAAATAAAGAAGATAAGGGATGGATCAAAATTGAAAGTATTACAAGACAAATAAGGTAAACCATCATGAAAGGGCATTAAAGATATTCACCTAGAGCCAAAATAACATAAAAAATCACTTGGAAGCAAAAAAATTAAAGGAAAAAGACTTGAACGAAATGAAATAGGCCAAAAAAAATTTGAAACCCATTTTGAATGTCATCAAAATCCTAGATGAACTTAGAAGTAGCTAAATAAAAAATCAAGGAAAATTTACAGGTGTCACTCCAGCCTCCAAAGTACCATAATCACTAGAAAGTAGTGAATGAAAACTTGGGAAAACAACAAAACTTCTACTCCAAAACCAACTATGCTCAAAATACAAAAATAGGATAATTCGTTATCAACATATCAATACAATGATCAAAAGTAGCAAAATCATCAAACTAAGTATGACAAGGTAAAGGTAAGTAACTTAAACTAAAACTCATCTTTTTGCAAAAATAAAATAAATGTCTAGATAAACCAGGGAAATTTGAGGAAGGAAATAAATGTTTAAAAACCAACAATGCCCTAAAGAATTCTAACAGTAATCCCAAACATGATGTAATAATCAATAGAATTACTCTAGACCAAAGTCATAATCTAAAGATAAATATTAATAATCTTAGATCATTCTTATGTAAGCATTCATAATCATGCATCTAATTCACTTATTCCCATTATCAATAATAGAAAAAATCCTCACAACTAGTATCAAAACCTTTGTATCATAGAAAAATAGAAATATGGAAAAATAGAACATTTAAACATAATATCCCATATATTATAACACTCTTAAGAGGTAATGGATTCATAAATTGAAGGATTTAAGGACCCATAAATAATTTCAAACCGAAAATTATTTCCAAAATAGAATCAACCTTAAAGCTCTAGGATATTCTAGGATAAATTTTGACTTCCAATATCCACTTACAAAAATGTTAAATTTCCAATCAAATCCAGATATAAATCTATTTACTTATCATCATACTAACAATTAATTTACAGTAAAATCACAAAAAATAGATATTAATATAAGAAAGTAGTTTGCAAATAACTCTTATAATGAGCACAAAAATAAGAACACTTTAATTATCAGTAATGAACATAGTGAAAAGTATTAGTACAAGTGTGAAAGATATGTAATATTTACTTTTGGAATGGACCTAATATAATAGAATCAAATTTGGAAAAATGGTTACAAGATTCTTGCAATGATGAAATATCTCTACCCTTTATAACCAATTAATTTATCTTCAATGTAGGAATAACAATATTAGAGACATATTTCTATTTGGGTCTCATTGCTTTTATAAAGGGTATAGCGTGAATTTATTTAGATGGAGTCCTTACCTAGATGAGAATTCAATAAAATAACTATGTATTCCAACATGGATAATATTTAAATCCTTACTCATAAAACTAGTTCATTGCCACATTAGAATCTACAGGTTCCTCGATAGAAGAATTTGTAGGTTTTGAAGATATTTTGAAAGGAACAAACAATATTAAAATCTTAGTTAAAACCAAACTAACAACTTTGTATATTAAACCCATATATATTATAACAAATAGATCTTGTCTATTATTGTTAAACACTTAGTCATACATAAGGCTGAGTTAGTCGATCATCACTATGGTTGAGCTACTTTACATAGGTTGAGTCATGTAAAGACTTACAAATAATTATGTATACATTGAGCTCTATAGGATTCGAGAAAGTATTTGATTTTTGAGTACTTTCATATAAGTTGAGCCAAGTGAAGGCCGAGAAAATAGAGCATATTGATGCCAAGTTATAGAGAAGGAGCCAAGTACAATTAAGGCTAAGAAACAACAAGAAGAATAGTTGTAGTTGAGCATTAGAGATAATGTGTGCCGAGTAACATAGCAATAACATAAAAGTCTGGAATGATACAAAATTTTAGGTAAACCATTTTGAGCCAACATGACTATGATATTTAATGATCCTAGAGTTTGTTATAGAGGTTGTTACACTTTTTGATGTGGATCATCAATCCATATGAGGATGAACAACCAATTCGATGAATAGGGAAAAATAGAAGCATCTAGAAGACTCTATAAATGTCTTTAAATAGGCCTATCCAAACCTATTTTTAAGATACATAGCAAGAGAGATTGTAGAAGATAGTGCAAATTGTGCGAAGGAGTTAAGCTTTGGATGCTACATGTGAAACTTGTGAAGAAAAAAGTTTATTGACCTAATGAAGTAGTAAAAGATTGAATAAATATATATAATATTGGAGATTAGATCAAAGATTGAAGGAGGAGATCTATAATCAACAATTATAATTACAAACCAAAGGATCATGTACTGAGTCAGTTTTAACAGATTGAATCAGGGCAATTCTCTTAACAAATTGATTTTAATAGACCTTTGTAAGTCTTCTAAAAGAGTCCTCACGTCATTGTAAGTTTAAAATCCTTTAATCAAGGTAAGACCTAACACTCTTAAGAGATTTTAGCAGAGAATACCTCTCATAGGGTAGATCATCAGAAGCGATCAAAATTGTAACCCTAACAAGTTAACTTTGTTACTGTAATAGTGAAGATTTGTCAGTGTCATCCCCACCCCAATTTTACCTTCACCTTGGAGTTTTTATGGGTTACCAAATATTTTGTGTTATGTGTTTACATTTCATGCATGTGATGCATAGTTAGTTGAATTTATTACAACATTTGATTTTCAAGTTATGTTAGGAATAAAAGATGTAGTACCAAGTGTTAAAGTTGTAGCATCAATCAGATTGATTCAATCTAATATATATTATTGTTATTGGTAAATCATCATTTCCTAGATATACTTATCCATGTTAAATAATACATATTATTGTATATAATATATATTTATTATTATATATAATAGTATATAATATATATTTATTATTATATATAATAGTATATAATATATATAATATATATTGTTATACATATTATATAACTATATATATTATATATTATATATTTGTATTATATATATTGTTATACATTATATATATATATATATATATATATATATATATATATATATATATATATATATATATATATATATATATATGATTATTTATATTACTAATATATTAATATGTTAACTAGTGATGATTAACTCTAGAGACATCTCTCTTCATTAGACATGTCTCCTTCTCTCTTATTTATAAACCTTCATTTGCATTTGGAAGACAATCAATATAATACCAATTGCTAGTATATTTGCAGTGATATTATAAATCAACATGGTATCAGAGCCAACTACAAATGTATAAACAAAGATAATATAGAATGCATCAACTTATTTGTGGAGAAATCAATAAGGTACATTATGAACTATGATAAAACATCACACTAGCAATATAAAAATTTAAATACTAAGATGAATATAAATAGAATGCTAAAGCGATATCTTTACCAATAATTTGTTCTAGAAATCCTCCCTAGCTAAGAGGGAGTATTAAATTTGTAGGTTTAGTTAGATTGATTTGATCTAATATACATTATTGTTATTGGTAAATCATCATGTCCTAGATATACTTATCCATGTTAAATAATATATATTATTGTATATAATAAATATATAAATTATTGCATATAATATATATTATATTATACTTATATTATATATATATATATATATATATATATATATATATATATATATATATATATATATATATATATATATATATATATATATATATATATATATATATATATATATATATATATATTATTGCTAATATATTAATATGTTAACTAGTGATGATTAACCCTAGAGACATGTCTCTTCATAAGACATGTCTCCTCCTCTCTTATTTATAAACCTTCATTTGCATTTGGAACACAATCAATATAATGCCAATTGTTGGTACATTTGCAACAATCTTAGAAATCAACACCAAGTATTTGCTCACAACATTACATTTGATAGAAAGAAAACATAAAGGAAAAAATACAAATGCAATGCATAAATCTCAAAACTCAAATAGTTTCCATTCGCCATCCTCATTTCTACATCATTCTACAACATCTTAAATAATGAGAAACACTCTCAATTCAAAAAAAATAGAAAATTACCTTTTTTTGACAATTTTTAAAAATCTTGAAATTTTCCATTTTTGGTAACCTTCGAAATTAACTCCTAGAAAGCTGAAAATAAAAGTAGACTCTCCTTAAACTATGAAAACTAGACCTGCCAAAAAATCTTCAAATTTGGAAATGCTCATTCGAAGTTATTACAAAACACAAATTCTAAAATAGGCACAAAGATTATGAAAACAAAGTTTTGGGGGTCTAAACGAATTTTTTGGGACCTGAAAATAATTTCTATTGGACACAATGGAGCAAAGCTAAATTTTCAAACCACCAAAATCTTCCCAATGAAACCACTATGAAAATTTGAGAGAAAACCTAGGTACGAGTCAAAAGTTATGACTCCCGGAAGTTGATGCACCATTCTCCCCTTCATGAAAGAAACACAACTCCTGCAAGTGACTGGCTGTGAATTGTTATAAATTTGTCAGATCTCACTACTTCATTGCCTGCTCAAATAACCACATACTTGCTATTTTAGGTAACCCATCCCACTAAATCAAGTATCTATTATGCTGGTCATACCTTACAGAGGTAGTATGCTTGTCAAGAATTTTGGCAATCTTTTCCTTCTTATTGGGAAGATGGTGTTGCCAATCCATGTCCTATTCATCCTCTATCATTGAAACATCTCCATGGAATGCATATAAATCAGAAACATTAAATACATGAGAGATGTCAGGTTTTTTGGTAAGCTAACCTCATAAGCATTATCGTTGATCTTTTTAGTGATTTTGCAAGGCCTGATCATTTTATACTTCAATTTATAGTATGTACCTATAGGGAACATTCACACTTTAAGCAAATCATCACCAAATCACCTTTAGAAAATATTTGTTGTCTTCAGGTAGCATCTGCAACAATCTTGTAGCTCGCATTATCGTCTTGTAATTTTTGTCTCGCATCTTGTTGGAGTTGGTGAAGGTGTTCAACAAAAGCTACTACATCATCACTAATTCTTTCACCCAATGGAAGTGATACAATATCTAGAACACCTTCAAGTTTCTTGCCATAAACAATCTGAAAAGGATATTTTCCCGTTGATCTATTAACAGAACTATCATAAGAAAATTTTTCTTGGGGCAATGCCAAGTCCCACTATTTGGGCTTCTCACCAACACTGCAACATAACAAGTTTCCCAAGCTCCAATTGACGACCTTTGTTTGCCCATCTGTTTGAGGATGATAGGCACTACTTAATTGTAACTTGGTTCCCAATTTCCTCTATAGAGTCCTCCAAAAATGACTCAAGAAATTTATCTCTATCAGATGTAATGGTCTTTGGAAGACCATGTAAATGAACAACTTCTAAGAATAATAGTTATGCTATCCTAGTTGTATCATTGGTCTTTTTACATGAAATAAAATAAAGCATTTTTGAAAATCGATCAAAAAATAAAAAAATAGATTCATTAACTCGTTGAGTATGTGGAAGACCTAATACAAAATCCATACTTAAATTAGTCTTGGTAAGTACTAGGAAAGACATGTATAGTCCTGTATTTTGTGAATGTCCTTTAGCCACTTGATAGACACTGAACCTTGCAATATATTTAGTGATGTTCTTCTTTATCCTGGTCCAATAATACTTATCTTCAACTAAGTTTATTGTTTTGTACTTACCAAAGTGTCCAATTGGTCCACCATTGTGAAACTCCCTAATAATATTTTCTCGCATAAATCTACTCAGTATACATAGTTGTTTACGTTTAAAGAGGTAACCATCTTGCATAAAATAATCACCTCTCACATGTTCTAACTTACCAGCACTTGAAGCCTTTAATTATTCTACAATTTCCTAGAAATCATCATCAATATTGTATAAAGCCTTAATAGCATCAAAACCAATGATTTAAGTTTCCATGGTGGCTAATAGTGTAGCATGCCTACTCAAGGCATCATCAACCTAGTTTTGTTTTCTAGACTCATCTTTTAGAAAAAAGGTTGTGTCCTTGTAAAAAGGATTACCACTTGGCATGTCAGCTATTCAAATTCTTTTGAGTGTTAAGATATTTCAAAGCAATATGATCAATACACAAAATATTGTGGGACTAGATGGTGCCTCCAGTGCCTTAGTGTTTGAAAAATTGGATAAAAATACATATCATAGGTAGAAGAATTCTTTCTTACTTCATTCAAATTCTCACTAAAGAAAGCTACATGCTTACTTGCTTGGCTAAGAACAACACCTATTCCAACATCAGAAGCATTGCACTTTACTTCAAATACCTTGTCAAAATTTGGAAGTGCCAATATAGGAGCTTTAGTTACCTTTGTCTTCAAGAACATGAAAATTTCCTCAGCATCCGTTGTCCATGTGAATTCCATTCCTTTGGTACAATTAGTTATGGGTGATACAATACCTCTAAATTTTTGAATAATCTTGCAGTAGAAGGTTTCCAATCCATGAAAGCTTCTTACCCCTATTATGCTAGGACTAGGCCATTCTAGGATTTCCTTGATCTTTTTTGGATCCATCTAAACACCAGCTTCAAAAATGACAAAACCTAAAAAGGTCACACTAGTTTGCATGAATCTGCACTTCGTCAAATTTTCATGGAGTTTTTCTTTCCTTAGTACATTCAAGATGATTCTAATATTTTTTAAGTGTTCATCTTTTCCTTTTCTATATATCAAGCTATCAAAATAAACTACAAAAAACTTACCAATGTAAGGTCACAACATAGTATTCATCAACCACATAAATTTACTAGGCATATTAGAAAGTCCAAATGGCATAATCATCCATTCATACAAAAAATATCTTTTTCTTAAATGCTATCTTCCATTCATCTCCTTCTTGAATGTGGATTTGGTGGTAGCCACTTCGAAGATCAATCTTGGTAGAGTACTTAGTCCCCACTAATTCATCAATCATGTTCTCTGTCTGAGGAATAGGAAATTGATACTTAATGATAATCTTATTAATTTCTCTTCTATCAATGCACATCTTCCATGTGCTATCCTTCTTTGGAGTTAATAGTGAGGGTACTACCCATGGGCTCATGCTTTCTTTGACCAAGCCTTTTTGCACTAGTTTTGTTACTTCTTAACTCAAATTTTCATCTTGCTTTGGGTTCAATTGATAAGCTACTTTATTAGGTAGAGTTGCTCCAGGAATAAGATCAATATGATGTTGAATAACCCTTTTTGGTGGTAGACCATTAGATACTTCATCAAGCATGACATCAACGAATTCTTCCACTATATTCATTGCATCAGGTGACACAAAGTTCTTGTCCTTCCTCTCTTTCTACTATTAGTGCATAACAACATCCTGTTACTCTCATTTCTTTGATGACTTATTTTGCACACAACATAGTTTCCCTCTTTTTTTCATCCTTAAGAGGCAGAAGAATCACTTTAGAGCCATCCTTCCAAAATGTGTAACTATTTTTCTCTTCATCATGCATGATCTTCCTTTCATATTGTCATGGTCTTCCCAACAATATATTACAAGAATCCATAGGGATAACATCACACCATATCCCATATTTATAGAATTTACCTATGGAAAACTTGACTAAACATCTTTTATCTTCTGGAATGATTTTCTTATACATGGTGGCATTTTTTTGGTAAAAATAATATCATTCATATTAAGTTTTTTGATATTAGGGATAATTTATGATCAATTATCTCTTATGTCTATGCCCCAAATTCTAAAAATGTGAGGTTAGTTTTTTGGGAAAGGGTGGGGCACTCCTTTAGAACTTCTATGGGAATTTATACTCAAGCTCATCTAGATTTTTAGGATGGAGTTTATGAGGTTAAATAACTTGTATTTATTAATTGATGTGTGTTGGTACCAATAGGTACTAAGAGAGGGGGCGGGGTGAATCCGTGCCCTTTATGAAATTGGTTGTTCTTTTGACTCTTTCAAATGACCTTAAATAAGAGGATGAAAATAACAATGGGGATAATACACCCACTAACCATTATAATGCATGTAAAGGGGTACCCTTTTAAGAGCTAAAAGTTCTTCTTCTAGAAGTGCATTGTGTTAGGAATGCCTACAACATGTTAGGGTTGCAAAAGCTTTGTTAAAGCCACCTGGTTAGAGGATTTACAAATATATTTTGAGAGACACCTTGTTAGAGGATTTATAATAAGCTTTCAATTGAATATTTCCCTATTGGGAGCTTATAGATAGATGTAATGGTGAGAATGCATACTAAGTGTTTGATATAAATGTGGCACTATTTTTCCATGTAAGATCTCTACTCTATCTCCTCTTGAAGATGCACTGATCTTCCTTCTTACTTGGAAAGAGCTCTATTCTCACTTCTTCCTTGGTTGCCTACAACAATTCCTCACCATTCTCTTCTCTCTCTCTCTCTCTCTCTCTCTCTCTCTCTCTCTCTCTCTCTCTCTCTCCCTCTCTCCCTCCCTCCCTCCCTCTCCCTCTCTCTCTTAGTTTCACTTGCTTCAATTGGATTCTTCCCTCTCAACTTTATGAGTATACTCTTTTTGTCTTCTTCTTTAGTGGTTATAAATATTCTCGAAAACTCTCTAAACTTATTTTATTTCACATGTTCTTTTTGATACTTGTTGCATATATTCTTCTATTGATGCCATGGAAAAATTAGCCATGACCAAATTATCCCATTCATTCTTGAATTCAAAATTTGAATTCCAAGTTTGTTTCATTCATAGAGGACCCATGAACCCTACACCTAAGATGTAGAATGATAGCGCTACCAATCTCTTTTTGAACCTATGATGGCCTATCATCCTTGCCTACTTGTACCATTTATCTTTTATCTTTTATCACATCATTGGTGACTCATCACATTCATGACTTGTATCCATTGTAATTAATATCTAATCTCTTATTCCAACATGGGTGTTCCATAGTGTATGTTAATGTTCTTCTAAACTAGAAACATTTGATTTCTTTATCATAATAATTCCTCTAACCAATTGTTACACATATTTCCAAATAAATATTATTGGCCATCAATAACAACACTCAATACTTATATTAATCTTCCTACTAAAGATGCATGTGAGGTCAATAAAATTTACCTCCATGGGTGCTCCTATATGTGGTCTATATACCATAAAGGTAACTCATTCAAGTTAGAACTGCTAGAGCTCTTATTTCAGGTGATTGGTTTAATAGGTTCAATTGTTCCCTATCTTCCATCAATAAGATAGGGTCCAATCACTATCTAATTTCTCTATTGGTTGAGCATCTGGCTGTGAAACATAAATCTCCTTTAATGTTTGAAAGGATGTAGATGGAATAAAATAATTTTTATAGTCTTATTCAAGATTGGTGGAATGTGAAGGTTGAAGAGTCGACTATATTCAACATTGCTTAGAAACTTAGTCATGTTAAAAATAAAGTTAAAATTTGGAACAAGGAGACTTTTGGAGATATCATCTCTAGATATTTGATATAAAAAATGGTCATGATGAATTGATAAAGGTTATTCAAATGGATGGGGATTCCTAAGGGTTTATTGAAGAGGAAAAAGAGTTATTGGTTATGTTCATGATATCATGACTAAAAAGGAGCTTTACTGGAGACAAAGATCTAGATCCCTTTGGTCAAAGTCTAGAGATAGAAACTCTAGGTTTTTTTACTTGATTGCATCAAAACATAGAGCTTCCAAAAGAATTTCAAAATATTTCATCGGATAAAGGAGATGTTCAACTTGAGGGGGATATTTTGGAGGCTTTTGTTGACTTCTTCTTTAACCTTTTGAAAAAATATTCCAATCTTTGTCCTATTAGTGAGAAGTAGCTCTTGACTGTCATTCCTTTGATTTTGGATGAAAATATTAATAAAATATTAGTTTCCATTCCATCTATTGATGAAATTCATAAAGTTGTGTTTTCTTTTGAAGGTGAGAAGTCCCCAAATCCTATTAGTTTTTCTAATGTTTTTCTTTCAGAGGTTTGTGCAACAATTTTTTTTAAAATCTAGAAAACTGCTTAAAGAACTAATTTCAACATTCATAGTTTTATTCCTAAAAAAGAGGGTTCTAGGACAGTGAGAGCTTTTAGACCAATAAGTTTTTATAGTTCCATGTAGAAGGTATTTTCTAAAGTCCCAACTTCTAGATTATTGACTATTTTTCCTATAATCCTTTTTCCTTAAATGAGTTTGTATCATGTAGGAAAATTCTAGATTTAGTTATCAGAGTCCCTGGGTTGCTTCACTAAAATAACTTTTCAAATTCTCAAGGTTTTCTTCTAAAACTATCTAAGGATTATGATAGAATGGACTGTGACTTCATGTTCAAAATTTTGAAGAATTTAGGCTTTTGTTAGTACTTCATCTAGCTTGTTTCTTAGCTGGTTGGTACTCCTTATTTAATGGTTATATTTAATGGATCATCTTCAAAAAATTTCAAGCCTTTTAGAGGACTAAAATAGGGAGATCCTATCTCTTCTACTCTTTTTGTGATTATGTTGGAGACCCTGGATAAATCTATTAGTGCTTGTGTGTTCGAAGGGCTGATTGATGGTCTCAAACCTTCTTCCAATGTCATGATATGCTCTCACAATCAATTTTTTGATGGTACAATTATGATGGGAGAATATTTGATTAAGGATGCACATTGTTGGAAACTTAAAATTGGAATAATTGCTGTTGTGTCATTGATGTCAAATATATGGATGAGACATATTGCTACCTAATCTAAATGTCATATCTATTTGATTGATGAAGAGGATTTGAGAGTTACTCATAACTATAGCACCTAGAGGAAAGGTTGAAGTTATGAAAAAGAGTTAAAATGGACATTTTATTAGATATATTTTGATAACACAAAGTGATTTTTTATGTCAAGGAAGCTAAGACTAGCTGAGAAAAAGAGTAAAATACTAAGGAGTACCAAGTAATGCTAGTATCAACTGAGCCACAACTAGTGTTGAGAAAATCTACTATTGATTGAGCATTAGCATTGACCAAGAAAGTTAGTTGATGTCGAGCCAAAAAGCTTAAACAATGGCTGAATATTTTAGTATTCACTGAGTGTCAAAATTCAGTGATTGCTGAGTGAAAATAAAAGATAGAATTCAAAGAAATCGTAAGATCAAGCCAGCTTAGTTGATTTATTAGGAGATGTAAAATGTGTTGAAGATAATATTGATGATTTGGATCATTAAATTCAAGGTGATGATTAGGTAAAGACCTAACTTAAGGATTCTAGAGAAATTTCTAGAGCATGATCAAGAATATGTACAAATACATTAAATCGAGTTGAATCTGGTTGTAAACCCTAAGATCTATGGTGGATGTAGAAAATGGTAAAACATAGATTGTCTATTTAAGGTGATACAAAATTGAACATTTGGTGCCTGATCCAACCCCAACTAGTGTGTGCGTGAGTTTTTATATGAAGGAAGTCATATAGAGAAAGGTTGATCAGAAACACACAAGTGAGTGGATGCAAAGCTAAAAGAAAAAAGATTATAGATGTGATGCTGTTGTTGATCAGTGAATTTGAGAAAAAGGCTTAAGTGTTGATGAGAAGAGTGGACCGATTACTAAAAGGGTGTCCAAGCAGATCAAGATCAGAGGTGACAATGAAAGGCTAATCAGTGAACCAACATAAGAACTAAAAAAATATCTAAACCAACAAAAGTGAGTTGTAATCACACAGATCAAAACCTCTTTCTTATCATTGTGAATAGTTTGTATTGAAATCCTTTTAATAGAGGTTGACCTAACAGTCATTTGAAGACTTAACAATCTATTTCAATCCTTTAACTAGGTTATATTTGAAATGGAATGACCAAATTCCTCTTACAAGACCACTCCTAATAGGGTGATTAGATCCTATAATCAGGTCACATTTAACAATATCTATTATAACCTTTAACAAGGTTGGCTTGTAATGCCCCATATGGACATCCTTGGAAAAAGGATACATATAAGCCAAGATATTTTTTTTAAAACAAGTATGGATGCACACAATATATGACATACAAGGATCACAAACATCACAATGGAAGACTAAACACACACCCAAACACCAACATATCTCCAAATGCCACTATTGACCAAAATGACTAACCATGGAAGGACACAAATGATTTCGATTTTGAAACATTTCAAAATCAAAATGTAATTCCAAGGTATTAAAGAGCATCGTAGAGGGTATCCAAAACACCTCTTGAAAACTTTTGGTCAAACCAAAAAGTTCCCGTTGTCTGCTTGGACAAGTTTTCCCAAGACTTAGACAATATTTTATTTTAGCACTGTGTGATACTTTCCAATATCATATGACCTTTATAAGGAAAGTGTGTGATATTTTCAAGGTTTGGGTGACACTTCTCTTGAGGTTGTGTGATACTTCATAAGTATTGTACAACCTTTCTTCAATGGGCATGCGATACTTTAAAGTATCACATGATAGTTTTCCTATGGGCATGTGATACTTTCCACTATTGCATAGTTCTTCTTCTTTGGGCGTGTGATACTTTAAAGTATCACCCAATGCTGACACATGGCCACCGAGGAAAAGAAAGAAATTCTCTAAGTACAAACAAAGGGATAAAACAAGAAGTCAAAACCTCCACATTAGGGAATATTGGATCTATAGTTGAGACATAGACACTCAAAGAATAAGCAGATGGATGGAAGTAGAAATACAACTAACCATCTAAATCATGGAAGTGAAGGGAAAGAACTGAAAGCAACATCATAATGTACTAAAATAACAAGCTAAGTGTGTGGTTCCTCCCAACCATAATATCATCATGAAACCTCAAAATTCCTAGCCATCCCCTGTGTGTAACATCCCAAACTGCCAACTAGATAGTCAAAGTTATCTTATAAGGACATTACTACTAAAGCATAATAACATCATAAGAACAAGAAATCTAACATGTAAAACCAAGAGCACTAGATACTCCAACTAAGAAGATAACATCATGAAATTATATGCTAAACATCATAATAAGGAAATGTGTTAATACTAACATCATCTAAACATGATATACAAGCATTCCAATGGAAGCATAAATCACAAGAAAGCATACTCCAAAAGCCAAAGTACCAAGTAAAAACATCCAACAACGATCACACTAGGATAATAGACTATCTCTATACATTGGTCCCCAGTAGTGGCATAGGTAGCTATGCTTCCCAACCATATGAAACCCCTAGGCCCACTCACATCATGCTAATGGATATAATGACCCAACCACAAAAACAAATAAAGAAAATGTCCATGGCTACACTCACACCAGACAATAATGATGACTGAAACCAAGATCATGAGACAATGTAAGTACAGGAAATCCTGGTTAGGCACTCAATGGGTTACTATGTAGGGGCTGACAGCATGGAGGGTCTCTTGACATTGAAAATCCCAAGCTAGTATTGGTAGCTACTCCCCCCAATAGAAGGTACACAATCCAAGCAACAACTCTTCCCAAAAAAATGTGCACAATCCACTTTTTAATTATCTTAAATTTATTACCACCCAATATTTAATTTAGTTATCACTTATTTAAAACTTCCTTTACCAACCCATGGGAAATAGTCATTAGGATGCAAGATAGAAGCCCCTCCATGTGCTACCCTACCCTACCCATGCCCATCCAACAATGAGTTCGTCTAGTGATATAGTGCAAGGCAGTAGTATGCCCCAAAAGAGATGTCCTAGCCACCAATTATCTAACCACACAACAACAAGAAAAAATAATGCAAGATCTGATACCAACTCACAATAATTTATTCATAAATATAACTAATTACATGCAATATGCCCGACTATAAGGCCTTTCAGGTTGGGGCCAAATAAAAATAGCAAATACAAAATAAGTTCTACAAGATACAACAAGATCCAACTTACAACCAATCTTAGCTAGTCCAGATACATAATTGGATAAGAACATCAAGAAGAATCCACACTTATACCCTCAGGTCCACCAAGATATCTTTTGGCTCCTAAGCCGCAACTCTAGCTCTTCAAATTTATCTCTCCTTCATTCCATCCCAACTCAATGAATAAACAAATCCACAAGACCCCTAATTATACCAATCTAAGCCACAAGTCAGCCTAGGACACAATTAAATACAAATACATAAATTAAATTCTACAAGTTGGCCTGCAACAACAATTAAATGCCCAAAAATTGATACTCGAGTAAAATTGTGATATTTGCTAGCTTCAATTGAATTAGAACTTGTGCTTTGAATTTTAGGTAGTACTTTAGGTTATCTACAAACCCTTAAATGAATAAAGGCTGATTCCCCAAGGAAAAGTGTGCATCCTGTTGGAAATATTCAAGACTATGCTAGGTTACTAAGAGGGGAGGGGTGAATCAGTAACCTTAAAAACTTTACCAAATTTAGATCTTAATTGCAACAATCCAATTACCATTTAATTCATTAAATTAGATCTAACTACATGCATGAGAAACTAAAAGCTTAAAACATTCATAACACTTGAACACAATAATTTGGTGACCCAAAAACCTTCCAAATAGAAAGTAAAACTGGGGTGGAGATGATACACACAAAACTTCAATACTGTAGCATAAAGTTATCCTATTAAGGCTTAGAATGATCAATTCTGATGATCTGCCCTATTAGGAGCAATTAGTACTGCTAGGTCCACCTTGTTAGAGGTTTTACAAAGACACAATAAAGTATGCACTTAGTAAAGAGATTTGAGAAAAGACTATTAAGTCTACCTTGTTAAAGGATTTGGATTGGTTCACCTATTAGGATGAAACAATAGATCTTTAACTTACAACTAGATTGCTAATAGATATTCTTTGAAGTGCTGACCACCTTTATGTGATAGATATGACTCTGCTGCTCCTTTGCTGATATGGCCTTACAATACACTTTGTCTGCTGTTGATTCACATTCACATGCTTCTATTTCACATTATTTTCACACATTCATACTTACTTGGATATGATACAATACATTACATATATATCAATCCAATTTACATAATTACAAAGTTGGCCAATATACAAGTTAGCACCAATATTACAAAGTCGACCCATATGTAGATACTTGAGTTCTGAAGATTGACTTGGTGAATATTTGATACACGATGTCCATTTTCATTACTCAACATTGTCATGTACTCGATAGAAGTAGAAGCTCAGTCCATACTAATCACTTCAATGTAGTCTTGAACTCGGTCTGCACTGGTGACTTGATAGATACAATATAACTTGGTAGAAATTGAATTACTCATTTACTATGATTTCACTTGATAAGCACTAATCATCACATAGCTCGGTTAACACTAACTTCGCTTCACATGAATTGCTAGCTCAGTAGAAACTGAAAAGCTTGGTAACCATTGAAATGCTCGGGTTGAACTGTTGGATTTCACATTGCCTAATTTTTCTCAGTTTGAATTGTTGCACTTCACACTAACTGAATTCCCTTAGTAACCACTAAAATGCTCGGTAGGAACTATAAAGCTTGGTGGGTATTGAATTACATGGAAAACACTGTAGACTGTTTAATGAGATTGGTAGCCATATAGAATCTGAATAAGTGTTGTCACTAATAACAAACTTGACTACATGTCAACAATATCCCCCTTTGAAATTAGTGATAAAAACACTTATCAGCCAAAACTTATATACATCACAGTGTGGTACTAGCTCAATATGGTGTACTATTTTTTTTGAGATTTTTCAAAATTTGTCTTTGTAAGTATATACAATATACTAGTAATATCTGCAAATTCTCTACTATATACACTTTCTCCTTTTGCATGATTCTCCCCCATACAATATACATAGCATAACTAGTGTCTCTCCCTATAGATCATATTAAGTGTCTCTCCCCCTTATATAACATACTAAGTGTCTCCCCCCCTTTTTGATAATAATGCCAAAGATTTATTTAAAACTTATTTAAATGGAGACACTAATATAAGAAAGAAAATTAGAATGTACCTTAAGTATGAGTGCTAGAGTCTTATCCAAGTTCTCTTGCAAAAATTTGCACGTATGTGGAGCAACTTGCACTTATACAGAGAGTTCTATCATGTGATCTACAATGGAGAAGTTGTTTTCATGGATCAATGTTTTTGAATAAGCAATATGCTTTTGTCTTGTATCCATGATGGGAAGGATCATATTATGAATATCTATCAGTGTAGACTGGATCCTTGCTTTTTCTCTCAACAACTCTTCCTGCATATTTGACAAGAATCTAATTTTCATATGATGTGGAGAGCTTGAACTAGGGTCAAGTTGCAACTGTTGTGCACTAGCCTTCAGATCTTCATCAATCTTTGTCAGTTTTCTCTTTTTTTCCTTTGTGAACTTGGTAACATTACATAACTTTCCAAAAAGTGATGTTACATTTGTGCAAGAGGTTTGAAGATTGGCCAAAATTGAGGAAAGCTCCACTTGCTGAATGGCAATTTTTTGAGCAATGTGCTCAAGAACTTTATTATCAAATTTCTTTTCTACTTTCTCAATCAAATTTTCTTGACCACTAGAGTCCTCATTAAACCTTTGGACTGCCTCTTCTAATTGAAACAAAATGTGTTGAGAAGTATCAACTTCAACACCTATTGCCTGAGTCAAAATATTCTTGGCATCATCAATGATTTTATATTCTCTATCTCTCTCCTCTCTTAATTTCTTCTATTTTGCCATCTTTTGGAGGAGTTGGTCAACTATATGCATTTGATTTGCACTGATATTATCAAAATCCCCTTTAGGAATCTCAATCTCCTCATCTAGGTCTATATCCTCCTCTATCTCCTTTCCTCTACTCAAAATACTTGTACTTAGTTGAGCCTTAGGTTCAACTACCCTTGTACTTAATGCCTTTGAATCCAGAATGGAAACAATTGTAGAGATAGTAGGACTAGCAGTGAAAATTGATATAGTGCCAATAGATGGAATACTAACTGTTATATTTACTAAATCCAAAATTGAAGTATTTATAGAAGTATCCAAAACTATAGTAGAAAAAATTGAAGTACTTACTACTAAAGAGCTCAAAATTGTGGAAGCCACTGTACTCATTGTTGATGATGCTAACTCGGTAGTTGAAGAAGAGGGAGGTTGTAGCTCACTAGATGAAGTGGTAGACACTTTTATTAGTGATTTACTGAGCTATGAGGGAGTGAATAATAATTGGACATTTGATGTATTTGCTGTGGTCACAATCAAACTTGTTGAAGTTGTCTCCAAACTTGATGATGGTGCAAGTTTAGCTAAAGAGTGAGGAAGTGAGACAATGACTGTGGCTTCTATCTTCATAGGATTAGTCTCCTTGTCATCTTCTTTGTCTTCCTTAGTAGCTTCTTCCTCTTTATCTTCTTCAACTTCTTCATTGTTAAAATGTGTTGGCTTAGTGTATGTTTTATCTTCCTCATCATCACTGTCATCATCCCTGAATTCTAATGGGAAGTCACTTTGTTTATGCAAGTGATAAACATTCTTCCACATAATTGTGGCATTCTTGACCACATGCTCTATATCCTTTATCAAAATTAAACAAGTATTAAATCTAAGAGTCATCTTGTCTTCATTTTTCTTTATGGACTCTTTTACCTCAACATCTGTGATGCTCAGTAGCAACTACCTTAGGGTTTGTGCATAGATATCTTTAGCTGTTTGCATAGCAAAGTTCCATCTTGGCCTTATTTTCTCTAATAATTCATTAGAGATCTAGGAGGTATCTGATCAGGGGAATACTTCTATTTTCCCATCTTGGTTAGCACCAATTCTTCAACTTGCTTTTTCTTAGCCTATCCTGCTTTCATACTTCAATGATTTGAAGTTGGTTATGCCAGCACCTTCTTCCAATTGTTTCAATCTTTCTTGGAAGGTGGGAGGAGGTTTGCTAAAGACAACTTCACTTCCTTTCTTCCTTGATCTTCTTGTGAATACTGTAGTGGATGGCTTGGTGATGATCAACTTTCCTTTCTTCTTCACTAGTTCTTCTTCCTTTTTTGACTCCTCTTCATCCTCTATTTGTTCAACATTTTCTCCCTTACCCTTAGTCAACATAAGAGGTGTTCTTGTTTTGAGTTTTTCTATTCTCCTCTTTCCTTTGTTAACTGCCTGTGGAAGCTTGATTTCAAGCTCTATTCTTGCCTTGGCCTCATCATACATTCCAAAGTGTGGTGCCTTTAGATCAACACGTTCATTTATCAAGGCTTCAATTATTTCCTTTGCTTCATCTATATTCACCTCTTAGGGAAGAGTTTTTACCCATACAACTCTAGGGTTCACTTCTTGAATGTAGACTTTGTCACAGTGTACCATGAAACAAAAATCATCTTTGTAATCTTCAACCAATTTTTGAGGTATCCTGAATCTATTATTCATTTTCTCCTTGAAGACATCAAAATAATTATCCATTATAATAACAAAATTTTCTCCCATTTCTACAATATACTCATTAATCTGATATAGCATTGGCACATCCTTTTTCTATATTACTATTCCTTTTGAAGGGAAAAACTTTTGAACATAGAAAAATAAACAAGTCAACAAAGAACTAAATTTGTAAGTGTCATTTTTGGAAGTCCTTATACTTTCCAATTTTTTGTTAAATTGCTTCAACAAAAAATTTGCAAGATCATCTGATAGATTATTCTTCACAAATTTGTATGCCAAGTATACTACTTCACATGACATGCTATTTAGATGGCTAGAACTATAGATCTTGTGAGCTATCACATGTATGCCAAATTTCAGTTTTGCATCAATTACACTACCAATCTTCATACCTCTACCATCCCACTCGGCTAGGGTTTTCTTTTCTACCTCTACCCAACCTAAGGTTTTAGTGGTTTTGGCCTTGGAGAGCATGGGGATGCTGATGATTCGATAAATGATTTTCTTAGTGATCAAAACTAGTTACTCAAGCCATAACCAATCATTGTTGTTAGAAGTTGTAATCTTTCCTTGGTGTATTTATAAACCAAGGTTAGAACTCATTTCTTTATTGTTGTAATATATTAGGATATAAGCCAAGGTATCCTAATATATTTTTTTTTGTCCTTTTTCCACTACATCTTATTTTGTCATCTAGTGGAATATGTGAGGACAAATATTTATTGTAATTTCTAATTTTAGATTATTCCTCCTTAAGAGGAATCTCACACTTGGCCTCACACACTTATGAATGGTGGAATTCATAGACATGGGAGTTACATTCTAACTCCTCTCTCTCATCTCTATTTAAGAGATGACCCTCTTCTCTCAGTTAACAATGAGGTTTCTTCCTCTTCTCAAATATTGTATGAGCCATTGCTCTCTTGCTCTCTCTCTTTTTCTTCTTAGGCTTTTCATGCCTCATTCATAATGTCACAAGGGGTTTTCTTTGCTTTCCCCTTTCCAAATATCTTGTCTCATGGTGTTGAAGCTTGAAGCTTTCTCTCTCCTATTTTATGGTAATATTTTTTCATGCATTTACTCACTTAGATTCTTTCCTGGTATTGCTTATTTACAGATTTCTTTTTCCATTTCTAACAATTGTGAACTCGACTTAGGATGTATTTGATCCATTTGATTTGAAAACTTCGGGGCAGGTGGGGAATGTGGGTTAAACCTTTGTCTTCCAAATGTTTATGTTTTGGTTTGAGAACATTATTCACACATAGTTCACCTAGGGCATCATCCATCTCTAGGGTTTCAATTTCTTGAATTGCACACTTAAAATGAGTTTAGATATCATTAATGAGTAGTACCTTAGGAGGGATCTATGATTGTGCTTCATTCAGATTGAGGGTTTCAGCAACCGCTGGCACCAGTTTGAAATCAAGTGCTTTCCATTCAACTCCTCAGAACAACATTTCTGACCCTTTCCTTGCTTTGCTACTACTACTTGATGCTGCCATGGCTACTTGATAAACTATGAAAAAGTTTGAAGGATTTATCTGCAAATTTTGCTCGAAGTTGCTTGATCGCTCTGTAATTTGCTTGATCACAATAATACATGAATTCTTGGTGAAAATGAATTCAATTTCCTACTTTTTGTTAAAATTTGGCATTAATGCTCAATATGAAGGTAGATATGATGACATCATTATGTGCAACAAGCTGTCATCCACTATCTATTTGGATTGCTTGATAAGGGCTTCATAACTTGATAACCATGTGTGACTTGTTACTCTTGACCTTGCTTGGTAGAGTCTATGACCTAACCTTTCTTAGTAGAGAAGATAACTTAGTGATAAATAATACTGATCTCACTTGATGATCCTTTTGTATCACAACTACTGATTTGGATCTTTGTCACCTTTCAATTGGAACTATTTGGATGTGATCATGATAATGCAGTTCCAATTCTTCCTTAAGAATTTAGTTGGAAATGGTGGAGTCACCCACTTCTTGAGTGACATGACCATCATTTCTTGAACTAACTTCCTTAGTAGATTTAGGAATCCATCATTGCCTCATCTATTTTCAGATGTTACCTACTTTTGCTTTCTTTTCATCTTCAATTCTACCTATATTCATGCAATTCTTGGCTAAATGACCAAGTTTAGTACAAGTGAAACATCTTATGGTGGTATCTCTCTTCCTTGTGTGATGTTTGACACAGTTCATGCCAATGTATCCATATTATCCATAGTAATGACATCTACACCAAATGTTATAGTCCCAATTGAATATTACTTTCACAATTTTCTCTACTGGATAGAATGACTTGGTTTTGTAGTCTGAAGCCTTGTGAACTTGTTTCTTGCATTTGTGACACTTGCCTTCAAATTTTGGTTTCTCTTTGCATTCATTAGCCTTGTGACCATGCTGATTACAATTGTAGCATTTACCATTGAATTTTTATTTACCATTACTCCAACATCTATTTGATGTATGGCCTATCTTACTACAATGATTGCAAGTAAATCTTTGATTCCTTTGAGCACCTTGTTTGGAGGAATCACCTTCTTCTTTGTATCCAATTCCTACTTTTACTTTTTTTCTATAGAGATTATGCTCATTTAGTTGATTCAATTGATTCATGTCTGCTTGGGATTTCATCATCCTTTCATTGATTTTCTTTTTAGTGTTTAGGTCATTTTTCAAATTTTCATTGATTTTCTTTTTAGATCTTAGCTCACTTCTTATTCTTTCATTGATTTTTTTTTCCAAATTTAGATCATTTCTTAATATTTCATTGATCTATCGTTGGCTCATAATTTCCTCATTTGCATTGAAGATTTGATCCATAAGATTTGTATGTTGAAGGGATTGGTTCTAAATTTCATTGATTCTTCCATCCATTTCTTCTTTCATCTTGTTCCTTTGTTCCAAGATTTCACATAGCCTTACTGACTGAATTTATTGTTCTCTTTTGAGCTTTCTTACTTCTTCTTATAGGGAACCATTCTTCTCTAAGAGTTATTTGATTGCATCATTTGCTTCATCTGAGCTGGTTGAATGGAAAAAGTCTTCAATTCTTTCTTCAATGTACTAATGATCATTCATTTGATTTGCAAGTTCCTTCCTTCTTTTTAGGGATTGGGAAAGTTGCTCCTTAGCTTTATTGAGTTGTGCAATGGCCATCTCTATATCTAGCTTTTCATTGTCCATTGCCTTATCAAGTTTGAATATCTCCATTGTCCTTGATCTTTGCTCAAGCTATCAAAATTTATACTGAGAACCACAAAGCTCTGATATCAATTGTTGGAAATATTCAAGACTATGCTAGGTTACTAAAAGGGGAGGGGTGAATCAGTAGCCTTAATTTTTTTACCAAATTTAGATCTTAATTGTAATAATCCAATTACCATTTAATTCATTAAATCAGATCTAACTGCATGCATGAGAAACTAAAAGCATGAAACATTCATAACACTTGAACACAATAATTTGGTGACTTAGAAATCTTCCAAATGGAAAGTAAAACTAGAGTGGGGATGATATCCACAAAACTTTAATACCATAGCATAAAGTTGGCCTGTTAAGGCTTACAATGATCACTTCTACTGATTTGCCTTGTTAGGAGCAATTAGGACTACTAGGTCCACCTTGTTAGAGGTTTTACAAACACACAATGAAGTATGCACCCGATAAAGAGATTTGACAAAAGATTATTAAGTCTACCTTGTTAAAAGATTTGGAACGGTTCACCTATTAGGATAAAACAATAGATCTCTAACTTAAAACTGGATTTCTGATTCTTTGAAGTGCTGATCACCTTTATGTGATAGATATGACTTTGTTGCTCCTTTGCTAATATGACCTTACAATACACTTTTTTTGCTACCGATTCACATTTGCATGCTTCTATTTCACATTATTTTCGTAGATTCATACATACTTGGATATGATACAATACATTACATATATATATCAATCTAATTTACATAATTACACAGTCGATCAATATACAAGTTAACACCAATGTTACATAGTTGGCCCATATGTAGATACTTGGGTTCTAAAGACTGACTTGGTGAAGTTCTGATACATAGTGCCCACTATCATTACTCAGCATCATCATGCACTCGATAGAAGTAGAAGCTCAGTCCATACTAATCACTTCAATGTAGTCTTGAACTTGGACTACACTGGTGACTCGGTAGATATAGTGTAACTTGGTAGAAACTGAATTACTTGTTTACCATGACTGTACTTGGTAAACACTAATCATCACCTAGCTTGGTTAACACTAACTTTGTTTCACATGAACTACTATCTTGGTAGAAACTATGAAGCTTGGTAACCACTAAAATGCTTGGGTTGAATTTCTAGACTTCACATTGCCTGATTTTGCTTGGTTTGAACTATTGCAGTTCACACTAACTGAATTCCCTTGGTAACCATTGAAATGCTTGGTAGGAATTGTAGAGCTTGATGGCTACTAAATTACATAGAAAAAACTATAGATTTTTAAATGAGCTTGGTAGCCATACAAAATCTAAATAAGTGTTGTTACTAATAACAAACTTGACTAAATGTCAACACATCCATCCTGAAAGTCATACACAGAAAACTATCATGCAAACTATTAGAAATCGATACTGTAGGAGAAATGCCATATCTCACAAATCATAATGAATTAAAACTTGTACCTTGGAAAAAAGGAAGTACTCTAGGTGCTCTTCAATTATTAAAGTGTGCAGCCTCTAACTAATTTTTGAAAATTAGTTATATAGTTTGCAACAGGCACCCAGAAACTAGAAAAATGCAATTGCAATAGCCAGGTAAAAATAGATCAAACTTCAACTCAATCCATGCAATCTCTATGAAATCATGAGGAAAGGTTCTCCAATGTGTCTCCAACACATCCCTAACCACAAAAAAATAACTCCACCAAAATCCAAGCTCGATGCTCCTCAAAACTTAACTAAAATCCCTCCAAACATGCAGGATTATAGGCAAGCCTAGGATGCTCCTGCATCATGTAGGCATGCATATTCCTAACCCAACCCCAAATGATCAAAAATCCACTGAAGTACCAATGGGAGATAAAGACTCATAAGTCACTCAATGATGTATGTGCACATACTCGTGTGTGGAGTACCACCATCATGAAGATCATAACATAAGGTCTGGATGAGAACACAAGAAAAATATCACTCAACTAAAAATAAGATTGTGAGGACAGATTCTACATGAATCCCAAGAATAATAAAACCATACATCATGAACTCACTCAACTAGCCTCAATCTAGGAGGATGGATTCTACACAAATACTAATGATGCAACAAGACCAAAAATCATGAACTCACTCAACTAGCCTTGATCTAGAGTATGGATTCTACATGAATCATTAGTGTCCACAAAATAATAACAAGGGCCCAAGGAAATAATAACACTAGGTATACAATCACTCAAGTGAACACCAAGTCAAGAGTATAGATGTGAAACACATCCCAATGCAACAATTATCTAACTAGCATTCTAATGAATGATCTAGGTTAATGAACAACATCATGCCAAGAAAACCTAAGAAAATAGGGTGACACACAAAATGAGGTAAAAACCCAAAAACTTAGAAACTTCAAAAATAAAACCCATTTGGTCTAAGGACACAAAGGCCATAAAAATCCAATAAAATATGGGTTTAGAGTCTATATGTAAAAATAGCCAGCATAATGGTGCAAAACCCCAAACCCTCATCCCAAAAAATAGGGAAATGCTCATACCCACCCAATAGGGTAGAGCTAGCATACACAAATAGAAGAGAACACAAGTTCTCAACCTCCTAACAAATGGCTACCAAAAAAGAAGTAGAAATAGAGCCAAAACAATAAAATGGGAGAGCCCTACCTCACAGCCAAAAGGGAAAAATAAGAATCTAGACCATAAAATAAAAATCTTGTAGAAGTAGCTAAAAATCATGACATTCCAAGGTCTCCCCTAGCTGGATCCAACAAGACCAATCTCATGATTATCCAACACCTGTAGCTCCCACAATGAACAGAAAAATAATTCCTCACGAAGAGGATTTTTGGTTTTACTCTCAAACTTTCTAATTCAAATGTGAGAAGTGAGGAATTAAATTCCTTTTCGGATACTTATTCACTTTTCAAGTGAATAATGGATTAGGGAAAATAACCAAGAGAACTAGTTAAATCTCAAATCAACTCAAACAAAAATAGGCTATTCAAAGTAATTGGAATTCATCTATGGAAAACCTGCCATAAATTAAAAATCAATTAAATAAAGCTCAAAAACCCTAAAACCAAAATCACAGAAGACCTTAACAACTTCACAACAATGCAAAACTCTAAATGCACAAACATGCTCATTGGTCTAATCACATAATGCAAATGAGTCCCGATTCAACAAATCATCAAAAGGTTTAATTAAACATTTAAATAAGATACATTGACCGTATAGGGACAACATTAATAAAATATGAATAGCTGAATCACTAACTCCACATGCCACTACTAGGGATATAAATCCTACACAGTAAAATACATAATCAAGTGCAATTGCATATAATAAAATAGACAAATAAATTAATGCATTAAATCAGCTAATTTATCCATTTATTCAATTATATTAAAATAATCCATTTACATCACTCACATTTGCATAAAACATAATGAAGTTAGAATGAAGTAAATAACCTTAACATCAAATCCAAAATATAACCAAATCAGAGATATGTCCAAATATCAGATAACTAGATATCATCATAAAACATACTATCATCTCAAAATGGCATCAACATGCAAATATGATCAACTGCAAAACATAGTAGTATAGCATCTATGATACTAAAATCAAAGTATAACATCTGACCTTTAGGTTATCTTAGTTGCGAAAATAACAACATGAGTACAAGTATCTCTTGGATCAAAATATAACAAGGTAAATATCCGTAGCACATTACCAAAGAATCCAACATGGAAAATTCATTTCTAATTATTTAAGAATTTAGTAATGGTTGTTTGAATAACATAAAAAGGAACTTAAAACACATAAGCGAACACATTCAAAAATATGACTAACCACTGCTACAAGAACCTAGTCTAGTGTAGTAGGTTAATAGTACATAGTGCAATCTTTGCACACATCTCAGGGTAATCACATAACAACATCATGATACCACATCGATCTTGGTAACCACTGGCACAAACCTTAGTGAACCATCCACCACATCATAATCTCATAAATAAGCTATAAGCATAAACAAAGCAACTGATACAATAACATAAATCCAATCACCTCAAGGTTGTAGATCACTCATGGTCCCAATCATGATTTCTTCACAATGAAGATCAAAAAGGTTTCATCTATTGGGATGACTTAAAAAAATAAAATGGCAGAGGCACTGCATGGCTCTTAAAAAATCTCACTTTGGAAGAGTGAAAAAAAATGACATGTTGCTGGTGGTTTTTCCCAAATTGGGTTTCCACATAAAATACTAGTTTCAAATTGTGATGAATGTCTTATGAATGTTTTACATGTCATGATATTTTCATTATGCAATCCAAGTTAAGTTTATGAAAATTCTATAGTAGTGATCAAGCAACAACATGATATGCATGATAAGAAGAATAGTTATGTATTTAATGTTTAATTATTCAAGTGGTACATATAGAACTTGAATAATTTATTCACCCCATCTCTCCATTATGTTAAAAATTTCTAACAATTGGTAGAGCTTAGTGCTTATAGAGAAATTTTTGAAGGTACTTAAAGATAAAGATCATGACAAACAAAAGAGATGTACCCAAGATAAATAAGAACTTTCTTGTATGACAAACCTTGATGAAGCTACACATATCTAGTATCAGTGATGCAACTATCAATTTTCTGAGCAATGAATATGTAGAGGTAACAATTACTCCTCTAACTACTGAAGAATTGAGACATAAGTTAAATCACAACCAATAAATGTTGGAGATTTCCTTAGCCCTAAGCTATGCCAATTTTTATGTCCTAAAAGATTGCAATATTACAAAGAAGATGTAGGATAGATTGAAGACCATATATGGAGGTGATGAAAATGTACTAAGAGCCAAAGTAGAAAGCTTTAGATGTAAATTTGATGATATGATAGTTATGAAAGGTGAAAACATAGTACAATAAGACACAAGAGTTAAATATTTTATTAATGCTTTTTGAGGAGAAAATGGAACAATTGAAGATAAAAAAATGATAAGAAAGGTATTAAGGAATCTACTTCCTCTCTATGCCATTAGAGTCTCTACAATTTAGGAATTGAGATGCACATCACGTAAAAATTTGAGCTTAGAAGGTGTAGTTGGTAGACTTATTACTTTTGAGATGTCTAATTTTGATAACTACACACTTGCTACCATTGAATCTTCTTTCAAGTCACAACTGATTCTTAGTAAGAAGAAAGGAAAACATGTGAAGAGTGAAAGTGGTAGTTTTGATGATGAGATTGAAAAAATTGGAGTCCTCATTGCAAAAAGGTTTGGAAGAGGATGAGGTAAAAAAAAAGGTAAATTACCTATCATCTATTTTTTATGCAACAAAGTTGGTCATATTGTTGCTAGATGTCCTGACAGAGAAGATAAGGATGAAAAGAAGGAAAGCAAGTACAAAGGAAAAAGAGTTGACACATACTATAGAAGAAGAAAGGATGAAAAATGTAAGTAATATTTTATAGTACTAAACAAAATATTGATAATGATCTTGAGAGTACTGATGATGAAGTTGTCTATGCTTCTATGAAAGAAGAGTCTGATGAAGATGAGAAAATTGCATTAATTTCTTATGTGAACAAAAGTGATGGATAGATAATTGATAGTGGATGTTCTAATCATATGACAAGTGATAAAGAAAAATTTGAAGATATTGGTCCATACAATGGTGGATGTGTTAAATTTGATAATGACATCCCATGTGTTATAAAAGGTAAAAGCACTATTCAACTGACTGATAAGATAACATGTGAAAATGTTTATTGGGTTGAAGGACTTAACTACAATTTTTTGAGTGTTTCATAGCTGAAAAAATCAAGTTGCAAAGTTGAATTTCACAATAGAAAGGAAAAGATACATGATAATAATGGTAAGCCAATTGGAACTAGTGAGAAGACAAGAGATAACTTATTCTATCTAGACTTATCAGGAGAAAAATGTATGTGTGCACAACAAGAAGATATTTGGTTATGACACAAAAGATTATGTCATGTGAATTTTGATAATTTGGTGAATAGCGATAAGATGAAGAAAGTGAGAGGATTTCCTAAACTAAAGAAGCTTAAAAATTCTATGTGTAAACAATGTCAATTAGGAAACATGACCAAGTCTAGTTGTTGGTGTAAATTAGTACTTTACTATTTACACTTACTTAAGTTTAGTTAGGTTAATGCATTATTTAATTATATTGCATTATTTTATTATTTTTATTATGAGACACTTAGGAGTTTGTGCAACCTTGTGATTTGTCATGTTGACAACACATGAGTATGCACCTTTATTTGAGCACATGGTGTCTACAACACTGTTTTGCGTGTTCCACTCTTCTAGGCTTATCCTCTCATCACCACACTTACTTCCGTGCTTAATAGAGGATAATCCATATCTGGTGGACATGTGCTTGGTTGTGTGACACTTCATGGTGCTAACTTCTATGCATTCTAGAAGCTCTCCTGTAGCCTTTATAATCAGGCACTCCTAGTGTACTCTAAGTATTAAGCATTATGCATTAAGCATCAAGTATTGAATACATTGTTATTCTGATCATACTCTCTCTTGGTCTTCATTGTGCTTGTGTTTGAGTTCTTAGTTCTTGGGTGAATTTTTCCCTTAAGAAAATTCTTACATGGTATCAAAGCTTGGAGACTTTCTCTTCACATAGCCGTTCGAGACCTCTTGCTTCATCACCTCAGCCTGAATCTGGAGTGCTGCAGAAATTGAGAGTGTCCAGCATCAGATCTAACCTCTCCATTGCATCCGAAACGTTGAACCAGTGAAAATTGACTATAAGCATGCCTACTTTGGCCCATAGTCGACCGTAAGGCCAATTTTTTTTGCAAATCGGAACTCGGAGGTCCCGATTTGCGGTATGGGTATGGTCTTTTTCACAGATTTATGAATTTATTTTTGGATCTATAATTTCTCTGTAATTTTCCGTCAGTGTATTTTCAGAAATTTTTATTGGCCTATCAGAGAAATTTTTTTAGCCGAACCGGGCAGTGACACCCCGGCTCAGCTCTGTATTGTTGGTGGATTATTTATCGCAGGGTTTGTTCAATCATTCTGTGGGCTGTTCGTACCGCGACCCTGACATAATTTTTTACCAAAGACCACCACAACCACCAACTCCTAGCATGGCGCTACCTTAGCCCCGACGACATTTGGCATTAACCTGTCATTTTTTTCTGTATTCGAGCGCGCAGCGTTTGGTAAATCTGGCAAGATCTGCAGTGCTTTTTGACGTCGCAATAGTCATCTCTGGCATCTGTGATCTCATTCCAATGACTATAATTTTGGCATCCGTGTTCTCTGTTCTGAGCACAATCCTCTTTTTCGGCAGCGACGCAGATCCATCTTCGACGGGGGTTTCGTGTTTCTGGCTAGCGCGCTGGTTTTTCCTGCTGTGGCACAAATAATTTTCCTCCCACAAACTTTGGCTTACCCGTCGGCATCTTACAATTTTTGGCATCAAGATTTTCAGTCTCCGGCATAGACTCCCATCAGCCACGTGGCAAAATTTCATCCGCCTAGACGTTTTGCACCTAACACCACGCGGTGTCTGCTTTTTTGCCACATCAGCATCAAGCATTGCCACATTTGCCACGTGGATAGCCTACTTTTCTTTTTTGCTACATCATCCCAAAAGTGCCACATCATTTGTACGGATCGCCACGTGCATGTCTGTACATCACAGTCAGCCAGACACGCTAGCCTGGGTGCATTTTTCTGCTGACATCATCATTTGCATATTGGATAAATTTGACGCTCGTCTGAACATCATTACAGGGCATTTTAGAACTGTGTTGATGACTATTTGACCATTAAATTTAAACTCGAAGTTTCTCCTCCAAACCCTCTCCAGATTGCTTTTCAGTTTGGTAGCCTGACTTTGCGAGCTTGTATCTTGGTCATCCGGACTCCGATTCAGGTGCAATTTTTTTTGAAATCAGGTGAAATTTCTTAAAATTTTCAGCTGTAGTGTTGTTTTTTGGTTTTGGTGCACAAATTTTGTAGAATTTTCATTTTTTGGCAACTGTACCTGCATAATCTTGCATTTTACAACTTCAGAAGCTCCGTACGGGCACATCTGATCACTTTTTCAGGTTCTATTTTTTTTAAAAGTGCATATTTTTTTGTCTACTTTTTAGATCTGAAGTCAGATTCTAGGGTTGTGTGGACAAATTTCTTACTTTCAGAATTAGGCCTTCTTTGGCATTGTAAGCTTTCATTCTTTTTCAGAATTGTTGTAAAAGTAAGTTACAGTGCTTAAGTGATAGCTTTCAGCTTATAAGGCAGTTGTAAAAGCCAAATTAGCAAGTCCACTTTGTTCATTTTGACAAGTGGCTCATTGTAAACGCACTACTTATAAAGTGCCAACAACATCTCTTTTGGGGGGGTCTTTTGATTCAGTGAAAAGGGAGGGTGTGTACAGTGTTCTTCTGTCTCTATTTTGTGCTCTTTCATTTTTGCATCATGGGTTTTAAATGTCCTCCTTTAACTTCACGCAACTATTCTACTTGGAAAGATATTGCATGGAGTAGATTAATGGAAAAAGGATATAGTTTATAAACCTAATGATGCTAAAGAACTCATTGATTGGACAAGACAAGATCAACAAGCTTTAGGTGTTATCAGGAGTTGTGTACATAGCGATCTTCTCTTCCACATTAAAAATTGTTCAGAATCTAAGGAAGCTTGGGACAAACTTGAACAGTTGTATGGTAAAGTGGATGAAGAAAAGGGATTTCAGATTAAGGATGATCTACTTCTCTTAGATCCTAAGAATTATGACACAATTCAGGATTATATCATCAAAGTCAATGAGTATAGGGCACTTCTTAAAGATTGTGGAAATCCCATGAAGGATGAAAGGTTGATACATCACATCCTGAAGAAGCTACCTTCTGAGTACGCCAACTTTGTTTCGAGTTTTAATACTCACAAGTTAACCATGGGATCTGCTTACCAGAAGCCTTCCTTTGATGGATTTGTAGACATGTTGATTGTTGAAGAATCTCACTTGGTGGATTTTGGTCTTCTCAAGTCATCTAAGACCAAAGCCTTAGTAGCTTGTGATGATAAAAAATCTAGTCAAGGGGGGAAAAGAAACAACAAAAAGAAGCAGTGGAAGCAGAAAACACAATCTGAGACACAACATGATTCCTCTCAACAAGGCGCGTCTTCTTCAAATAAGAAGGTAATTAATGACAAGAAGGACAAACTCTTTTGTACATTCTGTAAAAAGCCAAATCATGATGAGCATCATTGCAAAACAAAAAGAATCGATGAGTTAGAAAATCTACTCAAGAAGAACAAAATTCAAGTGCCAGGTACTTCCAAGGATTCTACTCCTAACTCTTTAAAGGGTAAAGGTCAAGCACTTATGGCAAACATAACTTCTTCTTCGGAATGGATACTTGACTCAGGTGCCTCCTACCACATGGGTTCTTCAAGGGAAGACTTTTCTTCATTGAAGCAGTCAAAGGTACCACACATCTTCGTGGGAGATGATGCAAAAATGGAAGTTGAAGGGAAAGGACATGTTGAAATGGAAGATGGGGAGTTCAAAGATGTTCTCTATGTTCCAAATCTAAGTTCCAATCTACTATCAGTTTACCAAATCACTCACCTTGGAGATGGTCATAAGGTTGAGTTCCTTCCCAATTCAGTGATGGTGCGCAGTCTAAAAGATGATTCATTGGCAGTAGTTGGGAAAGTCAATGATGACAGGAGGCTTTATTCCTTTTCCCATTTTGTGCCTAAGAGTTCTTCTCAAGCCTTGTTAACTCACTCTAATTCAAACAACAACTTATGGCATGAGCGGTTTGGTCACCTTGACTTCCGCTCTCTTCAGCAACTTTGCTCAAAACACATGGTCAAAGGTCTACCCAACATCAAATTTTCTAAGGGGGATTGTTCATCTTGTTCAGTGGATATGCATCTCAAGGAGAAGTATGATAAAGGGAAGTCTTCTCGAGCTCCAGTTGTTCTTCAGCTAGTTCACTTGGTATTAGCAGGACCATTTGCAGTGACTTCAGTCAGCCAAGGCCGCTACATACTCGCATTTGTTGATGACTTTTCAAGATTCACTTGGGTCTTCTTCCTTCATCATAAGAATGAAGTGGTTCATAAGCTTCAAGACTTCAAGACTCATGTTGAACACAAGTCAAGGAAATCCATCAAGGTATTAAGGGTGGACAATGAGAATAGATATGTTGATAGGAGACTTAAGAACTTTTGTAAAATTGAGGGGATTGATCTTCAGAACTCACCAGCATTTAGTCCGCACAAGACAAATGTTGCAGCTATGAGGATTAGGACTCTCAAGACCATGGCAAGTTGCATGATAAAGGCTAAGTCTCTTGATCCTACACTTGAAGTTGAAGCCATTAGCTGTGCTACTCACATACTTAACAGGTCTCCTCATCCAGCCTTAGATGGCCAGACTCCTTTTGAGGCATGGTGCGGCAGAAAACCAGTTGTGAGTCACCTTAGAGTCTTCGGTTGTCCATCATGGGCAAACCTTTCTTCCAGGAGTTGCAAGACACAAACACCTAGGCCTTGTACCTTCATTGGTTATGAAGACAATGTGAAAGCTTACAGACTTATGGATCCAGAGACACATGAGATTTTTGTGGAGAAGGATGTTCACTTTGAGGAAAGTTCTCCGAGCTTATCCTCTACTCCTCTCCGCACTTCATACACAGTGGAAACTGATAGTGACACCATCGATAGTGCTTCAACAGGTTCTGATATGTGGGGTTCTTTCGACAGTTGCAGTGAGAGGTCACATTAGTCCAGTCCACATGCTTATATTTCCATAGTGAAAGGTCCATCTCAGCATGGTACATCTCATCTTGCAGCTCCAACTTCATTTGACTTGGGAGACAGACTTGAGGACACACATCTTCTCATTGATGATGATACTTCTACAGTTGTTGCGAGGGCTCACTCTGACCCTCATGTCTATTCTCTACATGATCAATCTACACAGGTTGGCATGATTGTGGATCCTTATGAACAACAATTAGTGGAGGACTCTTTGTTAGTAGAGGAGACAGATGGTTTCATGGAATAGGTTCAGTAGACATCCTTGATAGATCTGCATTCATTCTTTTCAGCACAGTTGGATGGGGTGAACTTCAACATCAGTATAGGGATACTTGAGTAGGTTTTCAGGCCACCACACATCTTTAGGATAGTACCTTGGGCATTGTTTCTTCCTAAGGGGAGGAACACCATTCTGCATTCTTGGACCTGCTTCTTCATCGGAGGAGCCTTCACCTGTTGGCATTCTTCTTTTGGTGGGGAAGCCTCTTCTGCTCTCTTCCTTCTTTCATTCTCTTATGTATATATTGGATGTATGTTGTAATGGGGGGGTCTTGATTACTCCATCCATCGATGCATCCATCTTTATCTCTCTTTTTGGGGGAGGGTTTTTCCCATGAGGTTTTCCCTCTTTCTCCACTTTATGGGAGATTTGCATTTTCATTATGTACATGGGTACCTAACATGCCCTAGTAGCCAGGACCCATTATGCATCTTCATCCTAGCTTGTAAGCTTATGCACATTCCCCTAACTTGCACTTAAGGGGGGGTGTTGGTGTAAATTAATACTTTACTATTTACACTTACTTAAGTTTACTTAGGTTAATGCATTATTTAATTATATTGCATTATTTTATTATGAGACAGTTAGGATTTTGTGCAACCTTGTGATTTGTCATGTTGACAACATAGGAGTATGCACCTTTATTTGAGCACATGGTTTCTACAACACTGTTTTGCGTGTTCCACTCTTCTAGGCTTATCCTCTCATCACCGCACTTACTTCCGTGCTTAATGGAGGATAATCCATATCTGGTGGACATGTGCTTGGTTGTGTGACACTTCATGGTGCTAACTTCTATGCATTATAAAAGCTCTCTTGTAGCCTTTATAATTAGGAACTCCTAGTGTACTCTAAGTATTAAGCATTATGCATTAAGCATCAAGTATCGAATACATTGTTATTCTGATCATACTCTCTCTTGGTCTTCATTGTGCTTGTGTTTGAGTTCTTAGTTCTTGGGTGAATTTTTCCCTTAAGAAAATTATTACACTAGTTTTAAAAGTAAGACATATAAATCTAATGATATTTTAGAATTGGTTCATACTAACCTATGTGGACCCATTGGTGTTAAAAGTTACTATGGAGATCAATATTTTATTCTAGTTGTGGATGATTACTCTAGAATGATGACTAAATGTTTCTTAAAGTTAAATCTAATGCTTTGTTGAGATTAGATTGAAAAAGATCATTGTTGAAGGAGACTGTTGTGATTAGATTACAAGAAGGAGATTGCTGAAGAAGATTGTAGGTTTGAATCATTGTTTTGTCACTAATGTCAAAACCTACTATTTTTTATAAGACAACTACTTATATGATTTAAGGACTATCACTTAGTTGATTGATGAATAGGATTTGATCAAAAGATGTAAGAATAGCACTGAGAGGAAAGGTTGAGTTATGCTTATGTAAAGAAGTAAAATAATTGGTTAAGACACTAATAACATGATGTATTGATAATCTATTTAAGGTCATAAAGGTTGCTTACACTAAGAAAGTTTAGAAGAAAAAGTTACACAAAGGTTGTCTAGCAAGCTTGATCGAGTGGAGAGTAGGCGCCAAGAAAAGTCAGTACCACTAATACATTTGGCATCGATTTGTGATGGCTATGTGTCACAATTATGACAGCAATGTGTCACCACTGCGACAGTAATAGATGTCATTGTTTTTTAGTCACAGATTACGACATCTATCCTCTACCTTACAATTATGACGCATATCCGTCGCTATGAAACCACTCTATTGTGACATCAACCCCATCACAATCCTTGTGGCTAACATCACAATTACGACAGACACCCTAGCAATTACCACAATAGTTGGCCGTCACTGCTATAGCAAGCTTGTCACAATGCTTGTAGCTGATGTCATAATTGCGATAGACACCCTGGCAATTGTGATGACAATTGGGCATCATCGCTACAGCAAGCCTGTCGCAATGCCTGTGGCTAATGTCACAATTATGATAGACACCCTAGCAATTATGATGGCCATTTGGCATGGCCACTACAACAAGCCTGTCACAATGTTTGTGGCTAACATCGCAATTGCGATAGATAAAAAGTAAAACAAAAAAAAATAATTTGCTAGCTTCTAGCTACGTCAAACCAAATCAAACCTCCTAAACCCTACGTAACTTCATTTGGTCACATCTTATATTTGAGCAGGATGGTGTCTTATTGGTGCTCCTTCCATTATTTCATGATATATTATTATCAGGCCATCCAATCGGCTATAGGACAAAGATGATTCCTGAACAATTGAATTAGCAATACGGTCAATCTACATTGTATTTGGACACTTGGTTTGAGGTTCATCTCATTGATTCCCATTCATCACAAGATCTTTATCTAATTAGACCTCGATAGAAAACATTAAAATTTCTCGAGCACCAAGCCCAAATCGTGTAGGCTTCAATCTCCACATATCATAAAGCCTATATATAGAGTTGAGCATCCTGTAGCTGGAATCTTCACCTGCATCAAATCTCAGATGGTGTGAGAATGCTCAGCTCTATATACAGGCTTTATGATATGTAGAGATTGAAGCCTGCATGATTTGGGCTTAGGGCTTGGGAAATCTTAATGTTTTCCATTGAGGTCTAATCAGATAAAGATCCTGTGATGAATGGGAATCGATGAGATGAACCTCAAACCAAGTGTCCAAATGCAATGCAGATCGATTGTATTGCTAATTCGATTGTTCAGGAATCATCTTTGTCCTATAGCCGATTGGATGGCTTGATAATAATATATCATGAAATAATGGAAGGAGCACCAATAAGACACCATCCTACTCAAATATAAGATGTTACCAAATGAAGTTACGCAGGGTTTAAGAGTCTTGATTTGGTTTGATGTTGGAGGTAGTTGAGAATGACATAGCTGGAAGCTTCACCTCCCTTGTCTCCTCCCTTTGCCTCACTCCTTCTCAGGCCTTAATATGTCATACTTATGTTGCTTAAATCATTGAGTACTGACAATTTTGCTAAAATTGATTCCTTACATTTCTCTTTTCAGAGGCTTTCTTATAAAGATAAACTATGATAGAAACAATCTCTTGAACATGCACACACTTTTTCAGCTATGGTGGACTAGAAATGTGCAATATATATTTTGTGCACTACAATATCATGTAGTGAAACCAATTATACAAATATAGAAGTAGTGAAACCATGGAAGCAAAAGCCAATAAAATTGGGAAGGTTCAATGAAAACAAATATTATGAAGAAAAATTGCAATGATGTGGCATTAGATTGAATACATCAATATATGTAATTGGATAAAAAATATCTCTGGATATTAATGCTGGTAAAATAGCATCATAATTTTTTGACATGTACATATTGATCTCATAATTTTTTATTTAATTAATGTTACTTGAATGATTTGAACAAAAACTTACATAGAATAATAAATCTACTTTGATTTTTAATCCATGTCACTCAGGTAGAAGAAAAACAGAACAACTTTCTTTTTTAATATGTATAGCATACCTGAAATGCACCCGTAAAGCCCCATCTCAGTTGATTTGTTGTCAATCTTGGGATGACAATAGAAATTACTAGCATAGTAGGCCTGTACTTTGCAATCAACCTGGGGCAAATAAAACATAAATATCATGCTGAGAATCAGAATGTGTAGATGTCTTATCTGTATATCAAAAAATCAAATTTAGATATAGAACAAACCTTAATTGCATCATGAAATTTATTTGAAAGTTCTAACCATTTCTGCTGCCCTTCTGTTGAGACCTTTCTACATTCTTCTTGTAAAAAACAAAGCCCAACCATCAAACATTATAGAACTAGATGCCTTGTTTGAAGGGCTCGTCATGTGAAAAAACCTTGAAATGCAAAACCTTGAAATTGAAGGGGACTCTAAGATTGTAATTAATGCCATCAGAACGGGGTCAACTCCTAAGTGGTGCTTAAATTCAAAATTACAAAGAATTAAGGGCTTGGTAAAATAATTTTACAATACTAGTTGCAAACATATGTACAAATAAGGGAATACTGAAGTTGATAATTAAGAATAGAAGGAACATAATTATTTATGAATTAAATAAAATAATCCTTTCATAAAACTAATATAATACTTATTACCTTAGAAATTGAATGGCTGATTTCCATAGATACAAAGTAAGAGATTAAAGTAGAAACCACACTTTACCTTTTCCAAAACTCAAATTTTTTAATCTAACATAATACTTCAGTAACTCATAAAAATATAACCAATTTTTACAATAATTAGGTAGATATAATCCAATTTGAAGGAGCACATGTTCCTAAATATATTAAGATAGTTTTTACTAAAGATAATAAAAAAAATTATATTCAATATTTCTCCTAGGCTAACCTATCGCTATATCAATCCAAACTTAAATCATTATAAAGTATAAAATATAATTATTAAGATTTGTCAAATTTAATTATCTAGATATACATTCAAAACATGCACAAATATGTAGATAGTCAAATTTGAAACATCACAAATAAAGGTTTTATGCTCATTTACTCTCCAAATTATAACAAAACATAAGAAATTTTATGTTATTTTCTCCTTATATCCTTCCAACGTACTACAAAACATAAGACATTTTATATTATTTTCTCCTCATATCCTTAATCCATATTTTAATTAATGCCATCAAAGAGCATGACATAAAAACCATTATTGAACTCTTGTTATAATTAAAAATTTCATTAATACTTACTTTTAAGGTTTCAGAGGTGTGCAACAATTTAGATCCCCTATCTTTTATTTCCCGAGTAGTAGGCTTTATGGTTGCCAAACGTATAATTTCTCTGCCAATTTTCTTTAGCACATTTTTAATCAAACCGATTGGGTCATCGATCTTTGCTAAATCAATATAGAAAGGGTCCTCCTCAGGGGGGGGGGGCACTAAGGGACTGCAGGTTCCTTTCCCTCCCTCTGACCACTGGCCCTCTATGAAAACAATAGTATTAGTATTATCAAAATTACTCCAAAAAAATGAAGGAAAAAACATTAAAAAAATAACATTTTGCTTCTATCTAGTTTGCACAATTATAATGAGTTTTACCTGCTCATGTGTAGATGAACTAGGAACATCGCCAACATCCCCTCCAGGCGGTTGCTCCATATTGTGCCCCTATGTCAAAGATCAAGTATAAAAATGTTAGCCAAAAATTTATTGACTAAATGGTATGTTGGAGTCATTGATTAGAAGTTGGTTTAATAGTATGTACCACCCCCATGATAGTAGCCTCGTTTGTATCTATGCGGTTCAAATTGTAATCAATAAGAAGCTCTTCCCCTGCATGTATTGATTTTATTGCACAGATGAATACATGATTTCCCTCGCGTGCCTCAAATATGCAATTGGGTTGCTTTATAGTTGACCCAAGTCATGTACTATTTATAAAACCCACAATATTCCCTATTACTTTTGGCCTTCCATCAATGTATATAGCCACACTTTTACTTTGATTATTGTCTTGCTGTTGTATATAATTTGTCGAGAGGGCATACCTATGCATACTTTTTTTATATTGAACAATATGCATCCAACTTTTGTAATTGTAACATGGTCCAACATACTCCATCAATTCAGAAACTTTTTTGTAAGACACCTTTATGCCGTCCATAGAAAATAGGCCCAAACCATGTAATGATGATGGTGCTATGTGATATATCCTCTCGTTAACACAAAAATCAATGTTTATTGGAGGAAGTTCCTTGGGTACCCAATGTTTCTGTAGATGTTGGTACCTCAAGGGCACCTCGATGTCACCTTTCATCTCATCATCATAAGAACATGACCCCCCTTGAGCAAGGAAAATTTTTATGCATTTATTGAATTTTCTTCTAGTCCTTTGACCTCTAGTTAATCTCCCTATTCTAGATAAACTGCATGTCTCACTTTCCTCTTCTATTCCTATATTTTTCTCACTCGAGGAAGACACTTCTGAAAAATACCTATTCGCTGGTACCTAAAAATGGGAGAGATCTTAGAAGACATCAATCTTACTATTGATAAGTGTATTAATAGACTATCTATAAGGAGTATTGACTTATACCTATCGATCCATGAGACTATGCGAGATGCTCCTGAAAGGGGTTCAATTTCTAGCAAATGTAATTCAATTATAGTGAGCATAATCACATCATAATCATAATCAAATCCATCATAAGCATCACATAAAAATTAAAAACATTAAAAGGTACACAATATAACACTTAAATCAGGCTCACATTATAAGCCTACTAGGGAAGTAGGCCTAGTGAAGGGCTAAAACTGGGTTTTTGTATCAGTTGATGAGTTGAGGGCTTAGTCACCTTGGGGAAATTCTATTTGAAGTTGTTTGATGTGTGTGGAGGTGGAGGAAACACCTAGTTAAGGTGAAGTCAAGTTTGGCACCTATTGAGGCATTGTGAGCATTTGATAGTTTGTTGATTAGATTACTTGGATGAATCCATTGGATGGATTGAGGGACATTCATGGGATTATTCCAAATATGTAGAACCTAAGGTGGCATAAGGATTTTCTGTGCACTCTAATAGGTTATGGAGTTGGCTTGGATCAAGGAGAGGGATCTTATGAAGATGATTGGTTGGTGTTGTGAGAACACTATAGAAGTCCCTCTTGTTATGAATGATTGCAAGTCCACCTAGGGTCTCTGCATCACCTATAGAGGCAAAATTATTAACCAAAAAATTGGGTAAGCACTTATATTATGTTTTCCCTATGAATTTTATTCTAGGTACAACTCCCTTTTATAGATATTTAATGAATTCCCTTTTCTAAACTAAACTCTTACAAATGATTTTGACCTGAAAGAAAATAAGGCTCAATACATTCACGCATCAATATGTGTTTTAAAAAGTTGTATTTAATTAATTTAGATTAGCAATATTCTATTTGTAGTTGAAACTTGTAGCTTTTAAATAGATAATGAATAAACTATGTAACCATATAAGACAAATATATTTCTATCAAGAAATGAATATTAAATAGATTAAGGATTGATGGCATACCTCTAAATTTCATCATCATCATCATCATCATCATCATCATCCTCCTCGTCATCATCATCATTGTCATCATCATCATCATCATCCTCACCATCATCATCATCATTATTATCGTCATCGTTGTTTTCATCATTGTCATCATCAACATCAACATCATCTTCTTCATCATCATCAGTAGCAACATCATCATCATCATCATCTTCTTCTTCTTCATGAAAATTTGTGTTAGGAACATCATCCAATAACTATTGATTGTGATCACCATCTACATCATCTTCTACTTCTTTGGTATCTTCTTCTTCCATCGCATTATACTTTATTGGCCTTCCTCTCAGTTCATGTCTAACAAAAAATGACCAACCTAGTTTATGTGGAACCTCTGAGTAAAATACCTACTCACATTGGCTTGGAAGAACATAGGGCTCATCCCCAACTGGCTCAAATGACCTTGTATTAACCATTGTAAATCTATTATCATATTCAATAACAGTTCTATCAGGATCATTTGGATAAAGTCGTAGCCTATACCATTTGACAATGAAGAGTACTAATTTGAAGGAACTAAAGTCATGCTCAAGTATCCTACTTTCATCTAAATAAGATGAAAGTGGAGGGAATTAATTGGCAATTGGCTGTGGTGATTAATGAAAATTTGAGATGTGTAGCTTTTCGGTCTGGCTCAAGGGAATGGAGGAATGGAACAATGTGGCCAACTATCTAGCTAAATGAGTCTCTTACGAGATGGGGCTATGCAATATTGGGGATTGAAATGACATCTCTTTGGAGTACTCTAGGATTTTAAAAGATCTAGTGAGAGTCTTTATTGGGACTATGGATTGATTGGTTGGATGTTTCTTTTACTGTTTTCTTCAAATTTCAAGTCAAAATTGGTCAATAATATATTTTTTACCCTTTTCTTTTAAATAAACCATAATTCCTAGATCTAATTATTTAGCATTTCCATTTCATCAAAGCTTCTTATTACAGCTATCTTTCTTACCCTTACTTAAAAACACCACCTTTTATAAGTCCTTAAATTACCCATCTTTGTTGTTAGGTTTGGAACCAAAATTGTAGGCTCTTTTGAATAGACCTTAACACAACACAAAAATATATATAGTCAGTCTACACGCAACTATAATCTAGGTGCATACAGTAGGTGCCATCTTCCCAACCCATAGTTAATAGCTATGCAAGATTTAGTTTTTATGAGTCCTCAGCTCCTGGGGTTTCGTTATACATAGACCCTATCTCCTACTCTATGAAATTTAGACAATAGTATATAATATATGTATACCCAACAAGAGTAGAGGCTGTCACTGATGTAGGCGCCATAGCATAAATCCATAACTTCATTACCAACAAGCATTCAATTTTTTTTGAACAAATTCGACGACTTTGGCTTCATGAGAATGGTGATTAGGAAGGACAATGATTTGTTAGATGAGCAGTGGATTTTAACAATGGTAGGAATGTTTATCTTTAAAGGTAAGAAATGGATGCAATATGAGGAATATGTTTTAATTTTGCTAGTAAGTAATCTAATGAATGTTTGCATCAACTCTTTCATCTCTTTGACTAGATTAAGATACCTGAAGCAAAGCTATCTTTAAATTGTTAAATAATTAAGATAGAAACCTCAAGAATGATGTAATTCTCGAGAAAATTTAGTGCTTTTGACTTGACAGTGTTGATCAGGATACGAATTTGATGAAATTCAAAGCTAACATGAATGTTTATCTTTAAAGCTAGAAATGGATGCAAATTTAGGGCCTAGAATTTAAAAATTACAAACACGGGGAAGCGCTCCTTCAAAAATTGAATATTGGTGGGACAAAGCTAGATATTTTTGCTCCAAAGACTTCAATAAATGAGAGCCAAAGAAATAATCAAATGCACAAGTGCATCAATTTCATATTTTCTCAGAGGCTAACATGCGTTCTTTAATCTATGCAACTCTACAACCTCCAAACTTAAGTCTTAACAACACAATCAAGTTCGAAAGAGATTTAAGAAATTTTAGCCACAAACCTGAATTGAAAGAAAAAAACTACAAAAATAGCCAATTGAATCCTCTAAAACTAGAAAAACAAATGAAAAAGGATTCCATTGCAGCACCTGGAGTTAACAAAGGCAAGGATCGGTCGGCCTTCATGGCAATTTTGAAGATCAAATACATTTCTTTCCTTCGAATAAAGTCACAACCTGCGTAGGTTACAAGACGGTCACTTTCTCCACAAAAACTTCGCATGCATGGTATGATTTTGTGGCCCCCTGCTCGGACAAATGAAAAAATATTTTTGGGCAGTCTAAATACTAGCGATTGCACCTAAGGTTGCAATGAGGATGCCAAAGATAAATATGTTATGTTATAATTTTGGTAAGAAGTGATGTTAAAAAAAATTTGATTCCATATATTTGAACAAAGATAAGTAAAAAATTTTATGTAGCGTATAGATAGCTTTCAATGGAACCATTGAATTCATGTTGGGTATTGCTTAGTTCCTGATAAAAAGATTAATAACGCATGCAAGAATCAAAACACATGTCCGAATCATTTGAAGGAAACTAAGTGTGATGTGTAAAGAAACATATATATTATCTTCCATATATTTTAAAGCGAAAAGTTTGATAATGTATTGCTCATTTTTTACTAAAATAAAATAAAATTTAGAAAGTTTTACCCACAAACCATGAAAATTATGAGTCACATTGGTATAATGACTCCAAAGATGACCTTGATATAAGAAATTTTTGAAAATTTGACTAATATGAAGACCATGGTAACAAAAGATTGAATTTAAAAAATAGGGTAAAATTTATAAATATTGGTTATATATTTTATATCAACATGGGGAAAATTGTTGAATGAAATGAAGTTGGAAGCTCCATATTTTCTTTGATTGAGAAAAAAATCTAGTAGTCATGTGGATACAAGTCCTCTTGAGACATCCCACTCCAAGAACAACCTTCTTGTCAAAATTGCTATTAATATTTGTAAACATCACAAAATATTCGAACACCATGAAAAAAGCAATGAACCTCTTCCCCTAATCAAATATTGCTCTTGTAAATAGAAGCCACACCATGCTTATCTCTAACACAAAAATCACATTAACCAGGTGCCACAAAATATTGATATTAATAGTAACATTGAACTACATAAAAAAAAACAAAAAAATGCTCTAGAAGGCGCTTTACTCCATGAATATCCTCCTTGCCAAAAGCACCATTAATCTTTGTGAACACCACAAAACATAGGAGCACTATGAGAAATGCAATGAGCCTCTTCCCACTCTTCAAATCCCTGCTCTTCTAAGTAGAAGCCATCCCATGCTATCTCTAGTATAGAAATCACAACTACTTAGATGCCACAAAGCATTGATACAATAGTCATGAAAACACCTCTAGCAAAACGTCCAAAAAATAATTGCCAATCTAGCATACAAGCAAGGAGCAAGTGGCACTGTGTTTAGGCTTTGGATGGACCTATGGTGTATTATATCTTGAATAGGAATACAAATAGAATATTTGAGAGGGATTTTGATTTTGTATTAGGTGTAAAATGTGCGAGTTCCAAAGATGAGTCAGTACAAGGAACACATGGCAGTGTTGGTGTATTTGGCAAGCATTGTGGGTGTTGTAACTTCAATGGTCACTCATTGAAAAATCCTCAGATATCAACATCTAGATATTATGGTTTCTATTATCCCATAGTTGCTTCCAAAAATAACATGTTTGCCTCTGCAAAAATTAGCTTAATCAATATACTGTGGGTGGCTTCAAAATGGCATTGTCTAAAATACTTTGAATCTTGTCAAAAATATGATGCAGTTGTAGAAAAGTAAATAGTTTACCAAATTACAAACAAAAATAAAATCTATGACGAAGATCGATCAATTTTAGCCAAAACAGGGTAGGAGAAATCCAAATGCAGGGATGGTATATCATAACTGGAAATCAAGGAAAAATAGCAAATATTCCACCAAAATTGAGCTACTTTCAAAGAAATGCATCATATCATCCACCACTAATCTTTGTTCAAAGCATTCATTCTCAGACATAAACAATCACAAAAATAGAAATAATCTGTTCACTGAGAAATAAAATGGATTGAGAAATGATAATAACCTTTGTTCCATGAATATGGGTTTAAATGCAGGGAAGGTAAATTCTTTTGCACTTTAAATGGCCCTAATTCCAATGCTGCACCATAGACAATAGATGAGCAGCCAGGCCTTGCAAGGGTTACAAAAGCCCCAAATTAATTGTCAGTATTAGAACCCTAATTTTCAAAAAATAAAAAAATTGAAGATGTTCTAATGAACAAAAATGAAAGACATTAATTAATAAGATTGAATATACCTCCATTCAACTAAAGAACAAGAGGCCTTTCTGACAGATCCCTCATGGCTTTAAAGAACCAGTAAAATAGGGCCTTCCTTTCATTAATGCTCACATAACTAGCATACTGAGCAAAACCTATGGGAGGTTGGTTGGGGAGGCTTTCCACTCTATTTTCTTCTTTAGTGGCTCCATTACTCCCCTTCACCAGCAAAACCAAAGCCAACTTAGGTCAAAATGTGGATAGGAGTCTGAAAATGGCCTCGCCTCAAACTTGCCCTAAATCATCCGTCCATCCGACATTGTGTCTGGTAGTGGAGAATAAGACAGTGGCGAGCCCCACCTTTGCAGCTATGGAATCAATCTATGAACACCTGACTTGCCGAGTGGATGGGATAGGAATCATGAAAGAAAGTTCCTCTGCATACAGATTCATGACCAACCCTACAATCAAATCGATCTTAGGTGGCAAGGAAGATGAGTTGTTACGTATAAAGATAGATCAATATCTGATACACCCTCCTATATTATAGTCCAAAATCAATCATTTTTGTGTCAATGCAAATGAGCAATGCTTTTTTTTTTCTTTTTCTTATATCCCGTTAGCATTGCAATTGTGACATTGTTGGGCTATAATTGAAAAAAAAAGCGAAAGACACACTACATTTTCCTATCATTGCAAATTGACATCGCAAATTGACCCCTAATGTATTAGTGTACAAGCCAAGTAGAAAATTAGTTGGAGCCAAGTAAAAGTTTATTCTAGTGTATACTAAGAAAAACAATGGATGTTGAGTAAAGTTTAGTTGATGCTGAGCACCAGTAAACTTTAGTTCATGCTGAGTAAATTCATAGAGGATGCTGAGCAATGTAGTGTGTGCCAAGCATCATAAGCTAGATAATGCCAAGTGAATGCATTATTTAAAATATTGTGAATTCGATGGATCTAAGTTGAAAAGTTTGTTTTCTTGGAATTTTTAAGCTAGGTGGAAGATAAGATTGATAAGATGGTGAAACAAATTTCAAGATAAACCAGTTTTAGGTGAATTCAAAGAAGATTCAAGTAGAAGTTTCTAAAAGAGATATAGAATGTGAGATAGATTCATTGTATCCTACCTAATCCACCCTAACCCTAATTTGGATGATGGAGAATGAGTGGGAAAAGATATTAATTTCCTATTTATAGGAGTGGCTAGTTAGAAGCAAAAGAGTTATGTGCAAGAACTTAAGGAAGACAAGGAGTCAAGGGTTTTGCTTTATCAAGTGAACTAATTGAAGAAACTGCATTGGCATATTAAGAAAGAAGGCTTAAGGATATGAATGCTTGAAGCTTTGATGAGCTATTAGAGTTGCAAAGTATGAAGGCCAAGTAGAATGGAGGATTGAAACAATGATCTATAATCTACAAATGAAGTTGTAATTTGTGATTAGATCAAGCCTTACTGTTACTTTTTAACAATTATATCAATCTAGGGTAAATCCTTTGGATTAAGTTTGAATTAATAGTAATTTGTAAATCCTTTAACCGGATGACATTCCAAGTGAATGGTATAAAGTCCTCTAGTAAGGCTCACTCCTAATAGGTTGATTGAAATCCTTTAATAGGGTCACATTTAACAGTGTGTATTGTAACCTTTAACAAGGTTGGCCTTTCACAGGCATCACTTCAAAAGAGTGAAAAAGAGTAGCATGTTACTGGTGGTTTTTCCCAAATTGGGTTTCCACTAAATCATTGTGTCAAGTGTGTTGATGAATCTATTATATTTCATGTTTACATTTCTATAAGTTGATTTGCTAGTAACCTACAAGTTTTAGGTGGTTGCATAATCTTATGGATGCATGCATGATAAAGATAAATATTTTATGGGTTCACTAAGCTATGGAAAGATTTGTTTATACATATAGACATTGGATAACTGATTCACCCCCTAGTTATTCTAAAGCATTTGACCAATTTGTATCAGTGCCATCTGCTTAAAGAGGACTAGTTTGAAGGTACTAGAAGCACAAAGATCAAGATGTCAAAAAGAGAAGTACCAAAGCTCAATAGAGATAAATTTCCTACATGGAAAATTTTGATGAAGCTACACCTTGGAGGACTTAGAGATCATGCAAAATGTACCATACCATTGAGCATATTGACCCTGTTGGAGCCCCAACTAATAAGGATATGAGAAAGAAGAAAAAACACAACCAGACAATGTTGGAGATTGCCTTTGCCCTAAGTTATGCTAAATTTGATGATATTAAAGGTCTTAATAGTGCAAATAAAATGTGGGATGCCCTTGTTTCCATCTATGGAGGATACATCAATGTTCTTAGAGCCAAAGCTGAAAGTCTTAGAGGTAAGTTTGATGAAATGAGAATGAAAGAAGGTGAAAATATTGCTCAATATGTTGCAAGGATAAAAGAAGTAGTTAATGCAATAAGAGGAGCTAATGGAAAATTAGATGATGATACTATGTTAAGCAAAATTTTAACAACACTACTGCCTGTATATACTATTATATTCTCTATAATTCAAGAACTAAGATGCATACTAGGAAATGATCTTTTACTTTAAGAAGTGGTAGGTAGACTTACTACTTTTGAGCTATCTAACTTCGATAATTACAAACCTAAGAGTATTGAATCTACTTTCAAAGCTAAAGTGTCATTGAAGGAACCTAATGAGAAGAAGAAGAAGAAAAAGATAAAATATGTATCTAGTAATAGTGATACAAATGAGGAGGATGTTGAATAGCTTGAAGCACTACTAGCAAGAAGATTTCACAAAGGTAAATGTAAGTTCAAAGGTAAATTACCTATCATTTGTTTTAATTTCAATGAGGTTGGTCATATTGCTTCTAGATGTCTAGAGAAGAAAACTATAGAGGTGGTGACAAGTACAAGAGTAGAAGAGATGAAGATAACAAGGACCACAAAGAAAAAAGAAAAAAGTCATGCTACATTGCTAGAGAGGAAACATCTGGTGAACATGATGATGAAGTGGTATATGTTGCAGTAAAGGATGAATCTGATAAAGATGAGGCAACTGCACTTGTGACCTATGTAAACAAGAATGAAAAATGGATCATTGACAGTAGGTGTTCACATCACATGACTGGAGACAAAAGTAGGTTCATTTCTTTAAATTGTTATGATGGAAATAGTGTTAGAATTGGCAATTGTGCACCATGATTATTAAAAGGAATTTTTTTTATCAAACTTGTATTTAATATTTTATGTGAGAATGATTACTCTATTGAAGGAATGAACTATAATCTCTTGAGTGTCTCACAATTAAATAATCTGGGATGGAAGGTTGAATTTGAAAACACGGTTGCAAAGATATATGACACAAATGGAAGACTAATTGGAAAAGGTGATCAAACTAAAAGTAATCTATTCTATCTTGATATAGATGATGTGACTTGTCTAGTTGTAAAATATAATGATACATGACTGTGGCACAAAAGGTTATGTCATGTAAATTTTGAAAACTTGGTTAGTATCAGTAACATTAGAAAGGTTAGAAGATTGCCTAAGTTGAAGAAGCCTAATAATGTAATGTGCAAACAATGTCAGTTAGGCAAGATGACAAAGTCAAGCTTTAAGAGGAAAAATTATACCTCTAAAGGAATACTAGAGATTATTCATATTGACTCATGTGGACCAATTAAAGTGCAAAGCTAAAAAGGAGATACGTATATTATGTTGTTTGTTGATGATTATTCTAGAATGATGACAACTATGTTTCTAAAAAAGAAATCTGACACCTTCCAAATGTTTAAGTGGCACCTAGAAAGAGTTGAGAAGGAAATAGGTAAAAATTTGAAGTGTTTAAGATTTGACAGAGGAGGAGAATTCACATCAAATGCATTTCATATATTATGTAATGACAGAGGAATCAAAAGACAAACATCTGCCCCTAAAACCCCTCCACAAAATAGAATTGTTCAAAGGAGGAACAGATGGACAACACTAGAACACTCATGATGGAGAAGAATGTTGATTTGAAATACTAGAGAGAAGCTATAAGTACAACTATCTATACTTTGAACTATGTACAAGTCAAGAAAGGTACTCATTCAACACCTTTTGAACTATGGTATCGATACTCACCCAATGTAAAACACTTTAAGGTATTTGGAAGAAAATGTTACATTCTTAAAGACTTGAAGAATGGAAAAATTGATGCAAAAAGTGAAGAAAGTATATTCCTAGGCTATTCCACAATAAGTAAAGCTTATAAGTGTTTATATACTAATACTAACAAAGTTGTGAAAAGTGCAAATGTGAATATTGATGAATATACAAAAGTATATGAGGCTGAACCTATGAAAGAACCAGAAGAATACAAATCATTTGTATACTCTTATGAAGGTATGCCTACTGAAGAAGATGCTACAAATTAAGCTACAAACAAACAACAAGTGTCAATAACTACTAAGTCACAAACCATGAATACTGAGTTCCATTCAAGAATTGAGCTACATTTAGATGCTGAGATACAAAATGAAGATGAAGCACATTCAAATTTTGAGATTAGTAGAGATGCTAAGTTACCTAATAGATATGTACAAAATGATTCTAAAAATGAAAGATCAAATGAAGAAACAAGAGCTAAACCAAGATTGTCTAAATATGTCAAAATACATCATCCTATTGCACAAATTATTGGAGATAAAAATGCTAGACCAATGACAAGAAATAGATTAAAAAACAATACATGTTTGTCAAGCATGAAGGAACCTAAATCAGTAAAAGATTCTTTAGAAGATGAAGAATGGAGTAAGGTCATGGAAGAAGAGGTAGAAAAAATTGAGAAAAACAAGATATGGACTCTAGTTCCCAAACCAAAAGACAAGAATGTGATTGGCACCAAGTGGGTATTAAAAAGAAAACTAGATGAAAATGGTGAAGTAACAACGAATAAGGCAAGATTAGTTTGCAAAGGATATGCACAAGAAGAAGGAATTGACTATGGAGAGACATTTTCCCCTGTTGCTAGATTAGAAGAATTAAGAACTTTACTTGCTTATTCTGCATACAAAGGTTTCAAAGTTTATCAAATGGATGTTAAATCTGCATTTCTAAATGGCATATTAGAGGAAGAAGTTTACATAGAACAATTAGAAGGTTTTGTTGATATTAATAATAAGAAAATGGTGTGCAAATTACACAAATATCCATATGGTTTGAAACAAGCACCAAGAGCATGGTATGAGATACTTCATAAGTATCTTGTGAAGATTGGATTTGAAAGGACTGATGATAACAACAATCTATACATAATGACAAAGAAAGGAAAATGTATTTTGTTATCTGAAATTTTTGTTGATGAAATCATATTTGAAGGACAAGATGGCTTATGTACAGCTTTTGCAAATGAAATGAAGCAAGAATTTGAAATGACTATGTTTGGAGAGATCAAATTCTTTGTGGGTTTGCAAGTATATCAGATGAAATATGGTATATACATCACTCAATCAAAATATGTCAAAGAAATACTAATTTTTTTTGATTGGATGATTCAAAACTAGTAAGTACACCTATGGTGACATGACTCAAGTTGTCAAAGAATGATGATTAAGTTAAAGTGAATCCAACACTATAATGGTCTATGATTGAAAAATTAAAATATGTGGTACATAGTAGACCTAAAATTGCATTATTTGTAGGGATAGTTGCAAGATTCTTTGTGAATCCCAGGGAGAATCATTTGATCGTTGTGAAGAGAATAATGAGATATCTGATAGGAATAGAGAAGTATGGTCTATACTATAAGAAAAATGAGAAATTTGAATTAAGATCATACACTGATGTTGATTGGGTTTGAAACATTGATGACAGAAAAAAACCAGTGGAGGAGCATTTTTCTTAGGTAAGAAGCTAGTTGCATGGACTAGCAAGAAACAAAATTGCACCTCACAATCTACTACTAAAGTTGAATATGTTACTGCAGCTGTAAATTGTACAAATATTTTATGGATCAAATAGCTACTCAAAGGTATGAAGGAAGAGATCATAGAACCAATGATACTTTATTGTGATAATACAAGTGCTATCAATATATCAAAGAATTCTATGATGCACACAAAGACTAAGAACATTGCAATCAAGTATCATTACTTGAGAGAGTTAGTTTAAGAGAAAGAGGTGAAGATGGAATATGTCAACACGAAAGAGATTTTTTTTGAATTTTTCGCAAAAGCATTATCTAAGGATGCTCATGAGTATCTAAGAGGTAAACTAGGGGTGGTACCCCTATCAAAAGCTATCTAAGTAACAAAGAGGAGTGCCTTGCATCAAACAAGCTGATTTTCATATGTTACAAATTGATTTAGAGGATCTTAATTTAGGAGCTTCCTAAAGTAATCAAATAATTGAAACTTCAAATCAGTCACAAGCAAGGTGACCAAGGGAGAAACTGAAGAAATTGAAAAGTTTGTATCTGCATGTTGAGATGACAAGTCTTTGACATTATTGTCAAAGAGGGATATATTTACTGATCAAAGGGAGAAATATAAAAAGGATCTTAGAGGGAGATAATTGTTGATCAAAGGAATGATAATATGAGAAATTTACTGATCTCTTTGAGGGAAAGATTACTAATCAAGAGGGATAATTGCTGATCAGGAGCTATGCAAAAAGGGAGAAGAGTTATCAAAGAGGAAGAAATCCTTATCTACCTAGTAAGAGGGAGATATAAGAAGAAACTCAGAGGGAGTCATAAGAAAGATTTTTGTAACCTGCTTAGAAGATGGAAGTTGTTGATAGAGAGAGAGAGAGAGATTTCAAAACAAGGAATTTTTTTATTTTTGATATTGCCTTACTATTTTAACCTAGTCAGTTTGGTTGAATAAGGTGTTCTACCACTTGGTTGATCAATTTGGTTTGCCATCAATGCCAAAGAGGGAGATTGTTGAGATTAGATTGAAAAAGATCATTGTTGAAAGAGATTTTTGAAGAAGATTGCATGTTTTAATCATTGTTTTATCACTGATGTCAAAACCTACTATTTTCTAGTAAGACAACTACTTATATGATTTAAGTACTATCACTTAGTTGATTGATGAAGAGTATTTGTTCAAAAGATGTAACAATATCATCGAGAGGAAAGGTTGAGTTATGATTATGTAAAGAAGTACAAGAATTAGTTAAGACATCAATGACATGATGTATTGATAATCTGCTTAAGGTTAGAAAGGCTACTTACACTAAGAAAGTTTAGAAGAACAAGTTACACAAAGGTTGTCTTCCAAGCTTGACCGAGTGGAGAGTAGGTGCCAAGCAAAGTCAATACAAGTTGAGCAAAAAATTAGTTGGACCTGAGTAAAATTTCATTCTAGTGTATGCCGAGAAAAATAGTGGATGCCAAGAAAATTTAGTTGATGCCAAGCACCAGTAAACTTTAGTTCATGTCGAGTAAATTTATAGAGGATGCTAAGTAATACAGTGTGTACTGTGCATCAAAAGCTAGATAATTCCAAGTGATTGCATTATTTCAAATATCATGAATTTGATGGATCTAAGTTGACAAGATTTTTTTCTTGGAATTTGTGAACTAGGTGGAAGATAAGATTGATGAGATGGTGGCACAAAATTCAAGATAAACCATTTTAAAGCGAATTCAAAGAAGATCCAAGTAGAAGTTTTTAGAAGAGATATGAAATGTGGGATAAATTCATTGTATCCTACCTAATCCATCCTAACCCTAATTTGGATGATGGAGAATGAGTGGGAAAATATCTGAATTTCCTATTGATAGGAGTGGCTGGTTAGAAGCAAAAGAGTTATGTGCAAGAACTTAAGGAAGACAAGGAGTCAAGGGTTTTGCTTCATCAAGTGACCTGATAGAAGTGACTGCATTGGCATGTTAACAAAGAAGGCTTAAGGATATGACTTCCTAAAGGGTGAACAAGCTATCAAAGCTACAAAGTATGAAGGCCAAGAAAAATGACAGACTCAAACAATGATCTATAATTTGCAAATGAAGTTGTAAGTTGTTATTAGATCAAGCCTTACTATTACTCTCTAACAATTGTATTAGTCTAGGGTAAATCCTTTGGATTAAGGTTGAATTAATAGTCATTTGTAAATCTTTTAACGGGATGAAATTCTAAGTGAATGGTCTAAAGTCCTCTAAAAAGGATCACTCCTAACATGGTGATTGAAATCCTTTAATAGGGTCACATTTAACAGTTTCTATTGTAATCTTTAATAGGGTTGGCCTTTAATAGGGCATCACTTCAAAAGAGTAAAAAAGAGTAGCATGTTACTAGTGGTTTTTCCCAAATTGGCTTTCCACATAAATCATTGTGTCAAGTGTGTTGATTAATCTATTATTTTCATGTTTACATTTTTGCAGGTTGATTTGATAGTAACCTATAAGTTTTAGGTGATTGCATAATCTTATGGATGCATGCATGATGAAGATACATATTTTATGGGTTCACTAAGCTATGGAAAGTTTTTTTTATACATTTGGACCTTAGATAACTGATTCACACCCCTAGTTATTCTAAAATATTCTAACAACTAGTATCAGAGCCATCTACTTAAAGGGCACTAGTTTGAAGGTACTAGAAGCACAAAGATCAAGATGTTAAAAAGAGAAGTACCAAAGCTCAATAGAGATAAATTTCCTCCATGGAAAATTTTGATGAAGCTACACCTTGGAGAACTTGGAGATTATGCGCAATCTACCATTACCATTGAGCATGCTAACCCTACTAGAGCCCCAATTACTAAGGATACGAGAAAGAAGAAAGACCACAACCAAGTAATTGGTAGGATTAAACCATGAATAGAAATACAAATTACATTCAAATATAACCAATATCAAAAAATAATAGATCACACAAAAAAGAACACAAGACACCAAAATTTAGTGTGGTTCACCTAATCCCTAGGCTACGTCCACCAAACAACTAGTCTGATATTATTACGATCCAATAATTACAACCTGATTACAATTTGTAATCCCTTACAGCTCAATACCACCACAAGAAACAATTTCACATCACAACTATATAAAAATAATCAGTCACCACAATCTAACAATCTCCCACTTGGGAAATGATTAGGCTCCATATAACTACACAACCCTCATCACTGAGTTGCCTTGCTAAAATTAAATTCCTACTCAACCTTGCAACATGTCTTACCTCATGTAGTAGCCAATGATTCCTATTCTAAAACTTAATCTTAACTTTTCCCTTTCCAACAATCTGACAGGGTTCATTATCCCCCAAATAAACAAGTCCAAAATCCCCTTAGACATAATCAATGAAATAAACTTTATGAGGTGTAGCATGAAATGAAGCACCATAATCTAAAACCATAAATCATCAACACTTTCTAAAGATAGAAGCAAAGCATCCTCTTCGGATTTGTTACTTACCACATTTGCCTACTTGTATCCATTTGGTTTATCTCCTTCATTTTTATTTTGATTCCAACAATCTTTCTTTTTGTGCCTTGGTTTCTTGTAGTACTAGTAGTTGTTTAGTCCTCTCAATTGAGACCTCCTCCCCTTTGACTTTCCTCTTGATTTTCCACAATTTCTTGAGTTACTTCCTCTCTCAATCGTTCTACCCCTACTTTGTGCATTCAAAGCACTTCCTAATGTAGATCCACCTGAGGTTTTCCTATGAGTTTCCTCACTCAAAACAACACCGATCACATCATCATATTTTAGGGTACTAGATCCAGGAATATAATTACTCACAACCATTACCAAGCCATTCCAGCTTTTAGGCAAAGAACACAAAATTAAGAGAGCCCTAATTTCTTCATGAAAATTGATACCCATAGAAGATAACTGGTTAGTAATAGTATTAAAATCATTTAAATAATATGCAACAGGTCCACCTTCTACCATTTTCATATTAAATAAACGCTTCATGAGAAATACCTTGTTTGAAGCAGAGGGCTTTTCATACAGTTTCGCTAGGGTTTACATCAATTCTTTTTTCATCTTTTATTTTGTAATATTAAATGCCACTGATGGTGCCAAACATAGTCGAATGCTTCCAAGTGCCTTTCTATCTAAAAGATCCCATTCAATATTTGACATAGATCCTTGATTCTTAGCTTTTCCTTCCAACAACTTCCATAAATCCTTTTGATAAAGATAGTCTTCCATTTACATTTTCCATAACTAGAAGTTATACCTATTAAACCTATCAACCATTAGCTTACCTTCGTCTACCATCACTCCCACTCAAATGTGAGACTCCCACTCAATTGTGTGACTTTCTTGTAGAGGATACCTAAAAAGTGACCTCACTCTGATACCACTAATTAGGATTAAACTATGGACATAAATAACAACTACATGCAAATATAACCAATATTAGAAAATAATAGATCATAGAGAAAGAACACAAGATATCGATATTTAATGTGCTTCACCCAATCCCTAGGTTATGTCCACCAAACAACAAGTCTGATATTATTACAATCCAGTAATTACAACCTGATTACAATCCGTAATCCCTTACAGCTAAATACCACCGCAAGAACCAATTTTGCATCACAACTATATAAAAACAATCCCTAACCCTAAGCTCTTTTATACAAGTATTTTTACCACTTTAGGGTTATAATTAATTTCAAGGTGATGCCCTAAGCCCCAAATAATTTATGAAGTATGTATAGTACTTTCCTGATCAGTCACCATAATCTAACAGTAATGCTGGAGATTGCCTCTATGCTAAGTTATGTAGAATTTGATGATATTAAAGGTCTTGACAGTGAAAAGAAAATGTGGGATGCCCTTGCCACCATCTATGGAGGAGACACCAATGTTCTTAGAGACAAAGCTAAAAGTCTTAGAGGTAAGTTTGATGAAATGAGAATGGAAGAAGGTAAAAATATTGCTCAATATGTTGCAAGGATAAAAGAAGTAGTTAATGCAATAAGAGGAGCTAATGGAAAATTAGATGATGATAGTGTGTTAAGCAAAGTTTTAAGAACACTACTGCCTATATATGCTATTAGAATCTCTGCAATTCAAGAACTAAGATGCATACCAGGAAATGATCTTTCACTTGAAGGAGTGGTAGATAGAATTACTTCTTTTAAGCTATCTAACTCTGATAATTACAAACCTAAGAGTATTGAATTTGATTTCAAAGCTAAAGTGTCATTGAAGGAAATTAATGAGAAGAAAAAGAAGAAAAAGATAAAATATGTACCCAATGATAGTGATATAGATGAGGAGGATGTTGAGCAACTTGAAGCACTACTAGCAAGAAGATTTCACAAAGGTTAAAGTGAGTTCAAAGGTAAATTACCTATCATTTACTTCAATTGGAATGAGGTTGGTCATATTGCTGCTAGATTTCTAGAGACAAAAAAATACAGAGGTGGTGACAAGTACAAGAGTAGAAGAGATGAAGATAGCAAGAAATACAAAGACAAAAGCAAAAATTCATGCTACATTGTTGAAGAGAAAAGATCTAATGAACATGATAATGAAGTGCTATATGTTGGAATGAAGGATAAATTTGATAAAGATGAGGCAAATGCACTTGTGACTTGTGTAAACAAGAATGATGGATGGATCATTGATAGTGGGTGTTCACATCACATGACTGGAGACAAAAGTAAGTTCATTTCCTTAAATTTTTATGAGAAAAATAGTGTAAGATTTGGTAATGATGCACCATGTTTGATAAAAGGAAAAGGTTCTATCAAAGTCATAGATATAATTTTATGTGATAATGCTTACTATGTTGAAGGACTTAACTATAATCTCTTGAGAGTTGCACAATTGAATAATCTAGGATGGAAGGTTGAATTTGAAAATAAGGTTGCTAAGATATATGACACAAATGGAAGATTGATTGGAAAAGGTGACTAGACTAGAGATAATGTATTCTATCTTGATATAGATGATGCTACTTGTCTAGTTGTAAAATAGGATGATGTATGGTTGTGGTACAAAAGGTTATGTCATGTCAATTTTGATAACATGGTCAGTATCAATAACATGAGAAAGGTTAGAGGATTTTTTAAGTTGAAGGAGCCTAATAAAAAATTGTAGTTAGGCAAGATGACAAAGTCAAGTTTTAAGAGTATTAGCAAAAAGAACCAAGAAGAAAGCTACCTATATTAGAAAGATATGTGATAAGACATCATAAACATGATGAAATAATTGGAGATGCTGAACCAAGTGTGATGGTAAGGAGAAAACTCAAAGGTGATACATTCTTATTATGTCAACCTCTAAAAAATGATGCTTTAGACAATGAAGATTAGATACAAGCAATGAATGAAGAAATTGACTAGATTGAGAGGATATGGTATAAAGGAAAGATGTTTTCCTTGATTGAAATGTAGATAAGAGTATATTGAAGTATTGTGATTGTTGTTGAAGTGCAAAGTGCGAAAAGAAGCTGAGTTCTTACTAAATGCATGTAAGTGATCCAAGGGATTATTGGATGCAAGATTTGTGATTTGTTACAAGTTCAAAAGGAGAAGAGGCCTGGTTGATAGGAAAGAGAAAAAGAAAGGAATAATATAGTACCATTCTATTATTCTAAAATTAATAATACAAAGATTAGTTGGAAAGTGGCTTCATTGGTCTTTCCCTTGAAGCTATTTGGGTAGTGGTTCCAACTATCTTTCACAACTCCTAACAGGGTTGGAATATCCTAACATGGATTTAGAGTCTCATAATAGGGATTCATATGTACTGGATGTTGTAATAGACTCCTAAAAAGGTCTATCCTCTAACAAAGAAAATTTATATTAGTATATCATCTTGTGGGTACCATCCCACTAGGGATTTCCCTTTGATCAAGGATTCCCCTAGTTAACATATCTGGTGTTATTGTGTATGAATATCTTGTTGTGGTTTTAGTTTATATTACTCATATGGTTAAGATTGTTTAAATTTGATAATTTTGATATTAGTTGGATAACTAATTCACCCCCACTCTTAGTTATATTAGTAGACTATATATTCTAACAATTAGTATCAGAGCATCAAGTCCTTGAAGGATAAGCTAAACATATTTGGGAGATCGATGGCGAATCTTTTCAGAAAGGATAGTCCTAGATTTTATGGGGAAAACTATGAAAGTTGGAAGGAGAAGATGAAGACTCATTTTTTGTGCATGGGTCCAAGATATTGGATCTTGACAAATAGTAAGAAGAGAATTTTTGAAGAAGAAAAGCTAGAAGGTTGCAATGACGAGGAGAGAGATTTATTCATGCATAACATGAGAAATAGAGAAGCTCTACTAATAAATCTTCCAAAGAATAAGTACAATTAGGTGAAGCCACTTGAAACATCTTATGAAATGAGGAAAGTATTAGAATCTACTTTTGAAGGATATGATCATGCAAAGAAAATGAGATTACAGAATTGGATATGTGCATTTCAAGATGCTAGAATGATGGAATATGAATTTGTAAGAAGTTATATTGGTAGAATATCATAAATGGTTGTAGGAATTTAGTCTCATGGTGGAACCAAGGAAGATGATGAAGTCATATGGAAGATCTTGAAAAGTTTGGCAACACGATTCAAGCTAATAGCTTAGATGATTTAGCTAGTAATGCCTTGCACTAAGGATTTTACAAAGGAAATGTTGCTTGGAAGATTAGAATTAATAGAAGATAGTTTGAGATAGTTTGGTGAACTTGAAAAAGTCAAAAAAACTTTTAATACCTTGAACATTCAACCTAATTTTACAAGGAGTACAAGCACTCATGGAGATTTTGCTGGTAGCTATTGAGAACAATTGATTAATTGTGTATTGTCTTTGATATTAGACAAAATGTCATATCATTACTAGTCAGTGTATACTGAGCTCACTTGAGAGATAAAGATAGTTTCTTCTATCTATTGAGCATTCTAGAGTTTTCCAAGCTCAGAAGACAATGTCTATCGAGTTCACTTAGGTGACAAAAGAAAGTTTTAAGAAATTAAGTGTTAACCGAGTTCACTAGGTTAATGAAAGAAATGTTGGATGGAACCAATGTTAACTGAACTCACTTGGTTACCAAAGGAAATTTGTGTAGATGTAGTGTTAACTGAGTTCACTTGGTTAACATAGGAAAATAATTTTTGAGTTAGTATCTACCGAGTAGGGTCAGCTAACAAAGGATTTTCTTGTTTTGGTATATTGAGTTCAATTGATTTGTTTGTTGGTTCTAGCTGGTTGAGGAGATGAATATTAAGTATTCTAAGTGTTATTCAAGCCAACTTGACAATTTGTAAGATATAAATATGAGATCAAGTTGAGGGTTAAATGTGTGGAACATAATAGAAGATTTGAAGATGCTCAGAGGAACCAAATTAGAAGGATAAGTAGAATATTCTTGTTGAGCTACAAAGATACATTCAATTAGAAAGGATCAAGTATACAAGACAAAATTGAGATTTTTAATTAGTAATTTAGTTGCATTAGAAATAAATTCATCTCATTGTTACTCTAACCATTGTAGTAGTGATCTAAATCTCTTAACAGAATTGGATTAACAACTATTTGTAAATCCTTTAACAAGGTGGCATTTCTAGATTGAAGTGTCTAAAGATGTCTAACATGAACACTTCTAACAAGGTGATTAAATCCTATAATAGGATCACACCTAATAGTGTGTTTTGTAACCTTTAACAGGGTTGGCTCCTAATAGGGCTCACTTTAGAAGAGTGAAAAAATAGTAACTAGTTGCAATTCGTAGTTTTTCCTAAATTGGGTTTCTACATTAAATCTTGGTGTTACTTATGTTCATGCTATTTCTTTTATGTGTATGTAACTAAGTTAAATAAAGCTAATCATGTAAACTATCTTAATATTTTTATTTGCCAAGTTACTATGCTATTTCAATGTTTGCCGAGTTACAATATTTTCTAGTGTAAACTAAGTGCATGTGTTTGCTGAGTAACAACATAATACAATTTAGTCAGAGTTTATGTTTTGATATGTATTGACATCTAAGAGATCTAGGATTTATTCTAGTGGAACTAATTCACCCCTCCCCTCTTAGTTACTCCTTGTATATTTTCAAAAATTGGTATCAGAGCTTCTTGGTGCTTGAAGAAAAGGTTTCAAGGGCCCAAGCTAAAGATTAGGATGTCTTATAAGGGGAAGATCCCAAAGCTAAATAGAGATAACTTCAAGGCATGGTAGGAACTCATGAGGCTACACTTGGAAACCATTAGAGATTCAAGGCTAAAGTATCCAGACACCAAATACATGACACCTAGTGGGACTATGATTATTGAAGAAATTGCAAAGAAGAAGAGTCATAACATCATAGTGATTAATATTGCTTCATCTCTTAGCTATGCCAAATTTGATGAGGTCAAAGCCTATGGAACTTCTTATGAAATGTGGATCAAGCTAAAATCCATCTATGGATGAGATGATAATGTAAGAATAGCTAAAGCTAAAAGTCTTAGAGGACATTTTGATCAAATAAAGATGAAAGAAGATGAGAACATTGTAAAATGCAATGAAAGAATCAAAGCCACTATTTGCGCTATCAAAGCTTCAAGAGGAAAGACTGAAGATGAAATAGTGGTAAGTAAATTTCTCAGAACACTTCTTCCTATATATAATCAAAGTATATGCAATTCAAGAAATGAGATGCAATCCAAAGAATGACATAACATTGGATGCAATAGTTGGAAGATTGACAACATTTGAGCTAGATAACTATGATAATTATGTTGCTAGTTCTAACAATCTTGAGGATGCATTTAAAGCCAAGTTGTCACTCAAGAAGAAGGTCAAAAGGTAAAAAACTAGACAATATGAAAGTGAAGAGGAAGATAGTTTTGAAAATGATCTTGAAACTATTGAGGCATTGCTTGCGAGAAGATATACCAAAGGCAAAGGAAAGTTCAAAGGAAAGATTCCTTTAATCTAATTCTTTTGTGAAGAAGTTGGACACATTGTTGCAAGATGTCCAAACAAAGAAGGCAAAGATGAAAAGAATCACAAAAAGGGAAAGAAGGATTTCAAGAACTAAAATGACTACAAGGAAAAAGGTAAGAAATCTTGATTTATGGCTAAAGATTTAGATAGTAGTGAAGATGATGAAATGGTATATATTGTTGTAAAAGATGAATTTGATGATGAAGGAGATAAAATGACACTTATATCTCATGCTAGCAAAAATGATACATGGATTATTGATAGTGGTTGCTCACATCATATGACTGGTGACAAAATACAGTTTGAATATATGGAACATTATGATGGTGTTAGTGTGAGATTTGGAAATAATGAACCATGCTACATAAAGGTAAAATATTGTATCTCACTAACCAATGAACTTAGATGTGATAATTCTTATTGGGTTGAAGGTCTAAATCACAATCTACTGGGTGTGGCACAGTTGAATAACATTGGATTCAAGGTAGAATTCATGAATGAGAAGGCCAAACTACTAGATGGAAAAGGAAATCTAGTTGGGTCTGATGAACAAACAAAAGGTGACCTATTCTACCTAGATCTAAGTGAAAGTTCATGTTTTGTTTCTTAATTAGAAGAAAGATGGTTATGGTACAAAAGGTTGTGTTATGTGAACTTTGATAACCTAATAAAGATAAGCAAGAAGAAAAGAGTAAGAGGTATTCCTAGCTTGAGGAAATATGATATGGGCCAATGCAAAAATTATCAGATTGGTAAGATGGGAAAGAAAAGTTTCAAAAGTAAGGACTATCATTCTAAAGAATTCTTCGAGCTAGTTCATACAAACTTATGTGGACCTGTTGTAATCAGGAGTTACATTGGAGATAAGCATTTTATTCTTTTTGTTGATGATTATTCTAGAATGATGACTATAAAGTATTTGAAAGAAAAAATTGAAGCATTTGAAAAATTTAAATGGTATCTAGAAAGAGTAGAGAAAGAAAATGGAAAGAAGATGAAGTGTTTGACATTAAAAAAAGGTGGTGAAGTCATTGCCAATGAGTTCAATGAATTCTACATTAAAAAAGGAATCAAGAGACAAGTATCAACCCCTAGTACACCAAAAAAAATGCTATAGTTGAAAGAAGTAATAGATCCATCATGAATTGTGCAAGAACTTTAATGATAGAAAATAGTGTTGCAATCAAATACTAGAAGGAAGAAATTAGTACTGCAGTGTATACCTTGAACAAAGTATAGTTGAAGAAAAACTTAAATCAAACTCCTTATGAACTTTGGTACGACTACAAACCTAATGTAAGTTACCTGAAAGTATTTGTTAGAAAATGTTTATCTTGAAGGAATCTAGGAAAGGTAAATTTTATGTTAAAGGTGATGAAGGCATATTCCTAGGATACTCCTATAGAAGTAAAGCATACAAATGTTTGAATTTGTCAACTCACAAGATCACATAGAGTGCACATCTGAGAATTTTGATGAGTTTTAAGAAAAGAGTGAAGAAGAAAGAAACAAAGAATTAGAGGATTATAGAAGGTTTGTCTACTATGAAATTGACACATTGAAAATCAAATTAGAAGTCAATAGACTTCACCTCTTGAGTCCTCAATACCTCCAAAATCTATCAAGTTGCAATTAGTACAACTTGAGTTACAGTTTGAAGGACCTGAGTCATAGTCAAAAGCTACCAAGCTGTTGCCAAAGAAAATTGTGTTTGATGGACTCGAGTTACAAATAGTGCGACCTAAGCTTGTTACATAAGATCATGGTGAGGTTAGGTGAAAAATTATAAATCCAAAGTACTTGTGCTAGCAAGATATGTCAAAAGGAACCATGCATCTGATCAGATCATTGGAGACAAGTTAGATGGAACAATGACAAGATTTTAAAAAAAAAGGTACATGTTTTCTTGTTGAATTTGAACCTAGATCAGTAAAAGATGATTTGGATAATGAAAATTGGATTGAAGGTATGAATGAAGAAATATAACAAATAGAGAGGAATAAGACTTGGAATCTTGTTCCTAGGCCCAAGGATAAAAATGTAATTGGCACAAAATGGGTTTTCAAAAATAAGTTAAATGAAGATGGAGAAGTTTCCAGAAACAAAGCAAGGTTAGTAAGAAAAGGTTATTCTCAAGAAGAAGGTATTGAATATGGTGAAACTTTTGCTCCTGTTGCTAGATTAGAAGGTGTTAGAACTTTACTTTCTTATGCTACACATAAAATATTATAATTTTATCAAATGGATGCAAAATTTGCATTCTTTAATGGAATTCTCAAAGAGAAAGTTTACATTGAACAACCTAAAGGTTTTATGGATCATAGAAAAAAGGACATGGTATAAAAATTACACAAAGCATTGTATGCTCTCAAGAAAGGTCCTAGAGCTTGGTATGAAAGACTTCATAACTACTTGATAAAAATTAGTTTTCAAAGAATAAATGATAACAACAACTTGTACATCAACGAAGGACCAGACAAAAAAATTATGTTGATTGAAATCTTTGCGGATGACACTTTATTTATAGGAAATGATGATTTATGCAAGGAATTTTTAGAAGAGATGAGTAAAGAATTTGAAATGTCCATGTTTGGAAAGATAAAATTCTTTGTTGGATTATAGATCCAATAGAAGAAAGATGGTATCTACATTACTCAATCCAAATATATTAAGGAGATAATAAGGAAGTTTGGAATGAAAGATTCAAGAATAGTTGGAACACCTATGTCTATTGGACATAAGATTTTCAAAAATGATGATTCCAAAGAGGTAGATTAGACAACATAGAGATCAATGATTGGAAAATTGCAATATGTAGTGCACACAAGGCCTGATATTGCATTAGTAGTTGGTATGATGGTAAGATTCTTAGCAAATGCCAAAGAAAATCAAATGATGACAATCAAGAGAATCATGAGGTATTTAAAAGGTATTGAAGACTATGGATTATGGTATAAAAAAGGAGGTAATTTGGATTTGAAATCATTCATAGATGTTGATTGGGGTGGAAGTGTTGATGACAAAAACAACAACAGTGGTGGAGCATTCTTTCTTGGTAAAAGACTAGTGCCTTAGACAAGCAAGAAGTAGAATTGTATTTCTCAGTCCACAATAGAGGCAAGATATGTGGCAACAACAATTAATTATTCCAATGTTGTTTGGTTCAAGCAACTTTTGGTAGGTGTATGTACCCTAAAATGGTTGCCTAGACTATGGGCCCCCATTATTCAAATTATCAATTTCTTGAATCAATGATTTGTAATATTTTATTAATTCAATTCAAATCAATTTCCTTGATCAAATTTGATTATTTATTTTTCCAAGGTTGATCATTTTATCCTAGGTCTTATTTAATTAAAAGAAAATCTCCCTTTTAATTTAATTAAAATAAGTCCCCATTTAATTAAAAGAAAACCTCTTTTTTAATTAAATTCATCCACATTTAATTAATTAAAATAAAAACCCCTCATTTAATTTGATTAAATATTTTCTATTTAATTAAAAGAACTTGCTCCCTTTTAATTAAATAAATCCCACATGAAAAAGGAAATGAAACAAATGAAATTAAATAAATTCTTTTTTCCTTTTGTCATTTAAGTTTCATCCTCTTTTCTCATTGGTGGAATTTTGTCTCACATGGATCAAACTCTATTATCCCATATTGGTTGTAAGAAGCCTCCCACCACCAAATTTTCCTTTATAAGGGAGAGCCCTCTCCTCATTTTTGACATCCAGAATTATTCTATTGTTATGCTTCAGGATTGAAGATCCATTATTATGCTATTGTTATGCTACAGGTTTGAAGAGCGATTTTTGGAGAAGTTTGAACATTAAAGCTTTTTGTGGGGAACTTTTATTTTCTTGTCTTCTTCTCTCATGCATACATGGCTTCCATCATGATGATCCATCCTTTCATTTTCATATTAGCTTAGATCCATATTTGTTTTTATAGATTAATATTGCATTATTATTTCCTTTCATATATTAGATTTCCTTTCTTTCTTTTCTTTGCATTGTCATCATTTAGATTAGTTTTCATCTTCATTTGCATTCATATTTTGATCCTTGAATCTCTTGTTTCATGGTGTACTTGCATGGGCACAAACTAGGTCAAACTGAGGGCCTCCATTACAAACCCCTGCACTCCATGAATAGAGAGCTATGAGCCACCATTTGAGACCTCATTCTTGAGAAATCTTGGATATAATGAATCATATAAGTGTGCCCGCATTTTAGGCATACAACAGGTATGAAGATACAAATCAAGGATCCAATAGTTATATTTAGTGATAACACTAGTGTAGTTAATATATCAAAGAATCTTCTAATGCATACCAAAAGCAAGCACATTGCTATAAAATATCATTTTTTGAGAGAACTAGTACAAGATTAAGAGGTAAGATTGGAATATGTAAATACTAAAAAAAAAATTGCAGACATATTCACCAAGCCATTACCTAAGGATGCATTTTTGTATCTAAGAGGTAAGTTAGGGGTCATTCCCCTATCTAAAACTCACTGAACAAAGCTTAGTGATGCATCAACCAAAGCATGTTGAAGATCAAACAGTTGATGTAGTATTGAAAAGGGCACATTACATATGAATCAGTACATAAGGTACATTGATATTATCTAGATATTGTCTTTGGCATGAGATGTTAAAGAGGGAGAAGTTTTCTATCATTTCACAAAATTTTTGTTACTTCTAGAGATGTCAAAGAGGGAGAACTTGGTTTGATATCAAAGAAGGAAAGTTTGCTATTAGAAAAAGATGCTGAAGGCATAGTTTTGCAGATAGAGGGAGAAACTAAAGGTAGAGGGTGTTCACACTAATAGAGGGAGTTCTCATGGATGAGAATCAAAATGAAACTTAGGATATGTTCCTTAATTTTTTCTTGCTCTAAAATTTCATTGTATTATGACATGTTGTGTTTCCATTAATGTCAAAGAGGGAGATTGTTGAAATCAATTGATTAATTGTGTATTGTCTTTGATGTTGGACAAAATGTCTTATCATTTCCAATCAGTGTATGTTGAGCACACTTGGGTGATGAAGATAATTTCCTATGTCTTCTGAGCATTCTAGAGTTTTCCAAGCTTAGAAGATAGTGTCTACCAAGTTCACTCTAGTGACACAAGAAAGTTTTCAGAATGTTGGATGGAACCAATGTTAACCAAGCTCACTTGGCTACCAAAGAAACTTTGTGTAGATGCAGTGTTAACTAAGTTAACTTGGTTAGCATAGGAAAAACATTTTTGAGTTAGTATCTACCAAGTAGGGTGATGTAGGAGCATCTTGGGTACAAGGGCAATCTTGCATCACCCAAAAATATTTTAGTTTTTAGTCTTTTCTATTTTAATAAGGATTAGTAGATAGGGTGGTTACTATTTATGGGAACTTCCTATTTTTAGTAAGTTTGTCATACAAGCTCAGAATGTTGTCATTTTCTACAAGAAAGTTTATTTTAGAGATATAAGCCTACCATAAAAATCTCATTACTCCAACTTAAGTATCAGAGAATTTATTGTGGATTTTTAGTGGAAAAATTTGTAAAAAAATCTTTAGGCTCACTGTTGGAGGCCTTAGAGTGCCTGGATGAGGTCTGAAAACTCGACAAAAGGGTGCTAGTGCAGTTCCAAGACTTGTAGATCAGTAGCTAGTGTTTTAGAAAAGTGGTTATAATAGCCAATTAGAGCAACGGTTTGTGAGTTATGGACTTTAGAAGTTTGGCTACCAAAATTTCTAATTTATCAAAGATGTATTTGGCTGACTCTATATGTATTGTTAGGATTTTTCAACCCTAGGTATTAAGTTTGAGCATCTAGAACCTTTCAAGGTGGTATTAAACTGCTTATTTAAGAAAGGCTCAAATATTGTCTAGGACAACTCTCGGTGATAGTTCATAGCTTATCTTTCAAATTATTGCATTGAAGGCACCCATGTGGGTTAGAGTATTATAATTACGAATTTTTTAATACCACATTTGTAGTGCAAATAAGAAGTCCATATTTTGTTCTCACATTTGCTATTGTTTCTTTGTTTCTGTTATGAGTTTATGGTATTAAAGGGCGCACCCTTCATCAAGTGGTATCCAAGCTAGAATTATTGAGTGTGTGGATAGATTTCCAATTGTGAGGTAGTTCACACCAAGACCATGGTTTGGGTTGAATGTATAGACAGATTGTCGATTGTGAGGTAGTTTTGCACTAGGGTTTCAATGAAAGCATGAAATTGCCTCCATGAAGAGAGTGTGGTAGACGAGCTATAGGTGTTACACTTGAGGGTTTTTGAGCCCTCCAAAGGAAAATGCAAACATTGGAAGAAAAAATGTGAAGAGAAATAAATCTTCCTATAAGAGATGAAAGTGAGGATGAGGACAAAGTAGAAGAAAATGCCAGAGAAGATGTAGTTCTAAACCTAGAGCAAGAGAGGCTTCTTAGGGCCATCTCCAAGATTGGAAAAAGACCTAAGTTTGAAGTTTCCACATTTTTGGGAAATATTAATCTAGAGGAGCTGATTGATTGGATCAATTAACTGGAGGAGTACTTTGACTATGAAGATATTGAAGATCCTGATAGGGTCAAGTTTGCAAGGGAAAAATTGAAGGGACATGCAAAGATTTGGTGGTAGGAGGTTCAGTTAGAGTGAAATAGAAAGGAAAAGGGAAAAATCACCAAATGGTAATAGATGGTAGCTAAACTGAAGTAGAAATTCATTTCTATGGATTATGAGCTTGATCTATTGAAGAAAATGCAAGGGTCAAAGCAAGCAAAAAGATATGTTCAAGAGTATATCGAAGAGTTCTACTGAGTTCTCATTAGAGCTTGCCATACATAAGTGGATAAGGAGAAAGTTGCCCATTATCTTAATGGGTTAAGGCCAAGAATTTAAGATGAGCTAAGTCTGGTTTGAATGAACAATATTGAGGAGGCATACCAATTTGCCCTAAGAGTTGAGGAGAAATTGAGAAAGAAGTTTGAAAATAAGAATAGTGGAAGAGGTTACAGTGGAAGATCTAGTGGATGATCATATGGTTGTTGTAATGTGTTGGTAAACAAATTTTTCCTTCTTATTCCATGTGATGATATGACCCTCAATGCCCAAATGTTGAACAACATCTGCTTACAAAAGTTGAAAAGCCATCTTCTAATTACCAGCTTTTCTTTGAATTTATAGGTACAACTCCCTATGTGGATGATTTTCAAAGAATTATGTTTTTGTTTCTACATCTAACTCATGGTATGCTCTTAACCTGAGAGTAGAAGTGGCTAACCGAACTGAGTCTAACCATAGCTTAATTCAGGCAAGAAAATACTTATTGATCTACAAACCAAGCTATGGAATCCACAAATCCTATGAATTCATAACTCAACAATTATCTACAAAATTTTAAATGAAATGATTAAGAATTTCTCTTGAATCTTTTCCTGAATCTCACAAAGCACATCCTACTCTGATTAATTCATATCCTTATTACAAAAAGAATGAAACATCCTTCCTTTCTTCCTGCAATTCAAATTTAAAAGAAAGACGCATAGAAGCAACAAGCTAACTAAATGGAACAGAAATTATTAATATAAAACACTCTTTTACTGGCTCTACAATATTAAGTCTTTTACACCAATAACTTGTTGACCCCTTTTACATCTTTTACAATAGCTTATATAGAAAACATAGCCTACGCCCTTTAGGGGAATGTGAATTGATTCAAATTTAGAATTTGAAAAGTTATTAGAAGACTACTTTTGAAAATACAAATAAGAGAAGCTCAAGTGACTTCTATCTCTTCCTTTGATTTGCCGTCAAGAATACGAAAAGAAAAGACTCCATTAGTCGACCTAAACCTAGGAATACTACATGAAAATTACATAATAGAATCAACAAAGAAATACTACCATTACCAACATTCCTTCTTTTGTTCTATTGAATATCATAATACCAATAAAGACTGAATCATCCTCTTCAAACATTCATCTACCTTACTACATTTAATCTCTTCATATATTTAAAAATTGATCTCTAAAAAGCTTCAATCAGATTTAAAATCCATCACAGATCACAACTCACATGAAGATGTTTAATAGAGTCAATGTATTCAACATACACTACTTCTATTTGCCGTGAATAGCATATAGGACTGTTATTCTTTCTTTGTTAGATATATTAATCAACAAAATCTCTGAGAAACCTTGGTTTAAGATCAAAATAATGTATACTTTCCTCAATATACCATGTATCCAACATTCTCTGCTCTAATGTGATAGTTGCATTTTGAACATGCTAAGAATCCATTCATATTATTAGACCAAACCATCAATCTTTGCACTTTTGATAAATAGACTATGTTTATGGAATGCAAAACAATACCATTGCCAATCAAGTCTTTTCATACTGTTACAGACTCGAATATAGTAGTAAATGAACTTTGGAGCATTCAAATTATGAATTTATGCTCTAGGCATTAGAAGCATTTTGGAACCACACTTTCAAAACCAAAAATGTTCCTTGAGCCATTTAAGAAAGACCCAAATCATTAAAATATAAAAAGAACTTGAAATTTCCAAGATATAGACTGGCGGATTTTTGCATTTGAGGTGTGAAAATGACTTCGGCGCACCTGATTTTGGATTTTCCACCTAGGGCCTTTACACACATTTTTTGATCAAACTTTATGAAGATGAAATTGTCCTTGAGAAATTCAAAGATGAACCAAATGAATAGTTTTAAAAATGGATCTCAACTATACAAGAAATCCATCGACGGGTTGTAGAGAAATAGGTGTGAAATGGCAATGGCGTAGCTCAAATTGGAAAATGCATCAACCAATATCTTTGTCATTGCATCAACCAATATCTTTGTCATTTCTTCATCGTTTCACATGTCATTTTCTTCATCTGCATCGTCTAGTCTTAGAGAACTGATATATGCTTTCAAATAGTGAAAAGCACAACCTTTAGTTGACTACAAAAATGTATTAGAAGAGCATTGTTTAAGCTCTATTATGTCTTCTAACAATCATCTTTATGTTTGAAACACACAGAAAACTCTTTTATTTTGCATTGCTAGGCATTCAAAAAGTTATTACTTGATCATATTAGATCATTTTAACACAGAAAAACTCCTTGGAAATTGATCATTTGCATATCCAACATACAATAAATAGCGGCTCATCACATGACTGTTACACTCCAAAGGAAATATTGCATTTAGAAATTCATCTATCAATATACAATCATTCTACTGCCATTCTTTTGAAACTTCCATGTTATCAATCTGAAGACCAATGCCATTGAAACATAGTTGAGGATAGAATGTGTATTCAAGCTTCAAACCAAAACTAAAATGGTGTTTAGAAAATGACTATCTTTGAATGCACAACCAACATAATTGGTACATTCTCTATTCATAATTTGGGATTATATCATGTCTATCACTTTTCTATTGATGCCTTATGCCAATCATCAGCATTGTCCCATACTTCATAATAATTTAGAAATTAATTAATCCTTATTCCCAAATCAAAAAACCTTCATATGATGTAATCTCAATTACCATCAGCAATGTGATACTTGTAACAAACCATGATGTTTAAATTTCCATATGATACCATGAGCCTAATTTCTTTTCCACACAAAGTGTCATTCTTTAAAGCCATGTTGTGAAAATTCTTCAAAAGATTAATCTTTCATATATCATTTAATCATTATTCAAAAAGAGGCCTTTTTCATTATTAGCCCGTGATAACATGATATCATAATGATGCTTTAATCATCTCCAATTTTGAAATCATCTAAAACACATGTTGAACTCTTCTTAATTTGCATAGCTTTAATATACGAAAACAGTTTCCACTTGCAAGCTTTATTTTCATAGCCATTGTACACATTAAAATTGTAGAAATCTTGTCAACTGGATTGCATCCACTGCCCGATGGAATGAAACCCTGAAACTTCAAATTCCATACTTACTATTGTATTAATCATATGAGAAAATCCCATTAGATCCCCCATATATGCCTGTAGATCATAGCTTCACAATCATCCTTCGTCTGAGAAGATCATCAATGAAAACATGATATCCTTGCTGGGTTAGGAGCTATCACTTAACCAACATGAAAACACTTTGAACCAACCCACTCGGCTTATAAATGAGAGGGCAAGAGAAAGGGAAATCCAACAAGGATAGCCTACCTATGAAGGACTTAGACCTAGACACAAATCAGACTAGACAAGACTATGGCTTCAAAATCTTTCACTTTTAACAACATAGGTATGGGGTGAAAAGTGGGGCAACATAATGATGATCAAAAGAATGAGGATGAGGCTTGAAGTGATAGTTAGAACTAGAGGGAAAATAATTTCAGTCATTTCCATGACTAGAACAATAGAGATTAGAGAGGAAGAGGTAGATGAAAAGGATCTAGAAGAGGAGGCTTCCATGGAAAATGTTTTCACTGTAGAGAAGAAGGGCATAGAGCATTTGAATGTACCCAACACCAAGGAAGGATAGATCAAAGAATAGAAGGCCAGGTAAGAGTTGCACATGTTGATGAATATGCCAGATCCTCACATTTTGAAGATGCTAAAAGAGGAGAAGTCCTAGTTAACCAAAGAGTCTTACTGAGTGGTGAGAATGAATGTGAACAAAAGAAGGGGCTTGTTTCACACAAGGTGCAGATGTGAAGACAAGTGTTGTGATGTGATCATTGATGGTGAAAGTAATAAAAATATAGTGTTAGAAATGATGGTCACCAAGTTGAAGTTGAAGAGGTAGAAACACCCACATCTATACCATATTTCTTGGGTGCAAGATGACTGTAAAGTCATGGTCAATTAGTAGTGTTTAGTGAAGTTCAAGATTAGAAGCTACCAAGATGAGGTACTATAGAATATCATACATATGGATATATGCCATATATTGTTGGGTAGGTCGTGGCAGTTTGGTAGGCATGTTGTACACGGTGGGCAAGCAAATACCTACATTCTAAGGATGGAGTGAAACATAAGTTGAAGCTATTGAAGGATAAAGAAGAAAAGGTATGTACTGATACCAAAATATTTTTTGTTTATGGAAAAGAGTTTCTTAAATGCGTGAAGCATGAGCATATGTGTTTTGCTATAATTCCTAAAGACAATAAAGAAGAAGTAGAGGAGGTACCTGCAGAAGTTGCAGATATGTTGGAAGAGTTTTCTGATATTGTATTAGATGATGTACTTGATGGATTGCCCTGAATGAGGAAGATCAATCACTAGATGGATTTGGTTCTAGGAGCCAATTTTCCAAACAAGCTAGTGCATAGAATGACACCAGCAGAAAGTGAAAAGTTGAACAGGTAATTTCATGAGTTGTTGCAGAAGGGGTTGATTCGAGAGATTCTGAGTCGATGTGCTATACCAGTAGTGTTAGCACCAAAGAAGAATGGAGAATGGAGGATGAGCATAGATTCTCATGCTATCGACAAGATCACAATAAAGTATAGATTTCCTTTGCCAAGGATGGATGATATTATGAACTGTTTGAGTAGAGCTAATTATTTCACAAAGATAGATCTAAAGAGTAGGTACCACCAAATTTGTATCAGAGAAGGTGATGAGTGGAAGATTTCTTTCAAGATAAGGGAAGGGTTGTATGAGTGGTTAGTCATGCCTTTTGGGCTAACCAATGCACTGAGCACTTTCATGAGGCTCATGAATGAGGTACTCAAGAAGTTTCTAGGTAAGTTTGTCACTATTTACCTAGATGATATTTTGATCTTTAGTAAGACCTTGGAGGAGAATTTGATTCATATTTGCAAGGTGTTTGATAAGTTGATGGAAGAAAAGTTGTTGATAAACCTGAAGAAATGTAGTTTTGTAAAGAAAGAGTTGGTGTAACTAAGATTTGTAGTCTTAGGAGAAGGTCTAAAAATGAACCCAAAGAAAGTGAATGCTATCCTTGAATGGCCTACTCCAAGGAGTGAAATAGAGGTAACATATTTTCATGGGATAACTACATTTTATATAAAGTTTATAAGAAGTTTTAGTAGTATTTGTGGACCCTTGACTGAAATAATGAGAGGAGATAGGAAAGAGTTTAAGTGGACTATAGGAGCAGATAAGAGTTTCAATCTATTTAAATATAAAGTTATTGAGAAGCATGTTTTGGCACTTCCTAATTTTAACAAGGTTTTTCAAGTAGACTGTGATGCTAGTGGTATTTTAATAGGAGCTATTTTGAGCCAAGAAGGTAGACCTATTTATTATTATAGTGAGAAGTTGAATGATGCAAAAAGAAAATATTCTATTTATGATCGAGAATTTTATGCTATAGTTCAAGCATTGAAGAAGTGGAGACACTATCTTCTTCCTAAGGAGTTTATTTTGTATATTGATCATCAAGCTTTGCAATATTTGAATAGTCAAGGCAATTTGAACCAAAGGCATTTAAAGTGGGTTGAGTTTTTGCAGAGTTATACATTTGTTTTGAAACACAAGAGTGGGAAGTCTAACAAAGTTGCAGGTGCTCTTAGTAGAAGACAAATTTTGCTGATAGAAATGCAGATAGAGGTGGCTGGGTTCAAGGAATTTAGTACTTTGTATCTAGATTATTTTAATTTTGGTAACTTGTACAAAACCTATTACACTTGATAGGGTGAAGTGGTTGGACTTCATGATCCAGGATAATATGTTGTTCAAAGGAAGCCAATTGTGCATTCCCAGAAGTTCAATAAGAGAGAATCTCAACAAGGCTAAGCATAGAAAAGGATTGGTTGGACATTTTGGAAGAGATAAAACTATAGCTTTGTTTGCTAAAAATTATTATTGGCCACAGTTACAACAAGATGTGACAAAGTTTTTACAAAGCTGTCAAGTATGTTAGATGGAGAAAGGAGTGAAGTAGAATACAGGGTTGTATCATGTAATGCCCCCCCCAGAGATCCTTAGAAATGAAGATGAAAAGACAAGCCAAATTTTTTTTTAAAACAAGTGTAAGTGCACATGACAACAACATACGCAGATCACAAAGATCACAACGAAAGACTCAACAAACATCCAACCACCAATGGATCCCCAAATGCCACTACTCACCAAAACACAAACAAGAAAACATAAGAGATTGACCAAGCTAAAAGATCAAAATAGACTCCTGAAAATTGGCTAAGTCTAAATTCTAAAGCCCTGAAATTTCCTAGAATTTTTATCTTAGCTCGTAGAGGTCTGAAACCCATTTCAAATGAATTGTCGCATATATTAAAATATATCTTAAGTATAAGTTGACATATATTTAATTACTTATACTTATATTTAAGTATAAGTTGAAGTATAAGTTGATGTAAGTATAAGTTGATGACATCAACTTATACTTACATCAACTTATACTTCAACTTATACTTAAATATAAGTATAAGTAATTAAATATATGTCAACTTATACTTAAACGATATATTTTAAACCTCAAAGAATGAAGTATGAAAAAGACATAATTCCAAATTACATTGCCAAGGGATTGAAGAAAACCTAAGAGGGTACCTTGAACCATCCCTAAAAAGTTTGGATTAGACCAAAAAGTGCCCACTGCCCACCCGCGTAGGTTTCATAAAAACTATGCGACACTTTGTGAGCACTGTGTGATACTTTACCAATATCACATGATATTTCTCCAGAAGGAGGGTGACACAATCAGGGGTTGGGTGATACTTCTTCAAAGGTTGTGTGATACTAGAAGTGTATTGTATGACATTTCTTCTTAGGGTGTGTGATACTTTAAAGTATTGTATGAAATCTCTCAACTGGGCATATGATACTATATTGTATCGCACCATGTTGACACATGGTCGCCTAGGGAAAAAGCAAGAAAAATCTAAGGACAAACAACAAGCTAAAACATAGATAAAAACCTCCACACCGAGGAGTACCAAATCCACATCTCAAGGTGTAAACACTTGACAAATTGAAAGACAAAAAGCCAAAATCTAACCATCTAAATCATACATTGAAGGGAAAGAACAAAAGGAACATAACAGTGTATTGAAAGCAACATCACAATTAAACTTAATTAACATCGCAAAGTAATGAATAAAAAAACTAAGTACGTAGTTCCTCCCATCTGTTAATAGCATCATAAGACCATTGTGAGCCCTAGCCATCCCCCATGCATAACATCCCAACCCACTGATCAGATCATTGGTGCTATCGTGATAGGAATGCCACTACTAAACATGCTACAATATAACAAAGAAAATCTAACATGCTAGTAGTAAGCATAAGATAAATCTGCAAGTAGATAACATCACCTACTACATGCTAAACATCATAATAAGGAATGTGTTAAATCTACATCAATTAAACATGATAAACAACATTCCAATGAAAGCATAAATCACAAGAAAGCATACTCTGTAAACCGAAGTACCAAGTGACACATCTAGCAATGGTCGCACTAGGATACAAGACCATCTCTGTGCACCAATCTCTAGCAGTGGTGAAGGTAGCTATGCCTCCCAACCACATGGCACCTGTAGGTCCACACCCACCATGCTGACAGAGATAATGATCTAACCACACAAACACAAAACAAACATCCATGGCTATCACTCACACCAGGCAGTATGATGACTGAATCCAAGACACCGACAATGCATTACTATAGGTCCTAGTCAGACATCTTAAAGGCTACTATGTAGGGACTAACATCATGGAGAGTCGCTTGGCAAAAAAAATCCCAAGCTAGGACTTGTGCAGATTCAACATCCCTCAACGAAAAGGCTCTAGCACCCCAAACATTTTATTATCTTAAGATTATTACAACCCAATATTTTATTTAATTATCACTTAATCAAAGCTTCCTTTGCCAACTCTCAGGGCACAATGATCACCAGGCTATGAGGTAGAAGCCCCCTCTATATGCTACCCTACCCTACCCATGCTCATCCAACAATGAGTTCCCGTAGACATGAAAATTCCCAACCCATCTCAAATGATCACAACTTTTGAAAGTACCACGGAAGATCAGGCCTTGTAGGCCACCCAAAAAATGTACTCGTGTGTGGTGCACCACCATCACGAAGATCATACCAAAGGACTGGATGCGAACACAAAGCAAAAAATCCCTCAATCAAAATAGAATGAAGAGGATGGGTGCATCACGCATCCCAATGCAACAAAAGATGCAAAAGTGGTTTGAATACTATCCAAACGTATCATCTAGGTCCACGAACCACAATGTGTCAAGAAAACTCAAGAAAATAGGGTGACACACAAAACCAGGTAAAAACCCCAAATTTTAGAAAAATTTCAAAATTAAAACCCATTTGGCCTTTGGGTGCAAAAACCCTGAAAATCCAAAAATAAAATAAATCAGACATCGTATGCAAAAAATGACCAGTATAACAACTCAAAATCTCAAACCCCCATCCCAAAAATAGGGAAAACATTCATACCCAACCAACCGAGCAGAACTAGCAAACAGAAATAGAGAGAAACACTAGTTCTCAACCTCCTAACATATTGCTACAAGAAAAAGAAGCAAAAATAGAGCAAAAATATTAAAATGAGAAGGCCCTACTTGACAGCAAAAGGGGCCAAAACTAAAATCCGTAGAAAAAAATAAATACTCCACCAAAATTGCTAAAACTGATGGCAAAGCAATAACTCCTTGAGCTGAATCCAATGAGACCAACCTCGCAAAGATCCCACACTTATAGCTCCCACAAAAAACAAAACAATAATCCTTCAGAAGAGGATTTCTAAATTTCCTCTCCAAATACAATTTCCAAAATGTGAGAAGTCCATAATGAATTCACTTTTCCAATATTTATTCATTTTGAGTGAATAGTCGATTATGGAAAATAGCTAGCTGGAGTAGTTAAACTCCGAATCGACCCAAACAAAAATAGGTTATTATTCGTAATGGAAATTCACCTACGGTAAAGCTGCCATAAATTAAATCCAAAAAGATTTAAAACCCAAAAACCCAAAATCACAAAAAATCACTTAACACTTTCGCAACAAATGCGAACTTCTAAATGCACAGACACACTCACTGGTCTAATCACATAATGCAGATGAGTTTGGATTTACTAATCACCAAAAGGTTTTAATTAACATAACTAAAATAAGGATATGTTGACCATATAGGGATGACATTGGTAATTTGAACAGGTGAATCACTAACTCCATAGGCCATTTCTAGGGATATAATTCTTGCACACTAAAACACATGATCAAGTGCAATTGCATATAATATAACAGCCGAAGCAATTTAAACATTAATTAACTAATCAATCCATTTACATAACTCATGTTTGCAGAAAGCATAAAGAGCATAAATGAAGTGAATACCCATAGCATAAAATCCATCTCATAACATAATCAACAAATATGTCCAATACATCATATAACCAGATATCATTATAGATCTACTGCCATCTCAAAATAGCATCAACATGCAAATATGATAAACTGAATAGTATAGAAGCAAAACATCTATGGTACTGAATCAAAGTATAACGTCTAACCCTTAGATCAACATAAGGTATAAAATAAGAGTATCAAGTATCTCTTGAATCAAAATAGATAAGGTACAGACTGCAAACACGAGAGGCACTACATATTAACCATTAGCTGCACCAGAGAAGTCATGAGAAGATTTGAGCATGGATTTTGTTCTTGGATTACTAAGGACACATCATGAACATGATTCTATTTTTGTGGTGGTTGAAAGGTTTTCAAAGATGACACATTCTATTCCTTGCAAGAAGACTAGTGATGTTGTTCATGTAGTAGAGTTTGTTTTTAGAGAAGTGGTGAGATTACATGGTCTGCCAAAGAGTATAGTTTTAGATTGAGATACCAAATTTTTTGGGTATTTTTGGCATACATTGTGGAAGAAGTTGAAGATAGATTTAAAGTTCAATTCATCACATCATCTACAAACTGATGGACAAGCAAAAGTTGTGAATAATAGTTTGGGAAACTTGCTAAGATGCTTGGTTGGAGATAAACAAAAAGGATGGGATATGATTTTACCATAGACAAAATTTGCATATAATAATTCTGTCAATATGAGTACTAGAAAATCACCATTCTAGATTGTATATGGGAGTAGTTCCAAAAATGCTTCTGAATTGAGGTAGTTGGATAAAGGAGAGATAAGTAGTGCTAAGCAGAAGATTTTGCTAAACATATGAAGAGAATCCATGAGGAGGTGAGGAAGCACATCATAAAGATGAATACACAGTATAAGACTAAGGTAGATGTGAAAAGGAGATATAAGGAACTTCAAATTGGAGATGGAGTCATGGTTCATTTGAGAAAGGAGCATTTTCTAGTGGGTACATATAATAAGCTGAAGATGAAGAAGTTTGGACCATGCAAGATAGTGAAGAGGCATGATTTTGGCAATGCGTATGAAGTGGAGTTGCCCGCTGAATTGAATATTTCACTAGTATTTAATATTTCAAATTTGACAGATTATTATGAAGGAGCTGATGGAGATGAAGTTGCAAAATCAGAGTGGAGCATTTCAACAGCTAGTTCAGCTACAAAGGAGATTGAGGAGATACTAGACAGTCGTGTTGGAAAAAAGTACCAGAAACATAACTTATGATGAATATTTGGTCAAATGGAAAGGGAGGCCAATTGAGAATTCATCATGGCTAGGAAAGGAGGAGGTTAACCATCTTGGTTTTCCTCTCAACACCTAAGATGTGATGGGGTCAATTCTCAAATTACCCTGGGTGTCTAATGCAAGAGCATCTTGGGTACAAGTGCAATCTTGCATCACCCAAAAATATTTTATTTTTAGTCTTTTCTATTTTAATAAGGACTAGTAGATAGGGTAGTTACTATTTATGGGAACTTGCAATTTTTACTAAGTTTTTCATACGAGCTTGGAATGTTCTCATTTCTACAAGAAGATTCATTTTAGAGATATAAGCCCACCATAAAAATCTCATTGCTCTCGCTTAAGTATCAGAGAAGTTATTGTAGATTTTTGGTGGAAAAATATTTAGGCTCACTGTTGGAGGCCTTAGAGTGCCCAGATGAGGTCCAAAAACTCGACAAAAGGGCATTAGTGCAGTTGAGCCTATATATCAAGAGCTAGCATTTCTGAAAAGTGGTTATAATAGCTAATTGGGGCAACGATTCATGAGTTATGGCCTTCAGAAGTTGGGCTACCAAAATTTCTAAAATAATTTGTCAAAGATGTATTTGGCCAAATTTATATGTATTGTTAGGGTTTTTAGGCCCTAGGTATTAAGTTTGAGCATCTAGAACCTACTTGGGCAGCATAAAACTGCCTATTTAAGAAAGGCCTAAACATTGTCTAGGACAACTTTGGGTGATAGTTCACAGCTTGTCTTGCAAATTATTGTACTAAAGGTGCCCACATGGGTTAGAATATTGTACTTGTGAATTTTTTAATACCGCATTTGTAGTACAAATAATAAGTCCATATTTTTTTCTCACATTTACTATTGTTTCTTTGTTTCTGTTACGAGTTTATGGTATTAAGGGGAGAACCCTTCATCATAGGGTTCACTAACAATGTATTTTCTTATTTTGGGATATTGAGTTCAATTGATCTATTTGTTGGTTCTAGCTAATTGAGGAGATGAATATTAAGTATTCTAAGTTGTATTCAAGCTGACTTGACAATGTGTAAGATACAAATATAAGGTCAAGTTGAGGATTGAAAGTGTAGAACATAATAGAAGAGTTAAAGATGCTTATAGGAAGTGAATTAGAAGGATAAGCAGAATATCCTTGTTAAGCTGCAAAGATACATTCGATAAAAAATGATCAAGTATACAAGCCAGAATTGAGATATGTAATTAGCAATTCAATTGCATTAGAAATCAAGTCATCTTATTGTTACTCTCTAACCATTGTAGTAGTGATCTAAATCTCTTAACAGAGCTGGCTTAACAACTATTTGTAAATCCTCTAACAAGGTGGCATTTCTAGATTGAAGTATCTAAAGAACTCTAAAAAGGCCACTCCTAACAGGGTGATTAAATTTTCTAATAGGGTCACACCTAATAGTGTGTTTTGTAACCTTTAATAGGGTTGGCTTGTAATAGGCCTCACTTCAAAAGAGTGAAAATAATAACTAGCTGCAATTGGTGGGTTTTCCCCAATTGGGTTTCCACATTAAATCTTGGTGTCACTTATTTTCATGCTATTTTTTTTATGTTTATGCAGCCAAGTTAAATAAGACTAATCACATAAACTATCTTAAGATTTTCATTTGCCAAGTTACTGCTGCTATTTTAGTGTTTCCCAAGTTACAACATTTGTTAGTGTAAACCAAGTGCATATGTGTTTTCCAAGTAACAACAAAATACAATTTAGTTAGAGTTTATGTTTTGATTTGTATTGACATCTAAGTGATCTAGGATTTATTCTAGTGGTAACCAATTTGCCCTTGCCCTCTAAGTTACTCCTCATATATTTCCAACAATTGGTATCAGAACTTCTTGGTGCTTACAGAAAAGGTTTCAAGGACCTAAGGTAAAGATTAGGATATCTTATACAAAGGAGATCCCAAAGTTGAACAAAGATAAATTTAAGGCATGGTAGAAACCTATGAGGCTGTACTTGGAAATCATTGGAGATATGAGACTAAAGTATCTAGACACCAAATACATGACACCTACTAGAACTATGACTATTGAAGAAATTATAGAGAAGAAGAGTCAGAACATCATGATGATTGATATTGCTTCATCTCTCAAATATGCCAAATTTTATGAGGTCAAAGACTGTAGAACTGCTTATGAAATGAGGGTCAAGCTGAAAGCCATCTATGGAGGAGATTATAATGTAAGAAGATCTAATGTCTTAGAGGAAAATTTGATCAAATAAATATGAGAGAAGATTATAACATTGCAAAATAAAGTGAAAGACTCATGGCTAGTGTTTGTGCTATCAAAGCCTTAGGAGGAAAGATTGAAGATGAAATAGTGGTAAGTAAATTTCTTAGAGCACTTCTAACTATATATACAATTAGAGTATTTACAATTCAAGAAATGAGATGAAGTCCAAAGAATGACATAACATTGGATGTAGTAGTTGGAAGATTGACAACATTTGAGCTAGATAACTATGATAATTATGTTCCTAGTTCTACCTAAGTAGGAGACAAAGATCTTGATGATACAAACAATGGTTTGATTTTCTATTCATGTGTAGTAATGGATATGTTTGATATAGTATTCAAATGACATGGTCAAGTGCATAGAGTTTGAGTCAAAGACATACCAAGATGTACCTGATTTATAGAGAGTAGTTCAAAGATAGAGTATATTACGAAAGCATTTCTTGATAGTTTTTGGCTATCTTACATCTAAGATGTAATGAATATATGTGTAATTAGGTAGTGATAGAGGATAGTCCACTGATGATATCAGTGAGTGTGCAAGGCCTAGTATTGTATGTATAAATTTATGTATAGATTGTGAGCTGATAGTGCTATTGTAATTGTAATTAATTAATTATCTTAATATAATTAATTGAGAAATCCCCAAGGCCAACTAAAGGAATTATTATGAAGATATGGTATAAAGGAAATTTTTTTTCCTTGATTGAAAAGTGTATGAGAGTATATTGAAGTGTGAAGTGTGAAAAGAAGTTGAGTTCTTATTGAATATGTGTAAGCAATCCAAGGGATTATTGGATGTGAGATTTGTGATCTATTTACAAGAGTGGAAGGACTAAAGGTCCAATTGAAAGGATAAAGGAAGAGAAAGGAACAATATAATACCATTATATTATTCTACAATGAATAATATAGAGATCGTTTGGATAGTGGGTTCATTGATCTTTCCCTTGAAGCTGTTTGGGCAATGGGTCTAGTTATCTTTCATAACTCCTAATAGGGTTGGAATCTCCTAATAGGTATTAAAATTCTCGTAATAGGGACTCATATGTTCTGAATATTGTAATAAACTCCTAACATGGTCTATCCTCTAATAAGGAATATTTATATTAGTACATCATCTTGTAGATACCATCTCCACCAGGGTTTTCTCTCTGATCAAAGGTTTCTCTACTTAACATATTTGGTGTTATTGTGTATATCTTATTGTGGTTTAGTTTATATTAATCATATGGTCAATATTTTTTAAAGTTCATAATTGTGATATTAGTTGGATAAGTGATTCACCCCCTGTATCAGTCATATTAGTGCACTATATGTTCTAACAATAAAATGTGTTGAGGGTAAGATTGATGAGTTGGATTATCAAGTTCAAGGTGATGATTAGGTAAATACCTAACCAAAGGATTCTAGAGAAGTTTTTAGAGGATGATCAATAAGATTTACATATACATTGAATCATGTTGAATCTGATAATAAACCCTAAGATCTACAGTGGATGTAGAAAATGGTAAAGTACAAATTGTCTATTTAAGGTGATACATAACTAAACATTTGGTGCCTAGTCTATCCCTAACTAGTGTGTGTGTGTGAATTTGTATGTGAAGGAAGTCATACAAAGAAAGGTTGATCAAATACACACAAGTGAGTGGACGTGAAGCTGAAAGAGAAAATCTTGCAGATGTGATGTTATTTTTGATAAGTGAATTTGAGAAGAAGGCTTAAGTGTTGATTAGAAGAGTGGATTGATTGGTTGAAGTGTGTCCAAGTAGATTAAGATCAGAGATGATAATGAAAGGCTTATTAGTCAACCAACATAAGAAAAAAATAGATATTTGAACCAAAAAAAAAGTGAATTGTAATCACATAGATCAAAACCTACTATTTTCTTTCTTATCATTGTAAATAGTTTGCATTGAAATCCTTTTAACAGAGGTTGACCTAACAGTCATTTAAAGACTTAATAGTCTGTGTAAATCTTTTAACTAGGTGATATTCTAAATGGAATGATCAAAATTCTCTTATAAGGCCACTCTTAATAGGGTTATTTAATCCTATAACCAAGTCACATTTAACAGTGTGTATTATAACCTTTAATAGGGTTGGCTCCTACCAAAGCTCACTTCAAAAGAGTGATATGTTGCTAGTGGTTTTTCCAAATTGGGTTTCCATGTAAAATCCCAATCTCAAACTATGATGAATGTATTATGAATGTTTTACATGTGATGATGTTTTCATTATGAAATACAAGTTAAGTTTATGATAGTTTTATAGTAGTGACCTAGCAATAATATGATATGCAGGATAATCAGAACAATGATGTATTTAATGTTTAATTATTCAAGTGGTACATATAGACCTTGAATAATTGATTCACCCTCCCTCTTAGTTATTATAAACATTTCTAATACAAATAATTTCAAATATTGTCTCCAAGTTAACATTAAGGTCTTGGGATAGTTGATTAGTTGGGAAAAAATCTCTATTTTATATCAACACCTCATTCCCTAGATAGGAGAATAATGCAAGGATTCTAGACTATAAAATTGAGAGCATGTTAACTTCTTATTTTGGACACTCTTAGGGCTTATACCCCTGTAGTATTTCTAGGTGAAGGTGGTTGATAGATTCAATACAAAGTTGGCTAGATGAAAGTGTCCCTCCTTAGTTAGGAAAGAAAATTCCAACTTCTCAACTCTACTTTGCAAAATTTGTCGATTAATGCTCTTAGTTTGTTCAAAATGCCAAGATTTTTTTGGATTCTATTGAAAAAATCTAAATAAATTTTGTTTAATTTGGAGTTGAGGATAAAAAAGGATGGCTTTGATTGCTTAGGATAAAGTCTATAGTTCTAAAGCACATGGAGGCATGCGAATCCATTCTATCAAATTGTTAAAATTAGCTCTTATGACTGAGATAATTTAGTGCACCTTTGAAGGTAACAAATATTGGAATACAATCCCAAAGAGTAAGTACATTTTTTCATTCTTGCATTCTCTCATCTTGATGATGGATCACAGAGTGTGATCCGAAACGTTGATGCTAAAAAAACAAACACAATCAAATCCAAAAGCAAAAGTTAAAAAATAATATGAGTATTATGGATTTCCTGGATTCCCACAATTTTGTTCATGGCTCTAGCACTTGGAATGACATCCACCAGAGGAAAGAGTTAATTAAGTTTATATTTAGATGGAAAGTGAATATTTATTGTAGTGTTGACATTTGGGAAGATACATGGATTTTTTCAGGAACCAAATTCCTCTTTATTAATGCTGGAACCCTTCAAGGAAATATATATTCTTTAGTTTGGCTTGTAGATCTTCAATTATTGGTAGAATGACATGTGGTTGCACCTAACTATTCTTAATCCTATATTTTCTCTCTTTATGATTGTGTTATTATTGTGGAGTCTAAGTAGACTCCAAGTGGGAGATTGTTGTGATATGGAGCCTAATTAGACTCAAAGGTTTATTTGATGCAGTTTCACCCCACATTATTTCTATGAGGGTTTAGGGATAGTGCCCTAGGTGCACTCCCTATTATAGTATAGGGTGGGGTCAAGAGGCAACACACCCTTAGGGGTTTTTGGGGATAGTGCCCCTAGAGAAAAAAATGACCTTATATTGTAAAAGGCATCAACTACTATTTTTATATTGGATGACTTATTCTAGCCCTAATTTTGTAACAGAAACAAAACTTGTATAAAATGTCTTAGGGTTAGAGATTTCATAATGTATGATGATATTGTAGCTTCTTGTGATGGTATTGAGATATAAAAAATTATAGATTGTAATCATTGGATAATAATAATATTGGACTTGCTATTGGTAGACATAGCCCAGGGATTGGGTGAACTACATTAAATATTTGTGTCTTGTGTTCTCTTTTGTGCGATCTATTACTTTCTAATATTGGTTATATTTTCATATAACTTTTATTTATGTCTGTGGTTGATACTAACAAGTGGTATCCGAGCTAGACTGTCATCATTTTTTATTTTTTAGCTAAATCGTTGTCATTTTTTTAATTTTTAGCTATCCTCTGCAAGAAGGTCTCATGATTGTGTGAGAGTCTCATGATTGAGTGGGAGAGATGGAAGATGAGGGTAAACTAAAGGTTGAGAATTTTAATGGGCATAACTTTTAGTTATAGAAATTGAAAGTGGAGGACTATCTTTATCAAAAATATTTATGGAAACTATTGGAAGGAAAAACCAAGAAACATGAAACTATGATAGATGAGGATTGGGAGATTTTAGATAGAAAGCCACTTGGAAGTATTCAATTATGCTCTAGACCATCAGTGACATTTAACAGAAGATGATGGAAGAGTTGATACATACCCAACTGCATGAAAAACCCTTCACTTCAAACAAGGTATTTCTCATGAAGCATTTATTTAATATGAAGATGGAAGAAGGTGGATATATTATAGATCATTTAAATGAGTTTAATACTATTATTAGTCAATTATCTTCTGTGAATGTCAACTTTGATGAATAAATTAGGGCTCTCTTAATTTTGTGTTCTTTACCTAAAAGCTAGAATGACTGTGAGTAATTCTATTTTTGGATCTAAACTCTAAAATTTGATGATGTGATTGATGTTATTCTAAGTGAAAAAACTTGTAGGAAAACCTCAGGTGGATCACACCAAGAAGTGCTTTGAATGTAAAAAGCGGATGTAAAAAATTAAGAGAGGAACTAATTTTGGAAATCATGGGAAATCAAGAGGAAAGTCAAAGGGAAAGAGGTCTCAATCAAGAGAACCAAGAGATTTTTGGTATTGTGGAAAATCAAGGCAGGAGAAGAAATATTAATGTTGGACTCGAAAGAAAAATGAAGGAGATAAACCAAAAGGGAACAAGGAGGAAAATGTGGTAAGTAACAAATCTAAAGAGGATGCTTTGCTAATTTCTTTACAAAGTACTTATGAATCATGGGTTTTAGATTGTAGTGCTTCATTTCATGCTACATGTCATAGAGGTTATTCGATTGATTATGTCCAAGGGGATTTTTGGCTTATTTATATGGGGGATAATGAACCCTGTCAGATTGTTGGAAAGGGAACAATTAAGATTAAGTTGCAAAATGAGAATCATTGGCTACTGCATGAGGTTAGACATGTTCCAAGGCTGAGTATGAATTTAATTTCAGTAGGGAAACTCAATGATGAGGGTTGTGTAGTTACTTTTAATGATAAAAATTGGAAGGTTTCAAAAGGTTCCCTTATAGTAGTAAAAGTGTGAAATTAGGCACCTTATATCTTTGTACATGTCATACTATTCCTTCTAGTTTTATTATTTTAGAGAAAATGAATATTTAGAAATAATTGCTACAATTGACCAGGGAGAACAAACAATTGTTGTAGATTCTGATTCAACACTATGGCACAACAGACTTGGGCACATGAGTCCTTCTAGTTTTATTATTTTAGAGAAAATGAATATTTAGAAATAATTGCTACAATTGAGTAGGGAGAACAAACAATTGTTGTAGATTTTGATTCAATGCTATGACACAATAGACTTGGACACATGAGTCAACAAAGTATGAAATTACTTCATTTAAAGAAAGTTTTACCAGGTTTGAAATGTGTCAATATAGATTTTTGTGAAAGTTGTGTGTATGAAAAATAAAAGAGAGTGAGTTTTGTAAAGAGTGGGAAGGAAAAGAAAAATAAAAAATTACAATTTGTGCATACAAATGTATGAGGAATTATTATATTATATTTATTGATGATGCAACTAGAAAAGTATGGGTTTATTTTCTTAGACATAAATTTGATATATTTCAAACTTTTAAGAAATGGAAATGCTTGGTTGAGAATGAGATGGGTAAAAAGCTAAAATGTCTCATATCTGATAATGGTGGTGAGTGTTGTAGAAAAGAATTTGAAGATTATTTCTCCGCTAATGTTATTTATAGAAAGAAAATTATTCCAAGGACTCCACAGGAAAATGGAGTGGCTAAATGCATGAACATGATAATAATGGATTGTGTAAGGAGCATGAGGTTATATGAGGTTGTATTCTAGAGGAAGCATGGACTTGTAAGAGGGTGAGTTAATCTTTTCTCAGAACCTTTGGTTGTGAAACATTTTCACATATAGATTCTAAAAATAGAACCAAGCTAAAAGCTAAGTCAAAGAAATGTGTATTTGTTGGATATGGAATTGATGATTTTGGTTATAGGCTTTGTGATTTTACAAATCATAAAATTGTAAGAAGCATGAATGTCATATTCAATGAGAAAGTGTTATACAAAGATCCACTTTAGCAACATGAGAAGAAAGAAGATGATTATGTAGTGCTAGATGATACTTCAAAAGATGATGTTCCAACAACTCATGATTTGCAATAATTGCAACAACAAATAATACACACCCCAGTGAATGTTAGATGATCAACAAGACTAAGTAGACCTCTAGAAATATTTTCTCCCTCTTTGTATTCTATTTTATTAACAATTTTGTTGAACTTGAGTGTTATGATGAAGTTGTGTAGGTAGATATAGAGATTCAGTGGGAGTCCATAATGAAAGAAGAAATTGACTCTTTGCTGAAAAAGAAGACATGTGATTTATGAAAGTTACCTATAGGTAAAAAGGATTCATAGAATAAATGGGTTTACACATTGAAAGAAGAGGATGGAGCTAAGAAAATATTTAAAGATAGGTTAGTGGTAAAATGATTTGCACAAAAAAGGGCATTGATTTTGATGAGATATTTTCTCCTGTTGTTAAAATGACTCTATTCACACTGTTTTAAGTATTGTGGCTACTAAAGATTTTCATTTGGAGAAACTTGATGTTAACAAAACTTTTCTTCATGGTAATTTGAATGAAGAGATATATATATGGAACAACTATAGGGATTTGAGGTCAAAGGTAAGGAGAACTTAGTGTGCAGATTGTAAAAAAGTTTATATGACTTGAAGTAAGAACCTCAGTAATGGTATCTAAAATTTGAAAATTTTATTGATGAGCTTGGATATAGTAGGTGTCATTTAGATCATTGTATTTATTTTAAGAGTCTAGATGATGAAATCTACATTACTTTGTGTTTATATGTTGATGATATGCTTGTAGCTGGGTCTAACATGGATCACATTAAGGGGTTAAAAAAATAGTTAGCATATTCATTTGCTATGAAGGATTTGGTGGTAGAAAAATAAATCCTTCGTATGAAAATTTGCAGAGATAGGAAGAACAAAAAATTAACATTATCTTAGGTTGATTATATTGAGAAGGTGTTGTAACATTTCTCTATAGAGAATGCTAAAACTAACAAAACACCTTTACCTGGTCCTTTAAAATTGACTAAGGAGATGTGTCCAAAGACATAAGAAGAGGAGGATAAGATGTCCAAGGTATCTTATGCTTTAGATGTAGGAAGCTTGATGTATGCTATGGTATGTACTATGCCAGATATTGCACATGTAGTGGGAGTCATTAGTAGGTATTTGAGTCATCCAATAATTGAGCATTGGAATGCAGTCAAATGGATTCTTAGATATTTGAGAGGAACATCTAGTAAGTGTTTACACTTTGGGAGCTCTACTACTAACTTATAGGGCTATGCTGACTTAGATTTGGTAGGGGATATTGATACCAGGAAGAGTACTATAGGTTATGTACTTATTATTGGTGGGGCAATAGTGAGTTAGATTTCTTTGTTCCAGAAGGTTAATGCTTTATCTACTACAAAGGTATTGTATGTTGCTACTCTAGAGGTAGCCAAGGAGATGACATGGCTTTAGTTCTTCATGAAAGAATTGGGACACCCATAGAGGGATAATTTTTTTTTTTTAGATAGCTAGAGTGCTATTCATCTTGCAAAGAATTCTACTCTACATTCAAAGACCAAACACATACAATTGCGGTACCATTTCATTTGGTCAATTTTGGATGATGGAGAGCTCAAGATGGAGAAGATACATAGAGATGATAATCCAACATATATGTTTACCAAGGTAGTAACAAGGGAGAAGTTGAAGTCCTTTTCAACCTTGGTTGGTCTTCTAGACTAAACATACTAAAACAAAAATAGAGTCCATGGTGGTTTGATATTCCAATGGGAGCTACAGGTTTTATGGTTCTATGATCAGTCTCCAAGTGGGAGGTTATTGTTGTAAAGTCTGATTAGTCTGCAAGTGGGAGGTTATTATTGTAGATTTTGATCAGTATCCAAATGGGAGATTGTTATGATGTGGAGCCTAATCAGATTTGAAGGTTTATTTGGTGTGATTTCCAACTATATTATTTCTATAGGGGATTGGGGCAAGTTCCCCTATAGGGTATTAGGGCAGCACCCCAAGTGCACTCCCTGTCACAGTACAAGGTGGGGTCAAGGGGCAATGCCCCTATGGGGATTTTTGAGGGTAGCGGTCACAAAGAAAAAAATGACCTTATATTATAAAAGGAATTGGCTATTATTTTTCTATTAGATGAATTATTCTAGCCTTAATTTTTTAAGTGGAAAAAGATTGAATAAAATGGTTTAGTTTTAGGGTTTTCAAAATGTATGATAAAATTATAACTTCTTACAATGGTATTGAGCTGTAAGAGATTGTAGATTGTAATCACTAAATAATAATAATATTGGACTTGATATTGGTAGATATAGCCTAGGGATTGGGTGAACCATATTAAATCTTTGTATATTGCGTTCTCTTTTATGCAATCTATTATTTTTTGATATTGATTATATTTGCATGCAACTGCTATTTCTGTCCATGGTGGATCCTAACTGATTGAGCTCAATTCTATTGTTGTAGTTGTAATTGAGATTGATCAAGTTATTTGGGAGGGAAGTACCCATGGTTCTTATTCCATGAAATCAAGGATAATTTTCTTGCAAAATCAAGTCAATCCCCCTAGTTTGGGCCAAGGTGTGGAACCATCATCTTATTCCAAAAATAATGGAACAATAGGGTTTTTAGAGAATCCTTTTGAATAGTAGTAGTGTTGGATGACATAATAAAACTTAATATGGTTGAAAATTATCATAGCAATTTCAAAGGAAAGATGGAATTTGATAAGGGGATTATTGTTGATAGCTTTGAGATATCAAAAGATATTAGTAAAGAGAAAAGGGAGAATGCTAGATTGAATTATCCACCTAAGTATTGGAGGAAAATGAATTTCATTAAGGGCAATAAATGGGAATCCAATTGCTACTAGATGTGGAGCCTTTATTCAAAATGAGAAAAGGAATATTATTAAGGCCATTGTAGTTACTCTTGATTATAAAAGTAATCACCTAGGGGAAGCCATGTGTCTCCAACATGGATTAAGGTTAGTGGAAAACTATAACTACAAATGGTTATGGATTGAGGGAGATTCCATTAATATTCTTAAATTCTTGAAGAAAAAGGTTAATGTCTCATAGACCATTTCTAATATCACGATTGAGTTCAAGTCTATTATGAATAATTTAAACTTGGTGGTTATTATCCACATATATAGAAGCTAATAACATAGTGGATTCTCTTGAAAACTTGGTTGTTTTCATATCAAAGCCCATTATTTGAGATAATTATTTAATAGGGTATGAATTTTTAAAAGTCATGATTGGTCATGAAAAAGTGTTATGTAAAGTAGGGGATTTTAAAAATCTTGTTATTAATGAAAGACATGCATAGGGACATGGATAATAATAATATTAGTAATTATTATTGGAAATAAAAAGGAGTTAATAAGAGGGGAGGGGTGAATCAGTTACTACAAAAAAAAATCCTAGTCCCTTAAGGTGTCAACACAACTTTAAACCAAATCCTTGTTCAAACTTGGTTAACACTGAACATTCTATTGTTACTCGATTAACACAAAGATAATTAGGTCTTAAGATATTTAATGTGATTTAGCCTTTATTAACATAGTTTCAAAAGTATAAAGGAAATAACATGAACATAAGAGACACCAATATTTAATGTGGAAACCAAATTTGGGAAAACCACCAATTGCAACTAGTTACTATTTTTCACTCTTCTAAAGTGAGCCCTATTAGGAGCCAACCCTATTAAAGGTTATAAAACACACTACTAGCTGTGACCCTATTAGAGGATTTAATTCATCCTATTAGGAGTGGCCTTGTTAAAGGCTTTTAGACACTTCAATCTAGAAATGCTACCTTGTTAGAGGATTCAATAAATAGTTGTTAGGCTAGCTCTGTTAGGAGATTTGATTCACTACTACAATTATTAGAGAGTAACAATGACTTGACCTAATTGTTGATACAACTAACTTTTCTGATTTAGATGTCTATTTTTGCTTGATTACTTCATTCTCCTTGATCAAAATGTTCTTTATGACTTTGTCAAATTGGATACTCTATCCTCTTACATATATCCTTCCAAATCTACTTCCTTAATTAATCTTCTTCAATTCCATATTTCAATCCTCAACTGGACCTTCCATTTATATGATTCACCTTGTTAATTTGGCTTGAATACTCTTTCAATCAAACAATTATCATCCCTTAAGTTGACTTGTATTAACCAATAAATTTATCAGACTTAATATGCCAACAATCAACTAATATAGAATTGAGAACTTAGTTAACATAGAGGATACCTTTGTTCACCAACCAACTTGGTTAGAATGAGAGTTTTGATGTTAACTGACCCAACTTAGTTAGGATATATATCATGCTAACTTTCCTTTGATAAATGAGTAAACTTGGTCAATACAGACCTAACTTCATTAATCAACTGAGCTCGATCAATACTGTCTTTGAACTTGGTTATAATTGAATGCTCAACACAGAGATGAAACTATCTTTGATGCTTGAGTGAGCTTAGCTATGACTAACTTATTAGTAAGGCTTGAAATTTTGTGTAATATCAACGATAACATACAACTAAATAATTATTTTCGACACTTATGAAAAGTTTTTGTATTGATTTTAGAGATCTTCTCACATTTTGTGGAAAATTTTCTTTTTTAGTATTTATCTCTAGCCTACTTTGAATAAATAAAATTTCAGTTCAAAAATCTTAGGAATTGAGGAAAGTTGTAAAAGAATTACTATGGGGGGAGCTCTGAAAAGGAAAGAACCATAAAACTATGATTTATGGAAGAAAGAAGCCAAACTTTGGGAAAAGATGGATAAGGGTAGTTTGGTGGCTTACATGAAAAAAAGGGATGCTAATCTAGAGATCACTAAGGCATTTGTTAATGGCTAGGAATAAGGTATAATCACCTTGCTAGGGAGACAACACAAGTTGTACATTGACATTATGGTGCTCATAATAGGGATCAAAGAAAAAGTTGTGAATATTTAGCTAAATAAAGAAATAGCTGAGGAAGTGGTTAAATTTTTTTCCAAAGCCTGAAGATGGAAATCTACTTAGACAAAAGGGAGGGTTTTTTGATGCTTCTTCCATTGAAACATTGTGGAAATTGGTCCTTAAAGAAGTAATAAAATATATTACTTTGGATGGGAGTTATGATAGGGTACACAATTACCATTTTTCTTATTAAATTATTTCAAGCACAAAATTAGGGTTTTCTTTATATTTTATCTTCTTTGTTCTCTTGTGCATAGCATAAAGGAATTTAAGGAGAAGTTGAGTAAACCCATTCTCCATAAAGGGTTGATGAGATTGATTTTTGAGTTTATGGTGAATCATGTATTTGAGACCCTTCCTTCATCTATCCCTGTTAAAAGTGAAAAAATATCTAAAAATCCAAGTAGTACTAAAGGAAAAGGCAAGTGGTCAATGGAGAAGTTGAGGGAAGCAAACATGCATTTTGTGTTCAAAGGAATAAGAAGAGTGTGAATTATAAAGAAATGTTGATTGATTCCTAAGGTGCTTGTGAGGAAAATTTCAATAGTTTGGAAATGAAGGAGGATGTTGAGAGTTATTATTCTAGTGGGTTGGTTAAAAAATTATTAAGACCACCTAGTACATTCCCCTTCCTTGTTTTTTCTCATTTAGGGGAAGTGAAGGAAATCTCATAGGAGGATGCAGGTGCTAAAAATGTTGATAGTAGTGAAGAAGAGAATGATTTTGATAAAGAAGCCCCATAATTCAAATCCATTGAGGAAAATACTACCATTACATAATTTTCCTCTTAAAGCATTCCTTAAAAAAATAGAAGAAAAGAATGAGGAAAATTGAGAAAGGATTTTCCAAGTTGCCAATTTGGTTGATTTGGAAGAGGTCAATGTGAAACTACTAAAGGATGATCTCAAAGGGTGAATATTCAACCTTCTCTAGGTGTGATCCAAACTGCAAAGGTCATCTCTATGTATAATTTTATAATTGAGCAATCAAATTTTAATTCTACAAAAAGTATGATATTAATTACATAGCTCTAAATGCAAAAATGAAGGAAGTTGTGAATAAGTTGAATGAGGGGTTTGAGATTGGTGCCACTAGGAATGATATTGAGAAGACTAATGTGTTACAAAGATTGGTTAAAAGAATTGAGAACCTTGAAAGAACTACTACTATCATGTCAATAATTACCAAAAACATTTGGAGGCCTTGGTAAAGAGTATGAATAAACTAGAAGGTAATGTAGATTTGAACATGAAAAAAATATAGTGTTGAACTTGGATAAATCTAAGGGTGTGGAAGAGTCTCCAAGTAAGAAAAGAACCATATCTTCTATAAGGATGTTGAAGGCCAAGAATGACAAGATAATAAAAGAAGATGTCAAAGCAAATGTGGAAAAGATCAAGGAAAAGAAGGAGGAGTTAGCCTTGGAGCTAGCCTAGTGCTTGGGTGGTAGTTGCATTTTCTAGTCTTTTTAGCTTTTGAGTCATTAGCTAGGGTCTGTCATTTGGTTTTGTTGCTGATATTGGTCTTTGGTTGGTGCTAGTTCTTTCATGTGTTATTAGTTGTCTAGGGGTGCTAGTTTTCTTTTCCAGCATAGTTTAAATTGATGAACCTTTTTAATATTTTGCAATGACTTTTGGGGTTTTAGGCCCCTTGTAAAAAAATGCTTTTTAACCCTTAATCAAAAATATTTTGTAGGTTGATATTGGATGTTAGAATCTATCTTAGAATATCCTAGAGATTTAAGGTTAATTCCATTTTGGAAATAATTCTTAGTTTGTAATTATTTATGAGCACTTAAATCCTTCAATTTTTAAATATGTTTCCTCCTAAGGTGTTATAATAGAAGGGATATTGTGTTTAAATGTTTTTTTTTCTAGATTTTTGTTTTGCTATGATACATAGGTTTCAGTACTAGTTGTGAGGATTTGTTTTGCATTATTGATAATGGGAATAAGCAAGTTAGATACATGATTATAAATTCTTATATAAGAGTGATCTAGATTATTAATATCTATCTTTAGATTATGACTTCAGTCTGGAGTAATTCTATTGATTGTTACATCCTGTTTGGGATAGCTATTGAAATTCTTGAGGGTATTGTTTATTTTTTAAACCAATTATTTCCTTCTTCAAAATTTAGCACTAATTTATTAAAAAAAAATTCTTTTCTTCGTAAAAATATAAGTTTTTTTATTAAGTTACTTACATTTACCTTATCATACTTGGCTTAATTTGATCTTTGTATTGATATGTTGATAATGAGTTATCCAAATTTTCATTTTGAGGGTACTAATTGGTTTTGGAGTTGAAGCCTTGTTTCTTTCCCAAGGTTTTATACACCACTTTCCATTGATTATGGTACTTTGGAGGCTGGGGGTGCCCTTATATATTTTCCTTTCTTTTTAATTTAGCCATTTTTTATTTCATATCTAGGGTTTTGATGACATTCAAAATGGGTTTCACATTTGTTGTAACCCATTTCATTTTCTTCAAATCTTTTTCCTTTAAGCTTTTTTTCTTCCAAGAATTTTCGTATGTCATTTTGGCTCTAGGTGAATTTCTTTGATGCCCTTTCATCATGCTTTACCTTATTCATCTTGTAATTCTTTTCAAATTTTATCCATATATTCTCTTCTTTATTCTCTCTATCCATCTTATTACCATGATTTTTCCATGGAGATGGGTTATTTATTGATTTGAGTGGTTCATTCTTATTCTCATTTTCTCCATCTTGTGGAAACTCTAAAATGTTCCATTTTGTGATATTATTTAGGAAGTCAAAGTTATTTCTGTAGAACAAATTTATAGGAGATGTTGTAATAGTGATATGTTTCTTCCTAAATCGAATCTCTTTGTGGACTCATTCAAGGCCTTATCCTATCCTTTTTCTTACCACAATCCCTCTTCCCACAAGGACCTCTCTACCAAGCTATTACTTCACCCTACTCACTCTTCCTTTATTGAACTAAACTTACTAAGTTCCTCTCCTGGTACACCATGACCATATTCATCTTCAAATTGGATAGATGGACTTCCAAAATACGCCATACAAACCAAGCTTGTATCATTTTGTTAATACTATCCATGTTTTCTCTACCAATGGCATGGAACCCTTAATATAGTGCTACTAGCCCTTTAGGGCTAATTAGGTCTCCTAATGAGGTTTTTGTTAAATAACTATACAAACTGCTAAACAAGCCCCCAAACTAATCACCATTATAGATAACATTTTTTAGATTACTCAAAGAATTTTAAGGTTTTAGACCCCTAACTTGTTTGTAAAGATCCTTCCTAGAAATAGACCTAAAATCGAGGGTTTCAAGCTTGTATGGTCTATAATGACTTAAGATGATGCAAAAATCTAAGAAATGAATTCAACTTACAATCTCTTTTTAGAAAAATATTCTTTGAAGAGCTCTCTATACATTAATGAACTTGGATTTCCCTTTCCAATTCATTAACCCCTCCATCCTTTCTTTGTCATCACAAAATCTCCTAGTTAGGAACACCACAACTAACTTAGGGATCTGTAGTAAAAATAGAAAACTTGCAAACCATAAGCCTAAATTGCATATGTACACTATTTTAAATATTTCCTAGCATATTCTAGGTGGTCATATAGGTATCACCATATAATTTCATCCTAGAGCCATTTTTAGACCTTCAACTTTGTATGGACTAGTAAACAAGTCATGGAGGAAGGAATTTATTTTCACCAAGAAAAATGAAAAATCTATGCCTATAGTTGCACATTAAGAAAGTAAATTCAATACCCTATCTAACCATGTAAATAAGATTCTCAAGTCAATCAATTATCATATGGATGCTTGAGTTGAAAGATGATTGTAATTGAGTATGCATGCAAATTGATAAGTTTTTTAAAAAGAAAATTGCTGTGTGCAAACTTAAAACCTCCATCTTAGGCTTTGAATGGTATTTAATACATCCATTCTTCCTTCTCTAATAGTTATAATTGACTCACAACTACTTCTTACCACCTTTGTAGGTTTTTGTCAAATGTTGTCTTTGACAATTATAGCAACTTTGACACTTTGATTCTTTTGCAACTCATATACCATCCAAATGAGTGAAAATTAATCATATAATATTACCTAAGCCTATTTAACATAATTCTACACCACTATTCACATTTTGAGGTAAATAAGACTCTTTGATCAATCTTGGTCTTCTTGACAACTTGTGATAACTTTTGACAACTTTTTGGAATACATTGAAAAACTTGTGCCCACACATACTATTGTCCTCATAAAGAAATTTTGAGCTATCACTTTTCATGATGTTAAATATAAGGGATCCTTTCAAATGCCTCTTTTGAAAAGCTGATCAAGGAACAACTCTAAGGTTTTGGGAGGGTTTTGCAACCTACTAGGTTTTCTCAATTGAAGATAAATGTGTATGTTCACAAGGAGGCCTTTGCTAGTTTAAACCAATCTTCATAATATGTTGTTGTTTGAAATATAACCACAAAAGAGATATATTTTTGTATTTTCTATTTTATGATGAATGGAATTTATCAATGCAACTATATGAATTCCTATTTTAACCAAGTGTTTGAAAATAAAATAACAAATATAAAGTAACAAGAGATTAAAGAAAATATCTGAAAGGGAAATTCCTAACTGACATAAGCCAAAGTAACAACACATTTGTGAATTAAATTATCAAAAGGATTGAGTAGGAAACCAATAAAATTAGGAGCAATGCTTCCTCAACTCCACTAATGCAATTGTCAATGTGAACTCAATATAAACCAAAAGATGTTTCATGTTTCATCAAATTGTGAGGCCATAGAGAGTGCACTCATGCGAGACAAGATGCCATGCAAGAACAAAGATAATCCTTTCTCCAATTCATCACAACATTAGAATTCATTAACACAAGGTAAACACTAGAACTAAATGGTCACACAATAAGAAAAACACAATAAAACCATTTTCTCTATTATTATTCATGAATATGTATTCAAAAAAATTAAACACTCCAACACGATTTACTACACTAAGAATGAGAGCACCAATAGTATATATTATTCCATCAAAGTAATGGCCTAGAGTACATAATACATCCATATATTTATAAGAAATCACATCCTCCATTTGTATTGGGAGTGAGATCTCTTTAAATGTGAACTTATGTTAAAAACTAATAAAAAAATGCTAATTATACACAAATTGACTCTCTAAATGGTGCTAAGTAGGTCTCCACCCTTTTTTATATCCATTAATGGGTGCATGAGCCATTACATGATAGAAAAGAATAAAAGAATAAGAAAATAAGAAGAAGGAAGCTGGAAGATGATCTTGACATCTTTGGGAGCTCTAACAATGGAAGTTTGGCCTTCTTTAGATGAATCTAGAAAAAAATTACCATCAAAATATATTTCTGGTGTATGGAATGCTCTAAAATAGTAATTGATAGTTAATTGTAGCCACACTACTTCTTCAAAACTCTCATGCTTATTCTTAAATTTCTCCATCATCTCTACTACTTGAGTAGCTTTTGATAAATCTAAAGCCTCATACTTATTCTTCACTACTTTCTAGTAATTAATGCCTTTTATTTGAGTCTCCATAAAATCCTCAAGCTTGGTGTCCAATTCCAACAATGCTTCTTCAATTTTAAATGCTTGTCTGATGTCATCTTTTGATGAAGCTTCTTCAAATGTTCCTTTGAAATTTTGGACTACTGATTGCACCACAAAAATATTGGTCTTAGTCTCATGTTAAAAAATCTCAAGGCACATGACATTATAGTACATCTCTACTTCCAAAAATTGCTCTTGAGCTTTGTCTTTAATCCACTAAATTTCCTCATGCAATCCCTCTATTAATTTATTTCCTATCAATATCTTTTCAATCTAATCATCAAGCTTATCAAGCTTCTCTATAGCATATACCTCCATAAACACCCAGTACCTCAGACCCTTTATTGATCTTAATGACTATAAGTCCTTGGCCTAGGTATGTAGTTCATCCATCAACCCAAAATCTTGGTTCACTATGGAAACCAACCTGTTAATATTTGATTGGATGTTGTGCAATAGGTTCAGATTGCCCTATATTATTTGCACTCTTCTCTCTTCAAAATTGTTCCACCATTTCTTATTGGAATTCGTTGGAATAACTAAGAGCCGGGGGAAAGAACTAGTTATCTAAGGTCCAAATGTACAAATAAAACTTTTCACAATTTAGTGAACCCATAACCAATTTTTTTTTTCATCATGCATGCATCCATTAGGTTATACAATCACTTAAACTTGTAGGTTACTGTCAAATCAACTTTGTATAATGTAAGCATGAAACATAATAGATTCAATAACACATTTGATACAATGATTTAACATGGAAACCAAATTTAGGAAAAACCACTAGTAACATGCTACTCATTCTCACTCTTCTAAAGTGATGTCCTATGAAAGGCCAACCCTGTTAAAGGTTACAATGCACACTATTAAATGTGACCTAGTTAAAGGATTTCAATCACCCTATTAGGAGTGACACTTGTTAGAGGACTTTAGATCATTCACTTGGAATGTCATTTGATTAAAGGATTTACAAATGACTACTAGGTCAACCTTAATCCAAAGAATTTACCCTAGATTGATACAATGATTACAAAGTAGTAGTAAGGTTTGATTTGATAACAACTTACAACTCCATTTGTAGATCACAGATCTCTATTTTTAGTCCTCCATTCTACTTGGATTTCACACACTTCAGCTCTGATAGCTTATTCAGCCTTTAAGCATCCATACCCTTAAGCCTTCTTACTTTTCTTGCTAATGCAGTCTCTTCTCTTAGGTCACTGAATGAAGCAATACCCTAGACTCATCTTCCTTAGATTCTTGCACATGACAACCTTTACTTCTAGCCAGCCATCTCTATAAATAGAAAATTAAGATCTTTTTCCATTCATCTTCCATCTCCTATTTTAGGGTTAGGTTAGACTAGGTAGGATTCAGTAAATCTAGCCATCATTTCTTTTTATTCCCTTGTAGAAACTTCTCCTCCAATCTTCTTTGAATTTACCTAAAAATGGTTCACCATGAATTCTGTGCCACCATCTCATCAAACATATCTTCCTCATGGTTCATACAATCCAAACAATCAAACTCGTCATCTTAGATTCATCAAATTCATGATCTTTCTCATAATACCGACACTCGACATTAACTTGCTTCTAATGCTTGACACATACTATATTTCTTGACATCCTCTAACAAAATGCTCAGCATGAACTAATGTTTACTAGTGCTTGGCATCAACTAAGCTTTACTCAGCTTATATTATATCATTTGTCTTACACTAAAATTAACTTTTCTCAGCTCCAACTAATTTTCTACTCAACTTACACTTAATTTTGTTGACACCTAGTGTGTAGATTGTTAAGCTTGGAAAACACGTTTCGTTTAACTTTTTCTTCTAAACTTAATCAGTGTATCCATTCTTTAAAACCTTAAGTAGATTATCAATGCACTATAATGTCATTGTATTAACTAATCCTTGGAGTCCTTTTCCATATCATAAATCAACCTTTCCTCTAGGTGCTATTTTTACCTCATTTGATCAAATTCTTTTCATCAATCAAACAAATGATAGTACTCAAATCATATAAGCAATTGTCTTACCAATATGTTGTAGGTTTAACATCAGTGACAAAATAATGATTGAAATAAATTATCATACTTGTATTAATTTTTTTCAACATTTCTGACATGCCTCCAGAAATGAATCCAAGTGTGTTCCTATTGAGCTGTCATTATGCATGATGCTAGATGGTAGGAATTCTTGTGAATTACTCTTTTGAAAAGCTGATTTTGTGAATCAACTCCAAGGTTTTGGGTTGATCTCATGACCTACTAGAATCCATTCAGTTGAAGATAAATGTGATTGTTCACAAGGAGGCCTTTGATGGATTGTTTTGATTTCAAAATGAGATGAAGAATCTGCACAAAAATAACACAAAAAAAAGAACTATGTTTTTGTATTTTTTGTATTTTGATGAATACTATCTAACAATGCAACTAGTATGAATTACTACTCTAACAAGGGGTTTAGAAAAGCAAATAAAAAAACTTGAAAGTAAATAACGTGAAATTGAAATTCCCTATTAGACATAAGTTATGGAGAACAACACATCTATGAATTAAGCTTTCAAAGAGATCAGTAAATAACCAATGAAAGAGGAGGAATGCTTCCCTAATTCCATTGATGCAGTCATCAATGAGAAACTTAATGAGCATATGATGTTTCACCCTTCATTAGATCACAAGGCCACAAAAAGTATGTTCATGTGAGATGAAAAGTTATGTAAGCACAATTCAATGATTTCTTATCAGGCTAGTTACACAACAGAATTCATCATTACCATAACAAACACCAGAACTAATGAAATGCACAACCAAAAAAAAAGAAATAAACCTTTGGATCAATCACAATTCCATAAAAATAAATCCATAAAATAATGACACATTTAGGCAAGAATTACTACACTCCAAATGTGAGCACCAAAAGTATAATTTTATTGCAAAATAATGATAGACCCCCTTAAATATTACAATGGGGTATTTGTAAGAAATCATCTCCTCAATTTGTGTTGAGAGTGAGAGATATTATTCATGCAATAAAATGATTTTAATTAAAAAAATAAATTAATTACATACAAACTAGAATCTAATTGGTGCTAAGTAGGACTCCATCCATATTTTCTCCATTAATTAGATGCATGAGCTTTTTACATGTTTAAAACAAAGAAATATGAGAGAAGAAAGAAAGTGAAAGCTCTGAGTTGAAGTGGAAGTATTTGGGAGTGCCAAAATTGGAAGCTGATCCTTCATAGGGCATTTTTTAGAGTTAAATTGCCATTAGAATGCATCCCCAATGCATGGAAAGCTCTATTTTTGGAACTGGTAGTCAACTATCGGTGGAACTTTTAAAAATGCACACCTGCGGAGCTGCGGACCTCAAAATGGTCCAAAATATCAAAATTTTACTGAGTGTCAAAATTGAAATTCTGACAACTAGGTTTTGTTCTTCTTCATACCAAAGCTATGTTTGGATGTTTTCCCTTGAATTTCTCTATAATCTCAGTAATTTTAGCCGCATCTGGTAAATCCAAAGCCTCATACTTGTTCTTGACCTTTTGTCTATAATTTTTTACCTCAATTTGGGTGTTAGAAAAATCCCCAAGTTTGGTATCCAATTCTAACAAAGCTTCTTCAGTCCTAGAGACTTTTCAAATATCTTCTTCATCAATAGCTTCCATAAAAATATTCTTGAAATTCTCCACCACTGTCTCTATAGGAAACAACTTCTCTTGTTCCTTATCTTCAAAAATATCCAAGCAAACATCGCTATAATGCTTTTCAACTTCCACAATTCACTCCCAGGCTTGGTCCTTGAGCCTATGGATCTTTGCATGTAATGTCTCCATCACTTTACTGCTATCAAAAATCTTCTCTATCCAATCATTGATCAAATCTAACTCTTCTGCTATCTATGCATTTACCAAAATCCTATACCTCTGTCCTTTTATTGTCTACAAAATTCATAAGTCCTTGCTCCAGGCCCTTACTTCATCCATTATGCTAAATTCCTACTTCAAAATCACTACCATTTTATTCAAATTCTCCTATGTAGGATGCAACAACTTTAGGTTCACCTAAATAATCAAAATTCCTTTATCCTCAAAACTTTCCCACCATTGTTGATAGGCTTTCAAAAATGGATCTGACTCTACATTCCTGCCTTCCCTGAGAATGGTGTTCAATGTCTCCTCAGGGTGCTCAAGATCTAGAGGACCAACGACTTTGGTTAAATATCCCCTTTGGATCTCGTTCTGCCTTTGAAGTGTTTGGAGTTCAACCTCTTCCTGTTCTATGCTTCTAAAGATTTCCTAGATTGTAAAAGTCACCATCAATTGGGCTATATCCTATGTAGGTCTCCCAAGCATGGTCTCTTTCAATTGATAATCTTGGGGACCAAGGCTTTCCGCATCTATGTCTTTAGGAGGTACATCCACTTGTGCAAACAATTTCTAGTTTTGTGTATTAGTTACAAAGGCCAATGGTCTTGCTTCATGCAACAAAGAATCATGCTTATTTAATATCTCTACAATTTAAAAAAAGTTTTCTTTAGTAGCCTGAAATTGGGGTTTGGTACTCCTCATTACATCTTTCTAGAGCCATCTTAGAATGTGCTCAATGGAAGAATTGCCTCTCAAGGATGATGGAGTATGTTCCGTTACCTCCTTTCCCTTATCGCTCCTCCTTAGATTTGTTTCCCTTTGTGAGAGCTCTTCTTCTGTGGCCTCTATTTTTGTAGACCCTATAGTCTACACCTCAATGTCTTGGGAAGGTGGTTGAGAATATTCCACCATTTGTACCTCCTTCAGTGCTTTTTTGTTCACCATTTGTTTTGGCTCCTCCCCATGTGATGGTTCCTAAACATGTTCCTCTTCTGAACTCTAAGGTAGAGAAGTAATCAAGCCTTTATCTACCACCATGATTTGTGGTGGAGATGAGGGAGTAAGATTAGGACCCTATGAGTCTAGTGACATCTGAGTCCAATCTTCTTGTTGAGGTTCACCTGTAGGGGTATCCCTAATCTTATCCCCAACTAGTTCTGTATCGATGGGCATAAAATCAAAATCTGATATTTTTAAAATGTCATCACCCTCTTCAATTTTCTTATCCACCCACTATTGTACTTCATCTTTCAAAGAAGAAAATTCCAAGGGTCTTGCTGGGGTGGATGGTGACATGCCTATGGTACTTCTTCTCCTTTTTTTCTCTATGGCTCTGGCTAGCTTGGTTCTTCTCTATAGGGGTAACTATTCTTCTTCATTTGTCTCCTCTTCTTCCTCTTCTTCTCCTTCTATAATGGTCTCGAGAATAGATGGAAAAGGCACCATTCTCCTAGTCACCCTTTTCCTTTTCTTCATTTAGATCTTGATCCTCTTTTATTTTGTGGAGGCAGACGAGGATGATGGCTCTTCTTGTGAAGGAGGAATGGAAACTTGCTAACTCTCTTCTTGCTCTGATTGGTTAGGCATAAAGGGAGGCAATTGAGGGTCATCCTGGACTTGGGAAGCACTATTATCCTCAGACCCTTGTACACTCTCATCCTCTTGCTAGGGAGGTACTTATGCTTCACCTTATTCTATTTGAATCCTCTAAGGGGAGGTCCTCTTCCTTTTGTTCTTTCCCTTCCTCTCTGGAGGATGATAGTATCCAATTGGGTGGTCAAGTTGGTATACTATTTCTAGCCTAATGGTAGACTAGGCCACAAAGGTAGGAATTGTGACTTTCTTCCCTCTACCTTTCCCAGTGCAGGCTTGAGCATGAAAGAATACAGTGTCAGGTATTGGATCAAGCTGAAAAGGCTTCTTGATCCAATCCTTAGTCATTCAGATTATGTGCCTTGCTTGATGATTAGTATCATCACCCTCCTCCTTGTCAACCTCAATGTTCATGATAGGCCTTTCTCCTATTTTATTCGAGTTGAATAGGGGGTCCAAAAACTCTCATGAATCCTATTGCCTTATTTCTTTCGAGATGTTCAACTTCAGAGCCTTCTTTTCTAGATGTAAAGTCATCCTACAATAGTCCCTTATGCGGATATCATAGTCATTTGTTGCATTCATCCAATGATCTTCACTGGCATCTTCATGGTAGAACTCCTTGCTAGCCAGAATCTCCACTCTCCCAATATTATCAAAATAGAGCCTAGGGGAATTGTATTCCTTGAGGAGATAATTCTCCCATTCCTAGTCAAAGGATATAATATCTTACTTTTGTTTAACCTGATATAGTCTAATGAATAGAGGCCATGTCCAACAGGGCTTCCTCTATCTCTTCACGCTCTCATATGTAGACTCAATCTGCTGAGCAATCTCCAATAACACTAGTTTGTCACTTGGATATCTGGGGAGCTTCTTGGGGTTGACAATGGCACCAGCTACCCGCAGATATGTGAATGTCTTGAATTGGTTGAAGTAGGCCTCAAGAGCTGTTATCTATGCTTTTGCATCATCAGATAACCTCTTTTCATAATCCCCCTCTATGAATCAAATGACCACAAAAATGAATGCATCATTCACAATTTTGTAATCCTTATTTTGCACTGGGAGCTTCTTCCTCACCAGCTGAGCGTAGATGATGTAGGGCCAGGCATTAGGATCTTGCATACTGCCTCTCTTGTACAAACCTAGGTAGTTTTTTTCCCTTGCTTCAAGAAGATGAACCATGTAAGAAGTCATATAGAACTTCTTTTTCTCCTTAACTACCCCTAATTTCTCACACAAGTTCTCACTTAATGTGGTGGCCCAGTCTAGTGACATCCTCGCTATCTTGATTATCTTAATGAAGTTGACCATGAAAGCACTGAGGTGGCTAGCTACAGGTAGAACAATGACTCTACTCAAAAGGATGAAAAAATATCCAATCTCATCCTTCATGTATCCCCTAGTCATGTCCACTGTCCCTATGATCTTGCCCAAAGGAGTCTTCTTAATGAGTTAGGGGGATTGGATGATTTTTGATCCTTCTTTAGGGTGCTCCCTATACCATCTCTTTGCTACTTCATATGAGAATCTAATGAATTGATCCACCCTCAAGAGGTGGAAGACCCTCTCAATGTTGTCGGGTCGGAGGTCAAGGACCACTTCTCTATCACACTCTTAACCACTCTCTCCTTAGGGACAAAGTGTTGTGATAGTGTCATAATCAACTCGGCTAACTGCACTGATATTGGATGTGAAGCTGTGCACACCAACCTAGAATGAATAAATGAGGATACTAGTGCAGATCTTTCTATGGGTTTGTTGCAAATTTTGAGGAATTCTCCCAAATCAGTGTGTCCCAAGTCGGTGTCTCTAATTTCTACATGATTGTCATGAAATCTTGACTTTGACGATATGCCTTGGAATTTGAACACAACGGGCTAGGGTGCCATTTTCTCTCTGGATGTGGATGCCATTTAACCTATATGACACAAGGACAATGTTTATTAGCTCAAAATAATGAAAAAACACTCAACTAATCTTTAATTGACTATTGACAGAATTTAAAAAAAAAAAAAAAAAGGTGGATCCTTTTATTTTTATTTCTTATTTTATTTATTATTATTATTTTTATACTTATAATATTTTTTTATTTTTTTAATTTTTAAAATTTTTTTGTGACTTTATAATTTTTATGTCTTTTTTGATTTTTTTGATTTTTTTGATTTTTTGATTTTTGACTCTTTAACATTTCTTTAGGTCTTTGAATTGTAAGTTTGGGATTTGAAAGAAGTAGGGGGTTCCCCATTCCTAGTATGGAATGGGGTGTGTGTTATGGAACCACAACAAATAGCCCTGAGAAAAGGAAGAAATGAAAAAGGCATTTCTTCATCAACAAACATCCTTTCAACATGTGTCAAACACCAACCAAACTTTGAACACTTTGAGCGTATCTCAGATGACTTTGCAATTAAAACTCTAGAGTTCAAAACCTTCAAGATTAGTGTGTTATTAGTGTATTCACTCCCTTTGACATCTTGGTATGCAATCTATCAAAATTTTTAGACAACTTAGAAACAATCTTTCATCCCTCCTGGCCCATCCATTTAGAATCTTCATGAAAGTTGTTTATCAATCACTGCTTGACTAGATGAGAGAATTAGTTCAAGTGCTCTTAGCAGGATGTCACATTATTTTACACTTTGAGAAAATTTTTAAAGAATCATTCCATGTAGTTCATAGTGTCGCTCTTTGATGAAGCAATACTTTGGTACAAAGATACTCCATTATGAAATTGTATCCTTTTTCCATTTCAGATCTTTAGAATCCTTCAGTCTTAACACCATTTTTTTTTCTTTCCTTTTTTTTTTTTTTTCTGTATCTTGAATATGCTTAAGATTGTGTAGCCAAGACATCAATTTCATTTCTTGGATTCGATATTTAGTAAACATCCCTTGTGTTCCTCTTTTATAACTTTTAGAAACTCTCACACCAAACAATGATCTTAGCAACACTTCAAGAAGACCGCTCCTATTAGGACCAATTGGAGTTTAAATTGTTCCTTGCTGCCTTCAACCTTAATTTGACAACACCTAATATGGTCGATTCTTAAGTTTGTAGAGTGTTGAGAGCTCATTGGTTTAGGACTGAAAGTCTCCCTACTTTTGCAAGCAACATCCATTATTCAGTTTGTATAAAACACACAATCGTCCAGGTATTTTGACAAAGAAATCCCTCTCCCTAAAAGTAGAGCCAAAGAGTGGTGGTGAAATATCTCAAGATAAGGTCTCAAGTGCACCTTCCCCCCTAGGAGTGACACAAGTTTGAAAGCAAACACATGACTGGAAGCAAACACACAACTGAAAGAAAACACCTACAGAAAATAAACATACTTTGAGAAAAATAAAACCTCACTAATTGTAGAAATAAAATCTAACTAATCTTGTGTTTCTCCTAGGCTTCAAAATAATGTTTCAAAAATTACTCATTTATGGGCAAGGGAAGAAATTCCCCCTGTAAGGAACTGAGCCTAAAAGTGTTTTCTCTGAGGATTTCTGCGATCTGATAAGAACCAGTCCACAAGTGTTGAAACTTAGTATGACTTCCCAGCTTTTCTTTCACCTTATCCCATAATAGAACAAGGTCAAAAATCCTAAATGATTTTATGGTGGCTCTCTTTTTGAACCATCCCTTTATGAAAACTTGATGTTTAGCGATGTGCTCTAGTGCAGCTATGCATTTTTCATCCATCTCCAAAAGATTCATCAATATGATTTGTACTCTGTCAACATCTTCAGCGTATCCACTCATAAACTTTAAAATAGTAATTCTAATATTGAGAGGAAATATTGTCTCCTATCCATAGACAAGTAAATACAAAGAAGTCACCAAAGTATTCTTGACCCTTACTTGATCTATCCATAAGGCATATTTCAACTGCGTATGCCAATCTCTAGGGTTCTCCTTCAACAATCACTTTATTATTGTGATCAGGTACTTGTTCGTAGGTTTCACTACACCATTTCCTTTTGGGTAGTAGTTTTAAGAGAATTTGATAATAAATTTATTCTCAAATTCCCATTGAGTTAGAAATATTGATGCAAAAGTAGATCCGTTGTCACACACAAGAGCAAATGGCATTCCAAATATGGTAATAATGTGCTCCTCCAAGAAATTTGTTACCACCTTGGCAGTGTAATTTCTATAATTTTCTACTTCTATCCATCTTGTGCAATAATCGGTGGCTATAAGAATGTAGGTGTGTCCATTCGATGATGGTGGGTTAACTAGACCAATGAAATCCAACCCCTACTTTATGAAAGGATGTATCTCATACATAGCTTGTAATGAAATCACCAGGTGTCTTTCTTTGTTAGCACTTTTTTGATAGACATGACAAGAGTGAACATGCTCAAAAGTGTCCTTAAACAATGTGAGCCAAAAAATCCTAACCTCAAAATCATATGAGCCGTTGCTTCTGCTAAACCATACCCTGTACTATATTTGATGTCAAATTGTTCTAGGACTTCCTTCACTTCTTCACATCCTAAGAATTTTAAGTAGATCCCTTCATAGTTCCTTTTGTACAACTTGTTGTCTTATAGCATATAAGACTCACGTTTCATTTTAAGTCCTCTACAAAATGAACTATTCATTTGACTTGGGCATCAATTTTGAAAGAGGTAATGCACAATATCCTGGTACCAGATGTTCGTCACCACACCTTGGCCAATATCAACTTGAGATACTATCATTTTCTTCTGGTCTTCATTATCTATTTCCTCTTCAAAATTAAATTTCTTTTCATCATTGACCTAGTTATCAGCTATCATCCTCAACAATCCTTGTCCTTTGACTAATTTGCAACTTTATAATTTTTATATTTTTTTTAGATTTTAGATTTTTATGTCTTTTTTGATTTTTTTTTTTGTTTTTGATTTTTTGATTTTTGACTCTTTAACATTTCTTCAGGTCCTCAAATTTTAAGTTCAAGATTTGAAAGAAGTAGGGGGTCTCCATTCCTAGTACAGAATGGGGCATATGTTGTGGAACCACAACAATTCCTACCCCTTTTCTTCCTAGTGCCACTCCAAGAGAGATTTATGGATTATCTAGGTCAATAGGTCCCACTACTTCATTTAGGTAGCCTCTGAGTAGCTCATTCTACTTACACAGTGGTATCAATTCAGTCTCACTTTGATCCATGTGTTGGAACACCTCCATGATCATTACTTTGGCTATATCCATTGTGGGATTTCCCAACATAACCTCCTTGATTTGTTAATCTTTTGGAGCTAGTTTTTTGATGTCGACATGAGGAGGAGGAATGGTGATATGTGCGAGAAGGCCCTAGTCTTGGTTCATTATGAAGGCCAATCTTCTAGCATCACCCTTAGGTGGCTCAGGCTTCTTTATCACTTTAATTAGTTCTCTTCATTCCTTCCTCTTCTAGTAGCTCCAAATGCCCTTTTTGTCAAAACATAACCTCCGTCTTCAACCATGATGGTATGGTCCCCATAGGTGACATATAGTTAGCTAAAGAGGTTGGTTGTACAACAAGCTCCTTTCCCTTATCACTTGTCTCTAGAGTCTTCTCATGTTGAGGAAGATGTTCAAAAGGAGTCTCTATGCTCTATTGGGCTAAGGATCTAGCCTCTATATTTTGAGGAGCATGTTGAGTTTCTTTTAGTATTTGTCCCTCCTTATATACTTCATTGACATGAAGCAATTGGAGTACTCCTTCTTTGGTTCCTTGTTCTTCTATTTTTACTTGAATGACTAAAGGAGGTGGAGTTACTGACCCTTTATGTAGAGTGACCATACCCTATGATGGTGGTGGTGGAATGCCTAGAGATCCTTGAGGTAGAGGAGGCAATTGATTCCAATCCTCTCTTAAAGTTTTACTCATAGGAGTATCTCTAATCTTATTTTGCACCATCTTAGTGTCCACTGGCATAAAGTCAAAGTCTGAGAGGTCAAATACATCAGTTCCTTCATCCTCCATATCTATTATCTAGTTTTGTTGTTCATATTTTGAAGTTGATACTTGGATAGGCTCTCTTGGAGTGGATGGAGGTGTCTATGTAGAGCTTTTTCTTCTCTCTTCCTCTATGACTTTGGCCGAGTGAGTTCTCTAGCTCAAGGGGACAAACTCTATTTGTTCCCCTTCTTTCTCATCCTCAAATTTTGAGATGGTTTTTGGAACCTACGGGGATGGAGTATTTTTATTCTTCAATCCTCCTCTATGTACACACCATAGTTATTTCTATCCTCTCTCTCTTTGGAGCTGAGAGCAAGGTTTCTTCCTCTGTAGTTATTGGTGGTGGAACCCTATATTCCTCTATTTGTTCTTGCTCCTGCTATTCTAGCTATGCCTACTTTGGAGGTTGATTAGATGGCTTTTCTTGAGGGTCACCTTGCCCTTTCTTGAGTTGTTCCTATTCTATAGGTGCTTAGGCCTCAACCACTTGTTTTTCCCAGAGGGTACCCTTTTCCCTTTCTTTCCCTTATTATCCTTGAAGTACTCAACCTATCACTTATGTTGATGTACCTATTAATCTTAGATTGGTTTTGACATATGACTGACAATATACTTAATTATTTTACTTAGTTCATGCTAAACATGTAATACATGTCGGGCATAAGTTATCAGATAGTATATGCCAAGTGTAAGCTATTTAGTGTGAGCCAAGTAACTAGTATTTTCTGAGTCACTCAAGTGCTGAGCTATTTAGATGTTGAGTGATTAATAGATGCTAAGTCATTCAAAGGCTAAGTTACATCATTGAAGTTGCAATTAATGCTGTGAGCATCAGGGACTTTAAGTGTCGAGTTACACAATTTTGACATAGATGTTTGTAACAAAAAAAACTTCTACGTAAACCATTTTTGGGCTAACTTAAGCATTGTTTTACAATCTTTGATGATAAAAATGAATCTTAATTTTCAATCCCTATGTAGTACATGCATCTAATCAAAAAAAGGGAAGGTTTAAGTAGCAATATGGATGAATCACTATCGTTGATTCATACATAACCCTAAATCACCTAGGTCTTCTTAAGGAAGAAAAACCCTAAACTTTCTAACAAATGCTTAAGGAGGATTGCAGAGAGTTTACATGCACAAACATAGCATTCATAGTGACTAAGGTGTTATGAGTTAAGTTACATTGTAAAATTAGTTAATGTAGAATAGAGGAAAGGAATCAGAGGACAAAAATGATACATATGATTAGAAAGGATCAAGTATACATTAGGATAGAGGTGATCTAATATCAAGAAAAAATGTGCTAACTAAAGGATCATTGTTGAGACATTCTAATAGGTGAATAAATTAAATCTCTTAACAAAGTAGTCTTGACAGGCTATTGTAAATCATTTAATGGGGTGCTTACTTTATTGTAAGTCAAAATCCTTTTACTAGGCACACTTTTAGTAGGGTGTTTAAATCCTTTAATAGGGTAAGATCTAACAATCTTGTAAGCCTTTAACAAGGAAAACTTTTCATAGGGTAGATCATGTTTTATGATCAAACATTGTAACCTTCATTGGATACACTTTATTACTATAGTACTGAAGATTTGTGGGTGTCATTTCCACCCTAGTTTTACGTTCTCCTTGGAGGGTTTCTTTGTTAAGATTTAACCACAAACAGAAATAACAATTACATGCATATACAAATAATATCAAAAAATAAGCAAGACACCAAGATTTAATGTGGTTCACCCAATCCCTAGGCTATGTCCACCGAATAGAAAGTCTAATATTATTATGATCCAATGATTACAATCTAATTACAATATGTAATCCCTTACATCTCAATACCACCACAAGATCCAATTTTTGCATCACACCTTATGAAATAGTCCCAAACCCTAAGCCCTTTTATACAAGCATTTTTCTGCTTTAGGGTTAAAATTAGTTACAACATGTCAGCCATATAGTGGCAAATATAAACAATATCCAATTTAGCTATTGGAAAATAGTAGCCCACCATTGGTAAATAGTAGTAGTGAAGATTTATGAAGTATGTATAGTACTTCCCTGATCAATAACCAAAAACTAACAATCTCCCACTTGGGGATTGATTAGACTCCACACTAGACAACAATCTCCCTCTTATAGATTGATCTTGTAGCAATACCACTACCACATGGGGCTACCACTAGATCAAACCACCCTAGACTTTGCTATTCTTTTATTCCTATTTAGTCTAGAAGACCAACCAAAGTTGAAGAGGAATTCAACTTCTCCCATATCACTACCTTTGTAAACATATCTGCTAGATTTCCATCTATATATATCTTATCCAGCTTTAACTGCCCATCAACCAAAACTGACTGAATGAAATGATACCACAACTATATGTGTTTTGTCTTTGAATGTAGAGCATAATTCTTTGCAAGATGAATGACACTTTGACTATCTATAAACAAATAATCATCCTTCTGAGGGTGTCCCAATTCTTCCAAGAATAAATGAAGCCATATCATCTCCTTGGCTACCTTTGTAGCAAAAACATACTCTACCTCTATAGAGGATAAAGCATTAACTTTCTATAATCTAGAAACCTAACTCACTGTTGCCCCACAAATAGTAAATACATAACCTATAGTACTCTAACTGGTATCAATATCCCCTACCAAATTTGACTCAACATATCCTTGTAAAGCAGTAGTAGAGCCCCCAAAATGTAAATATTTATTGGATTTTCCTCTCAAATATCTGAGAATTCATTTAAATGCATTCCAATGCTTAATTTTTAGATGAGTCATATACCTACTAACAACTCCCACTGCATATGCAATATCTGGCCTTGTACATACCATAGCATACATAGAGCTTCCTAGCGAAAGCATAGAATAACTTTGACATCTTATCCTCCTCTTCTTGTGTCTTTGGACACATTCCCTTAGTCAACTTCAAATGACTAGATAAAAGTGTGCTGATAGCTTTAGCATTCTCCATAGAGAAATGTTGCAACACCTTCTCAATATAATCAGTGTGAGATAAAGTCAATATATTGTTCTTTCTATCTCTGCAAATCTTCATATCAAGGATTTTTTTTGCTACCCCAAAATCCTTCATAGCAAATGCATGTGCTAATTGGCATTTCAACCCCTTAATATGATCCATGTTAGACCCAACTACAAGCATAGAATCAACATATAAACATAAAATAACATTGCTGTCATCATCCAATCTCTTAAAGTAAACTCATTGATTTGAATGACACCTATTGTATTCATGCTTATTCATAAACCTATCAAATTTTATATACCATTGCCGAGGTGCTTGCTTTAAGCCATATAAACTTTTCTTCAATCTGTACACTAAGTTTTCCTTACCTTTGACCTCAAATCCCTATGGCTATGCCATATATATCTCTTCATCCAAATCACCATGAAGGAAGGCTATTTTAACATCAAGCTGCTCCAAGTGAAAATCTTCAGTAGCCACAATACTTTAAATAATGTGAATAGAAGTCATTTTAATAGTAGGAGAAAATATCTCATTGAAATCAATGCATTTTTTCTATGCAAATCCTTTTACAGCTAACCTAGCTTTAAATCTTTTCTTATCTCCATCCTCTTCTTTCAACCTATAAACCCATTTATTCTATAAAGCCCTTATACCTATAGGCAACTTGCATAAATCTCATGTCTTATTTTTTTATCAAATATTCCATTTCATCTTTCATTGTAGACTCCTACTGAATCTTAGTATTCACCTACACATCTTCATCATACATTCAGGTTCACCAGCATCAGTAAGTAAAATAGAATACAAAGAAGGAGAAAATCTTTTTGAAGGTCTAATTAGCCTTGTTCACTATCCAACATTCACTAGTGTGTGTAGTATTTGTTGTTGCACATCATGAGGAATGACTGGAACATGATCTTTTGAATTTTCAACCAATACTGAATAATCATCTTCTTTCTTCTCATGTTGCTACACCAGATCTTTGTACAACATTTTCTCATTGAATATGGCATCCCTGCTTCTCACAATTTTATAATTGTCAAAATCTCAAATCCTACAACCAAATTCATTAATAACATATCCAACAAATACACATTTCTTTGACTTAGCTTGTAGCTTGGTTATATTTTCATAATCTATATGAGAAAATACCTCAGAATTGAAGGTTTTGAGAAAATAATAACCCACCTTCTTACTTGTCCATAATTGTTCTAGAATACCACAACCCAAAGGAGTAGAGGGACCTCTATTGATCAAATATAAAATAGTATTGACAACCTTCACCCACATGTGTAAAAGCAACCGAACATGTAACCTCATGCTACTTGCACACTCCATTATAGTCCTACTCATGTGTTCAACCACTCTATTTTCCTATACAGTTCTTGGAATAGTTTTTTGTATATGAATACCATTAATGGAGAAATAATTTTCAAATTCATGACTACAATACTCACTACCATTATTAGATCTGAGACATTTTAATTTCTTACCAGTCTCATTTTCAAACAAGCATTTTCATTTCTTAAAAGTTTGAAATATGTCAAATTTCTATCTAAGGAAATAAACCCATACTTTTCTAGTTGCATCATCAATAAATCTAACATAATAATGAGAGCTACCAAGGGAAGACACCTGAGTTGGTCCCCATACATCTGTATGCACAAGCTCTAATTTCTCCCTTTTATTTTCCTTCCTAGTCTGTACAAAACTCACTCTTTTATTTTCCATACACTCAACTTTCATAGAAATCCATATTAACACATTTCAGATCCGGTAAAAATTTCTTTGGATGAAGTACTTTCATACTTTTCTCACTCATGTGCCCAAGTCTATCATGCCATAGTGCTGTATCAAAATCTAAAATAGCTATGTGTTCTCCTTGCTCAACTGCAGCAACTATTCCTAAATATTCATGTTTCTCTGAAATAATTAAAATAGAATGAACAATATGAACTGTACAAAGATATAAGGTGCCTACTTTGACACCTTTTTCTATTACAAGGGAACCTTTTGAAACCTTCCAATTTTCATTATTAAAAGTAACTACACAACCCTCATCATCGAGTTTCCCTACTGAAATTAAATTCCTACTTAGCCTAGGAACATGTCTTACCTCATGCAGTACCTAAGGGTTCCCATTCTACAACTTAATCTTAACTTTTCCCTTTCCAACATTCTGACAAAGTTCATTATCCCCCAAATAAACAAGCCCAAAATACCCTTGGACATATTCAATGAAATAACCTTTATGAGGTGTAACATGTAATGAAGCACCAAAATCTAAAACCCATGAATCATCAACACTTTCTAAAGATAGAATCAAAGAATCCTCTTTGGATTTGTTAATTACAACATTTGCCTCCTTGTTCCCTTCTAGTTTATTTCCTTCATTTTTCTTTTGAGTCCAATAATCTTTCTTCTTATGCCCTATTTTACCATAGTACCAACAATCTCTCGTTCCTTTGGATTGAGACTTCTTCCCCTTTGACTTTCATCTTGATTTCCCATGATTTCTAGAATTATTTCCTCTTTCACTCATTCTACCTCTACTTTGTGCATTTAAAGCACTTCCAAATGTAGATCTTCTTGAGGTTTCCCTATGAGTTTCTTCACTTAGAATAGCATCAATCACATCATGTTTTAGAGTATTAGATCTAGAAACATAATTACTTACAACCATTACCAAGTCATTCAAGCTTTCAGGTAAAGAACACAAAACCAAGAGAGCCCTAATTTCGTCATCAAAATTAATACCCAAAAAGATAATTGACTAGCAATAGTATTAAACTCATTTAAATGATTTACATTAGATCCACCTTCTACCATTTTCATATTAAATAAATGCTTCATGAGAAATATCTTGTTTGAAGTAGGGGGCTTTTCATACAATTTCACTAGGGTTTCCATTAACTCTTCTGTCATCTTCACTTCTGTAATATTAAATGCCACTAATGGTGCCAAGCATAATTGAATTCTTCCAAGTGATTTCTATCTAAAAGATCCCAGTCATCATTTTTCATAGATCCTTGGTTCTTAGTTTTTCCTCCCAACGAATTTCATAAATCCTTCTAATAAAGATAGTCCTCCATTTGCATCTTCCATAACTAAAAGATCTGCCCATTAAACTTGTCAACCCTTAGCTTACCCTTGTTTTCCATCACTCCCACTAAACTATGAGACTCCCACTCAATTATGAGACTTTCTTGTAGAGGATAATTGAAAAAACAACCTGGCTCTGATACCACTTGTTAGGATTTAACCATAGATAGAAATAACAATAAAATGCAATTACAAACAATATCAACAAATAAACAAGACACCAAGATTTAATGTGGCTCACCCAATCCTTGGGCTACATCCATCAAACATCAAGTCCAATATTATTACAATCCAGTGATTACAACCTGATTATAATCTATAATCCCTTACAGCTCAATACTACTGCAAGAACCAATTTTTGCATGACATCTTATGAAATAGTCCCTAACCCTAAGCCCTTTTAAACAAGTATTTTTTCCACTTTAGGGTTAAAATTAGTTACAACATGTTGGCCATAAATTGGTGAATACAAATAATAGCCAGTTGGCAAATATTAGCCATTTGTGAATAATAACCATTGGCGAACAGTATCTCACCATTGGTGAATAGTACTTCCTTAATCAATCACCATAAACTAACATTCTGGGTAACCAAATATCTTATTTCATACATCTATTGAATATTTTACTTTCATGCTATAGATGTATATGCTTAATTTGGTATTTCACTTTATATGCATAGATTGTGAGGTGGATGTGTGGTGAATAATTTTAGAGGTTGAAAGTTTTAAGTGCTGATTCACCACCCCCCTGTCAGAGTTCATATCCCTATTATATTTCTAATAATTGGTATCAAACCATAGTTTTCTAGAAAATAGAGCTTTGTAACTTTGAGGAAAGATCTTAGAGATGGAAGTCTACATACTGGGAAATACTATTGAGAACTAGAAGATTGAAATATAACTTGCCTTACATCAGCTGAATGAAGCAATAAATGATTTGAAGATATCACTAAAGAGAAGGAAGAAAATTTCTATTGAAGAGAATGACACACAATACCAAGATATTAACACTACTAAATTGTTTACTAATGGAAATGTGCAACTTAATTTAATGCAACAGTTGTAGATCTGATGGAAAAGAATGGAACCCTAACTGAAGAGGTCAAAAATCTCAAGAGAGATCAAGAAGTCCAATCGGTATTACTATGTGAGGTGATCAAGTCGAAAAAGAAAGCTGAAGAGGAAAAATTTATGGTTGAAGATGAAAAAAGTATTTTGACCAATAGATTAGAAGAGAAAAAACTAGAGGTAACTAGGATTGCTAACATGCAATTAGAAACTTTGGGTCAAATGATGATTGCAAATCATGAATTGAATGCAAAGGATATTGAGATCACAACATTGAAGTTGTAGAATGAACAACTAAGAAAGGATCTGAAAAGAGAAAAGAAGTTTGCTGATAGTTTCAATAAACCTAGTGAAGCCATTGACTACTTTGAACAATTCATGAGATCCCCTAGATCCAATAGTGATACTTCTAGATTGGGTTATACTATTATTGAAGAAGGCGAATCATCCAAAAATGATGAAGAAAGAAGTAACAAAGGTAAAAACTCCAAACCTACTTGTCATAATTGTGATAAGATAGGTCATATTGCTAATGTTTGCAGGAGCAAGACTACAAATTAGATTCCTAAGAAGAAATTCATAGGTCATTGCCACAAATACAACTAACAAGGACATCAACCACATGAATGCAAAACCAAGACCATAAGCACACAAAGATTTGAAGGATATTTCTATAACTATTAGAAGTATGGACATAGAGCATATGAGTGCAAATCCAAGCATAAATGGTCATCAAACAAGAAAACAAAGGTAAAACACAATGGAATGTCACTACTGTCAAGAGTATGGACATGTTGCAAAAAATTGCATAATAACACATTTCAGAAGTGACTATAGTAGATGGTTGAGTCAAACCACATGTTTTAGCTATTTGAAGACTGGTCACATAAGTAAGAATTGTCCAACAAGGTTAAAGAAACTGAGTAGTGAGCTCAACAAAGGAAAAGGAAAGGCAAATCTTGAGAATGTCAGAGATAAAATGAACAAGACATGGAAGAGAAAGGAAGATTGCAACACATCAAGTGTAGATGGAATCACTTCACCCAATGGGTTAGGTGATCACATCTCCTCCAATTAAGCTATCAAGAGGTATGCATGACTAATATTTAAAAGGATATAGTATACATCAATTCCAAGGATTTAGTTCTAAAAAGATTACATATGCATAAAGAAAGATGCAAAAGTATTGTTAAGAATCAAGAATAATCTTTAAGTTTTATCAATTTTCATGTTATTGCCAATCCTGAAAAGTTTCACTATGGTTGCCAAGTGAAATGTTAGCTAATGTTGAGCTATCAAAATTGTTAGTGTTGACCAAGCTCACAGTGGTTGCCAAGTTGAACAGGATACTTCATGGAAGCTGAGTGAGTCAATTTTTTTATTGAAGCCAAGCTTACAACTATGTAAGCACTAAGCATTAATTGTAAGGTTTTGAGGTCTATATGATCAATTTATACTCATTTAACATCATTTGAATTTGAAGGAGAGCATAGAGAGAGAAAGAAAAATTGAAAGAGAAAGAGATCATACCAATGTTTGTAAGCCAAATTTAACAATCACTCGACACCATCACAACAGATTCACAAAGGTATTTATCATGTGCCGAGTAATGCAGTTTGAATTTTCACAAAACCTAGTTTACATTATGGTATCTAGTCCTTCAGCTGATAAGGTTAAAGAGGGTAAAGAAGTTTTAAATGTGCAATTGATTATTAATGAGATCAAACAACCAAACTTTAGAGCCATACTTGATATCGCTTATAAACAAGATCCATCTAGTGCATTGTCGACGATACCACCTTGAGTTTTGATGATTCGAGATGTAAGATGTTACAAATGTAAGGTGGGTAGCATAGGAGACATAGAAATTAGGAAAACCTATGGAAAATTATGTAAAATTGGAGCATTGAAGGATGAGTTCAAAATCATAGAGAGGAAAAGGGTTGACCCATGCCCTAGACTTTCCAAATGTTTTCAAGAATGAATGGATTAAGATAGCTTTTAGTAGAATTCATGATAATTCTATATGGTTGGATAATAGACCAGTGAAGATCACCAAGAATTGTACATAGAATAACATGGTATCCATCACTTGACCAACCTAAAACAATGAGAAGTGAATCTAAAGAGGTCATTGGGAAGAACATAGGGGTAGTATGGAACAAATGATGGATGACAATTGATACTATCTTAGATCCTCTAATTGCATTTGTAGTAAGGATAATAGCACATGAATTCTACCAATCTAGTAGGCTCAATAGTGTACCATGTATTACTATTGATATGTGCTATAAGATAGTTAAGAAGGATCATACCTATGATCTTTCTGAGTTGTAGATGCAATAATTGTCAAAAAATTTGGGAGCTATAAGGAAGACCAAAAGTGCACAGTATAAATTTGGCTCAGTTCTTGTATGTATGTTCTTTTATGTAAATAATACATTCCACACATTTGGTAAAGTGTCTTGGAAAATAAATAGATTTATTATAGTGTAGATAAGAGAATTTATTGAGCAACTTGGGAATAATTTTGAGTCAGTTATGGCTAGCTATTTTGAGGACTTCAAATAATCAATGAAAAAGATACTAAGGATACCAATTTCACTAGTTGAGAAACATTTTAACAATGTTTTCTTTCTAGTTGACATTGATTATACTTATGTTCAAGCTGTTGTTCTAAGGGTAAGGCGGCTAAGGCCATTAGGCTATGAAATTAATGTTGATGAAGCCTTTGCAACAATAACAACATTACTTGCAAAAGATATAGATACTAAGGCTACTACCTTTGGAAACTATGACATGGAAAAATCAAAGATAACTATGGATTTTATGATTTCCTCATTCATTAGGAAGAAGAATATTTTTTTTAAGAAGCTAAAGCAAAAATTTGTTGGAGAAGATGAAGAAGATGAAGAAGAAGAAGATGATAAGGAAGAAATAGATATACCTAATCAAGCACCACTAGCCTTGACTCAAGGTCAAGGAGAAGACCAAGTAGAAGAAGTGGAAATTAAAGAAGGTGTCAAGGGAGAAGAATCTAGTGAAGCACCCTAGCAAAAGAAGAGGAAAGCCAAGACACCAGCTCCTAGACCTAAACCTACAATTCGTTCTACAAGAGAAAGAATAAGGGCTACTACAAAGAAGGCTCAAGATGTAGTCAAATCAAAAGAGAAGAGAGATAGACCAACTAGAAATGAAGAGGATCTTGAAAAGAAAACAAGGAGAAAATACATAGCTCCAACCAAATCTAATGAAGAGAAGACTAAATCTGATGACAATAGCCAATTTCAAGTGGCAAGTCATCATCCTTTAGATTTAGACAATATATGTGAGAATATAAGGAACAATGCTAATTTATCTAGTCTCTCATATATTAAATTTTATTCACTTTGGAAATTTGAGATGAACCAAGTAGAGGAGTCAATTAATGCCATGATGGCAACATTTAAACAAACTTCAATTGATATTGCCAACTCTTTGCCAAAGGAATTATATGATAGAGTTGAGCAAAAATGGTAATCTGTCATATAATTATATTGGAATTATGGAATTATATTGGAAATTTGCACCAAAATATAGGGCATTCAACACATTGCATAACAAGGTTGAGGATGTTGTACATAGGACTACTTTGATTTGAAAATCACTATATTGTTTGACAACACCCAAGGAAATAATGTAGGAACCTATTAAGGAAGGTGAGCACAAAGTAGAGAAACAATAGGTAATTGAGGTAATACCAATTGACACTAAGACAATATCACAAGAGGAAGGCACAAAAACAAATAAAAATACACAGGCACTAGCTGAAGATGAGCAGCAAATAGAATAGAGTGTACTAGATACACTAGTATAGAGTGCCAATCCTCCACGTGAGGTGAACACAAAAAAATGATACCATAAAGACTAAGGATGTTTCTGATATTGTCACTCAGAACATCAATCCTCTCATAGGGGATGACTTGAAAAAGATACTAGTAGAATCCACTACATAGGACAAACTTTGTGAGAATCTTGTACTGGTGAGTGTTGATGAAATTAAGAAGGAAGACAAGGTATCTATAGGGGAGAAAGTACAAAAAAAAGTGACACATACAACCCCATCCTTAATTCATCATGATACAACCTACATTACCCCTTGTGGTATATCAAAGGAAGGAGATAGCTATAAAGGAAAGTGAACATGACAAGGGTGAGATAGTTGGAAAGAAGAAAGATGAAACAAAAAGACTGAAGGAACATAAATTCAAAAATGTTAGGTAGGGACTCCTGCACCTACAATGCCAGAGCAAGGTGCATCTATAAATGTACAGAAGACAAATGATTAGACTAAAGAGCTAGGTATGAATACCAAACATGAGGAGCAATTAGCAATACAAACATTGGTAACTTTACCAGAAACAACTACTCCTCCTAGTTAATCTCTTCATAGGCTAAGTATAGAAGTTATACCCATACAATCATCATGGCCTAGTACAAGAACATCTAAGGTAGATGAAGTCACATCATTTGTTAATGTGAACTTTGATGAAGAGATTAAGTTTCCCAAGTTTGATTATGCAACTATCATTATTGAGCAGATGTTCATACTCTAGGAAGCTCTTGCAAAGAAGAAGAATCAAGAATTTCTCAGATAGGAGCATAAGCAGAAACAAGTATTGATAAATATCAAGGATACTTTTCTTGATACATTTAGCTTGCCAACACTAGAAGCAACAAAGCCAATCTTAGAACAGCTAACAAGCTTAGTAGAGAAGCTAAGTGACATAGAAATAGATTCAAATGTGAAATTACTTGAATGGTTTGAGAGAAAGTTCCAACATAAGGTTGATGAAAAGATATCAATCGCTATTGTACTATTACAGGTTGAGTTAGCAACTAAAATAGATAGTGTGAAGAAGGTACTAGAGAACATTCTCTCTTTGTTTGGAGAGTCATATTATGAGTTTGGAGAGTCATATATAGTCATATGGTATAACTTTTCCAAAGTCTCCAACTGAAAGTGAGAAACATTTTAGGAATATCCTCAACTCCCAAAGTTAGTTAGTAGTGTTACACATAGATGTTCAAAGAAAACATCAAGGCTAAACTGATAAGCATGTAGTCCATTCTGACTCCACATATGGAGATATTGCATAGGGAACTAGCCTTTTCTAAAAAAATCATGAAGAAAGATCCACATATTTCTACTCATTAAGGATTAGTTCACCTTGCTACCAAGTTGGCCATCAAGATCAAATCATTGGAGGTAGCTTGTGATAACTAGGATGCAACATTGAAAATCATGCTTGAGGTCCATAAATCATTTTTGGACAGACACACTCTAACTGTGTAACTCTTTGACATCAGTGTCAAAATGGGGGAGAAATAAGTATGGGGGAGACATAAGGTATAGGGGAGATAATATCTTTGAGGGACATGACCAAAATAGAGTACATAGAAATATACTTAGCAAGAGGAATAATTTTGATTCAAATATAGAATCACACAATCAACTTAGGGGGAGTCATTGAATTTTTGAGGTATGACTGATGAGTCATAAGATTTTGCAAAATTTTGGAGTTTTTTGAAATTTTGTATATATATGGATATTATTTGAGTTATGCTTGAAAGGCTAAGGTTATTTATACATGATCAAGTATTTTTCCACTCATGTCAAAGGGGGAGATTGTTAATCTCAGATTGGTTTTGACATATGAGTGAAAATATACTTAAGTCATTTTCTTATTTCATGCCAAAAAATTAATACATGCCAAGCATAAGTTGTTAGATAGTATATGCTAAGCATCAGATATTTAGTGTGAGCTGAGTAACTAGTAAGTACTGAGTCACTCAAGTGTCGAGCATATGGTATGTGCCAAGCTATTTAGATGTCGAGTGATCAATGGATGCCAAGCCATTTAGAGGTCAAGTTACAACATTAAAATTATAGTTGATGGCGAGCATCATGGACTTCAAGTGCCAAGTTATATAGTTTTGACATAGATGTTTGTAATGGCACAAACTTCTATGTAAACCAATTTTGGGATGACTTAAGGATTCTTTTATGATCTTTGATGATAAGGATGAATCTTAATTATGAATCCCTATGCATTACATGCATCCAATTAGAAAAAGGGAAAGTTTAAGTGACAATATGGATGAATCACTACCGTTGATTCATACCTAACCCTAGGTCACCTAGGTCTTCTTAAGGAAGAAACACCCTAAAATTTCTAAGAATGCTTAAGGAGAATTGAAGAGAGTTTGCATGTGAAACTAGAGAATTCATAGTGAATAAGGTGTTATGAGTTGAGTTACATTGTAGAATTAGTTAAAGGAGAATAAAGGAAAGGAATCAGAGGACAAAAAATATATATCTAATTAGAAAGGATCAAGTATACATCAAGATAGAGGTGATCTAACATCAAATAATAGAGTGCTGACCAAAAGATCATTGCTGAGACATTCTAATAGATGAATTAGTTAAATATCTTAACAAAGTAATCTTAATAGGTTATTGTAAATCCTTTAACAGGGTGATTAATTTATTGTAAGTTAAAGTCCTTTTAGCAGGCACACTTTTAGTAGGGTGTTTAAATCCTTTAACATGGTAAGATCTAACAATCTTATAAGACTTTAATAGGGAAAAAATTTCACAAGGTAGATCATGTTTCATGACCACACATTGTAACCTTTGTTAAATACACTTTATTACTGTCATAGTGAAGATTTGTGGGTGTTATCTCCACCCCAATTTTACCTTCTCCTTGGAGGGTTTCTAGGTAACCAAATATCTGGTGTCATACATGTGTTGAATATTTTACTTCCATGCTATGGATGTATATGCTTAATTTGGTATTTCAATTTATATTCATGGATTGTGAGATGGATGTGTTTTGAATAGTTTTAGAGGTTGAAATTTTTAAGTGATGATTCACCCCCCCCCCAGAGTTTACTTCCCTATTGTATTTTCAATAGTACCATCTCTGACCTTAATAGGGATTGAGGGGGGTAGGTTGGCACAGTGATCTTAGCACCTTTACCTTTGATAGGCATGGGTAGGGATTTTAGAGGTATGGCCTAGGGAATTAGATCCATCTAAAATGACTTTTGGATCGATTCCCTTGTCTATTCAATCACATGCATGGCTTGATGATCTATGCCATCATTTTTTTCTCACCTTATCTCCTAATTCATGATAGGCCTATTATATAATTTGTTTCTATTATACAAAGGATCCATGACTTTAGGTACACCCTTTTCCACAACCTTGAGAGGAATCTTCATCTTCAACATATTGTCTGATAGGTATAGACTCATCCTACAATAGTCCTTTATATGAGCATCATAGTCATATATTGTGTTGATTCAATGAACTTCTAGGGCATTGACATGTAAAAAATGTTTCCCTACTAGATGCTGAACCATCCCAATGTTATCAAAAAGTTTACGAGGGGAGTTGTATTCTTCCAAGGGATACTAATCCCATTTAGAGTCAAAGGTAGTAATATCTTACTTTTGCTTCACCTCAAATGCAACAATTGTAATTGGCTAGACCTATGTCTTCTTATGTTGTTTCCTCACCCTATCATAAGAAGAAGTGAGTTGGTGGGGCATCTCTAGGAGTATGAGCCTATTTGAATGGTATCTCAAAAGATTTTTGGGGTACATAAGAGTACCAACTATCCAAAAATACATAAAAGCCTTAAATTGAATGTATTAGGAACCTATCTCTGTGATTTTGATTATTGCCTCTACTAAAATTATCTTTGCAAAGTCTCCTTCAATGAATCCATCATTAACCACTCTGTATTTTGCACTCTATAGTGGGAGCTTCTTTTTCACCAGTTGTGGGTATATGACATAGGGCCAATCATTTTCATCTTGCATGCTTCCTTTTCTATATAGCCTTGGATAGTCAGTGGTTCTAGAAGCTATGAGGCACACCATGTATGATGTCATGTAGCAATGAGGATCAATTTTAATGATGACTAGCTACTCATTCAAGTTATCACTTAGGATGGTGGCCCAATCAATGGGCATCTTGGTGACCCCTATGGTTTCAATAAAATGAACCAACCATGTTTGAAGGTGACCCACTGCAGGAAGACCCATTTCTCTACTAAGGAGGACAATCAAGTATGCAATGTCATCTCTCATATACCCTCTAGTCATATCCACCTTGCCTACTTTTTGGCCCAAAGGTGTCCTATCAATCAGAAATGAGGTTTGCACTAGTTCCTTAGCCTCTTTCTTATTCTCCTTGTACCACCTCTTTGATCCATAGTATGATATTTGAAGGTATTAGTCCACCCTTGGAAGATGTAATGATTTCTCTATGTTTTTGGGTTAGAGGTCTAGGACTATCTCTCCTATGATGCTTTTTACTACCTTCTCCTCAGTTACATAATGCTCTACCAACATCATTATCAATTCAAAAGACTGAACTGAAGTGGGGTGTGATGTTGTGTTTACCAATCTGCTTTAGATTAGTGTAGATATCATGACTAACCCTCTCACTTGGTTTGTTGCAAATGTTTAGAAAAGCATTCTAATTGATGGGGCATAGCTTAGTGTCTCGGATCTCTATGTGCCCATCCTAGAATCTTGATTTCTTTGGCACTCTTTGATACTTGAAAGCAATAGGTTTTAATAATGATACCATTTTATCTACATGAAAGAAGTAAACATTAGTCTTATGGATATCAAAAGGAAAAAATATGACCTAAAAATACCCTAGACTAACTCCAAAATAGATCAAAGTGTAGTTCCCTCTAGAATAATCTATTCACACCTTAGCACACCTTAGTGAACCCTTATAGGTGAGTTTATGTGCTTAGTTATCCTTGGAAATGACTTGGTGCATAGTTGTGCACCATCACACATGTGCACCTAGGCAAGGTGCACACATGCACACATGTGCAACATGGATTAGAATGGGGGGATTCAGTCTTTCTCTTATATGTGGAGGTGCACACATGCACACCTTCTAAGGTTTCTACCTTGGTTTCTTTAGTGTGCAAGGGAGGAGTGGGGTTATAGACTAGCACAGGGTGTTTGTGTATGAATGTGTGACATTAGAGGTAAAGAGGAGAGAAAGTGAAGAAGAAGGGGGTCAAGGCCTTATATAGGCCTTGGGATAACCCATGTGTACACCCCCATAGGTGTGCACCCTCTGAGGGTGTGCACATGCACATATGCACATCCCCAAAGTGGGGTGTAGCATGCATATGTGCACACTTGAAGCATAGTAGAGCCCAAAAATGACTTTCTATCTCTCTCTGGGTACCCAACTCTTCCTAGTCAGATACTGGGATTCCACTTAGACCTAGGGAGGATCCAAAATGACCGGGGCTTCATACTAGAAGCCTTAGAGGGGAGTTTAAAACTAGGAGGTCCCAATTTTCTATGTGAAAATGGGGTGTGCATTGTGAAACCACAATAAGACTCTAACACACCCTTTTGACTACTTTGATCCCTTATTCCTAAGTTACTTAGAAAAAATAATGTACAAGACAAAAATAGGTTAGGGCTTATCTTACAACCTTAGGTGCTCCTAAACTATTCCCCCCTACAAAAAATAATTTATGTTATCCCTAGATATATGAGTTCTATACTAATGCCAAGATTTTTAAAGTTACTCTTTGATATCCAGGTAGCCTATGATTCAGATTGGTGACTCCATTTGATGAGGCTCTCCATATAGATGCCATGCCTTGTTTTATTTTTGACCCTTGAATCTAATATCCTTTCAACTCATGGTTTCACTTGAATAGGTATTTTGATCTCTATTAAAACCTTATTGATCTTTGTATTGTGCCCCTTCTCTATTATATCAAGACCTTTGTATTTGACTAGATCTTGCAAATTGAGTATTGGTGAGATAGCTAGTTCTGTATGTAGAGCCATATTATAGGTATTTTCCCCATCTTTTGGTAAGATCTTGCATGGTCCTAGTCTCCTCATTTTAAACTTACTTGAAATTCCCTTCTAATCCTAGCTTTGATCAGATGTACCATTACCCAATCGCTTACTTCAAACTATAGATCCTTTCTTCTCTAATCCACCTTAGTCTTGAGTTTCTGATTTGCTTCAATCAAATTATTTCTCACTTGATCATGGACCTCTTTCATAGATTGATAAAAATCCTCAGCATGTCCACTCCTTTCTTTATGAATCTTAATCTCCCTAAGTTCACACACTCCCCTAAGATAAGTGCCATAATAATCTCAAATGAACTTTTTCCAATTTTCCTATTCACATTGTCATTATAAGAAAAATTAGCTTGAGGAAACACTTGGTCCCAGATTATATTATTTTGTCAAATACCCTAGAAGGTTTCCAAGTACCCTTTTTATCATTTCTATTTGGTCATCTATTTTTGGATGGTATGTAGAACCAAATGCTAAGTTGGGTGCCAAACCTTTTCAATAAAGTTTTCTAGAAATTCCCTATGAACTTTACATATCTATTAGAGACAATGCGTAATGGAAATCCTTGAATCCTCACCATTTCCTTAATAAGATATGGGAAATATAACTACCATCATGTGTTTTCTTACAAGGAATAAAATGACTAATTTTACTAAATCTTTCAACTACCACAAAGATATTGACAAAACTAATATTAGTTGTTGGGAAGCCTACTATGAAATCCATACTAAGACACTCTCATTGTCTATTAGGAGTATGTAAATGTTGGTACTCTCCTTACATATCTTTGCATCACTGTCCAATAGTAGAACCTTAAGACTAGGTCTAGTATTTTATTTAGGCCAAAATAACCACTAAGACTAACATAATGCTTCTATTGTATGAGGTTTTCCCTCATAGACACCATAGGCATACACAACTAATATCCCTTGAATAAAAAAACCATTCTATAGTGTATAGTCATAAAATTGACTATAAAAACATTTGATTATTAAAATCCACTCATACCTTTTAGGCTTTTGTGAAGTCTTCATCACCTTCATATAGGTCCTTGAACCCTTGAACCCTAATACTTTGTATTGAATCTCTTAGACTGTCAAAAAGATCCTACTAAGTGCATCTGCCACTTTGTTATTCTAACCTTCTTATGTTTTATGGTAAAAGTTTAGGCTTGTAGGAACTCCATCAATTTTTTATGTCAGTGACTCAACTTGTCTTGAGTATTGATGGAACTCAAGCCTTGATTATCTATGAACACCAAAAAATGTTTTGGCAAAAGATAATGCCTCCACTTCTTGAGGGCTTGAACCAAGAAATAAAGTTATATGTCATAAGAAGTGTATTTCTTCTTAGACTTATTTATCTTCTCACTAAAAAATGCTAGATGTCTTCCTTCTTGGCTTAACATTGCTCCTACTACAATTTTTCTTGCATCACAATCCACTATGAACAACTTATCAAAAGTTGGAAAGACTAGGATGGGTTGGGTAGCCACTTGTTGTTTTAGTACCTCAAACCCATGGTCAACTTCCTTGGTCCATGTAAAATTTTGTTTCACTCCTCCTTTTATAGTATCTAGGACATGGTCACATGTTTAACTAAACCCTCTAATAAAATTTCTATAGAATTGAGCCAATCCATGGAAATTTTTGACATTTATCCCTATTTTAGGAGTGGACCAAATAAGAATGATTTCTACCTTTCTTGGATCCATTTTGATGCTATCTTATGAGCTTATAGATCCCAAATACACAAGCTCATTAATTAAGAACTTGATCTTTTCTAGATTAATGGCCAACTTCTCTTAATACAACCTCCTTAGTACAATTTCTAGGTTTTCCATGTGTTCTTATTTTTTCCTACTAAAAATAAGGATACCATCTAAGTAGACAACAATAAACCTACCTATGTAGTACTTCATAACTTTATTCATTAGCCTCATGAAAATTCTTGGGGCATTAGTAAGCCCAAATGACATCACTAACTATTTGTAAAACCCTCTAGGGTTTTGAATATTGTTTTCCATTCATCCCCCTCTTTCATTCTAATTTGATGATACCTAGTTTTAAGATAAATTTCTATAAAATACCTAGTCCCTCCAAGACAACCCATTAAATCCTCCATTCTAGGAATAGGAAACCTATATATGATTATTATCTTATTAATTTCCCTATAATTAGTACATAATCTCCACTTACCTTAATTTTTGGGTGCCAAAACCACTAGAACAACACATGGGCTTATACTTTTTCTGATAAGTCCTTGGTCAAGGAGCTCTTGGGCTTTTCTTGCTACCACCTTGTTCTAGTATGGTGTCATCTTGTATGCAACTTTGTTGGGAAAGGATGCCCATGACACAAATTCTATATGATGGCTAATGATTGTTTGAGGGGAAATTTTTTTGGTGTCCCATCATTGATGATGTCACTCAATTATTTTGTAGGTAGTACTTGCTTTGGTTTTTCCTCTTCTTTGGGCTTCAAAATAGTAGCAAAGCCTACTTATTCCTCCTTCTTGAGGTCATTTAAAAATTATTTGCCACTCAATAAGAGTATATTGGGATCTACTATTGTATCTACTCCTTTGTCTAAAAGGGATTGAATATTATTGGTCACTCCATTCTTTTTGAAAGCATAAATATTATTTTCCCCATGATGAGCTACATCTCTATCATATTGCCATGGTATGCCTAATAGAAAATGGAAATCATCCATTGGAAGGCATCACAAAGTATCTTGTCTTGGTATCCTCCTATGGAAAATTCAACCCTCACTTGCTCATTAATTAAGACATTTCCCCCTTTGTTCAACCAAGTGACCTTGTATGGATGTGCATGAGGGATATTCGTTAGCTTCAACTTTAGGAGTTCCTCCTCTAAGATAATGTTAGTTGTTAAGCTTGAATCTATGATGAATCTATACACCTTACCAAGAATTTTATATTTCATCCTGAATAGTACTCTCCTCTATTTGGGTTCTTCCTTGATAGGTTCTTTGATTAATACCCTCCTAAACATAAGGTTCTCCCCACTTTCTAAATCAAGATTCACCTTAATAGATCTAATACTACTAGTTTCCTCTTGGCCATAGGAAACCATATTCTCCACTTGTGAAGTTGATGATTTTTTAGGGAACCTATAGGAAGGATGGCCTAATTGACCACAATTATAACTTTTCATGCATTCTTTGTTTCTTTCTTAGCCAAGAAAGCAATCTTCCTCCAAAGAAGAATGTCCACCACCAGTGTTTTCTTTCTCATCTACACTTACTTCCCAATCAACATCTAGTTACACACATAATATCAAATCATGTGATATATCATACCATAAACCATAATTAGGTGTACCTTTCAAACTTCCAAATGTTCTTTTTATTTTTGCCTAATATGTCTCTTTAGAATCTATTTGACATCTTTCCACAATTCTAACTACATTAACTATATCAGCTCTAGTATGTGTCAAATACTACAATCCATCAATCATAGATCTATAATTTTTTTGTTCAATAGTAGGAGATTAATCTTTTCTAAACAATTTATAACTAGTTACTATAGGTGTCCCAACATGTTTATAAATTTCCAATTCAAATATTTTCAACAAATCTTTAAGATACTTAGTTTTTGATATAAAAATTCCATCCTTTCTCTATATAATATCTAATCCCAAGAAACATTTCATTTCTCCAATCATACTCATCTCAAATTCCTTCTTCATTTCTTGTGAAAATTCCTTACTTGGATTATCTCCAAAAATAATGTCATGCACAAATACTTCAACACTTAGTCATTATCATTCTTTCTTACATACAAGTTACTAACAAAATTACCTTAAAAAAGATCTCAAACTTGTCAAATATTTATCCAATCTTTCATATCAGGCTCTAGGTGCTTGTTTTAGTCCATACAATGTCTTCTTTTATTTGCAAACCATATCTTCTTTATCTATCAAAGGAAAACCATCAATCTATTCAATGTATAATTGTTCTCCAAGTTATCCATCTAGAAAAACTTATTTGACATCCATTTGATAAACTATAAAGTTTTTGTAAGCTATATATGCCAAAAAAATTCTCACTGCTTCTAATCTAGCAACAAACACAAAAGTTTCTTCAAAATTAACACCTTCTTTTTGTGAATAATATTTACATACAAATCCTTCTTTTATTTGCACAAATCTTCCTTGTTCATTCATTTTGTTTCTGAATACCCATTTATTTCCAATAACATTCTTATCTTTAGGTCTATGAACTAATTCCCAAGTTTTCTTCTTCTTAATCTGCTCTAGTTATTCTTTCATAGCTTCAATCCAATAATCATCTTTACAAGATTCATAAATATTCTAAGGTTTAAATTGATGAATTAAAAATAATTCTTCTCTTTCCTTTTTCCTTTTCATAACTCCTTTGTCATTACTTCCAATTATTTGATTGACAGGGCAATTCTTTGCCACATTTATGTTAGGTGTCACATGTTTGATTCTAATTTATTCTCAAGGATCCTCTCTCTGTATTTCTCCTTGTAGTTCAATTTGTAAATCAGTGTTAGTTTCACAAAAAAATCATGCTCAACATTATTCTTGTTAATTATTTGATTATTCTCTCCATCAGAATCATAGTCAAGTACCCTTTCCTAAATTCTAAACTTTTCATCAACTCTTACACTATCACTTAAAAAAATTAATGGTCTCTAAGGGTGTCTCTTCTACTTCTTCATGTCATCCTCATCATCAATTTCTAAGAAATTTACCATATCAAAATCAAGTTCATCATCCTCATCAACACAAAATCAATCTTGTGCAAACTTTGACTTATAAGGATTCATAGGCTTTATCTTCCACTCACTTTAATGACAACTAGATGAAAAATGACCAAATTATTTGCAAGTTCAAATAGAAATTTTTTCTTACCTTTTTCTATCTTCTTTTCTTCTTCTTTCCAACTATCATATTTACCTCCATGAAACTTCATAATTTATTTTTTGAAATATGCCATGGATCTCCTTAAGATGTTCAATTTCTTTTCAAGGACCCCATGCTCTGATATTGATTGTTCAAAAGTAATGTACCCAAAGCTAACTAAGAGGAGAAGGGTTAAATTAGTTACACATTTCAAAAAAATCTTAATATATTTATTAATTAAAAATTATGTAAATAGTAGATTCAACAACCACAGAAAGATAATCATACACAATAACACCAAATCACTATAAATGTTAACTAGGGAAACACTTTCAAAGGGAAAACCCTAGTGGGAATGATGCTCACAAGATGATGTAGTAATATAAAAGTTCCTTGTGAAATAATAGACCCTATTAGGAGTAAATTAAATACAATCAATACATATGAGTCATTTTTAGGAGATTCCAACCCTATTAGGAGTTGAAAGGGGGAAAACTAAACCCATTGTCAAAATAGCCTTAGTACTATTCTCACTAAATAATACAAATATGAAGTGACAATTTTCCAAATAGAAATGTATCTTGCTGAATTAGTTTTTTTAAAGCTTGCCACACATCAACCACACCAAATATACTCTGATAAAAAGATATTCACATTCAGGTTTAGTCATAGAATAACTATCTGTATTACATCTCACTTTCAAGTTTACATAACCGACAAATGATCTCATAAATCAAAACCACACTTTTCCACAAGGAAATAGTATTTTTTTATACCAAGTCCTAAATAATAAGTTTTGAGCTTTCCTTGAGGATTTCCCAATTTACAATAATAATATAGGAAAATATTAAGATATTACAAATTACGGTACACATTACATTACAATTTTACATCTTTTTAAGATAACAAAAAAACTATTGGCTCATAGTCTTCATAAAATTTCACACCATGATCTTCTTATTTTCAATATTAATAAAGGAATATTTGAAATTTCTTAAATATTTATCTTAGTCCTCTTAAGATAATTCCATCCTATGAGGAAATAGAAGCAAAACAATAATACCCACTTTCTAGAAATGATGTATAAAATCTTCCCTAGTAAAATCCTCATAACTCTATCCAGTCTTCATATTTATGTATGTTCTCCTAGTAATAGCATCTAGACATGTTGTAGAACATAACCTAAAGTGCACATAATCTAATAATAAATCTTCAAATTGTGCCAAACACTTGTTCATCTATAACTCTTCTAGTCTTTATAGAATAAAAAGTATGTTGACATCAATTATAAACATCGTCATAAATGCAACACATAACTAATGAATCATGTCTCTATAATTTCTAATATATTCACCCATAGGAATATCATTAGCATTCATTCTAACAAGCTCTTAGCATGAAAGAAAAAATAAAGTGTTGTAGGAGCACCTAGGGTTTTAGGCTAACCCTAACTTACTTTTTTTTTTCTTTTCTTGTAAGTGATTTTGTCCAAGTCACTAAGGAATAAGGGAGTAGTTACAAGGGTGTGTTAGAGACTTTATGAGTTTAATAGTATGTGTGGATATAAGTTTTCCAATGTGTGCCAAAAAGTTGTCATAAGTTGTCAAGAAGAGTAAGATTGGTTAAAGAGTTCGATTGACCTCAAAATGTGTAATGATGTGGATGTATTTAGATAGGTTTAGATAATATTATATGATTAATCCACTCATTTTTATTGTATATGAGTTGCAAAAGAATCAACGTGTCAAAGTTGCTAAAATTGTCAATGACAACATTTGAAAAAACATGCAAAGGTGGTAAGAAGAAATTGTGGGCTAGTTATAACTATTGTATCAAAAATAATTAAGGTGTTTAAGACCATGAAAGGTTTGAAATAGTGGTTGGAAGTTTTTATATAGCAAGTTTCTTAATAAAACCTATCAATTTTCCTGCATACTCAGTTTAGTCATATTGTAATTGGAGCACCCACATGATAATGTATTGACTTGAGAAATTATTTTACATGGTTAGATAAGGAATTAAATTTAATTTCTTAATTTGGGACTACAAACATAAAAAAAAAATTCTTTTTCTTGGTGAAAGTAAATTCCTTCCTCTATGAATGATTTACTGATCCATATAGAATTGAAGGTCTAAAATTAGATCTAGGATAAAATCCTATGGTGGAACCTATATGACCACTTGGAATATGCTAAGGAACATTATAAATAGTGTACATATTCAATTTGGGCATATGGTTTATAGGTTTTCTATATTTACTACCAAACCTTGGGCAAGTTGTGTTGTACTTGGCTAGGAGACTTGGTGATGACAAAGAAATGGTGGAGGGTTTGATAGATTAGAAAGGGAAATCAAAGTTCACGAATGTGTAGAGGAATATTCAAAGAATATATGTCTAAAAGAGAAGGGAAATTTGAAACCATTTATTGAGTGTTTGAGTCATTTGAAGTCATTACAAACCATACAAGCTTGAAACCCTTGAGTTTAGGCCAATTTATAGGAAGGAGTTGTATAGACAAGTTGCGGGGTATGAAACCTTAAAAATTCTTGAGTATTCTAAAAAAGGTATCTGTAATGGTGATTATGTTAGAAACTAAAGTCCACCAATATAACTGACTAGGGGCCAGGGGGGTGGGGTGAATCAATTATCCAATTATTATGAAAAATATCAACCTTATTAATCCTTAACCACATGAGCAATATAATCAATAACCATAACAAGACACTCATACACAATAACACCACATATGTTAACTAGGGAAACCCTTGATCAAAGGGAAAACCTTGGTGGGGATGATACCCACAAAATGATGTACTAATATAAATATTCATTGTTAGAGGATGGACTTTTTTAGGAGCTAATGAAATACATTTAGTACATATCAGTCCCTATTAGGAGACTTTGAATCACTATTAGGAGATTCCAACTCTGTTAGGAGTCGTAGAAGGTAGAGGGACCTATTGTCACTCACTGTTTAACTTATCTCTATATTATTCCTTGTAGAATAATATAAATGAACTATACTTGCACTTCCTCTTTCTTTGTCTTGTCAACTAGACTGCTTCTTCTTTTGATCTCGATACTACATCGCTACCTTCACATCTAATATTTCCTTGGATTGCTTACTTGCATTTACCATTAACTCTTCTCTTGTTCTCACAATCCACACACTTGATACATATCCAAACACGGAAAATATCCTTCCTTTATACCATGTCCTTAAAACAATTCCTTGAGTCAAACTTGATGATTTACAAATTAATTATAATAGGACCACATTAATATAATTAATTAATTTATAATTACATAATATTGTTGGCTCACAATATTTAAAATTTCTCACGTGTAACTCCAAAACTTGCACACTTGATGATGTCATCATTAGGATCTCTTCTATCACTATTGAATTTTGCATATCATGATTCTATCTCAGTAAAGAGATACAAATAAATCATTAGAAACAACTTCGTAGATACTCTATCTTCTTATTGTTCTCTATAAATCAAACATTAATTCTACAAATATTCTTTTGACTTGATGCACACTTAACCCCATCATTAGGACATAGTGTATAAAATGACCTTAAGCATGCTTGACTTGATCATCAATTCTCTACTTGTATGACCTAATTCTCTATCGACTACTCTACTAGTCTTCATGGAGATACTAATATGTTGACATCAATGACAAATATAGTCATGAATGCAATATGTAAATCATGCTAAAATCTCCCACATGCTTTGGAAATGCTTCAAATACTCCCCCAAAGTAATACCATCAACATTCATACTAATAATCTCCCCCTTTGACATTGATGGGGCCATCCATGCTAACATGTTAACAAAAATCATAAAGTACATTTCTCCATAGAAACCTCTTGTTCTGGTGGGGCCACTCAAGTTTTTATGAACAATCTCTAACTTATTTATAGTGGTGAACTTCTTGCTAGGAAATGATATCTTCTTTTTCTTAGCCATGATACATTCTTTGCAAACAACATGAGTAGGCTTCATGATTCTAGGAAAATCTCTTACTGCAAATGTACTACTAACCTACATAATGTTATCAAAGTTTATACGAAAAAACCTTCTATGTCATAACCAACTATTATCTACTTTTGTAACCAAATAGATCATCTCATTATGATTTAATTGAAACTCATTACCTTTGGATCTTGTAACTATTCCAATCAACTTACCATCTTTATCTTTGATAATACAGGTCTTGTTTGTGAACTACAACTGATAATCTTTGTCAACCAACTTTCCAACACTCAACAAGTTATGTTTCAAACCATCAAAAAAAAAAAACATCATTAGTGTTAGTCTTTTCATCAAGAGTAATAGATCCTATTCCTATGACGTGACAAGCTGCATTGTTACCAACTCTAACAATTCCTCAATCATGATCTTTGAATTTAACAAAATTGTTCATATCTCTAATCATATCATGTGAACATCCACTATCTATAATCCAATCAGATTTCTTTTCAACTTGAGAAACTAGGTTTTTGTCTTCTATAATTTCAATTTCAGAACTTTCTTCTTTTATAGCCACAAATCCTAACTCGTCATCACTTTTTCTATGACTCAGATTCATCATCTTCATTTTCATATAAACAATCTCTAGGTCTTTTAGGCTTGAAATTTATTTATACTTTTTCTTTATTTTAGGACACTTAGAAGCATAATGAACAATTCATTACAAATCCAACATTTAAATATTTTCTTACAATCTAGTTCTCATCTCAGAAGCAAGGCTAAAATAGGTCATCTCATTAGGATTCAATTGAAACACATTATCTCTAGATCTTGTAACTATTACAATCAATTTACCATCTTTATCTTTGATAATACAGGTCTTGTTTGTGAGCTACAACTGATAATATTTATCAACCAAATTTCCAACATTCAACAAGTTATGTTTCAAACCATCAAAAAAATAAATGTCATCAGTGTTAGTCTTTTAATCAAGAGTAATAGATCCTATCCTTGTGATGTGACAAGCTATATTGTTACCAAATCTAACAATTCCTTAATCATGATCTTTGAATTTTAAAAAAATTGTTCATATCTCTAGTCATATCATGTGGATGTCCACTATCTATAATCTAGTTAGATTTATTTTCAACTTGAGAAACTAGGTTTTTTTTCTTCTCTAATTTCAATTTCAGAACTTTCTTCTTTTATAGCCACAAATCCTAACTCATCATCACTTTTTCTATGAACTCTTTCCTTAGATTCATAATCTTCATTTGCATACAAACAATCTCTAGGTCTTCTAGGCTTGAAATTTATTTTATACTTTTTCTTTCTTTTAGGACACTTAGAAGCATAATAAAAAAATTCATTACAAGTCCAACACTTAAATATTTTCTTACCATCTAGTTCTCATCTCACAAGCAAGGCTATACCTTCTTCAATCTTTCTGTCTTCTTCAAATCTAGATCTACTACAACTAGCATAACCTCCATGGGTGCTTGCACACCTAGATAAACACGGACACACAATTAATGCACTAAAAGTTGTTTCCACTCTTGTCAATTGTCCATACTACCTTAGACTTGATTCTATTGCTTCCAATCTTCCAAGAAAAGTTTCCTTGGTGAATTTCTTAGTATAGGATATCTTAAGTTCAATCATATTTTCTACTTGTTTGAATGGTGGTGTCAAAGTTTTCAAAATATTCCATAAAATATCATCTTATTCTTTAGACCCTTTACAAGATTTAATTCCTATAACAATCTTAGATATTCTACCAATATAGATTCTCATAGATTCATCTTCCATGATTTTAACATCTTAAAACAAACATATCCAATTATGTAATTTGATTCTTTTAGAATTCTTATCTCCTTCAAAAGTAGATTCTAAAGCTTTCCAAATTTTATGAGATGTATCCAAAGATCTTACCTGGTTGTATTCATTTTTAGGAAGAGCTATCAATAATGCTTCTATGGCTCACATATTACACATAAATAGATCTCTTTCTACTTCACTACATTCCTCAAGCTTTCCTTCTTCCACAATTTCTTTGCTACTATTTGTCAAAAGCCAATATCTTGGACCCATACATAACAAATGAGTCTTCATATTTTTCTTCTAGCTCTCATGGTTAACTCCATCAAACTTAGGAATTTCTTTTTTGAAGGACTCATTATTGATCTCCCAAAGCTATTAAGCTTTCTCTTCAAGGACCTAATGCTCTGATACCAATTTTTTTTTTTTTTTTTGATTGGTAAGAGGCTGAAACCAAGATTAATTATTATGTATTATTATTAATTATTATTTTATTAAGCATAGGTAGATTTGAACCCAAGACCTCTTCGATAAAAAGATCATAATTTACCATTGTGTTGTAGGCTCTTGCCTACTCTGATACCAATTTTTATAAAGTAAAGTCCACCAATATAACTGAGAGGGGGTAGGTGATGGTGAATCAATTATGCAATTATTATGACAAATATCAACCTTATTAATCCTTAACCATATGAGAAATATAATTAGTAACCATAACATGATACTAATACACAATAATACCATATATGTTAACTAGGGAAACCCTTGATCAGAGGGAAAAACCAAGTGGGGATGGTACCCACAAAATGATGCAATAATATAAATATTCCTTGTTAGAGGATGTACTCTGTTAAGATCTGATGAAATACATTTAGTACATATCAGTCCCTATTAGGAGAAATTGAATCCTTCTTAGGAGATTCCAACCCTATTAGGAGTTGTACCAACCCTATTAGGAGTTGTAGAAGGTAGATGGACCCACTATACAAACAACTTTAGGGGAAAGACCACTAAACTCACTGTTCAACTAATCTCTATATTATTCCTTGTAGAATAACATAAATTCGCTATATTTTTACTTCCTCTTTATTTTATTTGTTAACCAGACTTCTTCTTCTTCTTTTGATCTTGATACTAGATTGCTAACTTCACATCCAATAATCCCTTGGATTGCTTACTCGCATTTACCAAATACTCTACTCTTGTTCACACAATCTACACACTTGATAAATATCCAAACAAGGAAACTATCCTTCCTTTATACCATGTCCTCAAAATAATTCTTTGAGTTAACATTGAGGCTTTCCTAATTAATTATAATAGGACCACATTAAGATAATTAATTTATTTATAATTACATTACACTGCTAGCTCACACTCTTTACAATTTCTCACATGTACAACTCTAGAAATTGCAAACTTACATCATCATTATGCTATCTTATATCATTGTTTAACTTTGCATATCACAATTCTATCTCAGTAAAGAGATACAAATCAATCATTAGAAACTACTTCTTAGATACTTTATCTTCTTACCGCTCTCTATAAATAAAGCATATCTTCTGCACATCTTTTTTTGACTTGATACACACTTAACCTTGTCATTAGGACACAATTTAGAATATGTCCTTAACTACACTTGACTTGATCATCAATTCTCTATCTGTGCATACTCATTGTCTATCTTCTACTTTGCTAGTCATTAAAAAATACTGTTATGTTGACATCAATGACAAAAACAATCATGAATGTAACATTAATCATTCTAAAAATATCCCACATGATCTATAAATTCTTAGGATACTCCTCCAAAGGAATACCATCAAAATTCATGCTAACAATCTCCCCTTTGGAATTGATGGAAACATAGATGAAAAACATCTAAGTTCCAAGAGTACCAAAACAACATTTCTATTATTACAACTACTATTCTCTTATTTTTAAATCCTCTTCATCAATAAAATATAAACCTCACTGAAATACTATTTATTCTACATCTCTTATTCATGCATAGGAGGTCTCATTTCTCCCCCATTAATCAATTTCTCATTTATTAGAGGATCTTCTCCCTCATTCATGATACTTCCTATTCACACTCTTTCCCATTCACTCAATCTCTCCCCCATTCATACATATGAGATGGTTTTCATGCATACTCTCTCGCATTGACATCAACAACAAAGGATTCATTATGTCAATTATCTACTCCAAGTGTTCAATTGACTCAAGTGTCCAAAGACACTATTCTGGACTAACTACCAAGAGTCCTAGATGACTCTTCCAATCTTAGATACTCCCCTATATAGGAAGCATCGACATTCAATCTAGTCAAACAATAGTGCTTAGTACCACTAGATTGATGCAATCTCTATCATCTACTCAGAAGTAGGCAAGGGCATAACCCCAAACATTCCTCACAAGTATTAAAGTGTATCTTTAGGAAAAGGCTTCATAAAGATATTTGTAGTTTGATCTTTTATACATACATACTCCAATCTAATTTTTTTCTTTGCCACTTTTTCTCTTAAAACATGACACTTAATAGATATATTCTTTATCTTATAATACAATACAAAATTCTTAGGCATACTCACTATACTTGTGTTATCACAATATATGATAATGGGTTCTAAAAAATCTTTCCCAATATCCTTTGGCATCTACTTCGTTCACATGATCTAGTTACAATTGTTTGTTGTTGCTACATACTCTGCTTTAGGTGTACTTTGTGAAATGAAATCTTGTTTCTTTCTCAGCCAAGAAGTCAATCTTCCTCCAAGAAAAAATTCTCCCCCAATGGTATTATTTTTTCCATCCATACTTCCTACCTAATCTGCACCAGTATAAGCACATAAAGTGAAATTACTTGATTTATCATACCATAACCCATAATCAGCAGTACTCTCCAAATATATGAATATTGTCTTTACTACTGCATAATGAGTTTCCTTTGGATTATCTTGAAATCTTGCTACTATCCCAACTGTATATTCTATATTTGGTTTGGTGTGAGTTAGATATTGCAAACCTCCAATCATTGACCTATACTTCTTCTGCTCAACTGTAGGTGTGTCTCATCTTTTCTAGATAACTTGTGACTAGCTATCATCAGTGTGCCAATAGATTTACAATTTTCCAAGCCAAATCTTTTTACCAAGTCTTTTAAATACTTAGCTTGTGATATGAAAATATTGTCACTATTTTGCACAATCTATAAACCTAGGAAAAACTTCATGTCACCAATCATACTCATCTCAAATTCATTCTTCATCTCTTTATAAAAATTATCTCTTTCTCATTACCTCTAAAGATTATGTCATCAACAATTATTAAAATGATAAATAAACCATTTTTAATTTCTTTCAAATACAAGTTACTATCTATAATACCTTTAGAAAATTCAATTTTTGCCAAATACTTATCCAGTCTTGCATACCAGGTTCTAGGTGCTTGCTTTGGACCATACAAATATTTCTTCAATTTTCATACCATATCCTTTTCTTCTATCAAAGGAAATTCTTCAAATGCTTAATGTAACTTCTTCTTCAAGTTCTCCATTCAAAAAGGACAACTTGATGGATACACTTAAATTTTCTATTTGTTGCATAAGCCAAGAACATTCTTGTTGCTTCCATTATGGCTACAGGGGAAAATGTTTCTTCATAATCTATGCCTTCTTGTTGTTAATATCCTTTACATACCAATCTGGATTTGTTCCTCACAACTTCACCTTGTTTATTCATCTTATTTCTGAATACCCATTTAGTTCTTATAATTCTTGTCTTTAGGCCTGGGAACAAATTCCCATGTCTCATTCTTCACAATATCATCTAGCTCTTCCTTAATTTCTTGAATCCAATGATCATGCTTGCATGCCTCATCTACACTCTTAGGTTCAACTTGAGAAATCAAACATAATTCCTCATGTACTTTATTTCTTGTCATCACTCCTTTGTCTTTGCTTCCAATAATATATATTCTCTACAAGGTGATTCTTTTCCAAATTCTTGCTAGTGTAGGAGTTGTTATTGAGCTCTTATCTCTTCTCTTGTTTCAACTCTCTATTCTTCTCCTTGCTCAATGATTTGTACATCATTTTGCAAATCATTGTTAGTCTTAAAGAAAACTTCAAAATTCTCTATAGATCTAGGATTATCTTCTTCCTCATCAGAATTATAATCCATTATCCTTTCTTTGACTCCAAACTTTTCATCTACTTTCACATTTGTACACTCAAAATTTATCTCAGTTCTATGATTAAGACATTTGTAAGATTTTATTTTCAATGAATAACCAAGGAACATACATTCATCACTTCTTGGATTAAACTTACTAATATCATCATCTCTCTTCATGTAACACTTACTTCCAAAAATTCTAAAATACTTCATTGAAAGTGTATGACCAAACCATGGTTCATAAGGAGTCTTGTTTGTATCTTTTTTTATTTGTATTCTCTTCATAGTGTATACTACTATATTAACTTCTTTCCTCCAAAATGTCTTAGATACATCATTCTCAATCACCAGTTCTCTTGTTGCTTCTGATATAGATTTGTTCCTCTTTTTTGCTATGCTATTTTTATCAGGGGTCTTATGTAATGATAACTGTCTCTTTATTCCATTTTCTATAGAAAAAATGTTAAACTCTCTAGAAGTAAACTCTCCACCTCTATCTGATCTCAAACATTTAATATTTACACTAGATTCATTCTCAACTCTATTCTTAAATATCTTGAACTTCTCAAATGCCTCATATTTTTCTATAAGTTGTGTTTGAGGTCAAAGATGCAAAAAGATGAGAGTATTAAGGTATCCAGATACCTTAATGGACTTAGGTGGGACATCCAAGAGGATCTTAGTCTTTTGAGTCCAAATATAGTCCATAAGTGCTACCAACTAGCCCTTAAAATGGAAGAAAATAGTAAAAACAAGAACAACATTCATTCTAGAGGTAGAGGAAAATGTAGGGACTCTAGAGGTTATAGAGAAGGCTATGGTGGTAGAAGCAATGAGATTAGATCACCAAGTGAATCCAAATTTTTAGATTAGAGTAACAAGTGGTAGAGGTAACTCTAGTAGAGGTAGAGGCTTTAATCATGGAGGCAGAGGTAGATTTGGAAGTTTTAGTAGAGGTAGAAAAATATACTAAAATGATTTCTATAATGCCCCAACTAGGGAACTAAGTAACATAACATGTAGAAGTGTTTTTTTAACAATTAAATTCTAAGAATGGTGGTTAGAATATCAACCTTCTACTTAATCTTTACTAACATACTTCCCTATAATGTCATTAAACAAAGAATAAAACAACAGTAGTAAAGGATACAAAAATGTACATATATATATATTCTAAAAGTAACAATGACATAGTTCTTAATTGACAAATCCATACAAAGAACTATATTATAATGTATAAAAGTTATTCCATTTTTAATAATATCAATCATAAGTTGCACTGTCCTTGCATGGTTTTTCAATTAAAAAAGTTTACAATTTCAACTACAAAATTTTATAATTTCAATAATTTAATACATCATGTGATACAATATTAGAATTTTTTTCTCCATTCCAAAGAGTTCTCGAAAGAAGAGGAAGTGAAAGTGTCATAAGAAAGCCAAGGAATATCCAACTAAGTACCCAACCTTAGTGGAAGAGTGATCACCAACCAACCATGTGGACCTTACAATCCACCACTAAGCCAAGATGAACCTTATATCCACACATAACAAATAAATAAAAGGTCTCCAAAATCATACACCTCTATAGATAGAAATAAAGTTCACAAATGCCATAACTCAAGAAAATCAAGACATAAATCCAATATGGTTCAAAAGAAATGATCACACGAGAAGTAATTTATATCAAGAAAAAGATATGAGAAATATAAGGAAAAATTCCATACGCAAGGCAAGGCTGAAATGAAACCAAGGTGATTCTAGGTTAAAAACTAAAGGGTGTCACACTACAAGATCAGCATCCCATAGATGGATAGGTTGCCAGCTCAATGTCTCTTAGGCATATCTTCCTTCTCTACCCACCCTCATGAAAAGAGCATGCATTCTCTAGACATGAGAGAAGCATATTAATATTTAATTAATTTGATAACCCAACCCAATTTATTTTAATTAAATTTCCACTTGGTTAACATTTTAACATTGGATTACTAGCCACTTTGGGCTCTGGCCCCCAATGTGAGCCACCCTTAAACTTTGTTCCTAGTGATCCCTTAAAATATAACTCACATGTAGGACAAGAAAATAATAATAAGGAAACAGGGGGTTCATAATTTATAGTTCAAACTTTGAAGCCATCAACAATAGATGTGGTATAACTAAAATAAAATAATACCCAAATTGGTTCCTAAACTATAAACATATTATTATGTCCCAAGGAGAGTAAACTTGAAAATATAAGGTATTATAACCAAAGAGAATACCATGTCACACTTCTCAAGATGAACAATTTTCAAAGACTTACATAATAATTTTAAGGAATGGGTCCTAAACAATAAAACATCCTAAATATAGAACATTACAAGTTAGTTGCCTTTGGTAAAGATAAACAACCAAAATCTAAATAAAAGAATGCAAGGAAATATCAACTACTCAAACTAGATATAGGGGGAAATATGATATAACAACAAAATAATCTTAAAATAAAGCTCAAGACCATACACGATAAATTATGTGTTCAATAAATTTATCTACTAGTTTATGTGAAAATACTCCACCTAAATAACAACATTATGGGTATAACTAGTCCAAGCATTTATTTCAATTAGAACCAATGTGATCATTATTAAAACAACTCCCATTATTTACTATTATTTGAAAGCTTCCTTAGTTACATATTTTCTTAACCTCAAATTAAGTAGCTCCGCTTAAGTATATAAATAAATTTACATGATAACGAGTAATATTTTTATTGTAAAATTGATTTGAGTATAATATTAGAAAGAACATGGATATAATTTCAACTTGGAACATAGCTCTAATACATGTAATTAATAACATAAAAACCTTAACCTAAAATAACTCATCTAATTATAGGTAATAGTAATAATATTAACTATATTGAATGTGACAATATTTTATAGCTTGGCCACTCTATTCTTAACATTAACAACCTCTATTTTAAGGTATAAGCTACCATGTTTCTTATATAAGGAAATTTCTAATATTAAATAATTATTACACATAATACTCACCAATGTAGCACAACTATTTTAAAAAGAGATACTCATGAAAAATACCTGACTATTTGAAGCCTATGTAGACATAGTTACTTAGATAGAACTTAAGAATTACCTATATAGAAGAGTCTAATAAATCTCACCCCCAAAGGCTCACACATCCTAGCCCCCTAATGCTTATCTTTGGTGTTTCTTATAGCCTTCAACATACAACTCTATGCTCAAAGAAATCTGAATCTTGTGTCTTTTCTCTCACTCAAAACTGTTAGAATCTGAAAAGATTAATAAACCAGAAAACTAGTGCAAAGAGTAAATATCTAAACTATGAATGCAAATGATACAAAATCAAAATAGCATCATAGAGTTAGTCTCCAAGAGAGTAATGCAAATGCTAGAAGCAAAATAGCATTAAGAGGATGTAAAAACAAGAGATACATATACAAGCCAGGTAGCATGCTTATATAGGCTAGGAAGAGGGAGGAGGTGTCAACACCAACCAATGAGGAGCAACCATCTATCGGACTAAAGATAACAAAGTATCTTCCCAAGATAGCTAATGGATGCTCACATGTAGGAAGGTGACACCTCACCACCATTCACCTAATAAGACATGCTTTATTAACCTAAGCGAGATTATTAAAAGTGTAGGAAAAACCTAGCAAAATAGAAAAAATAAAAAGCTACACTAACACCCCCCCATAAGCAAAGCTTAGGTGGATGTAGAAATGGGTCCCGGCAACAAGGCCATGTTAGGTACCCAAGTACAATGTAAGAAGATGCAACCTCTGAAAGCGGGGAAAGAGAGAAAACCACAAGGGAAAAACTCTCCCCCAAAAAGAGGTAAGAACCTAGTGAAGAACTGAAGAAGTCTCTCGCTAGGGAAATTGTCCCCTAAAATAGGAACAAGGAGTGATCATGAAGAAGCAGCATCACTGAAGCATGAAGAACTGCAAAACTCTGTCAAAATGCTGATCTGTAGAACCCCCATGGAAATAGAAGGCACGAACCATCAACCAAAGGAACCTCCATGGAAATAGAAGGAACGAACCATCAACCAAAGAAGCATAGAACAACAATATAACCTCCCTTTAAGGTAGGTGAGGTGATAGGCAGCTGAAAAGATGGGCCAAAAATCTCCTACAACACAGGAGCCAAACTCATCGAGAGTGAGGTACAAACACAAATAAAGGCATGTGTCGTTGACACTGCATGAGGAATTAGAGAAAGAGGGCCTGTAAGCGGCAAACAACTATCCCCCCCATGGCACTTTATATAATAATGTGAGTACAATGAATCACAATGATGAAAAGGATCCCGAAATGCAAGAGTGGCACTTTATCTCAGTGTATTGCATTGATATGCTTACAATGAATATCAACAATGATTAGAAAAAATATAAGGCTAAAAAAACAAAAGGTAAAGCCCAAAATGAAGCAACTGAAGAAACAAAATCGATCTCCGAACCTGAAATAAACAGAATATCCACCAGAATGCTAAAACACAAAAGATTGAATAGGATGTGTCTAGAATAGAATCTGGAACAACAACCAACATCACTAGAAAGAGCACAGAAAGAGCTTTCCAGCGATATAAAGAAGTCCAAAAATGGAGATCGAAAGCTCAAGATACGCCTCCTGGAGTGCAAAATAGAACATCTAACTTTGATTGCCATAATAGGCAACCAAACTGTATCAAAACTCAAAAAAACCTATACCAGTATCTCTGTCTCAGAACCAGCTTTTTGATGCTTCTTTCGGATCGGAAAAATACCTCCATATGCAAAAGTTATGGCCAAAAAACCACAAGTAGGTCTTGATTTCAATGCATTACAAACTCTCATGAAGAGCATATGTTAAAAGTGAAACTTGGGCATAATAATCAAGGAAAAAAATAGCACCATTGTGATCTACTCGAAAAATCATGCACTTTCAAAAAAAGAATCGCCTCGATATGAGGTCGTATGAGAAAGTTATGATCTTCCGAAGTTTCCAAAACAAGAACTATGCATAGTCACGACTGAGAATCTGCAATTTCTGAAGAATTCATTCACGAAAATCAAAAAATAACTCCAATAGTGGATAGAGCACAAAAAAATAGCCAAGTTCATAACAAGAATCATCAAAATCGGAGTCCGTATGAGCAAGAACGAGACATTTGAAAACTGCATTCAAATCTGCGGCTGCCAACGGAGAGGGGTATGGCTATAGCTTTGCATGCTCGATTTTGAAAAATATACAGCTTGCATACAAAATCTAAAAGATACCAAGATGGTTTTTTGGGGCTGCGAACAAAACCTAGAAAGCATTTTTCTTGTTGATGTATAAAAGATGCTGCTGTAGTGTAAATCAGACGCCTTTAATAGTAAAAAATGGCTCCAAAAATCAAGAAACGACCCCAACAACCAAAATATGACATGCAAATGCTGGATCAGCTTCCTGAGTCCATCAATGGCATGCTGGAACCTGCAATACTGATTGAAAACTCCAAATATGCAAGTTGGTTGTCAGATTTGAGATTGAAACCCCAGAGAAAAACCGTTTTTGTCAAAACTTTTCTGATTCTCAGGATCATCTAAAGATGCAAGAGAAGAGCATACTTCATTTAAAAAAAAACTACAATAAAGTTTATTTTTCCCTCCCGAATCTCTCAAATAAGGAAACTAAAATCTACTCTTGCACATAGAAAAGCTCTGATACCATGTTAGAATCTGAAAAGATTAATAACCCAGAAAACTAGTGCAAAGAGTAAATATCTAAACTATGAATGCAAATGATACAAAATCAAAATAGCATCATAGAGTTAGTCTACAAGAGAGTAATGCAAATGCTAGAAGCAAAATAGCATTAAGAGGATGTAAAAACAAGAGATACATATACAAGCCAGGTAGCATGCTTATATAGGCTAGGAAGAGGGAGGAGGTGTCAACACCAACCAATGAGGAGCAACCATCTATCAGACTAAAGATAGCAAAGTATCTTCCCAAGATAGCTAATGGATGCTCACATGTAGGAAGGTGACACCTCACCACCATTCACCTAATAAGACATGCTTTATTAACCTAAGCGAGATTATTAAAAGTGTAGGAAAAACCTAGCAAAATAGAAAGAATAAAAAGCTACACTAACAAAAACCAGATTTTTATAGTGCCTTTCCTCTCACTCAAAACCATATTTTTAAAGTACAAACTTATGCTCTATTTTCAAAAAACTTGAGTATTTCATTGGACTAAAAAATTCCCTCTATTTGCAGCTCCCCTATAGTAATAGTTTCTTCCCCTTAAAGAGATTGACCCTCTTCCAAAAATATGCACAAAATAAACATCGAACCTTCTCACTCATTCTCCTATTACATCTCTATTGTGCACATACCAATCTTCATTAAAAAACACTCTCACTCCTCATATGCTACCCTCTTTAATGCATCTCAAAATATTTTTTATTAACTACCATTAAAGTTACACACTTTTGATTTTTCCTTTCAAAAAAGGATCATTGTTTCTATATTATTCAATACTTGCCATTTCTCTATCTTATTTTTACTATTTTCTATAAATTCTCTCTTTTGCTAGAGTTTTCCTTCCTTCAAATATTGTTTCTATTCTAATGTATCAATAAAACATCTACAAAAAATTGGTTTTATAAGATTTCTAAAACACAATATCATGAATACACCTAGTATTTATAATCATACCCATAAACATTCCAAAGAGATCATAAAATACATTTTCTTCCCTAACATCATAGATCCACTTTAGCCATTCTTAATATCTGATAAAAATATTAATTAAAATAGTACAATACTAATAATGATAATGATAATAATATGTCCCTCATGTTGAAATTAATTATTCAATTGTATACATTGTCATTGATGTTATACAAATGTCACACTCTATTGCTAGTAGTAACCAAGCTCAGGAGACTCCAACATTAGCCAAGAAAGATTCAGAAGGTACCAAGTTCATAGATCCAATATAAACCCAGCTAGGTGAGTCAATGAAGAATTCTAGTGTAGATTGAGTTAGGTCGGTTATCAAAGGAACTTAGTGTTAATTGAGTGATTTAGTTTCAGTGTCAGTCGAGTGACAACGAAATAATTTGTTTATTATTATTTTAATACAAGTTAACCTAGTGGATATTAATTTTTTATTTGAAGAAGGTATTCAAACTGACTTGACATGAGATTTCACATATATGAAAGGTAATGGTGTGGAATGGAATATAAGGTAGTGAAAGATAATAAGATGTGAATAAAGACAGATGTATGATTAAGGGTAGAACATCCAAGGAGCTGCAAATAAAATTATAATAAGGGAGGATCTAGAGGATAAACTAGAATAGTGATATAAATTTGAAAAATCAATTCATGAATCAAGTCAATCATTGTTATTCTCTAACAATTGTAGCAGTGAAAAAATCTCTTACAGAGTTGACTTAACAATCATTTTCGTAAATCCTCTAACAAGATGACATTTCTAGATTGAAGTGTCTTAAGACCTCTGACAAGACCACTCCTAATAGAGTGATTCAAATCCTTTAATAAGGTCACACCCAACATCATTTTTTGTAACCTTTAATAGGTTTGACTCCTAACAGGGCTCACTTTAGAAGAGTGAAAAGTTGTAACTAGTTGCATTGGTGGTTTTTCCAAATTGGGTTTCCATGTTAAATCTTGGTGTCTCATGTGTTCATGTTATTTTTTTATTGATTTATATTTTTGCAACTAAGTTACTAAAGGTCAATACACATTAATATCTCAAGATTGCTTTGTTAGCTAACCTACAATGTTTATCTAGTTCTACCCAAGTTGTACAAGGATTTGGATTTGTAAGTAGTTTGTATTGATATCTAAAGGACTTGGAATTATTTTTTGGGGTAAATGATTCACCCCTTCCCTCTCAATTACTCCTCTTATATCTCTAAATTTTTTTATAAGAGCTATTGGTTTTTATAGGAAAAGTTTCAAGGACCTAAGCTAAATATCAAGATGTCTTACAAAAGAGAGATCCCCAAGCTTAATAGAGACAACTTTCCAACATGACAGGAACTCATGAAGCTACATTTGGGAACCATTGGAGATATAGGTATGCACTTCTTAGAGAATCAGTGTATGGCTCCTCCAAAGCCTTTAACCATAGATCAAATTGTGGAAATGAAGAATCACAACACAATGATGATTGATATTGCTTCCTCTCTCAATTATTTAGAGTTTGATGAAGTCAAAGATTATCCTGTCACCTTTGACATGTGGAAAAATTAGCAAAAATATATGGAGGAGATGGAAATGTGAGAAAAGTCAAAGAACAAAGTCTAAGAGGCTAGTTTGATCATATGAAGATGAGAGAATATGAAAATATTGCAATTTTTTTAAAAAGAATCAAAGCAAGTGTGAGTGCAATCAGAGTTGTAGGAGGAAAAATAGATGATGTTATAGTAGTAAAAAATTTATTAAGAAATCTTCTTCCTATTTATGCAATTAGATTTTCAGCTATTCAAGAGATGATATGTGATCCCAAAAGTGATATAATTTTGGATGCACTAGTGGAAAGATTAACAACTTTTGAGTTGGATAACTTTGATAATTATCTTCCTAGCTCTCACAACATAGAATCAATAATCAAAGCCAAACTAATAATCAAATACAAACTAACTCTTGGTAGAAAGGGAGGAAAATCAAAAGAAAAATAGACTGACAGTGAAGAAGATGAAGATTCAAAAAATGACCTTGAAGCTATTGAATCCTTTCTTGCAAGAAGGTTGCCAAAAGGCAAAGGTAAATATAAAGGCAAAATTCCATTGATTTTTTTCTCTTGTGAAGAAGTTGGCCACATTGCTGCAAGGTGTCCAAATAAGGAAAACAAAGATAACAGATTTCAAAAGCTACAAATACTACAAAGACAAAGGTAAGAAATCTTGTTATATTGCTAAAGGCTCTGATAGAGATGATGAAGATGAAATGATATATATTACTATTAATTTGATGAATTAGATGATGAGGATAATGAAAAAATGGCACTTATTTCTCATTTAGAAAGAATAGCACATGGATAATAGATAGTGGTTGTTCTCATCACATTACCAGTGAAAAAATTAAGTTTGAACTCTTGGAACATTATGGGTGGAAGTGTTAGATTTGGAAACAATGAACCATGTTATGTGAAAGGAAAATGATACATTGCATTAACTAATGGAATCAAATGTGACAATGCCTACTAGGTTGAAGGACTAAGACACAATCTTCCAAGTATGACAAAACTAAACAACATTGGATACAAGGTAGAATTCATGAATGGAAAAGTTAAATTACTAGATGGTAAAGGAAACCTAGTGGGACTTGCAGTCAGACTAAAGGTAATTTATTTTATCTAGATCTTACTGAGAATTCATGATTTTTGGCACAAGTAGAAGAAAGCTGGCTATGACATAAAAGAATGTGTCATGTAAACTTTGATAATTTGGTTATCATAAGTAAGAAAAAAATAGTAATTGGTATTCCAATACTAAAGAAAATTGAATTGGCCATATGTAAATAGTGTCAGATTGGAAAAATGGGTAAGACTAGCTTTAAAAGTAAAAATTGTAATACAAAAGAAGTCTTGGAACTAGTTCATATCTTTGTGTGCCAATAGCTATAGAAATCTATAGTGGAAATAAATATTTCATTTTTTTTGTTGATGACTACTCTAGGATGATGATAGTAATGTACTTGAAAGAAATTTTTGAAGCTTTTCAAATGTTCAAGTAGTATCTAGCTAGAGTTGAAAAAGAAATAGGAAAGAATTAAAAATGCTAGATCAGACAGATGAGGAGAATTCATCTCTAATGAACTCAATGAATTCCGTAATGAAAGAGCAATAGATCCATCATGGATTGTGCAAAAAGAAGGCAAAGATCCATCATGGATTGTGCAAAAACACCAATGATTGAGAAAAATGTTGCAACCAAATACTAGAAAGAAGTAATCAACACAACAGTTCATACCTTGAATTGAGTTCAACTAAAGAAAGGTACAAATCAAATAGCTTATGAATTATGGTATGGCTATAAACTTAATGTTTGTTATTTTAAAATATTTGAAAGCAAATGTTATATCTTGAAAGAGGCAAGGAAAGGAAATATTGTTGCAAAAAGTGATGAAGGCATATTCTAAGGCTACTCCAACAAGAGTAAAGCATATAAATGTTTGAGTCTTTCTATTCACAAGGTTATAGAAAGTGTACATGTAAATTTTGATGAGTTTGTAGAAAAGAGTGAAGAACAAAGAAAAAGGAACCCGAAGACTACAATTTTTTTTATAACCTTGAGTTTGATACTTTACCAAAGGTACAAACAAATATAATTTGGAAATGATAGACATCATCACCCTAGCATTCAACACCATCCAAGTCACCTAAATCTGCAATGCAACTTGAGTTGCAACTATAGAGCATCGAGCAATAGTTAGTGCAACCCAAGAAGGAACTAGCAGAAAAGGAACCCAAGTCACAATTAGAGGAAACTGAGTATCAGACAATGGGACCCAACCAGAGTTTAGAATTTCATAGAACCTTAAAGCAAGGTGAATGAAGTGAAACATATCTAGAATCTAGAAGAAAAGAATTCATACTTGCTATATATGTCAGAAGGCATCATGCACTTAAAAAAAATTGGAGATTAGACATAAGACATAATGACTAGGAAAAAACTAAAAGGTACGTGTTTTCTTACTAAATTTGAACCTAAAAATTTTAAAGATGCATTGAATAATGAAAGTTGGATAGAGGAAATGAATGAAGAAATTGAGAAAATTTAAAGGAACAACACCTAGACTCTTCTTCCTAGACCCAAGGACAAAAATATAATTGGTACAAAGTGGGTATTTAGAAATAAATTGATTGAAAATGGTGAAGTATCAAAAAATAAGGGAATTCTAGTGTACAAAGGATATGCTTGATAAGAAGGTATAGAATATGGAGAAACATTTGCTCCCATTGCTAGACTTGAAGGAGTCAAAAATTTGCTTGCATATGCTGCATTTAAAGCATTCAAAGTGTATCAAATGGATGTAAAATCAGCTTTCTTGAATGGAATTCTGGAAGGTGAAGTCTAAATTGACGAGCCTAAAGATTTCATTGATCCAAATAAAAGAGACATGGTCTACCACAAAGCTTTATATGGTCTAAGAAAAGCTCCTAGAGCATGATATGAAAGTCTACATGGATATCTAGTAAGGATTGATTTTCAAAGAATAAATGATAATAATAGTCTGTATGTTAAAAAAGAACCACAAAATAAGATATTGTTAGTATAAATATTTATGGATGATATCTTATTTATAGGTCATGATGATTTATGTAAATCATTCTCTGAAGAAATGAGGAAATAATTTTAAATGTCAATGTTTAGAGAGATAAAATTCTTTTTTGGTTTGTAAGTTCATCAAATGAAGGATGAAATCTACCTTACTCAATCAAAATATATCAAGAAGTTACTAAAGACTTTTGGAATGGAAGATTCCAAACCATTTGGAACACCTATATCTACTGGACACAAGCTATCCAAGAATGATGATTCAAAGGAGGTAAATTAGACTACATACAGATCCATGATTGGGAAAATTTAGTATGTGGTTCACACAAGGCATGACATTGCATTAGCATTTGGTATATTTGTAAGGTTTTCTACAAATCCTAGAGAAAATCATATGATGGCAGTCAAAAGGTGCATGAGATATCTAAAAGGCACTCAAGACTATGGTCTATGGTACAAGAAAGGAGGAGACTTTGACTTGAAATCCTTTATAGATATTGATTGGGATGGAAGCATTGATGATATGAAAAGAACTAGTGGAGAAGCATTCTTTTTTGGAAAGAGGTTAGTATCATGGATAAGAAAAAAACATAATTGTATCTCTCAATCTACAACAAAGGTGAAATATGTTGTTGTAGTAGTTAATTTTTCCAACATAATTTGGTTCAAGCAACTATTTTCAAGAATGAAGGAAGAAATAAAGGATCTAGTGGTTATTTATTGTGATAGCACACGTGAAATTAACATATCCAAGAATCTAGTGATGCACACCAAGACAAAAGACATTGCAATAAAGCATCATTTTTTTTGAGAGAATTAGTTCAAGATAAAGAGGTTAGATTGGAATATGTGAACACAAAGGAGGAGGTTGCTGACATATTCATCAAGCCATTACCTAAGGATGCATTTTTGTATATAAGAGGTAAGTTAGGTGTCATTCCCCTATTTGATGCTCACTAGAGTACAGATTGATGATGCACCAACCAAACTACATTGAAGATATATCAAGTTGATGCAAGAATTTTAGACCTTTTTTCATATGAATTAGTACATCAAGTACATTAAAAATTCACTTTATGAAGTCTTTGGTATTTGATGTCAAAGAGGGAGAGATCATAACATGCTCGTATCAAAAGAATTAAGAGGTAAATTGATTATTTTCTGAATCAAAGGAAGTAGTCTATAAGAGGGAGATTTTGATCAAATAAAGTTTGGTATCAGAGGGAGAATCTTAGTGGGAGTTCTCATGGATGAAGAATTATAATGAAACTAAGGATATTATAAAATTCTATATATCATTCTATTTCTCTATGTTTTCTTTTCTTATGACATGTTGTGTTGCCATTAATGCCAAAGAGGGAAATTGTTGAAATCAACTATTCAATTGTATGTTGTCATTGATGTTACATAAATGTCACACTCTATTGTTAGTAGTAACCAAGCTCATAAGACTCTAGTATCAGCTGAGCATGATTTAGAAGGTACCAAGTTCAAAGATCAAGTGTAAACTAAGTTAGGTTGGTCAATGAAGGATTCTAGTGTAAACTGAGTCAGATCGATTACCAAAGGAACTCAGTGTTGATCGAGTGACTCAGTTATAGTGTCAGCTGAGTGATAACAAAATAATTTGTTTATTATTTTACTAATACAAGCCAACCTGGTGGATATTAATTATTTGTTTGAAGAACGTATCTAAGACAAATTGACATGAGATTTCATATATATGACAGGTTAAGTTGTGGATTGATTTATGAAGCAGTGAAAGAGAGTAAGACATGAATAAAGAAGGATATCTAATTAATGACAGGCCATCCATGGAGCTACAATGAATATTATAATTAGGGAGGATCCAGAGGATAAACCAAAATAGTAATATGAATTTGCAAATTAGTTTCTTCATCAATCAGGTCAATCATTGTTACTCTCTAACAATTGTAGCAGTGAAGAAATCTCTTAACAGAGTTGACTTAACAATCATTTTTGTAAATCCTCTAACAAGGTAGCATTTCTAGATTAAGTATCTTAAGACCTCTAACAAGGACACTTCTAATAGGGTGATTCAAATCTTTTAATAGGGTCAAACCTAACAATGTGTTTTTTAAACATTTAATAGGGTTGGCTACTAACATGACTCACTTTAAAAGAGTGAAAAGTTGTAACTAGTTACATTGGTGGTTTTCCCAAATTGGGTTTCCACATTAAATCTTGGTGTCTCATGTGTTCATGTTATTTTTTTATTGATTTATATCTCTACAACTAAGTTAATAAAGGTTAATACACATTAATATCTCATGATTTCTTTGTTTACCAAGCTACAAAGTTTATCTAGTTTTAACCGAGCTGTACAAGGATTTAGATTTGTAAGAAGTTTATATTGACATCTAAGGGACTTGGAATCATTTTTGGGGTAAGTAATTCACCCCTCCTCTCTCAGTTACTCCTCTTATATTTCCAACACCTCCATCTTTACATAACTCTCATATATACTATTACGAGTTAAATATCCATTTGATCAACATAATTCTTATCATTTAGCTAACCACAATATTACCATTAATACCGTTTCTTACTTTTGTATGATGATGATGTTTAAAATTACTTTATATGTTTATTAATTTACTCATGTTACCCACATTGGCAAAATTAAATTAATTACCATTTTATTTGAGTTTCTTATTATGTTTCATATTTTGATTGTTTGATTACTAATATTATTTTTGTGACTCACTTAGGTCTCTTGAAATTGAATTCTTTCCTATTGGTAGGGGAAAAAAGGATGAGAAAAGACAAAATGACAAGTGAAAGCTAGAGACATAGATGAAACATAAAAAGAAAGGTACAAAGTATGTAACCAAATGCAATACCAAATCAAAATAAGGGCAGTGGGGGTCTAAAGAACATCTCCATTAACAACTAATTTTCCACTGAGGGAAGACATAGTTAATCCCTCCAATTTAGGGAAATATGTCTGGTACCTACACCTGTATCACAAATTTGAAACACATACATATACATTACACATGTCTAAATATGAAGATAGTATGATCATATAAACATCTTCCATACTATTAGTATTGGCAATACACCATATATAAGATAAACATATAGTTGAAGAAATGAAATCAATACCTATATCCAACATATGATCATAAATTTTAAGATAGACAACATCTTCTAGTAAACAAGAAATCCATAATCTAATTCCCATATACAATTGTAGAAATATCTAGAAATATCTAATTTAACTCCAAATTCATTCTAAAGTTCATAATCACTTATCAATGTAGAATGTACATTATGAAATGATGATCAAAGCGATAGAAAAATCTCTATCATTATCATGCAACATCCAACCCTAATAACTCATAGTGCCACAACTAATCACCAACCATAAAAGTATAGGTAAATAATAGGATCCTATCATAATGTCATCTAGTCATAAGGAAACCTCATCATGTAAATATCAATAGTGTGTCTAGTGGATCATCAATATAAGTATCATATAATGTCTATATCACCTAAATAAATATTTAAATAACTTTGACAAAATGTAAGGGTAATTCAACTGTCAAAGCTAAAAAATATACATCTAATTTTAAACAATTTTGCACATTTCATAGAAAAATACGCTAAAATAGTTGTCAAAAGTTAAATATGCATGTCTAATTTTAAATAATTTTACACTTGTTTATTTTAACAATATAAAATAAATATTCAAGATTATATGCATACATACATTCATACATTTATATATATTAAAAAAATGCACTTCTAATTTGAAATAATTTTGCACATGTTCATGTAGAAAAATATACTAAAATGATTATCAAAGTTAAAAACTGTAATGTATTTAATTTTAAATAATTTTGCATGTGTTCATAGCAAAATACACTAAAATAATTGTTAAAGTTAAAAAAATTTACATCTAATTTTAAATAATTTTGCACATGTTCATAGAAAAATACACTTAAATGATTGTCAAAGCTAAAAATTACACATCTAATCTTAATATGTTTTACACATGTTCATAAAAAATATACTAAAATGATTGTCAAAGTTAAAAAATGCACATTTAATTTTAAATAAATTTACACATGTTCATAGAAATATAGATTGAAATGATTTTCGAAGTTAACAAATGCACATGTAATTTTAATTAATTTACATATGTTCATAGCGAAATAAACTATTTAAATGATGGTGAAAACAAAAAAATGCACATCTAATTTTAAACAATTTTGCACATATTTGTAAAAAATAAAATTAAAATGATTGTCAAAGCTAAAAAAATGTAGGTCTACTTTTAAACAATTTTGCATCTATTTATAGCAAAATACACTAAAATGATTATCAAAGCTTAAAAATACACATATAATTTAAATAATTTTGCACAAGTCTATAGTAGAATATACTAAAATAATTGTCGAAGGTTAAAAAATGCACATCTAATTTTAAACAACTTTTGAAATGTTGATGGCAAAATACACTAAAATGATTGTCAAAGCTAAAAATGCATGTTTAATTTTAAATATTTTTATACGTGATCTATTAAAAATACACTGAAATAATTGTCTAATTTTAATATATTTTGGGCATTCCATTACAATGATACAAAATAAATGTTCAAGGTTTAATATATATATTTAAAAAAAATGCACATCTAATTTTAAATAATTCTTCACAAGTTTATAGCAAAATACACTAAAATCATTGTCAAAACTAAAAAATGCACATTTAATCTTAAACAATTTTGCTGTCTATAAAAATATATACTAAAATGATTGTTCAAGCTAAAAGCACGTATAATCTTAAACAATATTGCACATGTTCATAGCAAAATACACTAAAATGATTGTTAAAAGTAAAAATATGTACGTCTAATTTCAAACAATTTTGCTCATGTTCATAGTAAAATACACTAAAATCATTGTCAAAACTAAAAAAATGCATGTTTAGTTTTAAACAATTTTGCACATGTTCGTAGAAAAATGCACTAAAGTAATTATCAAAGCAAAAAATGTACGTATAATTTTAAATAGTTTTGTAAGTATTTATAGCCAAATATACTTAAATGATTGTCAAAGCTAAAAAATGCAAGTCTAATTTTAAACAGTTTTGCACATATTTATAGAAGAATACACTAAAATGATTGCCAAAACAAAAAATGCACATCTAATTTTAAACTATTTTGCATGTGTTAATAGAAAAATACACTAAAATGATTGCCAAAACTAAAAATGCACATCTAATTTTAAACTATTTTGCATGTGTTAATAGAAAAATAAACTAAAATGATTTTCAAAGGTTAAAAAAATGTATGTTTAATTTAAAACAATTTTGCACATATTCATAGGAAAATACATTAAAGTGAATGTCAAAGCTAAAAAAATGCAAGTGTAACTTTAAACAATTTTGCACATGTCCATAGCAAAATAGACTAAAATGGATGTTAAACAAAAAATGCATGTATAATTTAAAATAATTTAGCAAATATTTATAAAAAATTACACTGAAATGAATGTCAAGGTACAAAAATGGACTTTTGATTTTAAATAATTTTGTACATGTTTATAGCAAAATACTGTCATGCCCAAAATATGGGCAAAACACACACAACAATTTTTCTTTTAAAGAACTATGATTCAATAAGATGATACGATTGAAAAAGGTTTAGATGCTTAACTATAATGGAACTAATTGATCAAGTAGTTTGAGATTCAGATAGCCATAGGTACTTTGAAGATAGATACAAGTTCACCATCGATATAAAAAGGTGACAACTCAGTTTGAAATATAACCTAAAAGAGATAGTTTGGGTGAACTTAATGTTTCTTAGTAAATCAATTAATTAAATTAAACGACTCATTCCATTTAACTAAGGTGCTAACCCCTTCAATAGTTTTAATGATTCCTTAAATTATTACCTCCTAAGGATGACGATAGATTAACACAACAACTTATTCGATATGTTTAAACTAACATGCTAACTGAATGACATCTATCCCTTAATTACATAACCTTGTTTAACATCACTTTAATTATGATCAACATACCACTAACCTTAAAATGAACTGATTAACTAGTCCCTTCCATTAACTTAATAACTTGAATGACATTACAAATTTAATCATTTACTTTGGGCTTAATATAATTAATTAAATCCCTTTGACTTCGTTCTAAGGTAGTTACATCCCAATCCATAATCTATCCTAAACAAAACTTATCAATTACTAGAATAAAAACATTAAGAGAATTTAGAACTCTAAAAGATCAATCAAATATAGCTATCCAACCCATGCTAACTACACCTTAAAACTTTACTTTAATACTAAAGCTAAGATTATTGAATACTAATAACCCTTAATTTAAAACTACGCTCCAAAATTAATCCTTACTAACTATTTTTAACTTAAAAAATCCAAATGGTTAACATCTACTATATTGAAAGTAAAATTACATTACAAGACTATATAAAACATAAATATAACAAATTTAAAACTTTGTCTAACAATGTATATTAACCCAAATCCCTGCTAACATCTAGTTTTTAAGCAAACCTATTTAATCACAAAATTTAAACAACCCTAAACTAATACTAAAAGAATATAATTATTAAGCTAATACTAAAAGAGTACAATTATTAACATTACCAAAATATGATATGACTTAACTCTCGAGTATAGACCAATCAGCATAATACTAACATTAAAAAGCCATCACTAATCACAACTTTATCCAAAATTCTAAACACAATAAGACCCTATACCACCTACCCCTTAATCCCTAACTCCCACTAAAACTCCCTACATTCCCAACCACCCTAGCCACTTGGCCCTCTACACCTCTCCCTAGGCCCCTGCACATTTTTAAGCTACTCCACTCATCACATCAAGAAAGGTACGTTGGCTGCAAGGGAGGGAAAATAAAGTGGGGATGTTTAATATCCTTGTCAACATCCCACAAGATCTTAAACTAAAGTGCTTGCCCTATGTCAAATCACTCATGGAAGAATTATCAACTCCCAACGTAGCCCAAGGTGGAGAATACACAGCCCAAGAGAGGGGTATGCCAGTTAGATGGAGACAAGGAGAGATAAAGGGAAAAAGGGTGGAGACAAAGTAAGGTTCAAATTACATACAACTTGTAAACTTGCTCCAATTAAAAGCTTTCCCAAACCCAAACTCTATAAAGGTATGACATGGGGGTCATGTACATGCTATAGAGATTTCATTGGGGATTATGTGGGTTAAAAAAAAAGTCAGCAACCCATCTAATTTGCCAAAGGGTAGATAAATCTGCACCTAGGTAGTAAATGTAAAAGTTTTGTTGTTGAGAGAAGATAATAAGATATACATTTATATGTTTTAATTTTAAATTTGTTTAATTTATACTCTTTTTTAAAGATTTAATGATGATTTTTGTTGAAATTCAAAGAGGAATAACTCAGAGAATATTCTCTGTGAACTTGGGGGAATTAAAATTTTCTTCCATACATTTTCTAGAGAGCTTTTTACTCCTGGAGATGCAATTTTTTTTTGACACCAAAATTTTTCTAAGTGTTGATATATATATATATATATATTCTTTTGCTATAATTTATGTTTTATAATTCATCATTTATCAAAGGTATATGAACCTTTTCTTTTGAATTCAAGGAGATGCAAAATTTCATAATCTAATTTGATTTTGTCACTTATATAATTTAACAAGGAGAGGAATGAATTTGTTGTTCACTATGTAGGATTGTTCATTTCCTCTTAATACATATAACATTGAATTGAAAACTTCAACATATCCAATTTACTCTTCCTTAACATATTTGAAAACTTGAGAATTCATAATTCAATAATATTATCCATTAATCTATTTTCTCACATACATATGCATAGTTTGAAAACACATAAGAGCAATGCAAGGAGGTTTTCACAATCTTTTCCTTTCTCTATTATTTAACCTGGTTCAAGGCTCCATCGAGAAAGAACCAGTAAGAAAACTCGACGTCTTTTCCAAATACATCAAAATTTAAAAATACATTTTTACAAATATTACAATTCAATTGAATTCTCTTCAAGGGCTTTCATAAGAGATCTTTTCCAATGTCTTCAATGCATCAAGGGAACCATGGGAAAGACAAGAACCAACATGGAGGTAAAACAACATAATAAGATGAACAATTCAAGCATGCATTTCCAACTTGGTTTTGCACAATAAGTTCAACAATGAACCAAAATAGGGGGAGGTGGATTTTTTCAATAGGAGACATCAATCGCCATACCATAACATAGCCCTTTTGGGACTAAAATTCAAGAACTTTCATTCTTTTATAAATGCCCTTTCAGGGCCAATATATTAAGGGTATTCATTCCTTCCCTTCTTCAAAATTTCAAATTTTCATACAAGGTATGGGATGACAAGTAGGGGCCCATACACCCTACCCTCTTTCCCTCCTCTCACCATGAGAGGAGACTCTACACTATTGAGGTCCAACTAAGGCCCTTCTCCCATACATGGCCACTTCTTTCCTATCCAAGAGTGAATAATGCCAAAACAATCCCCATGAAAGCTCCTAAAAAAAAAACATCAAGACAAGCATAAGAATAACATCAAGAACAAGTTAAAATCCCTCCAATCAATCCCAACACACAAGCAAGCAAAAAAAAGAACAACACAATGCCTTATGCATGATTCAAGCATGAACAACATGAAGAAACAATTCAAAAGAGTGAAGAACTCCTATCTTCACAAAAAGTTATGGCAAAATGGTAAGTTGAGAAGAGCTTTTCCTTTTCTTCCTTCAATCTTCAAACTTTCTCCAAAACTAGAGATTGGGTAACAACCCCAAAACTACTCCAAATTGCCTCTACGCATGATCCTTAACTCAACTAGACTTCAAGTAACTCAAGATGGAGTTTGAGTCACCAACTCATAAAGGAGACAACTCCATTTTCGCAATCAACCAAAAGTAGGGTTTTTGAGTGACCCTAAAAGTCAAACAAAGAGGCTAAAGGGGTGGAAAGTACTCCCCACCCATACTCTTACCCCTAGGGCACTTAAATTTAATGTTTTTAAGCCTTAAATACTTAATAGAACCCAAACAAAAGCTAAGAGAATTTTAAGACCAATTAACAACCTTCAAAGAAGACAATGCAAAGATAGCACAAATTAACACGGGGTTTAGTTCCATTTTTCCTTTGGATTTCCCAACTAAATTTTCTGCACACTCATTGCACACATTAGTAGTTCAAGAAACACAAGTGTGTGTATATATATATATATAATGTATCAAGAAATTCATATAAATTAAAACATCCATTTTCTACAAATCAATTGTCTATCTCATTCTATTCATTAAAATTGGAAAAATCAAAGTGTTAGTTCTACATTCATTCACTTCATCATCGTACATGTTCATAAAGCATTAAATGACAAAGTCAAATATCTGAAAGTAAAGCATCACACATCATAAAATAGCATAATAATGTTTAACGCATCAAATAATGTCCTGACATATTAAGTCATGAGTATCAAAATAGTAAAGTATCAACTAAGCCATGATGGGTCGGGGCGAGGCCTCACAAATACATTAAAATGATTGTCAAAACTAAAAAATGTACAGTTAATTTTAAACAATTTTACACATGTTCATAGTAAAATACACTAAAGTAATTGTCAAAGCTTAAAAATATAAGATTAATTTGAAATAGTTTTTCACATTTTTATAGCAACATACAATAAAATCATTGTAAAAGCTAAGAAATACATGTATATTTCTAAAAAATTTTGCACATGTTTATAGAAAAATACATCAAAATGATTGTCAAAGATAAAAAATGCATGCCTAATTTTAAGCAGTTTTATGCATTTTGTGAGGCCTCGCCCCGACCCATCGTAGCATAGTGATACATTACTATTATTTTGATACTCACGACTCGAGATGTCAAGACATTATCTGATGCTTTGAACATATTATATTATTTCATGTTGTGTGATGTTACTTTTAGATATTTGATGTTCACCATTTAATGTTTTATGTATATATATGTTGATGAAATAAGTAAATGTAGGGTTAACACTTTGATTAAGGGATTTTAATGGTTAAGAATTGAATAGGATGAGAGAAACGCTGATTGATTTATAGATGTATGTGATTTCCTGATATGTATATACATATGTGCATGTGATTTTATGAGACTACTGATGTGTGCAACAAGTGTGTAGATATTTTAGCCGAGAAACTTGACGGAGGAACAGAACTGATCCCCATGTTCTTTTTGTGGAAACTTTGTTATTCGTAACTAAATTATATTGTGAGATATATGAATGTATCTTTCCATGATCAATAAATGTTAATATTTGTAACTGTGTTCTTATAGTGTCACTTGACACTTGTGAATTTGCTTATGCATTCTAGCAAGCTAGCTAGGGTTAGTTGTGTAACCTTTGGACCTAAGTCAGATTAAGTTAGTGTCTTTTTGCTAATTTGTTTCTTAATCAAGTTTAGTTACTCCTAATCTAGATTAGTGCTTAATCTACATTTTAGAGTTGTTAGATGGTCCTAAATATTTTCTAGCTTTTATTTGGTTCCAAATCAATTCCTTAGACCTTTAAAACATGAAATATTTATACCCAAGGGGTATGGGTATGGGTTGGGGGTATTTTCCACCCCCTAAGCCCCTTTTATTGACTTTTGAGGCCACTCAAAAAGTCTATTTTTGCCTTTGTGCGAAATTTGCAAGTGGTTACCATGAGTTGCATCACCTCAACTCCACTTAGTGGTTAACCTTGGGATTGGTTGGGTTAGAAACTTCTAGATTTTTAGGTGAGTGAGGGAAGTTATTGCCCTTTTTGGTGGTTGAGTTTGAAACTTATTTAGAGGTCCTTCTTGGAGTAGTTTTGGTTGTTACCCAATCTCTACTTTTAGAGAGGAGTCTTGGAAGAGTGAAGGAAGGGAAAAGCTCTACTCAAATTGTTCATTTACTATTACCTCTTTGTGAAGGTAGGAGTTCTTCATCTCCCTTGTTCAGATTTTTATGCTTGTTTCATGCTTAATTGCTATGGTGTTGTTATTTGGATGCTTGTATGTATGTTTGGTATGTTGGGAAGGATTTCAACCATGTTTTTTGAATGCTTTTCTTTCATGTTTATGTTTGAAGTTTGAAGTTTTCTTGTATGGGTGTTTTGGTATTACTCACCCTTGGATCGGGCAGAAGTGACCAATTTTGGGAAAGGTCTTTTTAGTTGGACTCCAACAAGTGTAGAGTCTCTTCTTAGGATGAGAAGACAGAGAGAGGGTAGGGTGTTATGGGCCCCTACCTGTCAGCACAAAGCTCGTATGAGTTTGGCATGTTAAAATGGAAGAACGAAAGTTCTTAATCTATAACCCCAATTGGGCATCTATTTTGGTGTTGTGTTTGACTTCTCCTGTTGGAAGAATCCACCTTTCCTTAGTTTTGATTCATTGTGAATCCTGTTGTGAAATCCTAGTATGAATATGCATGTTTGATTTTGTCTCTTGGTCATGCTTGTTGACACCTAATCAGATTTTGTTCTCTCCACGATCTTAGCAATGTATTGTAGAAAATGATATGGATCCCTTGATAAGGGTCATGAAGGAAATTCAATTAAATTGTTGTAATTTTTGGATTGGAATCCTATGTAATTTTTATTTCAAACTTTTTTGTAATGGCAACGACATTGAATTTTCTTCTTGATTCTTTCTCGGCTGAGCCTTTGAATCAGGTTTGCCAATAAAATGGTAGTTGAGTATTATTGCTTCTCATGAGATTTTTGGTATCTTTTGTTATATGATGCACATCCAAAAATAAGATGAAATGATAATGGTTTAATTAAGAAAAATTTTCAAGTTTCCTTATATGTTAAAAATGAAACTTATGATATGAATGAAGGTTCAGATTTGGGATTATTGTAAAACACAATAATCAAACTTGCAAGTCCTAATAGATTTAAATAATAATAATAATCCCCTCTTGGTTAATATATCAACTTAAAAATATATGCATTTACCCTTCTTTGATTAATGGATAAAATTGGTAGTCATACTTAGACAAAAAAATAAAATATCTTTGTGCTTTTGGTATTTTAAAAAAATTTCCAACACTTAAAAAAATTTGACAAAAAAAATTTACATTCCTAGAGCAAAAGCCCTCCAGATTTTGTATGGGCTTGAGTTTTAATGTTATATGGCAACAGAGAATATTCCTGACCATATTCTTAAATTAAAAATTAGATATTAAAAAGTTATATATATACATATAATAACATGGAAAATATGTAAAATAATATCTATCTAACTTAATATCTTAAATATCTACACTTGCTACCTAATAAAATTTCTTGCATTAAATCTCCCCTTGGGTGTCAGTTTTGGTTATGCATTTTAAAAAGGTTTTTTGTTAACAAAGTCATATTATCAACTTGATGAGTGATGTCACCCTGTCCCTTCAATTTGACCTTGTGTAGTGGTAATGTTCTTGGAATGCGCTGGCCTTGTCTTGTAATGGCTAAATTTGCATTTGGTATGACTTGTTTAAGTCTTTTATGTACCCCCACTTGGGCAGCGCGCTATCCCAAGTGCAGCACTTGGGAAGCGCAATTGGTAAATGCATATAAGTATGGTGTAGGGGGAGTATAGGGGGGGTTAGTGTTAGGTTAGATGTTAGTATTTATTAAAGTTAGTTAGTTTTAAATTTAATTAAGTTTAGATTTGTGTTAGTTATGTGATGTTAGTTTAATTAATAAAGTTTTAAGTTGGTCATATATTGATAGTAAGATTTAGATAGTTATTTATTATGTTAAGATAGTTGTATTGTTTAAAGTTTGTAAATTTTAGATATATATTTTAGTTAGTTTTAATTTAATGATTAGTTAAATTTAGTTAGTTGTTATTTAATTAAATTTAAATTTAATAAGATTTAGTTAATGTTATTTGGAGTAGTATTAGTTAGTAAGTATTTTATTTAAGTTGTTTTAGATTTTCATTGTTGTTTGTAAAGTTAGTTTATGTTTTTAGTTAGTATTCTAAATATTTATTTAAATGTAATTTTGTTAGTTTTAATCGAGAATTGGTTAGTAATTATTAAAAATTAGATTCTAATTAAAGCAATTTAAATTAAGTATAATTATGTAGTAACGTAACAAATGTCGATATCATTTTAATAATGAAAGTTCAAATCTTATCAATGTATTCCTCCACTAGTTTATAAACTTAAGATGAAATGTAGAGAACCTTTACTTTAATTGTGATCACAACCATATCGAACTTAGAGCATTTTAATTATAATTAAATTTTTTTTTTTTGGTGTGTTTTTGCCCTCGTAGTTTGGGCACGACACATTTTCATAGCACAATACACTAAATGAGTTGTAAAAACTAAAAAAATGTACATTTAATTTTAAATAATTTTGTAAATGTTCATAGCAATATACACAAAATGGTTGTCAAAGCTAAAAATACATTTTTAATTTTAAATAATTTTGCAAATTTTCATATCAAAATACACTAAAATGAATGTCAAAGCTAAAAAATGTACATTTAATTTTAAACAATTTTGCATATTTTCATAGCAAAACATACTAAATGATTGTTAAAACTAAAAAATACATGTTTAATTTTAAGGAATTTTGCATATTTTCATAGAAAATACACTAAAATGATTGTCAAATCTAAAAATACACATATAATTTTAAACAATTTTGCACATGTTTATAGCAATATACACTACTAGCTTATATATACCTCTATATATATTATGTCGAGAGTAATTGTTCTCGAGGCGCTCATTTTTATTTAATCCCAAAGTTATTTTAATCAGAGTTGGGATTTATGAAAATAAAAATAAGTGCCTTGAGAACGATTACTCTCGGCTTAATATATATAGAGGTATATATAAGCTAGTGGCAATCACAACGCAACAGGAAAAGTATTTTTAAATTTTTTTCTATTTTTTTAAGGTTAGTGCCGAATTATTTATTTCTTTTTAAATATAGTTGTATAAACTTACTATAAAATTGTAATAGTGTAAACTTACTATAAAATTATTCTTGAACATTTAAAAAAAAAATTCTATATATGGTGTTTATTTGCATCACTTTGTTTCAGTTTTATTTTAAGCATATTGTTACGTAAAATATTATATTGAAGAGTAGAGTTATAGTTAGGGTTAGGGTTAGAATTAGAGTTAGGGTTGGCATTAAGATTTAAATTAGGGTTAGTGTTAGAGTTAGGGCTATTGTTAGGGTTTGAGTTATGGATAGGGTTAGAGTTACGGTCAGGAATAGAGTTACAATTAGAGTTAGGGTTAGCATTAGGGTTAGGGCTAGGGTTATTTTTAGGATTATAGACCTTGTTAGGGTTAGGTTTAGAATTAGAGTTAGAGTTAATGTTAGGATTAGGGTTAGAATTTGGGTTACAAATATAGTTAGGGTTATAATTAGAGTTAGGGTTAGGGTTAAGGTAAGGACAAGGGTAAGAATAAGGGTTTAGGTTACAAATATAGTTAGGGTTAGGATTAGAATTAGAGTTAGGGTTTGAGTTAGAGGTAGAGTTAGAATTGGAGCTGAAATAAGGGCTAGAGTTAGAGTTGAAATTAGGGTTAAAATTAGGATTAGGTTTAGGGTTGAAATTAGATTTACGGTTAGAGTTAGACAAAGGGGTAGAGAAAGGGTTAGTTTTAGGGCGATGGTTAAGGTTAGGTTTATATTTAGAGTTAGGGTTGTATATAGAGTTACATTAGGGTTAAGGTTAGGATAAGGGTTTGAGTTAGGGTTAAGGTTAGGGTTAGAGTTTTGAGTCAGGGTTAAGGTTAGAGTTAGGGTTAGGTTATGGTTTTAGTGAAGGTTAAACTAAGGATTAGGGTTAGGATTAGAGTCTAATTATGGTAGAGTTAGATTTATAGTTAGAGTTAAATTTAGGGTTAGAGTTAGGGGTAGGATTATGGTTAGGATTATGGTTAGTGTTAGGATTAGAGTTATGGTTAAGGTTAGGATTGGAGTTATGGTTAGGGTTAGAGATAGCCATAGAGAAAGGGTTAGGGTTAGGTTTAGGGTTAAAATACGAGTTAGCCTAGTTAGGGTTATAGTTTGAGTTAGGGGTAGATAGAGCATAGGAATTATGGTTAGGATTAGGGTTAGATTTAGGGTTTGAGTTTGAGTTAGGGCTACAATTAGTGGTAGGGGTAGGGTTACAGTTATAGTTAAGTATAGTGTTGGAGTTAGAGAAAGGGTTAGGCTTAAGGTTATTGTTAGGGTTACATTTATATATCGAGTTGGGTATAATATTAAAGTCCAATTATGGTAGAGTTAGATTAATAGTTAGAGTTAGGGGTAGGGTTATATATAGAGCTACATCAGGGTTAAGGTTAGGGTATGAGTTTGAATTAGGGTTAAGGTTAGAGTTAAGGCTAGGGTTAGGGTTTTAGTCAACATTAAATTTAGGGTTAGGGCTAGGGTTAGAGTCTAATTATGGTAGAGTTAGATTTAGAGTTAGAGTTAGAGTTAGGGGTAGGGGTAGGGTTAAGGTTAGGGTTAATGTTAGGATTAGAGTTAGGGTTAGGTTAGGATTAGAGTTAGGGTTAGGGTTAGGGTTAGGGTTAAGGTTATGATGATAGTTAGGGCTAGGGTTAGAGTCTAATTATGGTAGAATTAGATTTAGGGTTAGAGTTAGGGGTAAGGGTAGGGTTAAGGTTAGGTTTAGGGTTAGAGATAGGGGTAAAGAAATGGTTAGAATGAGGGTTAGAGACAGGATCATAGTTAGGGTTAGAGACAGGGGTAGAGAAAGGGTTAGGTTAGGGTTAGGGTCAGGTTCAGGGTTAGGTTTAGTATTAGAATATAAGTTAGGGTTAGAGTCTAAGTTATAATTAGGGTTATAGTTTGAGTTAGGAGTAGACAAAGCATTAGAATTATGGTTAGGGTTAGAGTTAGGGGATAAAGTAGGACCATGGTTAGAGTTATGGTTAGTGTTGTATGTAGAGTTACATTTAGGAGGGAAGCTTGTTCTCGTTAGATAGGCCTCTTAGCATAATGGAGCAATATAAGGATTACAATGTTCCTTAAGTAGTTTTATAATTTTATCAGCTAGGTTTATAAATGGACCATTGGTTAATCTTAATTATGCTTAGCATGAATAGTGTACAATGAAGGGCTAGTAAATGTTATTGAGGTAATGATTACACTTAAAATGAGTATAAAATGAATATTCTGCTTTAGCGTTAGAGTTATAATTAGGGTTAGAGTTAGGGGTAAGGGTAGGATTAAGGTTAGGGTTAGTGTTAGGCCTAGAGTTACGGTTAGGTTAGGATTAGAGTTAGGGTTAGGCTTAAGGTTAGGGTTAGAGATAGGGGTAAATAAAGGGTTAGGATTAGGGTTAGGGTTAGGGTTAGGGTTAGGGTAAGGGTCAGGGTTAGGTTTAGTGTTAGAATATAAGCTAGGTTATAATTTAAGTTACAATTAGGGTTATAGTTTGAGTTAGGGGTAGACAAAGCATTAGAATTATGGTCAGGGTTAGGGTTAGGGGATAAAGTAGGACCATGGTTACAGTTACAATTAATGTTGCATTTATAGTTATATCTAGGAAGGTGGCTTGTTGTTGTTAGACACACCTCTTAGAATTAAAGAGCAATATAAGGATTACAATGTTCCTTAAGTAGTTTTATAATTTCATTAGTTACATTTATAAATAGACCATTGGTTAATGTTAATTATGCGTAGTATGAATAGTGTAGCTACAAACACAAAGTTCAAGGAAAAATGTTTCAAATATTTGCAAGTATAGTCGAGAAGAATTTGAGCTAAAATGTTAAATCATTTATTTATTATTCTGATACATAGATGAAAGGAGAACTATATCTCCTAGTACAATTATTTAGATGAAGTAATAAGTGAAAAAATGAAAGATGAAAAATCATCATATGGACCATGTGTACAGTTCTCCATAATGATGTAAGTACATCACATATTCTTCAAAGATTAAAATTGTATTACGACCTTTGTTCATAATATGATCATCATAGACCTCTTTCATCATGGGTGGAAATGCATCTACTTTTGTAGAAGTGTAGTGTATGTATTTGGCAACATCTTTCATCTCCATTATCTCTATCTTTTGTACATGATCAATTGATAAATCTTCTTTCTCAAGTGCTTTTACCATAGTTGCACAACATTGTTTAATTATTTGTGCACACTTCTGAAACTCTGTCTCAACAAAATGATTTGATCCTATAGAAGAAGTTGAGCTCATGCCGACAATACTTGACTATCTATCAGAGGCTGCCATGCCTGAAACAAATCATGGAAGACAATTTAGAAAGCATTAACACCAATAAAAAAGAAGAATAAATGCATAGTTAATGAGAGGGACATAAATTTTAAATCAATAATGGTTTTGAAAAAACATAATAGGTCACCTAGTATAATCAACTGTGGAGAAAATGAATAAAAAAATGTAATTGTATTAGAATTGGTAATGGAATTTTTGGTATGGAAACATGGTAATATTATGACCTTTGAAGGATAGTGAAGAATATACAAACATACTTTTAAAATATTGAGTAGCAATGTATTGGTTGAAAGTCATTAAGCATAATCATTTTGATTTATTTCAATCGAAGAAGGTCTTTATAATTTGAATTAATGTTATAGCTATCTTAATTTGAGGACCCAATTGATGATCATAGTTAAAATTACAAATTGGAGAATTAGTAAAATTAAATTTCAGCCTGATCGTACTTGCAACCATTAAAAAGTGCAAATAATAAGGTTATAATGTTGCATTGAGCATATCCAATTATAGTTGTCACTAACTGTGGAATATAAACTATCAATGTAATAATAAGAATGACAACACAATAGTTCATGATGATGATAACATAATGTAGTAGAACAAATAAATCTTTATTATTGAATAGTATGTTTGAAAACATCAATGATTTTCAAGACTTCTCAATCTACATTCTTCTACTTTTCTCTTTGAAAGTTGTTTCCCACTTTTCATTTTCTCATAGCTCTTGTATGTAAATGGTGGCATTATCCTCCCTATAAAAACACAAAATGAAAATGAAATGAGGAGCATTTGTTTTATAGTGCCCATGATTAGTGCTATTGTGATACAAGTTATTAACCTTTTTAATAATGTAATCCCCTCCTCTATCTCTCTCTCTCTCTCTCTCCCCCCCCCCCCCCCTCTCTCTCTAGTCTCTAGATATGCCCCCTAATTTGTCTCTCTAATCTCTCTCACCCTGCTTTCTAGATACTCCTCCTAATCTCTCTCCCCCTTTATGCTCTCTAGATACACCCCTAATCTCTCTCTCTCTGGGTGTGTGTATATACATATTCTCACTTATAAAAAATATAATATTATTTCTAGTTACTTGTACATATAGGGTTAGGCTAAGGTATATAATTCACTAAATGATTAGTACAATCATATATAGAGTAAGAGTTAAAGTTAGGATCCAAGGTTTACAATTTCATTTATATGACACTTGGTGTTATGGTTTAGGTTAATAAGTGGTTAAATGTTACACTAAAATAAGGGACACAATTAAGGGAAGTATGAGCTTTAGGTATAGTGTTGGAATATCTAGAGTACAACTATGGTCAAATTTGGGATATATGTTATACAAATGACTTGAATAGTGGAAAAATTAATTCATGAAAGGGAAATTATAAGTCCCAACACAACAATTTAGATGATGTTAAAAGTGTGAAAGAATATATAAGAGTCAATTTTATGAAAATTATTTCTCCATGATGATGTGAGAACATTATATATTGTTGAATTTTTAATAATGCTAATGCAATTTTTATTGCAATGATTAAGAATTGTAATCAATAAATATGCCTATCATTAGGGAATCTATTTTGACTTATGATTTTCTTTCTTAAATTAACATATTTAGTAGCCACATCCATTGAAGAAATTTTTCGTACAACACTAAATTTATTTTGTCTTGTTCTCTTCTCCATGAAAGTTGCATTGAACAATGGGGAAATAAAACCGCCAATACAACTAATTAGAAGTAAAAATTTGAAACTGGAGACAAGAATGAACTATATACAACAAAAATTATATGTGATGGTGTAAATACATGTCACATTCTTTAGTGATTAGGATTCTTTTGCAACCTTTATTTGAACAATGATTGTGAAATACTTCTTTCATCATTGAGGGAAACCCATCCACTTTTGTAGATGTGTCACAAACACATTTTTATGCATCTTCCATTTCCTCAACATAGTCAATTGGAAATATCACTTCTCTACAACTTTAATTATAGTTGTGCACGCCTCTTTAATTATTTGTAGGCATTTGTCAAACTTGATCTTGAAGAAATCATTTGAGATCATTGAAGTAGTCAGGCTCTAGTATCCAATAATGTTTGATTCTCTATTTGAGGTATCCATAACTCAAATAGTAGCCTGCAAACTTATAAACAAAAATCAACATATGGAAATAATCAGAATGAAAAAGTATTAATAGTTAACATAAATTCTTTCAAATGAATAATGTTCAAAATAACATAAATAAAAATCAAAACTATTTCAAATGAAATAGTTAGATTGTAATGTTTGAAATATGGTGGCATTGTCTTCCACTTTTCAAACATTACAAACATAAATATTAATAAAAATCTATATATACTATGAAAAATATTTAAATAAAACACATATATAATCTAATTAAATAATGACAAAATATAAACTAAATATATGATTCATTTATTTTAAATTAATTATTAACTTTAATAAAATACAAATTTTACTAATAAGGTGACCTTGCTATCCACATCAACGATTAAATTTAATTATGAAACATTAAAAATATAAATATTTTGAAACATGCAAATATAAATATTATGAAACATACAAATCTAAAAATGGAAACCAAAAGTATTTTGAAATATGCAAATCTAAAACTAATGTAAAACTAAATTGAAACATGCACATTAAAAATATGCAAAATAAATGTATTATCAAATATCTAAATCAAATATTTTTTGAATCCTAAATCTAAATCAAACATACAAGGTTAAAATATATGAAACTTTAATCTACTCCTCTTCAAAAACCCTAATTTGCTCTAATAATCTCCATCTCTTCCTGTAAAAACACAAAATGAAAATGAAATGAGGAGCATTTGTTTTATAATTTATGAGAGAACCCTCATATCCCCCAATATATGTCTTTTGACATTCCACAAATTTGTTTCAAATTCCCCCACTCCTCACAAAAAATAAGCATGAATGTGCATGCAAAAATATATTTAACAAAAAGAAAATGTTTTATATTTTAAATTTTAATTAGGTTATTTCAACCCTATTTTCTTGGGTTCTATTTTTTTGGCCTTATTTTTTCAGGTCCTCTTTTTTGGCCCCTCTTTTTGGGCCCTATTATTTCGGCATCCATTTGGCTTAATATTATTTTGGCTAGCTATTATTTTGAGAATTTTATTTTATTTTATAATTCAATAATGATAAAATATATACTAAATATATGATTCATCTACTTTAAATAAATCATTAACTTTAATAAAATACAAATTGTATTGATATGGTGGCATTCTCATCCAGATTAACGATAGAATTATACTTTGAAACATGAAAATATAAATACTTAGAAACATGCAAATGTAAAACTATTATGAAACATTCAAATCTAAAATATGCAAACTAGAACTATTTTGAAATATGCAAATCTAAAACTAATATGAAACATGCAAATATAAAACTAATTTGAAACATGCACTTTTAAAATATGTAAATGAAAAGTATTATAAAATATATAAATCAAATAGATTTTGAATACAAATCTAAATCTAAATCAAACATGCAAAACTAAACTATTAAATGCAAGCATAAATAGTTATGAATAGGATTCTAAATCTAAATGAAACTAATTAAAATTGAAATCTAAATCAAAGTAGAATATTATAATTAATTTTGAATTTCAATTTACATCTACATCTAAATCTAAATGAAAATGTAAAAAAAAAAGAAATCTTACCTGCAAAAAAGTTACTCCAAAACTTCAATCTACTCCTATTCAAAAACTCCAATCTAATCCTCCAATAACCTCCACCTCTTCCTTCCTGCAAAAATATAAAATGAAAATGAAATGAGGAGCATTTTTTTTATAATTTCTGAGAGGCTCCTCATATCCCCCAACAGATGTCTCTTCACATTCCACGAATTTATTTCAAATTCTCCCACTTCCCCCAAAAAAAAAAACCTGAATGTGCATGCAAAATTATATTTAACAAAAAATAAAATCATATTGAAATTATCTTGCCCCTATTTTTTGGTCCCTATTTTTTTGGGTCCTACTTTTTCAGGCCCTACTTTTTCGAGTCCTATTATTTTGGCCTCCATTTGGCTTCCTATTATTTCGGCCAACTATTATTTTGAGAATTCTTTTTTATTTTATGATTTAATAATTCATATTTAATTTAGAAGTTTGTAACCACTCCCATTTCTTTTTTATTGACAAAGAATCTATTTTGGCATATTCTCGTGCTGGGCATTTGTGTTGTGATTGTATAGACCATCTCTCAATGTAAAGATGATTGTCAAACCTTAAAAAACTAATCTAGTTTTAAGCACTTTTATGCATATTTATAGCAAAATACATTAAAATTATTGTCAAAGCTTAAAAGATGTACATTTAATTTTAAACAATTTTGCTTATTTTTATAACAAAATATACTAAAGTGACTGTCAAAGGTAAAAAAATGCATGCTTACTTTTAAATTTTTTTTCACATGTTCATAACAAAATTCATTAAAATGAATATTAAAGTTAAAAAATAAAGGTTTAATTTCAAACATTTTTGCACATGTTCATAGTAAAATATACTTAAATAATTGTCAAAGCTAAAAAAATACACGTCTAATTTTAAACAATTTTGTACATGTTCATAGAAATATAAACTATAATGATTATCAAAGTTTAAAAATGCATTTTTAATTTTAAACAATTTAGCACACGTTCATAAAAAATACACTAAGATGAATGTCAAAGCTAAAAATGCATGTTTAACTAAATAGTTTTGCACATGTTCATAATAGAATACACTAAAATTATTGTCAAAGCTAAAAAATAAAATTTTTAATTTAAATAATTTTGCACATGTTCATAACAAAATACATTAAAACAATTGTCATACATAAAAAATTGTCATGCCCAAAATCTAGGGCATAAATACACTAACAATTTATTTATTTATTTATGATAATTGGATTAAATGTAATACATAAGTATTTGAATAGAATTACTTAATTTTTTCACACTCATGTATAATTATGAAATTTAAGTACAAATCAAATGTAAATTTTCTTAACATATTTCAACTTAAATTGCATAACTTGATATATGTCACTATGTTATCTAATTAACTTCAATCAAATGAATATGATTACAAAACATATGAATGTCGTAGGAAGAGTGAAACTTTATTTTATCCATTTTCAAATAAACATATGTAAAGAACTGAAATACTAAAAGACTCAGTGCAAGAACATTACTCAATCTTTTTCTTCTTCTTTTTTCTATTATTCAACCTAGTTCAAGGCTCCTTCGGGAAAGAACCAATAAGAAAACCCGACATCCTTTCCACTTCAACAAGAGTTTAAATACACTTTTAAATAATATTACAATACAATTTGAATTCTCTTCTTGGTCCTTAACAAGGGATCTTTTTCAATATCTTCAATACATCACGATGATCATGGAGAAGATGAAAACTAACCCAGAGACAAATCAAACATATCATGAAGAACAAATCAAGCATGCATTTTCATCTCGATTTGCACAATAGGTTGAACATTGAACCAAGCTAAGGAGAAGGTGGATTTTCTCAATAGGAGACATCGGTCACAATACCACAACATAGCCCTTTCGAGGCTAAAATCTCAAGAACTTCCATTATTTCCACAAGTGCCCTTTCGAGGCTAATATTACAAGGATTTTCATTCTCTCATTCTTTCAATTTTTAAAATTCCAAAACATGGTATGTGATGACAAGTAGGGGCCCATAACACCCTACCCTCTTTCCTTCTTCTGGTCATGAGAAGAGACTCTACACTATTGGGGTCCAACTAAAGCCCTTCCCCTGTACATGGCCACTTCTTCCCTATCCAATGGTGAGTAATGCCAAAAAAAACCACAAAATCCCTTCAAAAATAAAGCAAAACATGAAGGAAAAGCATTCAAGAAAACATATTTCAATCCCTCCCAAGCATACCCAACATACATACAAGAATACCAATGAAAAACACAATAACATATGCATGAACAAAGCATGAACAACATGAACAACATGAACTACTTTCACAACAAGGTTATGGCCAAATGAACAAGTTTGACAAGAGCTCTTCCTTCCTTCATTTAATCTTCCAAAATTTCTCTCTAGAACTAGAGATTGGGTAACAACCAAAACCTCTGAAAAAAAAGCCTCTAAAAAGGATCCTACACTCAACCACCCTCCAAAAGCAATAACTCCCCCCCACTTGCCTAAAGTTCTCAAGACTTCTACTCCACTAGAAATAAGGTAGACCTCAAGGTGGAGTTAAGGTTATCTCACTCATGATGGAACAATCAATTTTCACAATAAAGAAAAAATGGGGTTTTTTGAGTGACCATAAAAGTCAACCAAAGGGGCTAAGAAGGTGGAAAGTGTCCCCAACCCATACCCATACCCCTTAGGTACTTAGATTTAATGATTTTAGGCTTTTAGGATTAATTAGAGACCTATCAAAAGCTAGGAATATTTTAGGATTTACTAATGACCTTCAAAATGTAGATATCTCACTAATTAGGGGTAATTAATCCCAATACTAATTGATTAAAAAATAGTTAATTAACCAAAACTAGCTTAAATCTTTAGGTTACTCGGTTCTCTCTAATTATCATGCTGGAATGCATACATAATTCAAAAGTGTCAAGTGACACTATAAAAACACTACTACGAAGCATTAACATTTACTGATTACAAAATGATACATTCACCCAATCCACAACACAAATAAAATACGCACAACGAGATTTGCATCTTTCATCAGATTTAATCCTGATTTTCACAATTGATACATAGGGTTCAGTTTCATTTCTCCATTAAATTCTTGGCTAAAATATCCTACACACTCATTGCACACATTAGTAGCTCAAGAAAGTCACATGCGTAAATATTAAAAAAAACCTATCTGGATAGTTACATAAATCAGAACATGAATCTTTCATAAAATCAACTATTTAATTCATTTCTACCCACATATAATCATCTAAATCATATAATCAATATAGCATAATTTATTTGTTAATTCATATTAAAGTACCAGAATAATCATCTTTAGGCATGCATACACCTAATCATCATAACACCATCAATTAAAGAATACTGAACTATTTGAAGCATAAAACTTAATCATCAGGATACCAAAATCAACACCCTTATCATCAAGTGAAAATGCCGCATATCATCATTAGTGAAATTTCAATGTTTTAACAGTCGAGATAATGTAGTAGTTCTTGAATCACTAAGTATTAAAACATGGATATATCAACTACTCTAAATTTCATTGGGACATTCACAATATAAACATTACTTCATATCCATTTCAATCTCCTATAACGGTTTTAACAAAGAATTCATATTTTATAATTACATACAAGGAGTGTCCTTACAAAAATTCACATCTAAGTTTACACACATTTATAGAAAAATACACTAAAATAATTGTCAAAGCTTTAAAAATGTACATCTAATTTTAAATTATTTTGCACATGTTTATAGAAAAATACACTTAAAATATCAAAGCTAAAAAATACATGTTTTATTTTAAACAATTTTACACATGTTCATAGCAAAATACATTAAATGATTGTCAATGTTAAAAAAATACATATTTAATGTTAAACAATTTTGCACATGTTCATAACAAAATATACTAAAATGATTATCAAAGTTAAAAAGTGCATGTGTAATTTTAAATAATTTTGCACATATTCATAGCAAAATACACTAAAATGATTATAAAAGTTAAAAAATACATGTCTAATTTTAAAAGTTTTGTACAATTGTCAAACTAAAAAATGCATGTCCAATTTTAAATAGTTTTGCACATGTTCATAAGAAAAATATAGTAGAATGATTGTCAAAGCTAAAAGAATGCATCTCTAATTTGAAATAATTTTTCCCATGTAAATACATTAAAATGATTGTTAAAGTTGAAAAATATTTTATGTAATGTTTGTTCATTTTAGTCATACAAAATAAATGCTAAAAGTTATTTTAAAAAAAAAATGCATATCTAATTTGAAATAATTTCACTATAAGTTTCTTTTGACCACTATTAAAAAAATTATTCTAGTATATTAACAAAATTATGAATGTCAAAATTCAAACATATGAATTTTGAAATAAATACATTTTAAAGTAAAGATACACATTTAAATTTAGGCAAGAGCGGCAGCGTAATAAATAATAATAATTCATTACATCATATAATAATAATAAAAAATCTTGACTTCGGTCTCTTTCTATTTTTTTTTTTTTAAATTTAAATTTACGTAAACATTTCACATTAAACAATTAAAGTGGTTATCAAAAAATACAAAAAATAAAAAATCATTTGTAGTTGTAGTGAAATATTTTTTTTGTATTTATACCTTAAAAAATACATTTTTTTAAAATTTCACTACAACAACAAATGACTTCTAATTCTAGAAGCACTAAGAAACATACAATTTCATATTTGATTAATTAAAAAACTAAGATAATCATAATTGATGAGCAATGGCCAAAAAACACTAATACATAAATTTATGTCATAATTTAATTACACATGAAATAATCATACAAATTTAATGTCAAAGATCAAATTGGCTTCACTCTAAATTCAAACATACTAGTTTTTGTCAAAATTACTATACTGTTTACATAAAGTGGATGTGAAGGTTCAAATATATGCCCATGTACAAATAAATAACAACAGATACAAATATTCGCCCATGTACAAATATTTGTAAATGTTTATTTTTATTAATAAACTGCTTCTTTCAATTAAAAATATATATGTTAGAAGTTGTAATCTTTCCTTGGTATATTTATAAACCAAGGTTAGAACTCCTTTCTTTATTGTTGTAATATATTAGGATATAAGCCAAGGTATCCTAATATATTTCTTTTTTGTCCTTTTTCCACTACATCTTATTTTGTCATCTAGTGGAATATGTAAGGACAAATATATATTGTAATTTCTAATTTTAGATTATTCCTCCTTAAGAGGAATCTCACACTTGGCATCACACACTTATGAATGGTGGCATTCATAGACATGGGAGTTACATTCTAACTCCTCTCTCTCATCTCTATTTAAGAGATGACCGTCTTCTCTCATTTAACAACAATGAGGTTTCTTCCTCTTCTCAAATATTGTATGAGCCATTGCTCTCTTGCTCTCTCTCTTTTTCTTCTTAGGCTTTTCATGCCTCATTCATAATGTCAGAAGGGGTTTTCTTTGCTTTCCCCTTTCCAAATATCTGGTCTCATGGTGTTGGAGCTTGAAGCTTTCTCT